>OZ014497.1:17831261-19031261 GCA_963966045.1 Xestobium rufovillosum
AAAAGTTGGTAAATAAAAGGAAATCTGATCTTTTGCTCGTACGCATAAATTGTGAGAAAGCAAAAATCCGAAGACTGGAGTCTCAGTGAGATTTTATCGAATGAGGTATGGAATAAAGGTACATATTATTATTGTGTCTTAAAAAGATTTTTCTCAAATATTTTCTAATGTAACCCTATGCAAATTTTATTGTTATAGCAATTTTATTCTAATGAGAGTACTATATTGGTATTTTTGTTATCTTCAATCTGAATACATATAGATTGTTAAGTTTCAATTATTTTATTTGATAGCATTCTGTTGTACTTTGAAATTTTATAAAGCATTTGAAACCACTATTAGTTCTTTCATTCGTGACTGTGAGTATAAACATGGTGTGTGGGCTTCCCATAAAGTTACATATTTGGTACATAATTAAGTTTAGTACATATTTACATAATATTTTCTCCTTATACCACTCCGAACCCTGCATTCACGATTTTCAAAAGTTCTGGGTATTCCTAACCAATCCTCACCGTTTACGTCACTTATATATTTTTCTTGTTTTCCCATTTTTCGTTTCTATGGCGTCTAAAATTCAGTCCATGGGACCATGCGATGCTGGTTATGAAGACTGGGTAAGATCTATACTCGAAGAGACTGAAAGTGAGTGCAGTGGTGATGAAGAACAAGCAGCAGGTTGTAACTCGGAACAAGAAGTGTCTGATAATGAGAATAAATTTAGCTGTGTACCGGGCCGCGTAAAGGCATTGTTTACTACGGTGCAAAGCAACACCAAGTTGTATCATAGTAAGGAATGGCGAAATTAACCGCGATTTTGCTTTGGCAATCTTTACTGCGGTACAACGCAGCACCCAGTTGCACCGCAGTAAGGAATGGCGAAATTAACCGAGCTTTTGCTTTGGCAATCTTTACTGCGATACAACGCAGTCGGATGTCCACATGGCAAGAAATCATGCGAGGATCTCCGACCAATTAGGTTCATTCATTTGACGCCGCGTCGCCTGAACTTGTGTTTCGCAAGTTCGCATGGCGCCGTCAGATTAACCGCCGCCGCTAGTAATTTTGGAAAAATGCTTACATTTTACATTAATCGGTATTAAATAAATTGTTATTAAATAAAAATCATCAAATAAGCACGTTATAGTTATTTACGTAACCAGTTATGAAAAGATTAATTTTATTTGACGAACATAATATTTGCCAAAACGAGCGAGCGAATTGAGCGAATTTAAGAAAATCGCAATTTTCAGTTATAGCCAGATATTTCGGAACTTCCTGTAGATATCATGGGTTTCTCGGCGGCATTTGAATGAGCACAAAATAGCCCAACTTTGGTCTAATTTAGCCGACCCTGTATCTCTTACCTTTTCGGATATCCCAATGGTGAGCCACTAAAAAGTGGCCACCCTGTACAGGTTAAATTATGTGGCCCACTCTGTACCTGAACGTGTAAATGTGTATTTGATTTAGTGCTGTTATTTTTAATGTTTACCTTCAGAACATTATTTCAAATTAAATTAAATGAATCCTTCAATTTTTAAACAAATTTTTCAACTTCAATGCTTACTAAAACTACACTACAGCTTAGGGTGGTGTTGTACCGCAGTAAAGATTGCCAAAGTAAAACTGGCGTTAATTTCGCCATTCCTTACTGCGGTGCAACTGGGTGCTGTGTTGTACCGCAGTAAAGATTGCCAAAGCAAAAGCGCGGTTAATTTCGCCATTCCTTACTACGATACAACTTGGTGTTGCGTTGCACCGTAGTAAACAATGTCTTTACGCTACCGGGCCCTACAAGACCTTCATCTCTGCCAAGTTCGGAGTCATTGCCACATTTTTCTGAAACAGAAATTTCATCAGACGATGAACCCCTTGCAACGAAGCAAAAACGTTTACGCAAGCGAGCCAAGTACTACGGTAAGAACCGCTTCATATGGGCGAAACAACATCCAGCTTCAAATGTGCGAACAAGGCAACACAATATCATCACACATCTTCCCGGGATAATTGGTCCTGCTAAAGCCTTTGGCCCGATTTGTAATTTCAAGTCTGCTTGGGAAATTCTTTTCAGTGAGGAAATTCTGAACGAGATCATACTACGAACTAATGAAAAACTGGCCCTAATGAGGGAAAAGTTGTCCGATGATAAGCGAACCGACTACAGGGACACTGATATTATCGAGTTTCGAGCATTTGTAGGGATTCTTATGTTCACCTCCATCTTCAAATCAAATAATGAAGATCTTGAAGCTATGTTTGCGACTGATGGAACTGGACGAGATATTTTTCGTTGTACGATGTCACTCAAGAGGGTCTATGTTCTACTGCTTAGTCTACGTTTTGATGATAGCTCAGACAAAGACGAGAGGAAAAAGGATGAAGCAACGGCTCCTGTATCATGGGTGTTCCAAAAGTTTATAGAAAACTGCCGTACTTGCTACTCAATTGGGGAGTACGCCTGCATTGACTAAATGTTAGTTGGATTTCGTGGTCGATGCCGATTTCGAATGTACATGCCAAGCAAACCGAGAAAATATGGGATTAAAATAATGGCGATGACAGACGCGAAAACCCACTATTTACTAAATGCATACATTTATGCACACAGGCGGTGTTACAATTGGTCCAGACTATCGTCGGCACTAAGCCGAACATCACAACCGATAATTATTGGTTTTCATCCATAGATCTCGTTATGGAGCTCAAGAAAAGGGGCTTGACGTACGTAGGAACGTTGCGTAAAAATAAAAGGGAAATTCCGAAAGAATTTCTACCTGCGAGGCAAAGAAAAGAAGGAGATGTCCTTTATGGTTTTTGCAAATGACATGACACTTATATCCTTTGTACCAAAAAAGAATAAGGCTGTACTTATTGTATCCTCAATGCATCATAACCAGTCGATAGATCCAGAAACCCAAAAGCCCGAAATCATTGCATGCAGCACGAAAGGTGGGGTTGACTCATTAGACGAGAAGTGCACTGTCTACTCGACGAGTCGACGTACAAGGCGGTGGCCGCTAGCCATCTTCTACACTCTGTTAAATATTAGCATGGTAAACGCCTACGTAATCTATTCAGCATTTCCTGGAAACCCAAACCTAACTAGGTTGAACTACATAAAAATGCTGGCCAAAGAGCTTATAGAGCCTTATATGAATAATCGACTTTTGCAACACCAGGCTGCCTCGAGAGTTGCGGCTGAACATTAGTAGAATACTGCAGAAACCAGTTCCACAGGAAGCCATACATGAGTTGGGCAAACAAGTGAGATGCAGGATGTGTCCAAAGAGCTCTGACAGGAAAACTAAAACGGCCTGTAATGCATGCAAGATTCCGATTTGCGGGAGCTGCATTATTACGATGTGTCGTGAATGTGCCGAATGATGGCACGTAATTTCACATTATGTCATATGTTATTGATGTAAAAAAATTTTTACCAAGTTCATTTAATAGTATATATTACGTTAATGTAGTTATTTAGTTGAAAATTTTTCAAAACGTTTTCAAAATTTTTAGTTATACAACATAATGCACTTTTTTGATGTACATGTAAAGCGTATGCAAATTAAGTTCTTCTGTCAGCCCCAATTATATTTTTGTTATAAAAAGTATTCAGTCCCATCAATAAAGGGCATGTTCCTAATATAGGTACATTGATATTTTTTCATTCGTGACTTAGTGATGTAATAGGGCCAAGGAGAACACTGGGTATCTGTAACCCAACCTCACCAGTTACGTTACAAAAACCAACCTCACCAGTTACGGGTTAAATCGGCAAAACTATTAGGCTTAGAAACTTTCGGTATAGGAGAACCAATAGCAATCTTCCACAAATCAGGATAAGAACTTGTCTCCATGGAATAATTAATTAAGTGGGTGATGAACTGTTCTATGTAAGGACTGCAATACTTTGACATCAGAAAAGAAATTTCATCCACCCCAAAGGCATTTGATTTTAAATTAAAGTATACTGTTGATTTCACTAACAGATACTAATTTGAAGTCATATTTAAGTTCAGGATTTAACACATGAGAGTTATAGAACAGTTTTATTTTACTACAGTCATAAGACGCAACGGTAGGTGATGAAAAATAATTACATATATCGGTCGGGTCAGACAGATTCTCAGGTAAAGTACCCTTTCCGCATTTCCTAATCCGAAATTCCCATAGTGCAGACTACATCTGCAGCGAACTACCCTGAGCGACAATGCGCTCAGGATAAATCTTCTTCTCCTGACGCACCACAGAGAGAGTGCTATTACGCAATTTCTTGTAAGTTGCCAATCTGAATCTAATTTAGACCTTTTGTAATTTTGCAGAGCCCCATCACGTTGTTTCATAAGAGATTTTATGTGATCGGATAACCACGGTGCACTAGGTTTAGTGACTCTTACAGTCCTAATCGGAGCATGTCTGTCGAACAATGATTTAATTAAAGAATTAAAAATGTCCACTCTTTCATTGATACTGTGCTTACGCATCATACTGTCCCAATCGAGGATCTGTAGGTCGTATAGAAAATTATTGTAGGTTAAAGTTTTAAAATTTCTGCAAGTAATAAAAGTAGGTTTAATTTTCGAAGACGCAACATGAAGTTTACAAAACACTAATCTGTGGTCCGATACGAGACCACGCATACAGATAGATTCCCAATGAGAAAGATGGGATCCAACAGCGTAGCAGTGCTGCCTGAAACTCTGGTGGGCTCAATAACAATCTGCTTAAAATCGTGCGAATCGAAGCAGCCAGAAAAAGGGTTCCCCACATTTAACAGATTAACATTGACATCACCCAAAATAATCATCTCATCAATTAAAGGAACAACGGAAGACAAAAAATTATCTAATTCGTCAAGAAATCTATTTATATTACCAGAAGGTGGGCGATAAATTGTACTTATAAGAAAAATTTTGTTATTTAATTTAAATTTGATGCAAAGAAGTTCAAAGGAACCCACGTCAACGACATCCAGGTCCAAAGTGCAGGCATGAAATTTTTTTCTTATATACACCGCAATCACTCCACCCCGCCCCACCCTGTCCCTTCGAAACAAATCAAAGTCAACAATATTTAATATATCTGAATCCACTCCTTCCGATAACCAAGTCTCCGTAACAGCAAACACGTCATACAACCAAAATACGGCAAAATACGGCAGCAGCGAACGCGCATTCAAATGTGCAACCTTCATCAATTACCTAAATATAATAGAAACTAAAATAAAAAATATACCAACAAGCAAAAAAAATTAATTAACGCTCACGTACCTATCATGCTCACGAGTCCACGCAGGAGAAAAGAAAAAAATTAAATTCACAGGTCACACAGTTTTTCCAAATCTTCGCGAATTAATGCCATCTTCCCTCCGAAAAATAGCAACATTAGACGTCCATACATTGCCACGTCCATATTTTAGGATTACTTTCTGTAAAAGAGTCCAGCGAAAGATGGTAAGGTCTTCCTTGATTATGACATTAGAACTCTTCAACGATTTCTTATTTTTAAAAACTTCCGTTTTCACTCGATGTGACTGAAATTTGACAATAATAGCCCGAGGTCGTTTAGATGACGCCACAAATCGACCTACTCTATGTGACCGTTCGATGTCACATAACTGTAAGTTATTTAATTTTCAATTAAGTAAAGCAAGAGTCAGGAGATACGTGGACCCCCCTGCACCTCTGGTATCCCAAAGATTCGTACATTGTTAAGGCGAGTGTATTGTTCAAGACTATCAAGGTGAAAATTAGTTTTGCGTATGTCGCCGATATTTTGTTTGCACTCCTCAGCCACACCGTCCAAAGACATAGATAACGAGTTAATTTTATGTTCAATTTTGTCTGTAGGGTTCTTTATATCGGAAATATTGGAATCAATATCGACAATTTTGTTAATAAGAAACTCCAGATTTTCTTCAATGCTAAGACCAGCTGCCGCAGGTAAAGAATATTCACTTTTTGAGGGTTCCGTTTTTGTGGATACACCTTTAGCACTGTTTTTGTTGCGAGTCTTCAAGCTATGCATACTATTAATGTCAGAAGAAAATAACGCAATATCTAAGCTATTGTCACTCACAATCGCGTATACGACACACAGTAATGATAACAATTCATGCAGAAAACTACGATGAAGAACTTATCAAAATCTTTAACTGGTCAAGATACAAAAACCTGGTAAAAATTCCAAGCAAAGACATAAAAGACAAAGAAGACATCGAAATGCAAGTATTGTAGTTCGAACAAAACATCATGGAAGCTCCCCAATATTCGACCGCCCACAAACGCAAGAAACACAGAGTAGTTTGATCAAGAACTTTGACGTAAAATCACTATGAATTCTTAATAAGTTAACCCCACACGCCAAAAGACAGTGAAACAGTAATTAAACTCGACACGTGTTTCGCTGACAACGACAGAATCTTCAGGAGTTGAAGATTAATCTTCAACTCCTGAAGCAGCATCTTGTGGGGTTAACATATTAAGAATTCATAGTAAACGCAAGAAAGAAATAAATAAAGAAACTGCCGGCTGGCATAACAGACCTGCTGAAAGAAAAAAAACAGAATAAAAAAGACGTACTTCAGAACCCAACGCCCCGATGACAAAACGCTACTGAATCACCTGACTAACGAAGTCAAGAAAAGACTGCAGAAACACAAAAACTCTGAATAGGCCAAAAACCTAGAAAAACTCAACGTGAAAGATCTCTCCCTCTGAAAAATGATCAACGTAATCGCAAAGTGAAAAAAAACAGAACCAAATACCACCCCTGCGGAAAGGTAACCAAAAATCTACGTCAAATAAGGACAAAGCCGAAATGATCGCCGCTTTACTGGATGAACAATACAAACCAAACCCGCTTAAAAACAGGGCAACAGAAACCGGAGTCTACAGAACGCCGGAAGAAATTAAAATGCGAACACTAGGTAGGCCTCAGGAAGAACGCCCGACACGGCTAGTGAAATCCAAAACATAATAAATTCTTTAGCAAACAGAAAAGCGCCAGCAAGAGAAGAAATAACAAACCTGTCCCTAGAACACCTCTGTGCTCATTGCACAAACAGCAAATGCAATTTACAAAGAAGAACACTTCCCGAAAACTTGGAAAGTGGCAAGATAGGCCAGGCAAAATAGGACAAAAATAGTTCGAAATCGGAACTAATTAACCTAAAGCTGATTTTTGGGGGAAATGTTGTTTGATATGTGTAAAACGTGTTGTAAAAAATACCCACAAATCCGAGTGTCGGAAGACCTTGAAAATCGGTCGAAAATCTGCGCTCTGAAAATGTCGCGTAATGTATCTGCGGTTGCTCAAGTCACTCAGTGCTATTGACAATTTTGTGTGTTAATAGCGTACCTTTGAAAAGGAATTAAAAGAATGTTTCCAATTTGAGATGTCAACTTTTCCGACTCTATTTCAGGGCGAATAGTTAAGAAAACTTAATAAATCCTATCTCTTAAAAGTTTGTAAGTGCAATACATGAAATTATTGGCAAAATGAATTTAAAATATGTGAAAGATGGAGGAAATCTGCTGCATATATGTAATTGTATTGCGAACGCCTACCAGTTTTCTGAAATATGCTCTAGGTACGAAACGTATGTAAAATCTCATTACTGACAAATTGTTATTGCCGTGTTCGATGACTATCAATGAAAAACTACAAAATAGCAGGAAAAAATACGACGAGGCTTTGGTAGAGCTGCTGTTATTGATCTATTGACTATGACTACTGCAACTATCCAGAGCAATCTGAATTTTCTTGAATTCAAATAAAGATATATTTATCCGCAAAATTAATCAGCCATTGCTGCAATTCAAGCACAGGTACGGTAATAGCGAAAACTGCAATTAATATTACCGGGCCTAAGAATAAAATAATTGTTGTAGTAAGCGATGGCATTGATGTACTTGTCCTTCTTCATCATCTTCAAGTATGGATGTTTGATTCTTTCGCAAACGAAAAAAGGGAAATGATCATCGATTCACCGGTATTGTGAAACCTCAACTTTGTAATGGAAATGTCGAATCAGTACTTGCATTTTATGCTCTGCCTGGATGCGATACCACGTCCGCCTTTAATAAGAACGGAAAATTTGCTTGGTATGCAACCTTCAAAAGAAACCTTTTTCTTGAAGAAGCAAGTATATTCTATAAACAGAGTGTGGAAATAACTGGCCTCTGCAGTCGACCATAAATTGAAACTAAGTATAATGGTGGAATACAAAAAATAACGACATGAGGTAAGTGTTTGTGCTGGATAGTAAAGCTATAAAGTTGATGTGTTGAAATTTATGGGTGCGAGCACCCGATTTGTCCCTAATGCCACTCTTTTGCAACTGCAAAGAAGGCTATGGAAGCGTGTGTTCCTGCCAGGGGTCGTACACGAATCAATCCAATCATCCAATGTGGTCAGTGCAATGAGGTGATGTTTTACACAAGCAAGGATGCTGATTGCATTTGAGAAGATAAAGATTTAATATTATCACCACATACAGTGTCATCGAAATTTAAAGAATAAGGCTTCGGAAATCGACAGCACTCGAAAAAATAATGGGGATTTTCTTAATAAACTTATACACAATTTCATTTTTCAATTTAGATCCTCACTTTTCCCGCACTTTTTCATACCACGCCATTGACTATAGATTGGAACCTTTGATTCCTTACTCAACTTTTATAACTTTTTTATATTTTGCTTGATTTAAAAGATAGTGGCCAGAATTCAATCTCATGACATTCTTCCATATTATTTAACAAAGTGACAAATCACAAGAACTTGCTGGTGGGGATTGTGATGTAACAATGTTATCAAAACTGCTGTTTTAGTGATAACTAATTGTAGAATAATAATAATTATTAGATAAATGCCCTGTATCCTAGGAATTGTGTATTTTTCAAAACATTCCTACGATTTTCTTGAGTTCTATCAATTTCTGAGGTTTTGCTCATTAATATTTGACCATCCTGTATATCAAAATAAACAAAGCGTGTACCAAAATAAAGTTATAAAGATGAAACCTAAAATTTCCTTAATAATAAACATTTTCAGCAATTTTCAGGGTCTTCCGACACTTGGATTTTTGGGGATTTTTCACAGAAGGTATTACATACCACTAACTACATTTCCTGATCAAATTAGCTTTAGGTTAATTAGTTCCGATTCAAACCCTAATTTGCCTGGCCTCATGCTAAAAAAGCTGGGAAACCCGAAGGTGCTCCCCAAAGCTACTGATCTATCAGCCTACTACCAAAAATAAGTAAAGTGGTCGAAAGAACTATCTACGCCAGACTGAAAGACGAAATCGAAGCTAACGAAACACTACCAGAACACCAATTTGGTTTTCGAACAGAACAACACACCTACTAGTGCGACTAACTGAAGACATAATTAGCAATTTCAAACTGAGAACAGCTACAGGAGTAAGTCTTTCTCGATATCGAAAAAGCTTTCGATAAAATGTGGCACCCAGGACTTATCCAAAAACAAAAAAAAATACAGTTGTTTAATACGACTTATAAACTCTTACCTCGAGACCAGATCATTCGAAGTAATTGTCGAAGACGAAATTCCAAAAACGAAAAAGATATTAGCAGGAGTTCCCCAAGGATCCATACTGTGACCAATTATATTTAACACATACATATCAGACATGCCAAAACCGTAAAAATGCAAAGTGGCTCAATTCGCCGACGACACTCACAGTAGGGATCCAAGAGGCATTAAGAAACACCTGTAAAAAAACTTGGACGAGCTAACATCCTGGTTTGCTAAATGGAAAATCAAGGTAAACTCACTGAAAACAGTGACAATTAAGTTCAGCACGAAAAAAGAAAATGGCGCCGGTTCCCCTTCAAATAGATAGAACCAAAATCAAATGGACAAATAAACTCAAGTACCTCGGACTCATCCGTGACCACCAACTGTTCTTAAATTGTTCTGTATCCAGTTACTTTTTTTACAAAAAACAACTTTTACGTGATTACCGTTTTATTCCTCTCTTTTTACAACAACTTGACAAATCAATAATAATATTAATTCCGTTTTTTTTCTCTCTCGGCTCCTCGATATAAATCTTTTTATGCAAACTTTCTCTCTCGGCCCTTGCGACGGCGCAAGTCTCCCGATACGACGTATTTATGTTGACGAAATCGCACAAGAATCGAAAATAATTCGCTTTGAGTTGAAGGGCCCGTCATTTGTAAGCTATTTAAGGAATGACCAGTGCTTGTTGTTGCTGAAGCATCAAATACGACGCGCAGTTTAGTGGTTAGACTTTCCTCGGGAATTACGCCGTGATGAGGCATGTAGTAAGCAATTTCAGCGACGTCTGGCAATCCTACTTTCGACATATGACCTAGGGATTCGTATTCACAGATGAATTCTGTATAGCTCGATTTTAAATCCTGCTTAGAAGGTAGCTTGCGCTCGAGGGACAAAAATCTGGCGCTCCGCTTGTATATAAGAGTCACCTAGCTTGTCGAGGCTATCCTTTAATGAGATTCTGACGATGAATCGTCCATCATATGCGCGTTTTGTATTTTTCATGAAATGTTCCTCACACACAATCTCTTCTTGGGAGAGTGGCCTGATCGGACTGCACTCTTCTAGTTCCCAAACACGTGCTAGTTGCGCCTGAATATCGAACTGCGTGAAATTACAGAAAACCGTTGACGACTTTTTTGATGTGCCAAATTTTCCCGATATGATCCACCCTAGACGTGTTTTTTGCAGTACCGGTTTATTTCTTCCCAAACGAATTTGCCCAATGCACATTAAATGCCAAAACATCTGCGCGCCGATAAGCACGTCAATTTTTTGTAGCGTCGAAAATTACGGATCAGCCAACTTCAGATTTTTTGGTATATTGAGCTCTGAAGCGTTCAATTGTACACTTGGCACATTGCCTGTAATGTTAGGAACAACAAAACATACAAGTTCTTCAGAAAAATCATTGTGCAAAGCCTGTTTAATGACCTCGCATCTCGTATCTATATTGGAACAAGTATTATTAAGTCCAAGTACAGAGATGGGTTGCTTGGATGTTTTTAAATTTAAAATTTTGCACAATTCTTCAGTTATGTAGTTCGACTGGGAGCCCGAGTCAAGTAAAACACGTATAGTATGTGGAGTTTTTTGCTTATCTAAAACTTGAATCAAAGCAGTGGATAACAGTACGTGCGCGCCAAAAACACCGGACGATAATACAACACTATTAGGATTAGACGACGAAAATTCGGTTGAGCTAACAGCGCCGTTGTTATGCAGAAGAGTGTGATGATTTTCGTTAAATTTTTGATATGTTCCTAGGCGACAATTTTCGCTTGAATGACCTAGCCTTAAGCAATTTTGGCAAAGCATTAAGCTACGAACCTTTTCGACCTTTTGGTTATGTGACAGCTGCAGGAATTCTGAACAATTCTGTATATAATGTTGCTTCTTGCAAAACCTACATCTTACTACGAAATTATTGGTGCCTTGTTTATTTCGCTGCTTGTTTTCTGTAACTAAAAATCCCCTGGTTCCTTTTTTGTCGGTGGGTTTGTCACGTTGGCATGACTGCAATGTTTCAAGCAAATCCGTGCGAGATTTTACAAAAGACTTGAGGTCTTGCAACGTGGGTTCATCTTTTCCGGTTTTATAATTCTCCCATTCGCGAAGCGTTATTTTGTTAAAGTTTGAAGATACTATAAAAACGATGAGAGTATCCCAGTTGTTTATCGGCTCTTGAAGTTGCTCTAGAGCAAGTAGATTTTTTGTTACAGAATCCAACATCATTCGCAGACCACTGGCCGATTCCCTTTGCATACACTCTAAATTAAATAAGGCCTTAACGTGATTATTAACTAATAATCTCCGATTATCATATCGATCACACAATGCATCCCATACCACTCGGTAATTATTAGCTGTAAATTCCAATGAAATTATGACCTGCGTGGCGCCACCTGTCAGAGATGCTCTGAGGTAATGAAATTTTTGAATCGGGCTTATGGACGTATTTTGGTGTATTAAAGATTCATACGTGTCACGGAATTCCAGCCAGTTAGAATATGATCCGTCGAACTTAGGTAGTTCTATTGTCGGCAACCTAATGTGCTGACCAGAAACTCTATTGCTATTTACGGAAATAACCTCCTTGCCATCGCCACCGTCGGATAGAGCAGAAGAAAGGGCACGAGAGGACGCTACAGTACGTTCATGATCGTTAAGAATCTTTTTTGCTTGTGCTCAAAGAATTTATTTTCAAATGTGTAGCGCTCCCTAGCCTCGTCTTCAGCATCCTCGGCGGTGCTTTCGATTATAATTTGAATTCAGTTAACAATGTTTCGATTTTGGTTAACCGATCATGTAACAACAAGTCTACATCGGTTTTGTGAACCTTACCGTTGAGTTCAGTTAAGAAATTTGAAAAGTTTGTTAACTTAGTTTTGCAAGTACCTCTTTTTTGAATTGGCGAAGCCATCTTACAGTTTAATGGAAATACACTGATTAAAACTATAAAATATATGCGTAAAAAGAGCCTTGCAATAATTACTAGCGCAGGAGGAACCCTTTCAATTACAAGTAAATGGCACCGCTGCGCTGCACAAGTAAATAAGAGGAACGAGTTCACTTTGTTTCGGAGACACTTCTGGAATCTTCTGCCCCTTACAATAAATGTGGGTCTATGTTTTGATACTGCACAGCAATTGATCCATAGGTTCAATGGGCGGCGGGAACACGAAGACGTCACACCGGCATCTTCTCCGCTCAAGCTGGATAATCACTTAATTTTGCAAAGTATCTACGCTCTGCTACCATTTTATGTTCTTAAATTGTTCTGTATCCAGTTACTTTTTTTACAAAAACCAACTTTTAGGTGATTACCGTTTTATTCCTCTCTTTTTACAACAACTTGACAAATCAATAATAATATTAATTCAGTTTTTTTTCTCTCGCCTCCTCGATATAAATCTTTTTATGCAAACTTTCTCTCTCGGCCCTTGCGACGGCGCAACGCCATTTTAAATAAAATGTTTATCATGGTAATGAGATGAAGCACGTACATAAATTAATAAATACTACAAGAACAGGCAAGTATATAAAACAAATAATAAATTCTGATAAACAAACACTCGAATCTCCAACACCAACTCTCATTCAAAAGCCACCTCAATGAAATACAAAAAAAGGACTAAACAGCTCACCGGTATACTCTACCCAATAATGAACATTAACAGAAAGCTGAGTACCTATTGAGAACAAGGTGACGATCATCAAATCAATAATTATACCAACTATAACCTACGGCAGTGATATTTGGTCGCTAGCTATAAAACAAAATTCAAACACAGATCAACAAGGCAGCCAGAAGAGCATGGTACCACTCAAATGAACAACTCCGAAAAGAACTGGGAATCAAGACACTAGACGAAACGATACATGACAGAAGAACAAAAGTAACCGACAAAATGAAAATTCACAGCAATTATTTAATGCAGAAAGCAACATAAGTATTCAGACATCCAGAAAAAGAAAACTGACGTCCTCGTAGGTATCATGAACCACCACACCGGTGAAGTTCTCAGGAAGAGTGCAAAACAGCAAAAGATAGCACGGTCAACAATTAACACGTTCGCTACCAATCGGCTCATACCGTATGTCCCGGGAATTCTGAAGCATCCTGTCTAACACGGGAAATTTGAAAATGTGCACCAAAGAACGTCTTTGCGTAATAATTTTCGACGTTTAACAAAAAATGTCAAAAATATTTCCAAAAATGTATCGCGTGGGAATCAACTTAGTTTAAATAAAAGTGTAAAGAGTACGTCAGCCATCTGCGCATTGGGTTAGCGAGTTCAATCGCAAAACCGCCGACATGGCATCAAGCATACGAAGGTCCGAATCCAACGGCTGCTACTTTTTTACTTGTATTGTTATTTTGAATGAACACCGATTGATTTCTATCAGTAAACATGTATAATTAATGTTGAATTAATATTTACTTTGCGTACTTTTACATAAAGTCAAATTGTAAATAAATTAATTTGACACTAAGGGAACAGTTGACAAGGAAACTAAAATTGACAAAACAATACAAATAATTAAAATAATTATGTCCATGAAATAAACTAACTAGATAACCGAATTTCAGTATTTACCTACGAGGCATTAGAAAAACACAAAGGAAAATCGACTACCTCGTAGCTTGAAGGGAAAAAACAATAAATTTAAAGAAAACCATTTGGGAAAAAACAATAAATTCACTTGAAAAAACCTTCAAGTGAAATATCAGAACAGGAAAACTAAATAAACAATATATAATAATAATAATAATAATAAATCATTTATTGTTCCAACACAATTCCATCTAAAATTATCAACAGACATTGAGTAGTAACTGCAAAAAGAGAACAAAAGGACTGAATTCAGTCTCGGGACTGATCCAGAGACTGATGTTCCATTCAGCCCTGGTTAAACTAACCTAAACTTAAAACTAAACCCATGGTGCACAGAGAAAGGGCAGACAGCAAAAGAAGGAAAAGAGACAAGATGGAAGGAAAAAGAGACAGAGACAGACAGAAAATGTAGTTCCATCAATGCAGACCGTTGACATGACCACTGAAAGCATCAAGGGCTCAACTGTCGCCTGACGCAGGCTCTAAAAACCTCGAATGGCAGGGAGAAGCTGGATGCAAGTATACCGTTCACAGACTTAGCAACATTATACGACCAAGAACGCTTAAATATTTCTTTATTGTGGCGGGGAACAGTCAATAAATGCCGTCTACGAATGTTGATGTTGTGGACATCAGTTCGGCAGCTTATTTTATCATGAAGATAAGAAGGGGCTTTATACATCATAATTTTGTAATTGAAACATGCCATATGTAAACGGCGTCTGTCATACATACTCAACCAACCAGCATGTTCAAGCTTGTGCGACACGCGATGCCTTCCCCGGATACCGTATATAAGTCGCAGACACGAGTTTTGCACGACTTGAATCCTCCTCACCTCGATACTGTCCAGGCAAGGACCGTAAACGACATCTCCAAAATTAAACAACGATAGAACTAGAGAATCACATAACATTATTTTTGTAGCGGTTTGCAAAAAGTGCCTGACAGAGTATATAATCTTCAGAGATGCATATGCTCTCCGCAGCAGTCCAGTCACGTGTTCTTTAAATCGAAGTTTATTATCCATAATCAAGCCGAGATCCCTAACCGAATTACTGAACGGTATGACCTCAACACCCATCGTGATCTTTAAAAGTTCCATAGCCACCTCCCTAATGTTATCTCTACCAAAGAGAACGACAGATGATTTAGAAGGATTAATGCTTAACAAATGAATATTGGACATATTATAAATTTTAGAGAGATCAGAATTTATTCGTTCATTTGCCAAGGCAAGATCATCAAAATTAAAGGAATAATATATCTGAGTATCATCCGCGTACATGTGGTAATTGCAAAATGACAAGGAATTACACAAGCAGGAAGTATAGAGAGTATAGAGAAGTGGTCCTAAGATGCTGCCCTGGGGCACGCCCGTGGTAAGAGGTAGAGGTGTCGAGGCCACACCATCATCACAACTTGTTGCGTACGACCGCAAAGAAAGGAAGAAATCAAATTAACGGCAGTAATATTAAGTCCAGAATAATGCATAATTGCCTGGAGGATCTCATGATTTAAACTATCGAAGGCTTTGGAGTAATCAAGCAATACAAGTGCCGTCAGTTGATCCCTATCACGAGCCCTAAGAATATCATCCGTCACATCCGCCAAAGTAGTAGTACAACTGTGATTCGGTCTAAAGCCCGACTGCCGAGAAGGAAGTATACCGTTCAACTGAATATGAGACCACAACTGAAAATGCATAATTTTTTCGAGCACCTTTGACAGTACAGGTAAAATACTTATAGATCTAAGATGCTTCATTTCAGTTGGCTGACTCACTTTAGGTAGGGCAGTTACAAATGCTCGCTTCCACACAGAAGGAAAATAAGAACACAAAATACATCTGTTCACTATGAAAGTTATATAAGGGACGATAAATGGACAACACATACGAAGCAAAGTAATGTTTAATTTGTCGGAACCGAAAGACTTAGATTTGATATTCAAAATAATGTTCAGCACCGTGGTCTCAGGTACCAAGTCAAATGTAAAGAGACCTTGGAGCCCAGGTTTAATATTAGTGTAATAAAACTTCAATAATTTCCTACTGGGGCTTACATTTGATTTTGGAGCATTTACAAAATATTCATTAATTAAGTTGACATTAGACAAAGAAGAGGGAAGTTTACTATTTTTCTTATTTTTACACAAATTAAGTTTTCGAAGTTCTTTCCATTTTTCTTGACAATTTGAGTTAGACAATTTATAATTTAAATAAGCCTTTTTTTCCCATCGAATCGTAGATGTCGTGAGGTTTCTAAGCTGTTTATAATAATTCCAATGGACAGCAAGTTTGGTAATTCGAAACTTATCTTATCCATGGAATCTTGACAACTGCCAACTGCTAATCTCGTAATGAACTAAAAAAGAGAAGTAAGTCAATAAATGTCATGAATTCAATAAGAGAGGTTAGACCTTCAGAAAATAGTATATAAGAGAACCCGTTATACCGACACCTGAGAAATATTTCGGTTAAAAGATATTTACAAAAGTTTAAATAAATTAGACCGTATTAAATCAACTTGGTAATTAAGAAAGTTCGACTGTAACAGCATATACAGGGTGATTCTTTTAAAGCGCACATTAGAAAATTTTCGACTTCTACTTATGCTATGACTTCGGTTATCAATCAAAACATTCCTTGGAGCTTAGAGAATCGAAGTAAAAAAATCATCGACTTATCTTCAGCGGTTCAAGAGATATTAATTTTTTAATGAAACCTTGCATCTGCAAATTTGAGGAGAAAATGTGGCATATGTCAAAAAGTATGACAGATAAGTAGTGACAATTTGGTTAGTTGTACTCGGAATTAAATGCCGAATTCAAATATGAAATCAAAATGGCCGATTGTCATTTAAAATCACAAAGATGGCGTCTACTTCCGCCATTTTTAAGGGTGACGTCATCCTGTAAATATTTAATTTCGTCTCGGAATCGTCGATTATGGCTAGGTTCCAAGTTTCATAGCTCTAGCATAAGTAGAAGTCGAAAATTTTCTAATGTGCGCTTTAAAAGAATCGGACAAACTGGCAGATTTATACGTATTAGGTATAATGAACATTTAAGATCATTTCGCTTAAAAAATAATCATTCAAGTTTTATTAAACATTTCTTTGACAACAATCATCAGTTTCCTCCTCTAGAAAATAATAAATTGATGTTTAATTCTGTAGAGTTATCAATTAGATATATTAGAGTCTATAGAAATTTATAAACATAAAAATTATAACTTACTTAATGACCAAGTTGATTTAATACAATCTAGTTTATTTAAACTTTTGTAAATATCTTTTGACCAAAATAATTCTCAGGTGTCGGTGTAACAGGTTCTCTTATATACTTTTTTTTGAAGTTCTTACCTATCTTATTGCCATTATGACATTTATTGACTTATTTCTATTTTAGTTTATTACAAGATTAGCAGTTGACAGTTGTCAAGATTCCATGGATATATTGTTTATTTAGTTTTTCTGTTCTGATATTTCACTTGAAGGTTTTTCAATTGAAATTATTGTTTTTTCCCAAATGGTTTTCTTTAAATTCATTGTTTTTCCCTTCCAGCTACGAGGTATTCGATTTTCCTTTGTATTTTTCTAATGCCTCGCAGGTAAATACTGAAATTCAGTTATCTAGTTAGCTTATTTCATGGATATCATTATTTTAATTATTTGTATTGTTTTGTCAATTTTAGTTTCCTTGTTCCCTTAGTGTCATATTAATTTATTTACAATTTTACTTTATGTAAACATATTCTGACTATAAGATTTTTTAAAATCTTGAAACCCGTCAATATTATAATAAACCTTTTCCATTGGTAGTACCGCAATATATTTTATTAATTCAACATGAATTACTATCAAATAGTAACAGAAGATAATTTAAACTACATGCATAATTAATTTTCTAATAAATCCATTGCCAGTTAATTAAAAAATATAAAACGTTTAATTATGCATCTTTACTGACAGAAATCAATTACTGTTCATTCAAAATAACAGTACAAGTAAGATGAAAAATTAACCACCGTTGGATTCGAACCTCTGTACTGCAGATGCCAAGTCGGTCGTTCTGCGATTGAACTCACTAACCCATTGCGCAGATAGATGGCTGTCGTGCTCTTTACACTTGTATTTAAACTAAGTTGATTCCCACGCGATACATTTTCGGAAATATTTGTGATAATTTTTGTTGAACTTGAATGGAAATTGAAATTATTGTGCAAAAACATTCTCTGGTGCTTATTGTATGTGTTCTGATATATATATGAAATATCATTAAAACAATTTGGGGACATAGAAATCGCAATTCTTAAATTTCCCGTGTTAAACAGTATGCTTCAGAATTCACGGGACACACGGTAAATGAGCCACCATAAATCTGAAAGTAGACCACCGTCTTCTATATGAGACACGAAGGTCAACCACTGCAGATTTAGTCCAACTTAGTCCACCTTAGTCCGACTTAGTCCACCTTAGTCCGACTTAATCCACCTTAGTCCGACTTAGTCTTACTTAGGCCGCATTTCACGTAGCTGGTCCAGTTGAGCTGATCCCGCTCGGCTGCACCCGCCGCAATCTGAAAAGCATTGTCGCTTATGGAACTGCACTCACGTAGCTTGTAAACCTGCTTCATCCCGGCTGGCCCAGCTCAATTTGCAGAAATATACAACTCCGGCGGAACCCGCTTGGCCGGTAATTGCAAATCAACCAATAGATTTGCATTCTTTGAAACCACGTGTATAGTACAGTCCAGATAGATTATTGTGCATTTACAAGTCCTTCATCATTCAGTACCGTTTAGACTAAATGAAAATGGAAGACAATACGGAATTGCTTATTGATACTGTCTATTTAATCACCATGTAGAAGGGTTCAAAGACAACGAAGTAAAGAGAAATGAGTGGCTGGAAGTGGTAAAGACTTGCAGTTTGAAAGACGGTAAGTGAAAATTTTATTTAGTATATTTTGGCGAATAGCGCAACTGCTGATTAGTCGCAAGAACTTGAAGAAGGATGTTCCGGAAAAGAAACTGAAACACCTCGATTTATTCCTCAAAATATATCTAAGGGAAAAGCGGAATCATCAGCTACCCCAAAAAATAGCTGCAATGTCATAGAAGCATGTTTAAAAAAAGATGGACGATGACCTCCCGAAAACAAGGACGAAACCGATGGATGTCTTTTTTTCAAAGCATGTCGGAAATTGTGAAAATGCTTCCGTTTTTATCTCAAAATCGTTTAAAAATGCAAACTGCCAATTTAGTGTTTACTGAAGAGCAGCAACATTTGCAACAGCAAATTCGAACTTACTCCACATATAGAGCACCAGACTACCCCAGATTCCCACTTTATCCTTCCTCTTCCTCCGCCTCAAACTATCCCTTTCCTGAAAATACTTCCCCCGATCCATCCATTCACAACTCAGCCTATCAAAGGTTATAATTTATAACATTACTATATACCTACTTCTAATAATTATAATTAAACATGTGTATTTAAGAATTTAATTTTGTTTGTGCCAAAGCAATACAAGAAATTTGTTTGATTTTATTTTTAATAAAAGTTACCAATAAACTAATACCATATTAATTCTCATGTGACGTAAGCCAGCGGCTAATGTCACAAATGAGGATCGCGCCGCGACTAAACCCTAGCCGCAGATTGGAGTGGGCTAAAACAGTAAAAACCGGTGCCAAAGAGTTGTTGGCTGATCCTCTGTAGCCAAACGCAAAATTCCAGCGACCACAGATCGTAAAGATAACTGGAAAACAGCAGTGGGAAGGGAAAATAATAATAACAAAGAAACGTAGCGAAGTAACTATATAATGAAAAAAATTAATTAAGGAAAAAATGCAAGTTAGCAAAATGCTGTGAACAAAACAAACTGAGAATTATAAAAAAAACAATAAAGAAACTGATCTCGAGTTAGCCAACCGGTATTAACGCTCCGCCTAATAAAGTAAACAAATAGGAGCAGTTTACGCGATAAATCCGCTACACGGTTGAAGCTCCAGACGCGCAGCGCACCGACGGGTCAATCACACGCACTCTACCTATACAAAAAGATCCTGGCACAACGCGAGTGTCGGCTGAACTAATTACATAAATAAATCCGACAAACTTACTGTTAACCAAAAACAAAATTAACAAAATTAATGGCTAAAGAGCAAAATTAAACAAATTGAAGAAGAAAAACTCGCTTACATAGTGAGAGTTTTTTTTTGAATACTTCCCAAACGAGTACTTTAAATCGTGAATCAAAATCCCAATGCAGGAATCGACGATGAAGACCAGAAAATCCAAAAACACGAAGAATTCACGTCCTTATGAATTACTTTCGGATAGCAACAGTAACTTGCAAAACTCTCACAAGCAAACACATTCACTTCAAAGTACAGGACGGAAGTCCCAGTGAAAATTTAAAGCGGAAACCACTAAGTTTAAAAAAGCGCACGTTAAGAACGTGTTGATACTACAATCACTACAAAATCCCCTAAAATAAATCGCTAGGCGTCGCCTGTGGAAACAAAAAGGCGAAGAAAGGACAAGAAAGACTGGAAAACTAGAAAAGGAAAGAAGAATGGGAAAAGATAATACCTTCCGAAACCTTAAACAAACATCTGAAACTCAAATAATCTACAATAAAGGGCATAAAGATGCAAAACAATTGGGCTAGGAAATAAATCATATGAGTGCGCCACTGCAAACATGAAACTCGTGACCTTTACGACCTTTACCTGCCACAGTTGGTAAAAATTAAAGACACCGGATCCATCTGGCCCATTAGTTTGCCAAGCAGTAAAGAATAATAAATGCAAAACGAAATTATAACAAAGTGCATCAAAGTGAGAGTTGAAACGAAGGAAAACTTGTAAAAAGACGAGAGATAAGTGAACTGAGAAGCCAAAATATAGCAGTTAATATTTTCTGTCTTGACTATTTGGTAGAAATCCATGATGAAATAGAAAATTACTATGCGTACTACCAATAAGTATAATAAATTATTTTATTGACCGGTTTCAAGATTCACAAACGATCTCATCATCAGAAATGGTAAATAAAATTGTAAACAAATTTCATCAAAATATAGCAGTAAACAGAACAAAGTGTTTGATAAAACAGGAAACTGTAAGTATTGAAATATAAATAAATAATAAAGAGAAAATATCCAATCTAACTTTAGGCTGAAACAAAATCGAAAACCAGGAACAAAAGTCAACTAACAGAGAATCAAACCAGTCGAAACTGGCAAGAAAATGGGAAATAAAGAGGGTCCAACCTCCCGCGTAAAGTAAACAAACCCGGAACTCAAGAATCGGGATCAAACGGACATAAAAATAGGATGCCAGATGACAATGTTATCAAACCTTCCAAAACGACTTTTGTTTAATAAAAATTAAGGAATCAAAATGAAATACTGGAAAATTTTGTTTGATAATTTAATTTGATGTGCGTTAAATACAAAGAACATAATTAATTAGTATTAATTAAAATATGTTGAATGTGCATGGACCTCTTTACATTATTTAAATGTGGGGTGTTTTCAGTTAGACGGCTGACGAACAGCATCAGAAATGTCATGTTACTTATGTTAAAATATTTTTATTGTAAAATTTTACTAATGTTGAAGCTGATGTACTACTGAAGTTCTATCTGAAGCTGGACCCACCGATCATAAAGAAGACATGTCATAAAGTAATTTTTGTTCTACATGTTATGCTGCAATACTATATTATACACGAGTTTATAATGAATGCTATTATTACCGAGGATGAAGTTTACAACACGAGCGAGCGAAGCAAGCGAGTTTTGTAATCATCCGAGGTAATAATAGCATCATTGTAACGAGTTGTATACTATACTTTGTCCACGACTATCAAAACAAATTCCCAGAAAGAATTTACCTTTATTTCCCTTCTCCAGTGTAAGAAAGATTCATACATATGCTCTCAGGTATAATTTTCTTGGTTTTTTGGGCAATGAATCTAATGAGGCAAGTTCTGCAGCTTCTTTTATTGCTGGTGCTGTTAAAGAAATCTCGTTTTCACTCTCACTACTCATTATATCTTCTTTTTTAGAATATGCATTGTTACGTTTTAATTTGGCATTAAAACAACAATTGTATTTTTTCAACATTTTATTATAGACTAGTACTTACATCGTGCTCTGATTACCGTACTTGTATTCCTATTTTAGGTCTCTCACTTATATTTAGTCTATTATTGCTTTGATTGCCCCTGTTCTCGGTTCTTGCATCTGTTCTCCGATCATGCCTCCGTTCATTGTCTTGTTGAGTTTCTATCGATTTGTTTGAGGGTAGAACTGTCTTAAAATGATTATTTCTTGTTAGGTTCGCTAGTCTTATGGATTTTGTCTCACTTACCTGATATTTTTGAGTCCCCTTATTGCCTCTGTACTTTGTAGCTTTCTGTTTATGTTTCTGTTTATGTTTCGGTTCTTTTCAGCCTTGGTATTGTTCATCTTTCGTATTTATCATTTGCTGAGCCTACCTTAGGAGGAATGTCGTTCCCTTTTCACGATTTGGTCATATAATTATTCATTTAATAGCCTCCAATTTGTTCTTAGTCTGTTGTCAGATTTTTGAGGTTAATTTAGTTACTTTCGATTCTGCCAACTTGTGCAGGACATTTTCCCATTTAGATGCTCAGTGGCGCGCCCTCTCATTTTCATTTTCCCTGTCTCATCTTTCGGTTCTTTATGCATTGTCTTATCTATTCTTCTGTCTCTTGAGACCTCTTTATGACTTTTCTTATTGCTATATTCTTTTCCTTTGGGTTTGCAAGTCATTTTAAGCTTTCTTTCCTTTAGTTACCTATTCCATTACCGGTGCCGCCTCTGGAAGATTTGGAAATCTAGGGTACTTCTGGGTACATTTGTAGTTTCGGATGGGGCCACCTTGCATTATAGTCGGCGGTTTTTTTGGAAATTCCGATTTGCTTTCTGAAACGGCACTTCCGGCTGTATTTTTCTTGTGAGTGGTTGGTGACGCCAAGTTTTGGGAAATAGATTTTCTTGCCAGTTTCTGGGATTTTCTTGGGTCCCGGCCGTTTGAAGACGTCGATTTGGTTGTATTATGCAAGTTTAGGAATCGTCGTCTAAGCCTTTTCGGATTTTAACTCGCATTTGGAGTCCAGTCGGTTTTGTTGGAGAAAAAACCCCACGTGGTGAGTGTCTTATTTTTCATATTTTATTTCAATCTTCAGTCATCGGTGTTGGTTCGTTTCCTTTTTCTCATTTTCTATTCTAATTTGTCTTTTCGGCATTTTAGGGTTTTTTTTCTGGGAGCAATTTTTCCCTTGGGTGCAAAATTTCGATTTTTGTTGCACGTTTCCCCACGTTAAGAGAAGCGCCGATCACCTGGTGCTGAGCTACAAGAAAGTGATTTGCTGTAGCAGCTGACCTGCATTTTATCTTCTGGAAGGTCAGATATCAATTTTAAATATTTCGTCGCCTGTCCGTCTGGAACATCGCGTCCAACGGCTGGTTTTTGTGTAGCGCCCGTCACAGCTTTTTGTGACCACTTTGTATTTGTATTTTTCGTGTTTGCGCGCCGCTAGTCCGTTCAGGAATCGTCCCGTTCGGCTAGTTTTAATGTAGATGCCTGGCCACGGCTTGTTGTGGTCATCTGTTTGTTCTTTGACATAATTTGTCACGTTATTTTGTTAAATTTAATTTGTCATTTTGTTATATATAATTCCGGTAGTTTTTCTGTCATACATAGTTTAATCATTTTGCCAGTTAGATAAGAGTTGTTTGCTTTGATAAATTTTGATTAGTTTTTTTGCCGTTTATTCAATTTTCAATTCAATTTTATACTTAGATATATTTTTTGTAACGGGATTTAGCAACGGTCGATACTGCCGTTTGCGTCTATTTGCGTTTGAGTAGAGTGCGTGCGATTGACCCGTCGGTGCGCTGCGCGTGCGGAGTTCCAACCGTGTAGGGTATTTACGGTGTCGTCGGCGCCTATTTTGGTTTTTCTTTTTTTTGGCGCAACGTGAGTACCGGGCGTCTAAATTTCCTGCAGTTTTGTTGTACTACTTTTTTTTCCATATTAATAGCTATTTTGATTTATACCACTATTTTTTTTATTGTATATTCATTCTGGGCTATATTTCTTTTTCATTATTATATGCTGGCTTTATTATTGAACTATATTTGTTTTATTATTTTTTTTCATTCATTTGCCCTATTGTGTACCAGCGGTTTTTAGGAGCTGTGACCGCTGTGTTTGCGTGTTCATTGGAGGATCAGCCAACAACTCCTTGGCGCCCTTTTTCAGTTTTGCCCACCCCCATCTTCGGCTCGAGCTTAGCTGCGGCGGGATCCTCTTTTGTGGCGTTCGCCATTTGGGTGACGTCACAGCATTTCAAATTAAAAGCAAACCATGCTGATTTGACGTTTCAATTTGAACTATATTTGGGCGGCGAACAGACGGGGTGATTACCCTGCAAGAACGTGCTCTAGCGGGGCTAATAGTAATTTATGACAACCGAATCGGAGTGATACGACTTCGTTGGGTCTAAAGAAAGCGCATCACTGCGGTTCGGTTGTTCTAAATTGATAGTGGTCCGCCTAGAGCACGTTCTTGCAGGGTGATCACTCCGTCTGTTCGGCGGCCCAAGTATAACACATCGCGATCGCGGCCTACTAAATAAATGTAAAAAAGGGCCAAAGCGATGTTCCTATTGGTTTAGTAAATAATATTCATTAATCACTGCAGTGAATAATGTATCTAATTTTGATTGAAGAAACACAAGTATAAAGAGTATGTTGTAAGATAGTCGTGGACAAAAATGTTTACAATAAAAAAATTGATTTTGATCTTTACTTTATACCACTTTAGTGTCAAAGTTATTATATGGGAAGTTGCCTAATGCGAGGTTCGTTCTTAGTCGGCTGCGATCGGAAATTGACGTCACCGCCAGACCGACATTTCCTGCCTACATTAAGCTACGGTTTGTTAGGACAGTCCGCGACTGTCAGCAGACGAAAATCCGCTCGAGATTTTATTGTTTTCGGTGCGGACATGGATTGTTAATTGTTACGAGTCGAAAATCGTTCAGTTTCATAATATGTATACGCGGCACTAACAAGATGTGTGACATCAGCATCACACTTTTTGTGCATTTGTACTTTTAGAAGAAGAAGCGGAGGAGGAACTACTTCCACTTTCCTTGACTAATAAAAAAAGAATATGGAAGTAAGCCAATTGTTTGTTAGTAGGACAACGGAAGAAAGAAGACTTCGAAAACGACGTAAAATTTCGAGAATACTTCAGAGTTTCAACTGAGATGTTTTAACTTCGTCTTGCTCATTTGTAAACTTTATGTTATTGCAGGGTTGAACCGAATTGCGTTTGACAATTGCGAAAATATCTAGCAGCAATAGATGAATTCGGCGTGCGCAAACTAAAATTAAGTATCGCGCGGAATTCAGCTGTCTAAGAAACCGGGTGCTTTGAAATTCACTGAGTAGATTTTATTGCAGCGGAATTTCGTCGACTTTTCGCTAGCGGACTGTCCTAACAAAACGTGCCTTTAGCTGATAAGCGGAGCACATAGAACGGGGGAATAAAATAATCATCGTTAGGTATAAAATAATAATTAAGATTATTTTTTTCATTGTCAAATTGACCAATAGGAACACTTCATTTGGGTCTAGAAGCGTGTATTATTTCGGTAATTTTTTCGATAATTTTGCTTGTTGATAAGTTGCCATAGTTGGGAATTTGTAGATGCATTTATAATTGTATAATCTAGTTACTTTAGTACCTGCCAAACGTCAAATATTCCCAACACATTTCTTTGTATGTGAATTAATTGAAATAAAATTTCGTTTTGAACTGCCTTGCTTCGATTCAAAAAATAATCTTGTTAAATACAATTCCTGGCCTGGAATTTTTAGGTAATTTTACTCAAGCTGTTGCTTTTACTAACCACTCGTGTAAATTTAACAAAAGATCACTCGCGCAAGCGCTCGTGATCTTTTAACTGTCAAATTTACACTCGTGGCTACCAAGCAACGCAACAGCTTTCGTAAAATTTCCAATTCTAGACCGCTTATTGTATTACTACAGATAATTAAAACTAAATTTCCGTGAACATCTGTTTCTGTAGGTATGTACACTTTCTTCGCCATGATGAGCGATGAATCAATAAATGCACAAAAATCAGTACTTACGTATCTACCATATTATTATAGACACTTCCAGATTAGTTTCGGGAATGATATGAGGCAAGTAGGTACGTATTTATTGGAGTAGGTAGTAGGTATGAAGGTAGGTAGATATTAGGTAGGTATACATACTTACGTTTTGCTTTCAAAAACACATCGGCGAGTAGAAAATGTTTATAAGTAGGTATTTTTTATTCAAATAACTACATAATGTTATCTATATCTATACTACCTACTTATGTGCGTACTTTTTCAACTTCTTACTTTGTTTGGAATTAGTCGGAGTATGTATTTATTTCTGAAAATAAAATACTGGATGTGGGTTTTAGTTTTCAGTATAGGTACTGTTAAAAATGAACGGCATCGAGGGCGATTTCGTTTTCAATCTAGGTTTAACTTCATTAGGTTAACATAGCTGACCTGACCTGACGATATCTCGATGAAATGATCCGCCGTTTTTACAATTACCTACCTACGTAAGTGAGAAGTGTGGGAAATTTAGTGCAGGAATTTGAGGTAAGTAAGTGCCTATCTTTGGGGATCTTGACTTACATCTTTTTGCTTTGAATATAGGAACAAAAAAAATCTACCTTGACTTTTTTATTAACTGCAGAACGATCAAACTTCATACCAATACAGGTTATCCATAAATTTCTGCTATCAAAGGCATGCATAAAGCGCGGGTATCGGGAAACACATGCAGACGTCTCTACACGTTTGTGTGCGGAGCGCGGCCGAGGTCCAGCGCTGACGTCACTTGCTTCCCCCACTCACGCGGTGCTACAGCACTTTACGGGCATTAGGCAACTTCCCATATAATAACTTTGCTTTAGTGTAGCATGCAGTTTAAATTAATTACAGAACAATTTTTGCATCGTTGCAATATTATTGTTTGCATCTAAATAAAATGTAAAAATATTTAAATTTGTTGTCAATTTATTATGTATTTTGGTGTCATTAAATGTCGCTTTTTATCATTAATAACGATGCTTGAAAGGTAAAAGGTCATAAGCGACAATTTGGTCAAATTACTTTTTTAATGTCACTGGATAAATTTTTTTTCTCTGCGTCGGATAAGCCGGTTTTCCCATCTGTATCATGACTTTTGTGGCGCTTGAGTTAACTACAAATGGAAGGAATATGTGGCATATTTTTGTCTTAACCGACCAGTTTTCACGCACATCAAAAATATTGCCGCTTAGACTATTTCGGGAAAATAATAATGATCAGTTGCGCATTTTTGCCTTTACATTTTCTTAACAAATTTGGAAGTTAGCCTGTTTTACCAGAAGTCAATTTTGCACCATTTGACTACTTAACCTGTTTCACCTTCAAGGATTAAGATGTAAGAGACTGTGGTTAAATAATCAATTCAAGAATCAATTGTACCCCTAACCACATAAATTTTGAAATACTATATACACATTTCGGCAGCTAAGCTGCCATCTTCAGTAGCAGGGAAAAACCTATAGTAATAAAAATAGCAATAACATTATTGCAAAAAAAAAAAAAATTATATATATGACAATAATAATAATAGCAACAATAATGATAGTGACAATAACAATAATATAGGTCAGGTATTTTCTGCTCACCACTCCGAAAGAATCGAAGTGCACTCGATCAGCTCTCAAGCTAGAATGAACTCCGCACGGAGACAATCCCCAATATATACTTAAAGTGACGTAGCACTGACGTTACTTGTGACATCAACATTAATCACACTAGGATAGAAAATTCAATATCCGGGCATACGCTTATTTTTATACCACTCTATTCTTATTTTCACTATCACAAATGTACAAAAAGGTTGCCATTGCCATCTTTACTGCAGTTTCAATTAAAATATCCTATCTTCAGGATAATTGACTTGAATGAAACAAAAATAGAAAATGAATCTCATATTACCAAATAACCTCGAAGGTCCATGGCTTATATGGGCTAGCAAATAACTACAGTAAACTGCAATAAAGAAGACCTTGACCCCTGCACCCTTTCATTTTTCTGGTTAAACCCTACACGCCTACACATTAACGACATCTAACAATACGGAATCAGAAATTGGACCTAAATCTGAATTAATAAGTTTACCTTCATACTTGCGAATAAACATACTCTCATAAGCGTCTAATTCCCTATTGTCCGATACCGACCTCATAAGCCGAAGATCCTTCTCATGTACAGGGTGGCCGGTATCAAAGATATGTTGGGCAACACTTGACTTCTCAATTCTATTATATCTAAAATGTGCCATATGTTCCTTAAACCTGGTGACGATTGTACGCCTTGTTTGCCCAATATAACTCTTGTCACAACTACTACACTTTATTTCATAAATTCCCGACTTCTGCTTGTCCTCTACTTTATCCTTGGGATTTCCCAACAGCTGCTTGATGGTATTCTTAGCGGTGTATGCTACACATAAATTTTGCGACTTAAAAATAGGTTCCAAGCCTCTGGTATGTGCCAAACTATACGGAATTTTAACATATTTCTTATTCTCAGTAGGTGACATGGAGAAAGTCGTGGAATCCTTAACAAACTTTTGTGTTTAATTCTGCTTATCAACCTATCAACTAAGACAGTCGTGTACCCATTATGAATCGCAACATCTTTTATATATTTTAATTCTTTTTGATATCTTACCTTTGACAGAGGAAATGACAACAATCTGTTGACCAGAAAGTGCAAAGCCGAAAGTTTATGTTGTATTGAATGTTGTGAATCATTCACAATAAACCTACTTATATTAGTATCCTTCCTATAAACATCAAATTCCAATCCGCCAATGCTGTTCCTAACAACCAAGACATCCAAAAAAGGGATTGAACCATTTTGTTCCATTTCAAATGTGAATTTCACACTATTATAACGTGAATTTAAATTATCTAAAAAATCCTCAATTCTACTCCTCTTGGTATCGAAAACAGCGAACACGTCATCCACATAACGCAACCATACTCGAGGGAAGTACTCACTGTCTCTTTTAAACAACACTTCAAACCTACTCATGAACAGATTAGCCAAAAACGGAGATAAACTATTGCCCATAGCAGTCCCTTCCTGCTGTTCAAAAAACTTACCATTAATTTGAAAACAATTCTGGGACATACATAATGAGGTCAATTTTAAATATTCATCCACTACAATTCTGTCCACTTCATTTTCAGTCAGTAGCTCCTCCAAATATGCAAGCGTGGTAGGTATAGGTACACTTGGAAACAACGATACAACATCGAAAGAAACCAACACCTCACCCTCATCAAGTACTATATTTTTAATTTTATTAATAAACTCCAACGAATTCACAACTGAAAAACTTTCCGGAGCTGTGGGCAATGCGGTGAATTCCTTCGTTAGCCATTTAGAAATCAGACAGGTTGGCGAGTTAATACCGGAAATGATGGGTCTCACCGATCTACCTGGTTTATGAATCTTAGGAAGGACATACATCTTAGGAACTACAGGATTAGACACACTTAACCTAAATTTGTTTTGGGGGGTAATAAGATTTGGACAATCTTTCATGGCATTCTTAGCCGAACTGACCAATTTTGGCAATGGATTTTTCTTAACCTCTTTGTATGGACCATCCTTCAAAAAAGTTTCCACTCTATTGAAGTAATCTGCTTTATCTAATACCACAATCTTATTTCCCTTGTCCGCTTTCAAATAAAAACAGTCTTTTTGTCCGAGTCCTTCAACGATACTATAATAGTGATTGTTTTTCACTGTGCTGTTACTTTTATATTGCATGCGCTCCTAATAAAGTTCCTATCCAAGTTATCCAATTTCTGAACAGAACTCTCAATACCCGCTACCATATCCATAACCGGCGATTTTCTAAAAGGCAAATTAAATTTTAAACCTTTATTAAGGAAGGCAATTTCTGTATCATTGAAAGTCTCGGACGATTCATTAACAACTATATTTTCTTGAATCGGATCATTCTCCAGCCGCGACGCGGGAAAAACCAAAGAACGCAATTTTCTAGCATGAATCTCATTAACTTCTTTAATTTTATGTAAATTTATCTCCCACATAATATCACTCTGGACAATCATCCATTCTCCAAACTCAATTGAACTCAAACCGTAAACGAGTTTCAAATGCAATCGATATTTCTCTACATCTAAAAAACTACGTTTTTGGTACAAATATTTGATTTCCAAATCCAACCATTTTTTCTTGGCACATGTTTCTATGGCATTATGAAACCTCCTACTAATAGTGTTATTATACCTGAAACCGAAATCTATAAAATTTGGAAAAACCTTATGAAACTTGCATTGTTTAAGAAAGGAAATATCTGCACCTATTTTCCAAATTTTAAAACTTACCTTGCGAAACCTGTTCAACTCTTGTGACCGGGAAGCCATTTCTCAAGGATTAAGATGTAAGAGACTGTGGTTAAATAATCAATTCAAGAATCAATTGTACCCCTAACCACATAAATTTTGAAATACTATATACGCATTTCGGCAGCTAAGCTGCCATCTTCAGTAGCAGGGAAAAACCTATAGTAATAAAAATAGCAATAACATTAATGCAAAAAAAAAACAATTATATATATGACAATAATAATAGCAACAATAATGATAGTGACAATAACAATAATATAGGTCAGGTATTTTCTGCTCACCACTCCGAAAGAATCGAATTGCACTCGATCAGCTCTCAAGCTAGAATGAACTCCGCACGGAGACAATCCCCAATATATACTTAAAGTGACGTAGCACTGACGTTACTTGTGACATCAACATTAATCACACTAGGATAGAAAATTCAATATCCGGGCATACGCTCATTTTTATACCACTCTATTCTTATTTTCACTATCACAAATGTACAAAAAGGTTGCCATTGCCATCTTTACTGCAGTTTCAATTAAAATATCCTATCTTCAGGATAATTGACTTGAATGAAACAAAAATAGAAAATGAATCCCATATTACCAAATAACCTCGAAGGTCCATGGCTTATATGGGCTAGCAAATAACTACAGTAAACTGCAATAAAGAAGACCTTGACCCCTGCACCCTTTCATTTTTCTGGTTAAACCCTACACGCCTACACATTAACGACATCTAACAATACGGAATCAGAAATTGGACCTAAATCTGAATTAATAAGTTTACCTTCATACTTGCGAATAAACATACTCTCATAAGCGTCTAATTCCCTATTGTCCGATACCGACCTCATAAGCCGAAGATCCTTCTCATGTACAGGGTGGCCGGTATCAAAGATATGTTGGGCAACACTTGACTTCTCAATTCTATTATATCTAAAATGTGCCATATGTTCCTTAAACCTAGTGACGATTGTACGCCTTGTTTGCCCAATATAACTCTTGTCACAACTACTACACTTTATTTCATAAATTCCCGACTTCTGCTTGTCCTCTACTTTATCCTTGGGATTTCCCAACAGCTGCTTGATGGCATTCTTAGCGGTATATGCTACACATAAATTTTGCGACTTAAAAATAGGTTCCAAGCCTCTGGTATGTGCCAAACTATACGGAATTTTAACATATTTCTTATTCTCAGTAGGTGACATGGAGAAAGTCGTGGAATCCTTAACAAACTTTTTGTGTTTAATTCTGCTTATCAACCTATCAACTAAGACAGTCGTGTACCCATTATGAATCGCAACATCTTTTATATATTTTAATTCTTTTTGATATCTTACCTTTGACAGAGGAAATGACAACAATCTGTTGACCAGGAAGTGCAAAGCCGAAAGTTTATGTTGTATTGAATGTTGTGAATCATTCACAATAAACCTACTTATATTAGTATCCTTCCTATAAACATCAAATTCCAATCCGCCAATGCTGTTCCTAACAACCAAGACATCCAAAAAAGGGATTGAACCATTTTGTTCCATTTCAAATGTGAATTTCACACTATTATAACGTGAATTTAAATTATCTAAAAAATCCTCAATTCTACTCCTCTTGGTATCGAAAACAGCGAACACGTCATCCACATAACGCAACCATACTCGAGGGAAGTACTCACTGTCTCTTTTAAACAACACTTCAAACCTACTCATGAACAGATTAGCCAAAAACGGAGATAAACTATTGCCCATAGCAGTCCCTTCCTGCTGTTCAAAAAACTTACCATTAATTTGAAAACAATTCTGGGACATACATAATGAGGTCAATTTTAAATATTCATCCACTACAATTCTGTCCACCGCATTGCCCACAGCTCCGGAAAGTTTTTCAGTTGTGAATTCGTTGGAGTTTATTAATAAAATTAAAAATATAGTACTTGATGAGGGTGAGGTGTTGGTTTCTTTCGATGTTGTATCGTTGTTTCAAAGTGTACCTATACCTACCACGCTTGCATATTTGGAGGAGCTACTGACTGAAAATGAAGTGGACAGTATTGTAGTGGATGAATATTTAAAATTGACCTCATTATGTATGTCCCAGAATTGTTTTCAAATTAATGGTAAGTTTTTTGAACAGCAGGAAGGGACTGCTATGGGCAATAGTTTATCTCCGTTTTTGGCTAATCTGTTCATGAGTAAGTTTGAAGTGTTGTTTAAAAGAGACAGTGAGTACTTCCCTCGAGTATGGTTGCGTTATGTGGATGACGTGTTCGCTGTTTTCGATACCAAGTGGAGTAGAATTGAGGATTTTTTAGATAATTTAAATTCACGTTATAATAGTGTGAAATTCACATTTGAAATGGAACAAAATGGTTCAATCCCTTTTTTGGATGTCTTGGTTGTTAGGAACAGCATTGGCGGATTGGAATTTGATGTTTATAGGAAGGATACTAATATAAGTAGGTTTATTGTGAATGATTCACAACATTCAATATAACATAAACTTTCGGCTTTGCACTTTCTTGTTTAATTCACAATTTTCGGTTGTCAGTACTTTTCCCCTAAATTTAGTACTTTTTGAGTTTCAATGTTAGTGCTTTTTTTTCTGCGCTGCTGGGAACGCTGGTGCGGAGTTCATTCTAGCTTGAGAGCTGATCGAGTGCACCTCCTGTCAAGAGAGCCTCCTGTGTAGTTCTCTTGACTGCTTGCCGATAAAACTCATTACTATTTCATATATTCAGTCGATAAATTAATATTTGTATAATTACCTAGGCTAGGTTTCTCTTACTGACAATTTATTCTACCAGGATCATTTGTCTGTACGAAGCACTCAAATAAGTGCGACTACTGCATCAGATCCAAAAGTGGGTTGTTGTTGGTGAATTATGAGATTCTTAATAATTGTTATTCCATCTTCCTTCGCTACCTATATAAGGCCTTTCTCTCACGATTAATGTGTCGCGGTGCGGATAGCTCAATTGGTTAGAGCAGTCGCCATGAATGCGAAAGATCTGGGTTCGAATCCCGGTCGGCGCCTGCTTCACATTTTTCGTGAGAGAGAGCCTCCTGTGTAGTTCTCTTGACTGCTTGCCGATAAAACTCATTACTGTTATTGTCATATATATAATTGTGTTTTTTTTTTGCATTAATGTTATTGCTATTTTTATTACTATAGGTTTTTCCCTGCTACTGAAGATGGCAGCTTAGCTGCCGAAATGCGTATATAGTATTTCAAAATTTATGTGGTTAGGGGTACAATTGATTCTTGAATTGATTATTTAACCACAGTCTCTTACATCTTAATCCTTGAGAAATGGCTTCCCGGTCACAAGAGTTGAACAGGTTTCGCAAGGTAAGTTTTAAAATTTGGAAAATAGGTGCAGATATTTCCTTTCTTAAACAATGCAAGTTTCATAAGGTTTTTCCAAATTTTATAGATTTCGGTTTCAGGTATAATAACACTAGTAGTAGGTTTCATAATGCCATAGAAACATGTGCCAAGAAAAAATGGTTGGATTTGGAAATCAAATATTTGTACCAAAAACGTAGTTTTTTAGATGTAGAGAAATATCGATTGCATTTGAAACTCGTTTACGGTTTGAGTTCAATTGAGTTTGGAGAATGGATGATTGTCCAGAGTGATATGTGGGAGATAAATTTACATAAAATTAAAGAAGTTAATGAGATTCATGCTAGAAAATTGCGTTCTTTGGTTTTTCCCGCGTCGCGGCTGGAGAATGATCCGATTCAAGAAAATATAGTTGTTAATGAATCGTCCGAGACTTTCAATGATACAGAAATTGCCTTCCTTAATAAAGGTTTAAAATTTAATTTGCCTTTTAGAAAATCGCCGGTTATGGATATGGTAGCGGGTATTGAGAGTTCTGTTCAGAAATTGGATAACTTGGATAGGAACTTTATTAGGAGCGCATGCAAAATACAAATTACTAAGAACATAAAGGATAATAAATATAAAAGTAACAGCACAGTGAAAAACAATCAGTATTATAGTATCGTTGAAGGACTCAGACAAAAAGACTGTTTTTATTTGAAAGCGGACAAGGGAAATAAGATTGTGGTATTAGATAAAGCAGATTACTTCAATAGAGTGGAAACTTTTTTGAAGGATGGTCCATACAAAGAGGTTAAGAAAAATCCATTGCCAAAATTGGTCAGTTCGGCTAAGAATGCCATGAAAGATTGTCCAAATCTTATTACCCCCCAAAACAAATTTAGGTTAAGTGTGTCTAATCCTGTAGTTCCTAAGATGTATGTCCTTCCTAAGATTCATAAACCAGGTAGATCGGTGAGACCCATCATTTCCGGTATTAACTCGCCAACCTGTCTGATTTCTAAATGGCTAACGAAGGAATTCACCGCATTGCCCACAGCTCCGGAAAGTTTCTCAATTGTGAATTCGTTGGAGTTTATTAATAAAATTAAAAATATAGTACTTGATGAGGGTGAGGTGTTGGTTTCTTTCGATGTTGTATCGTTGTTTCCAAGTGTACCTATACCTACCACGCTTGCATATTTGGAGGAGCTACTGACTGAAAATGAAGTGGACAGAATTGTAGTGGATGAATATTTAAAATTGACCTCATTATGTATGTCCCAGAATTGTTTTCAAATTAATGGTAAGTTTTTTGAACAGCAGGAAGGGACTGCTATGGGCAATAGTTTATCTCCGTTTTTGGCTAATCTGTTCATGAGTAGGTTTGAAGTGTTGTTTAAAAGAGACAGTGAGTACTTCCCTCGAGTATGGTTGCGTTATGTGGATGACGTGTTCGCTGTTTTCGATACCAAGAGGAGTAGAATTGAGGATTTTTTAGATAATTTAAATTCACGTTATAATAGTGTGAAATTCACATTTGAAATGGAACAAAATGGTTCAATTCCTTTTTTGGATGTTAGGAACAGCATTGGCGGATTGGAATTTGATGTTTATAGGAAGGATACTAATATAAGTAGGTTTATTGTGAATGATTCACAACATTCAATACAACATAAACTTTCGGCTTTGCACTTTCTGGTCAACAGATTGTTGTCATTTCCTCTGTCAAAGGTAAGATATCAAAAAGAATTAAAATATATAAAAGATGTTGCGATTCATAATGGGTACACGACTGTCTTAGTTGATAGGTTGATAAGCAGAATTAGACACAAAAAGTTTGTTAAGGATTCCACGACTTTCTCCATGTCACCTACTGAGAATAAGAAATATGTTAAAATTCCGTATAGTTTGGCACATACCAGAGGCTTGGAACCTATTTTTAAGTCGCAAAATTTATGTGTAGCATATACCGCTAAGAATACCATCAAGCAGCTGTTGGGAAATCCCAAGGATAAAGTAGAGGACAAGCAGAAGTCGGGAATTTATGAAATAAAGTGTAGTAGTTGTGACAAGAGTTATATTGGGCAAACAAGGCGTACAATCGTCACTAGGTTTAAGGAACATATGGCACATTTTAGATATAATAGAATTGAGAAGTCAAGTGTTGCCCAACATATCTTTGATACCGGCCACCCTGTACATGAGAAAGATCTTCGGCTTATGAGGTCGGTATCGGACAATAGGGAATTAGACGCTTATGAGAGTATGTTTATTCGCAAGTATGAAGGTAAACTTATTAATTCAGATTTAGGTCCAATTTCTGATTCCGTATTGTTAGATGTCGTTAATGTGTAGGCGTGTAGGGTTTAACCAGAAAAATGAAAGGGTGCAGGGGTCAAGGTCTTCTTTATTGCAGTTTACTGTAGTTATTTGCTAGCCCATATAAGCCATGGACCTTCGAGGTTATTTGGTAATATGGGATTCATTTTCTATTTTTGTTTCATTCAAGTCAATTATCCTGAAGATAGGATATTTTAATTGAAACTGCAGTAAAGATGGCAATGGCAACCTTTTTGTACATTTGTGATAGTGAAAATAAGAATAGAGTGGTATAAAAATGAGCGTATGCCCGGATATTGAATTTTCTATCCTAGTGTGATTAATGTTGATGTCACAAGTAACGTCAGTGCTACGTCACTTTAAGTATACATGGTGATTCTTTTAAGGCGGCCATTAGAAAATTTCTTATTTGCTAATAAGATAGAAACTTGAAACCTGGGTTCCTGTCATAATCGATCATGGCGAATCCAAAAATACAATTTTCAAAATGGCGGCACTTTCGGAAATACCGGAAGTTGACGCCATCTTTGTTATTTTAAATGGATACCCCCATTTTTATTTTATTTTTGAATTAGGCATTAAATTCTGCGTATAATGCACCCAGGCTGTCAGCACTTATCTGTCATAGTTTTTGACATATGCCACTTTTTGTTTTAAATTTAGCATTTGCAGGGGTTCATTTAAAAATTCATATCTCTTAAACCATTTAAAGTAGGTAAATGAGCTTTTTTAGGTTGATTCCCTAAAGTTCAAGGAATCATTTCCCTGTAGGGTTAATGTTCAACGACGTTTCCAATGGTTGCTGCGATTTTTTGAAGATGACAATCAAAAAATGCCAAAAAGTCATTTTTTTTAAATGGCAATGGGCAAATTTTATTATGGCAACCGACGTAGGATTAAATTTGAAAGGGACTTATATCAAGGTTTCCTATACCTATCTCAAATAGTTTTTTAATTATTCGTAGTTTTTTGTAAAAGATTTAACGTTATTCCCAAAAAACATAGAAGCCTATGAAACCAAAGAAAAAAATTAGTTTTAGAACTGTCATCTTTTAGTTCTCCATTAATTAAAAGTTAAGTTAAGTTAAGCACGTTCTTGATTTTGTTTTGTAAGCATAAATGGCTTTTTATTCGAATGAAGTTGTTTTTGATTTATTTCTCATACATGGCAACTGCCAAAAAATCGTTGCAAGAACATGTCGCGAGTTTAATGCAAAATATCAAAATTTGCCGCCGATGAAGAAACAGAAGTTTTCTAGACTTAAAAACAAGTTTCTTCAGGGAGGAAATATTCATCCTGCAAGAAGAAGGACTAAATTTGTTAGGGAATCTGAAGATAATCAAATAAATGTTCTGGGGTATTTTGGCGCATTTCCACGATCATCGATAAGAGCAGCAAAATTTGATTTGGGATTGACGTTCTCATCGATACAAAGAATTTTACATGACCACAAACGACATCCCTATTCTTTTATACGACTACAAAAACTTCGTCCAACCGATTTTCCAAGACAAATAACTTTTTGTGAAGAGCTTTTGATAAAAAAACAGGAAGACCCAAATTTTTTGAGTCGGATTATTTGGACTGATGAAGCAAAATTTGCACAGGCTGGAGTATTTAATAGGAGAAATCGACATTTTTGGGCCGCAGAAAATCCACACCTGATCTATGAAGTTGAAAATCAAATTCAATTTTCCGTAAACGTTTTCTGTTTATTAATGGATAATCGGTTGCATTGGTACATGTATGATGAAAATTTGAATGGAGACAGATATTTAGACATTCTTAACAATGTAGTCCAAGATTTTGTCGATAATCTACCATTGCAGCATGCCGTCAACTTATGGTATCAAATGGATGGGGCACCAGCGCATTCAACAAATGCCGTAGATTTAAGACTAAGACAATTGTTTCAAGACAGATGGTGGGGAAATAGAGGTCCATGGTTGTGGCCCCCAAGATCCCCGGATCTGACACCATTAGATTTTTATTTATGGGGGCGGATTAAAGATATCGTTTATGAAACTGCACCCACGTCGAGGGAAGACTTATTACTAAAAATAACCCAAGCCTTGAATGGCATTGATGGGAATGAAATCAGAAACGCTACCAGAGCCGTCCAACGTCGGATTATTGAGTGTTTGAATCAAAACGGTGCACATATCGAGCATATTTTGTAATACCGACCTAGCTCATTAATTTTTGTATTGATTTAGGTAATTTAAATTAATATTTTTTGACACTGTTACTATGTTTGTTGCTTGGTAACACGCTCGGTAACAAGTTAATCTTAAAAAATTATATTTTTTTACAAAAAACTACGAATAATTAAAAAACTATTTGAGATAGGTATAGGAAACCTTGATATAAGTCCCTTTCAAATTTAATCCTACGTCGGTTGCCATAATAAAATTTGCCCATTGCCATTTAAAAAAAATGACTTTCTGGCATTTTTTGATTGTCATCTTCAAAAAATCGCAGCAACCATTGGAAACGTCGTTGAACATTAACCCTACAGGGAAATGATTCCTTGAACTTTAGGGAATCAATCTAAAAAAGCTCATTTACCCACTTTAAATGGTTTAAGAGATATGAATTTTTAAATGAACCCCTGCAAATGCTAAATTTAAAACAAAAAGTGGCATATGTCAAAAACTATGACAGATAAGTGCTGACAGCCTGGGTGCATTATACGCAGAATTTAATGCCGAATTCAAAAATAAAATAAAAATGGGGGTATCCATTTAAAATAACAAAGATGGCGTCAACTTCCGGTATTTCCGAAAGTGCCGCCATTTTGAAAATTGTATTTTTGGATTCGCCATGATCGATTATGACAGGAACCCAGGTTTCAAGTGTCTATCTTATTTGCAAATAAGAAATTTTCTAATGGCCGCCTTAAAAGAATCACCATGTATATTGGGGATTGTCTCCGTGCGGAGTTCATTCTAGCTTGAGAGCTGATCGAGTGCACTTCGATTCTTTCGGAGTGGTGAGCAGAAAATACCTGACCTATATTATTGTTATTGTCACTATCATTATTGTTGCTATTAATATTGTCATATATATAATTGTTTTTTTTTTTTTTTGCATTAATGTTATTGCTATTTTTATTACTATAGGTTTTTCCCTGCTACTGAAGATGGCAGCTTAGCTGCCGAAATGCGTATATAGTATTTCAAAATTTATGTGGTTAGGGGTACAATTGATTCTTGAACTGTTTCACCTTGCAGAAGTATATAGCAAAATTGGCGCTTATTCCGTTTTGCTTTGCAAAGCTAAACTGTTAAAGTGGCGCTTATTCTGTATATCTTGTTTCTTAAAAGTATAGTAAAAGGCGCTTAAATCTTTTTATCCGTTATACGTATTAGGGCACTTTTGGCGGTAAAGTCATTTTTTACCAACAAAATAAATAAAAATGTCTCTTATCCTATGCGATCATGCTAAGAGTCGCCCATAATAAGTCGGTTGTTCTAATCCACTCCACGCCCCAGTAAGCCTTAAGCCGCGAGAAGTGGTTGTGAAAAGTGCTGCATGTTTTTATCTAAAATTGTAAATGCGTATAGGGTAAGTTACTCTTTGTATGTAATATAATTTACTTAATTATTAAGCTGATTAATAATTTTTTCAACATTCTTTGAATACAATGCTTCCTTATCATGCTAAAATAAGTTTGTATTTGACGATTAACTCGTTTAAGTGAGGTTATGTTCGGAACAAAATTATTTAATAATAATAGGTAAATTATATAATTTTGTTATTAATAAAAATTTTATAGGTATAATTTCATAATAAATAATTTTAATTTAGGTGGTGATGGACCATTCAATGAACATTTTGAATTTGGCTCTCAAATCAGCTGGACGCAGCAAATGAAAGCTTAACAAAAACCCATAGCAATTTAGCGAGTGGCTCAAATAATGAGGTAATAATAAATAAATTAGGAGTAAACTATACAGGGTGTATAAAAAGTCTTGAGTTCAAATTTAAAATTGCGTTTGGTGCAACATTGTTAATTATTTTTAATTTCAGAAAGGCAGTGGCAACAAAAATATTCGAATTAGCCCGTCCTTTATGACTTTGCAACAACACAATCTGAGTTGCAGCAAAAAGATTATAATCCACCAGCTACTACCAGTGTAGTTAGTGACGTATTACAACCACTTTGTTGTGATCATGAAAAACCAAGAGAAGTTCCTTTATACACCGAATTAGAGACATATAATTTCCCTTCGATCGTGACCGAAACCCAACAATTACCTATCGTGATATCACAACAATCTGATGATCAAGAACCGATTATATTAGAGACATCAAAAGTGGATGATGAAATTGCTGGTCCATCAACCTCAACTGGCACGAGACCTACCCGTACTCGAAAAGCACAAAATACTGCATATGTCGATTATTTGTCCGAAGACGAGACTTTGATGGCAGAATTCTTTGGTGATGCTGACGATTCTGACTTATGGGAAGGAGAGTCTGATTTGTCGTCTGGTAGTAGTGGCAATGAAAAACTGGAAACAAGAAAACAAAAGAGTAAAACAAATACAGTCTTTGATTGTTCTGAAAGTGAGAACATAGTTGGAGAATCTGGTAAAATCGCGAAGAGGGAAAATAAAAGAAAGATGAGAAAAATAGCCAAACCAGCGGGACAAGAATACACAAAATCAAATGGCGTTACTGCATCTTCTAAACAAGTAAAACCCACCCCTTGTTTAGGCAAAAAATGTGGTAACAATTGCGAAATTGTATCAGAAGAAAGAAGAAAGCAAATTTTTGATCACTTTTGGAATCTACCACCAGAACGTCGCAAAGACTGGATTGTCGGCATGAGTCAAAAATTAGCAGTAAAACGAAAGCGGTCTAAAGATTCAGAAACACGCCAGTTTACTTTTAAATACCACATTAATGAGGGTGAAGGCAAACGGCCTATTTGTCTTCAATTCTTAACTGAAACATTAGATGTTTCCCAGAAATATGTGTATTACACAGTAAGTAATGCCGCATTTGGTTCTTCAAAAGAAGACTTACGAGGAAAAACTATACCACCAAATAAAAGAAAAGATTGCACTAAATTATCAGCTATTAATTCTATTAAAAGCCTTCCGGCATTACCATCTCACTACTGCCGGAAATATTCAACTCGTGTATATCTTCCACAAGAATTTAAAAATTTGTCTTATCTATATCAAATTTATGAAAAACGTCATATTGAACAGGGAACGGATGTTGTGGGTGAAAGGGTATTTCGAACAATTTTCAATGAAAATTTTAACATTGGATTTCATATTCCAAAAAAAGATAAATGCCTGAAATGTCTAAGATTTGAACGTTCTGACGATGCTGATGAGTCACTGCAACAAGCAAAATTAGAGCATATGGCTGAAAAAAATGATTCGTATAATCGATTTAAAACACATCAGAATATACACAGAACAAGTTCTCATACTTTATGCGTAAGCTTTGACTTACAGAAAGTTCTAAACACGCCTAATGGCGAAAGTATGCTTTTGTATTACTCACGTAAACTAGCGGTTTATAACTTCACATTCTACGAAAGTGGTACTCGTGATGGTTTCTGTTTTTACTGGGATGAAGTAAACGGAAAGCGCGGAAATTTCCACCATATTACACAGGTACATAACTATGGTGGACGAACGGGAATCTGTTAAACATTTATTGTTATATTGTGACTGCTGCCCCGGACAGAACCGTAACCGTACTGTTTTAGCTATGATTCATTCAACTTTACAAAGCTGTAAATTCATTGAAGTGATTCAAATTAATTTTCTACTAACTGGTCACACGTACATGCCCGTGGATTCAGTACATGCCGTGATTGAAAGAATGTTAAAACATTCTATTATTTGGGCTCCTTCTCAGTGGTTCACGGTCTTTTCAACAGCAAGGCAGGACCCAAGACCTTACAATGTTAAATTAGTAACTTTTGGGGAATTTAATAAGTGGGACGTTATAGGCGAAAAGTATTCTAAGGGCAACCTTACCGGAAAAATTAGCAAAATTCGTGTTGCTACTTTTCGAAAGAAAGATACTAGAAAGATAACCATCAAATACTGTATGAACGACAACGCGTCATCGGTTGAAATAGAAGTTAATTTGAAACCGAAAGCAACTCCTACTGCCTGCTACAAAGCAAAGATACCTATATCAAAGCTAAAACATGATGATCTTAATAAACTTTGTAAAGACAGAACTATTTCATCATGAATTTATGAATATTCCTACTTCTAATAATATAAGAGATACCCTTCCAGAATCAGACATCGAGGATGACAATTTGAATGATTAAATTTCGGCTTTGGTTGTTTCTGCCGAATTTTGGAGTGTTTTTGTTTTTGTTTTGGTATTATTTTTATTTTTAGAGATATTTCTTACATTTATAATATCGCAAGTGAACATTAAAATTTTCTTAAAAATAATTTGGTGTTTCTTTCCGAGTATTTGATTTGTTTGATTTGTTGTTTTTCAAACAGTTTTTCCTTTTGTGGACAAGAAAAATCTTAAATAAACGTTGTTTATAAACTTACTTGCATTTTATTTTATCTAACCTATTAAAATAAAAAAATATATTTCGATCTTATAGATAAGACTAGTACAAACGAAAGAAAGAAAAAACTAATTTTCAATCTTCATTATCTTTTCCAAAATTTTAAATTTTCCACGATCAAATCAGTGCTACAATAGGGATTTCAATTCTTTTTTCTAGATAAACCAGTCAATACTACTGGTCCATAAAATATTTTACCTTAATGTTATTTTTTAATTACCTTCAAATAGGCCTTTTTACCTGAATAATATTTTGCTACCAAAAGGAACCTCAACCTTTTTACATGTATAAAATTTAAGACCAAAATTAACTTAAGCCCTTTTACCTGTATAATATTTTGGGACCAAATTTCTTAAGCGACATTATTTTAGTCATTGACGATTTTTACATATAAAACCGATAATTAACAAATAAAACAAAATCAAAACTATTGAAATGTGTTTGTTTTATTTAAATACAACAATTGTACAAAAAGTTATGACTTTTTTACACTTTTTTAAAACTTTAAACCGCTCTACTGTAAAATTACTAAATTGTCGCTTATGACCTTTTACCTTTCAAGCATCGATATGGTCTTGTGTAAATTGAGGTCGCCAAGCCACGTCCACCACCGCATTCTTAAAAAAGGTACACCTTCAGTAAAGCTTATAATCTTTATAATATTAATTTACTTTTTAAAAACTCAATTGCATTTGCAAAATTTCTTTTGACCTTTCCTTGGTTTCTTTCAAAAACCAACAGAAACCGAGACGAAACAATACGAGTTTTGGCACGTTTTGGTAAAGGGTTGAAAATGGGAGTTAAATGTGCTACGAAATGGTACAGGACTGCCCAAACATATTTACTGCGTCATTGGTAAAGGGCGAGGTAAAGGGGGTTAAAGGTCCGCGATAAAGAAAATATTGATATATTGAATGCAACTTATTCCGATTTAGTCCGCTTTAATCAATCTAAATCCGACTTAATTCGCCTTAATCCGATTTAGTCCGTCTTAATCCGATCATCCTACTTAATCCAAATTAATCTGATTCTATTCCCACTTAGTCCGAATGAGTTAGTCTTAATCCATCTTAATCCGACTATTCCGCGAAGCCCTAGTCAAGAACACCCGAGACATTAAAGTAACGCAGTCCAAATCACATCTGCTACCAAATCATATACATCAACTAATTGAAGATAAACGTAAAGCCCTCAAGGAAGTCCAATGTACTCTTGAACCCAAGAAAGCCGCATGCGCCACTGGGCTGAACAACCAGCTCAAGAAAACTCTACAAGTGTTTTATAACAATAGATGGGAGCAGCATATTGAATTACCAGAAAATGATCATCAAGGCCTCTATATACTCTGCAGATCTCAAAGAACTGAGAAAAGAGCTATACCACCACTGCACTGAATAAATGGTCTAGTTCACAGTGGTCTTGATAAAGCTGAAGCCCTTTCCGACAGCATAGAAAACCAGTACACCACAAACCTCACTGATGAACAGGATAACGAATTCGAAAGTGAAATCAAGATAAGTGAGCAGCTTCTTAGAACTGCAACCCCAGTCAGTCTCAGACTAGTCGCTCTTGAAGTGATAGTCTCAATCCTCAAGAGAATGAAAAATAGAAAAGCCCCTGGTAATGGTAACATAACCAGTTTGATCCTCAAGCATTTGCCCAAGAAAAATATCGTAAAGCCCCTAAACATAATAAATTCCTTCCTCCGCCTCTGCTACTTTCCCAAAACCTGGAAAAATGTAACTACCATAACTATTCAAAAGGCAGGCAAAAATATTCAAAAATTCTAGTAATCCTAACCCGCCCAACAGAAGAAATTCAAAACCTAGAATTGACACCGATGAACAACTCGGCTTCAGACAAAATCATTCTACTGATCTTCAAACCCTAAGATTTATCGAATCAATCAAAACAGCCTCCTTAAACAAAGGCACAACCGGGGCATTATTCCTCGATATAGAAAAAGCATTCGACAAAGTATGGCATTTTGGGCTTTTATACAAAAAGATCGCACTAAATGTTATCATCTCTTATATCAGAATGATACGATCGTTCCTACGAAACAGAACATTGTCAGCAAGAGTTAATGACAAACTGTCAAATCCAAGGCAAATTCAAGCAGATGCTCTCAGGAGTCGGTCCTGGGACCCCATAATGTACTCTTCTGACATACCCAAAACCCCTGGTGCCGAACTAGGGCTCTTCGCAGATGACTGTCATCTCAGCTAAGTCAAGGTCTCCAGAACATACTATCAGAGCACTGCAGTCGACAATTTGGAAGACTAGTAGGAAAAATGGAGAATTAAAGTCAATGCCAGCAAATGCAGGCAGTTCTATTTGCGAGACGCATAGTGCTACATCAGACTGAACTATATTGCAAAAACGATATCCTAAATTGGGCAAGTGAGGTCAAATACCCAGGGGTTATTTTCAACCGCATACTTACTTGGAGTCCTCACACCTTACTAGTGAAGCTAAAGGGCAGTGGTGCCATCAAACGCTTATATTTCGTTTTGAAAAGTTCAAGACTACCACCAAGAATCAAACTTCTGATTTACAACACTGTTGTAAAGCCATCAATTACATATACCTTAACACAGCCAAAACAAACCTCGACAAAATTCAGATTACACAAAACACAATACTACATCTAATAGTGGACGCTCCATGGTTTGTTTGCAATGAACAGTTACACAGAGATTTAGAAATTCCCGCAATATATGAGTGGGCACAAACCAATCCCACCAGGTCGTCCCAAAGATTTTCCACCCAAATCAGTTGATACGTCAATCCGAAGACTATTCAATTGAAGAGTGCTCGCCCCAGTGTAAAAGACCTCTCATGATAATACAACTATTCATCAGTCGCCCGGTCAAGAAGGCATAAACTACGAAGGCGTAGAAGGGGCATCGCCTAGCATTTTTACCAAGTGCCAGAAAAAAGTTGCAGTGCGAGAATAAAAGTCGCACAGCGAGATTTAAAGTCGCACTGCGAGATTAAAAGTCGCACTGCAAGGAAAAGAGGCGCACTGCGAGATTTAAAGTCACACTGCGAGAAAAAAAGTTGCATGCGAAATTAATACATAGTCGCAATATTTTGTGCTTTGACTTTTTGTTTGAAGGTATGACGATAGTATAAACCAGATATTTTAAAGTTGAAGACGCACGTACACTGTAAGGAAGCCCTGAAGTGCCACCGAACAAATTCAAAAAATGTTAATATCTTGAGATACCAAGTCGCAATTGCGAGATAATAAGCCGCTAATAATAAGCAAAATGTCGAATTGCCCTTCCATACACTTCCGGTTCCAGAATAAACTACCAGAGCCGGGGAAACTCAGACAAAAACTAAAAATTCTTGCTTGATTGGTGCCAGTCTGTTTGGAATGTTTTGCAAAATCAAAAGTGCGGAAATTTTATATTTTTAGAACATAGTTACCATATAAGTTTTGACTTTTTAAAAAATTTTGTCAAATAATTTACGTTTACATTTTTATATATTTACAAGTTTAAATAAATATTCTTGACAAAGCCCCCAAACGGGGGCGAAACGTCAAATTATATACTTTTGAACAGATATTATTAATTGAAATTTGCCAGAAAATTCACAAAGTTGAAGAAAATTACAAAAACTAAACATCAAATTTCTCCTCTATTACCAAACTTAACCATTAAAACAATAAAGCTTATAAACAAACATTGCTAAAGCATTAAATAGAAGCTTTTTTCAACAACTAAACGATTTATAACAAAAGAAGACTCTCTCCCTAAATTCTACGCTTATGAACGAAAAAAAAACCACTAAATTAGAATTTAACATATTTACAGGAAGTCAAGGAAGTCAAGCAGAGATGCAGGAGTGCAAAATGGGTTACCTACCAATCGGGCGATAAAATAACCGTTCTGCGAAATTATACCGTAACACTTTTTCCCTCATTGCCTTCGATGCATATCTGTCTCTTACATTTTTACTAAAAAGGTTTATTAGATGAGAGGCTTTTCTTTTACCTGATAAATTTCTGCTTTGAACGAAATTTTGTTGTGGGCCACAGTTTAAAAGTCAAATTGCTGATAGCAGAAAATGTACAATTTTTACTATACAATAATACCTAAGTAATCACGGTTCTAATTTTTTCCCCGAAGTACGTTACAATTACAATTTACCTATACAAATTCTTATTCTGATTGGTACACAAGAAATAGTAGGTACACAAGAAATTGTGAAATATTTCCTTAAATTACGGCTCAATTTCGGTAAATTATGAATAAATGGGTATACAAATAATTGTCATGAGACATGAATTATTTATTTACTCGTATTTATTTATTGTGGAATATAATTATCAATTCTGTCAATTTTTGCAGGTATCATGGACGAAGTTTCTTCAGCAACGGGACATTTAAGGACATATAATAACTACCTTAATTTCTGAAAAGGTGCACGACTCCGAATCGTTTAAATTGAATTGTTTTACTCATTAACTTTATGATGAAATAAATATTTACTCTGCGAACTACCAATAGATTGTTTATATAATCTTGCAACCAGTCAAATATTAAAATGAAACGTTATATATTGGTAGTTTGCAGAGTAATTATTTAACTTCTTATTAGTAGTAATAATTATTACGTAACCATCTGAACACGATGATTTAAATGTTTTTTACAGATCGACCACACTGTTCTACCCTTTATGAAAGATGACCAACTGAAAGAGTACTTTCCCAGAGCAGGCGACAGAATGGCGGCGATAAATTTCTGCAATAAAAAACTAAACCGAAACAAATGGAATTCAAAAAAGTTCAGTTTCGTTGAAAGACTGATTCAAAAGTGCAAGAAAAAGGATAATAAAAGAAACTTGTCGGGATCCAGCGAAAAAGATAACGCCGTATCTTCAAAATCAGCGCGACAGGAACAGAAATGTAGACCACAAAAGCCTACCCGACATATAAAAATTGAATGGCTCTGCAGTGAAGATGGCAATCGCCATGCACAAGTAAGGACCAGAAATGGAGGCGGAACGCGCAACATCACTATTCGTAAAAATGCCGATAAAGAACAAATTCTAGGAAACGGGAAGAAACTCTTTTTCATAAACGGAAAATCATCAAAAGGAGACGAAAAAGATTTCAGTTTTGACCTCTGGGATTATGGCCAGCAACCCACCACTGAAAAAATGACGGTAGATTGAGGTTTTATGTATCTTCCACAAAGAAAACGTCAACCGTTACTTCAGGGGAACTAGACATTCATGAAGGGTCATCACATACTAGAGAGGATAGCACCCAAATTATCTCTGAGTTCCAGGAACCTCCTTTTTCTTATAGCGGATCAGTTCTTGAGTCAACCTTGTCAATCTTGTCCAAGACACGGTCTCTTATGATTTCAGAGACGAACTGAACGAAATTTATAATTTTGATAATTTATCATCTACTCAACCAATTGAGATTCCTATTCGAAACCAGGATTTTAAAGGTTCTCCTGAAAATGTTCATTTGAAAATAAAGTTGCATAGGGGCCAAATTATACAGGAATTGATTTCCATTTTTTCTAACATGCCCGAGACATGCGGACCGTTAATACTGGAAATGACGTTGCCGAATGGCCAAAAAGAATTGGCTTACGATTTTGGGGGGAATGTTCCGAGATGCACTCAGTGAGTTTTGGGAGTCCTTTTATGAAAAATGTACTGTTGGTACAGATTCTAAAGTACCATTCGTTAGTCACGATTTGGACGCGATGAAATGGAAAGCAGTGGCTCGCGTGTTTTATAAGGGCTGGAAAGATGGAAGATATTTACCCTTAAAGTTAGCGGCTCCTTTTGCTAAGTACTGCATGTACGGGAAGGTGACTTCTGTCATAAGACAGTCTTTTCTTTCCTTTGTGAGCAAAAATGAGAAAGATACACTTCGGATGGCGTTAACAGACATCGGACACAAAGAAATTGTGCCAAAACCTATGTATGTAATCGATTGCTGGGCAGGTATTTTAGAAAATCTCATCCATTTCGACGAGTTGCAACGAACTTATAAGGAAAGTGAAGTAACATCCAAAAATGTTCTCAGGGCTGTAAAGATAACGCAAAATCACACACAGGCACATACCAAAGTTTTTGGATTCTTAAAAAAGTACGTGAGGGAATGCACCGACCGTCAATTAACAAATTTTCTGAGGTTCTGCACAGGATCAGATGTATTGACAGGAACGTCAATGACTGTTTCCTTTAACGAAAACGAAGGTTTTACCCGTGCTCCGTTGGCTCGAACCTGCAGTTATGCATTAGAGTTATCAGACACATACCAGTCTTTTCCAGAATTTCGTTGCGAAATGAACGGAATCTTAGAATCGAGCGCTTGGGTCATGGATATTCTATAATAATGTTCAGAAAATTTATGTTCCTTTGTACCTACACCAAGCTGCACAGTGTTCTTCATGTAGTTTAAGTTTTAATTATTAAGTTTGTCAGCATAAGTTCCATTTTCACCTATTATTTTGTTGAGGAATATAATAATATTTTAGTTTCATCTTGCAAAAGTTTATAATCATGTTTATTCATATATTATTACACAATAAATATTAAATAATTTATTTATTACATTTGCATTATATACCGACAGTTGCCTACACCTAACTACTTTTTGACAGTACGTAAGAAAATCTTGAAATCGTTTCAATTATTCATATTCATCCCACGGTTTATTAATATTGACACTTCCCTTCGCAGGTTCTCATATAGAGTAACCGCATCAATTGGATAACTTGGTTTCGCCCAACCTTCCTCCTCCATGATAATCTGACAGAGACTTTCCATATTTTCATCACAAACATGTTTTGAAAAGTTATACTCTTTCTTGCATGCTTCCAGGTGACGCCTGTCCTGAAATCTTACCAAGTGGTCTTCTGATTGATACAATTCGGGTAAATAGAATATTATCATCAGTTTACGAGCTGTGGAAACGTTGTTTCTTGAAGGTCTAATTCTATGTACATTCCATTCTTGAACGACTTGCTTCGGTTCAGACTGAAATCATGAAAAATAATGTATAACATTCCCAAATATCCATATTAATGTAAACTGATAGATTTATTGGACGTACTATAGAAAGGCTTGTATAAACAGGAGAGATACTAAAAGTTGTGAAATATACATGCGTGAAAATTCGATCCTACATTTGTAATGAAGAGAAGTAGGTAGGTATATAGTTAAAAACAAATGCTATTTACTTTAATTAAGTCCGTAAAACAGAATTGAACCAATGACTTGTCCAGAAAAGAACCATCAAAGAGATTTTCGTCCTTTAATCTTTGAAAAAGGTTCATCTAAGATTGAGCGTTATGGGTCCTTAATATACGCCACCAAGATTATATCCGTTGATTTGCAGTACTTCTTCCAGATATAAATGGAGGTTTTGTTGAGGTAGCATTCTGGCCGATTAAAAATATTTGAAATCTTTCAACGTGTCCGTTCTCAGTTCCATGATCACCTCTCACGGTTTGCGCACATCCTTCCAACTCATTTATTGATTCAAAGTAATATCCACCAATTACTTTGGATCGTTGTTTGTAGGTCCCGCTTTCAACTAAATAATGTAACGAGAAAATCCGTCTATACATCAGTTTATTGTAATTCTATAGGGTGTAAGTTTATCATACGAATCTAAATGCCACAAATAATTCGGACCTTTATTCGAATATTTCCTTCTTCTGAGTCTTTTCTTTCGTCGAGTATCACCATGTGGATCTACTAGTTGTAGTGCCAATCGAACTGTTTCCCTTGTTACGATAAACCCACTTCTAATGCATCTCAGATGCATCCATCGAAATCCATTAATTGCCCTGAGCTTTCCACTTGCTATCGAAGAAATTCAATTATTGTATTTAAGTTGGTGAAACGTTTTCGTCGAAATAACCCAAGGCGTTTTAGAACTCTTTTAAGTGTACTAAGACTAATGTCAAAGTTATGATGAAGCAACAGAAATGCAAGAATTTCGTCATAGCGAAATCCCTCCAAGAAGTAATATCGAATTAGGTCCCATAAAAGTTGGTTATCCATATTTCCTGAAAGAAATAATATCTATTTAGAAAAACGGCAGGTACAAAAAAACCAAATAATTGCCAAATAATTTCTAAAACCTAGTTGAACAAAATAATGTCTTTAACAATGTACACATTATATTTCTATAATGGGTCAGAAAAATACTCCCTTCCACCATACAGGTTAGTCAGTGTCATTTACAAAACACATCCCAAATTTTGCAATATAGGTACATAATTATAATAGATTTGCAGTGGAAACAGCTTATTATCAGTTTATGTGTTGTTTTGAAAACTAAGTACTTACTATAATAATTATTATATTGCAAAACGTTGTTAAGATGTTTTGTATTTGACACTGACAAACATCAAGAACACGTTGCACGTTGTTTATTTGGAATGAAAAACTGACGTACCTACACCTCAAGGTTATGTCATTACTTTTTCGGTGAATTACGGTTATTCTTGAAATCCCATAATATGTTTAAAATACTAATGTTTTTTGTCTGTCCTGTCCGCCTGTCCAATTCATAAATTGAGATCAGATCAGCGTTTGCGCGTGAAACTTTATACTCGAGAGTTTTCGGCACACATTGCAACCTCAATGAAAGAGATAGGTACATATAGAAATTAGATGTACTTACTGTAATGGAACACTATACTACAGAGCAGTTCAGGTACTGATCACGGCACATTATGGCGACTTAGTATATCGCAACTTGTTATATTGCAACTGCAACTTAGTATCTCGCAATTGCAACTTATTATCTCGCAGTTGCTATTTGGTATCTCGCAATTGCGACTTGGTATCTCGCAATTGCTACACTCAACGAAAAAGATAGGTTAAATCAACCAAAAAGAGCATATGAAATCGCGCCTATCTAGTTTAATAGTTAAATCAACCAGAAAAAAATAGTCAAACAAATTTTGTGACCAGACAATTTAAATGGTTATTTTGAACATGAAATATAGTTAGTTAAGTTGATAACAATCTTTTAGTTCTACAACAAGTTTATTTGTTCACTTGAGCAAATAGTGGTTTAGTAATCATATTATCTTGTAGAATGTAGAGCAACAAATGAAATAGTACTTTGACCATTTTTTTGTTCGCCAACAATTTTTTGTTTGGTTTACAAATGAATAGCGTATTTTTTTGTTAACTGACTATGTTTTGTTTGGTGTACAATTAAATAGTGCATTTACATTTTTTTGTTCACTGACCATTTTTTGTTTGGTCCGCAATTAAATAGTGTAATGGCATACCTACCGTGTTTCTTATTATTTTGTAAAGGCAAATTTATCAATCGCCGAAATAACTCCAATGGGGAATTTATTGATTCGTAAGCAGCTCTGTGAGCAATCGTGTTAATCACAAAACACTTGAAGCTGGAGATCCGGCGATTTGTAAATTTTGCTTATACCTACCAGATGTCACCTGTTTGGAAGACCCCACAAGAGATACGTAGATGTAAAGGAAAATCGCAGACAACAGATGGATTCAAAAACCCCAATGCACAGGCGATTGAGAATGTCTAGTGGAGGTTTATGTCCAGCAGCGGAACAGTAAATACAGAATATGAATTAGAAATTTCACCTATTTCAAATAAACTGCAGATTTCAATTAACATTGTTTATTACATTATATTATAAGCACATATGGGACTTCCTATATAATGTACAATATCATCATACATAAAAGCCACTTTATATATGTATACATGTATAAATATTTGTATAAAAGAAAAACATATAATAAATATTTAACATGAAACTGCAGATTTTATAACAAAACAAAACCTAAACTAATAAAAAAGTCCTTTATAGTGTCTTTGGTTTTTTAAATCCCCTTCACCCCAACTTTTCTATGTGAAATTTGCTTTAGATAACCAATAGATTTACCTAGATATCTCCAAATAGTTCAAATTACTTGAAAAACTAGTAAATTTGGAAATACACAGAATCAAAAATGATGCAATCAAAAATGCGAGGATTTCACTTAAGAAATTAAAAATACGATCCTTCAATTGTCCCAATTTGCAATTCTATTGACAGCACCCTGTATAACATTCTAAATTTTTACTGACGCTAAGTTACAACGTTATTCCAATGCTGCAAAAAATGTGCCGTTGGTAAGTATTCAAATTTATGGAATTTTAGAAAACACTGTCAAATTTTTTGATAAATAAGAATCCAAAAATGTAATAATATTCTAGGTGTTGCTCTTTAAAATTACAAAACCAAGTATGAAAAAAATGGAAAAGCCTCAATATAATTGGGACCATAAGTTTTGCAATAAGCACAACTCTGAAACTTTTGCTAAGAATTTTATTCTACCTGCAGTATTAAAGCCACTAAAGTTTGCGCATTATTCACAGAAAAATGTGCTTAAAGATGTGCTGTTTGTACCTATATTAAGCTAAAAAACTATGTATTTGTTGAAACTTACAAAAGAACTTGAATGCGACAAGGCTTTATTAAAACCGTTCGATGTAGACACTGTCTTTTCGCTCGGGACGTCAGTATTAGAAACTGTATCGCACGTTGACCATGTAGTCACATTCTGAAATATTTTATTTGTTTACTTAATACCATTAGGGATGCAACGTTTAAACGTTTAAACGTTTAACCGCCCGTGTGGACACTACCTGTTTAGGGGAACGTTTAAATGCAATGCAGATAAAATTTATACAGGGTAGTCCACTACGCGCGCGTCGGTCAATAGCCGCTAAGCCGTTGGACTTGAGGGAAAATTTTTTTAATAAAACTTGTAACGTTTCATCTTTGCTGTAACTGAAAATTATTTTCAATTATATAGGTTGTCCCATTTCTTCTGCGCAGTAGCTAACTCTGTTTTTTTAAATAGAACACCCTGTATTTGATCACATTTTGGAATTCTTTGTTGAATTTAAGTGCCACTTTGTTAACCGCACATTGGGTCTAAGTCCCACAGTTTCAAAGTTATTTGATGTTAGAAATCGTCATTTTTCAAGTTTCGCCATTTATAACTTGTCAAAGGTTCGAAATAAAGAAAAATGACTTACGTGTCCCTATCTTAGTTTTTAATCCTCTATCTAATGGGGCTGGAAAATACTGCTTCCTTTTTGCCATTTTTTGACCAATCAGGAAGCAGTATTTCTTAGTTTTTAATCCTCTATCTAATGGGGCTGGAAAATACTGCTTCCTTTTTGCCATTTTTTGACCAATCAGGAAGCAGTATTTTCCAGCCCCATTAGATAGAGGATTAAAAACTAAGATAGGGACACGTCAACCATTTTTCTTTATCTCGAACTTTTTACACGTTATAAATGGCGAAACTTGAAAAATGACGATTTCTAACATCAAATAACGCCGAAATTGTGGGACTTAGACCCAATATATGGTTAACAAAGTGACGCTTAAATTCAACAAAGAATTCCAAAATGCTATTTAATATAGGGTGTTCCATTAAAAAAAAAAGTTAGGTGCCGTGCAAAAGAAATGGGACAGCCTGTATACTTAAAAATAATTTTCAGTTGCAGCAAAGATGAAACGTTACAAGCTTTATTTAAAAAAAATTCCCATAAGTCCAACGGTTTAGCGACTATTGACCGATGCGCGCGTAGTGGACTACCCTGTATATCATTAAATTTTATATAAACAAAGCCGCGGCTAGTGAGTACTAGACGCGCACCATGTAAAGCCCTGGTTTTTAAGAACTTTCCGCCGACGCAATTTCGCCGACGGACTCCGTCGACGCACTATGCTGACAGACTTCGCTGAAATTAAACCTGCATATTTGTTTGTTGGTAAGTTACACCAAACAAAAAAACTAAAAATTGTCTGCCGTTCAAAGAGGAACAGACTTAAAATACAGCAAACGGAATTCCGTCGACGCAATTGCGTCGGCGGAAAGTTGTTAAAAACCAAGGCTTTAGAGCAAAAACGGAGGCGGCCGCTTAAAAATTGCAAAACGGTCATGTACTTTTCAAATTTATTGTTTGCATCCCTTTGAGGGCTATCGCCGCCATCGCCGCGGCCATCATTCAACGGAATATGTATTATTTTATGATTTATAACCCAACTTTCAAACCACGTTTGATTTTTTCTAATTATTAAAGTTTCAAAACAATATTACAATATTCGTAAGTTACGCGTAGGGTGCGCGTTTAAACGTTTACGAAAAATTGCTAAACGTTGCATCCCTAAATACCATACAATAATATGCATTTTTCTACTCACATTTTGTATTTTCCATTCTGTTAATTTATGCCTAAATTCGATTTTCACTCCCAATTTAAAAGATTTCAACAATTCCTTCAGGTCGTCTTCTGTCATGTACAACAATCTATCTCGAGCGACTTCTTCTGCTGGAAAGACAGTATTAAGTATTAAATTACTGCATTAGGTATGAGGAAATTTATGTACCTTCCATAAGCAATACTTACATTTTAAAAGCTCAAATAGATGGCCAAAACCCCAACTATTTAGTAAGCTTCTGAGAATTAAATCTTCTTCGTTCAAAAATGTTTCCACTGAAGGGTTTACAAACGCATTCACTAAATCCGTGTATTCGAAACTGTCATCCATTCTGCTTCCAGCATAATACGATGGTGTTCATTAAATTGTACAACCAAATGGTCAAGTACTTACTTTGGTTTGCAATAAAAGAAGCACGGAACACTTGTGAAAAGAATAAAACCGAAATTTTAACCGGCAAACACACCAGAAACGGCGGGAAAAAGGGTTAGTTTTACTTTTCTTTTACTGACATATATTCTGGAAACCGCCGAACAACGAGCTAAGTAGAATACTGAAAACCCGAATTGAAACGTATTTAGCTAAAGGCGCAAGCGCTGACAGCCCCAAGCAACTCATCAAAGTGGGTTGCAGAACGATTTCATAAGTTATGCAAACAGAACTATGGATTAATTCTACAACAATATTAGTTTGTCTGCCAACTATAAATGTACAACAAACTAATACTGGGTTAGAATTACGATTTGATAATTGTTAAAAATAATAATACTATTTTCTACGTTGTTTTGACAAAATTCCACAAATTAGTAGTTAGATGACAAAATAGTGGTCCTATGTACCTATCTTTTAAGTTAATGTTTGTTTTGTTGTACGACAATTTTTTATCAGTTGTAATAACGATCACCTTTTATTTAAAAATACAATTAATATAGTTTGTTTTTACAAAATTGACGATATTGTTAGTTAAACATTGTTTTTGGTTGAATTAAACCGTACTATTTCTTTGAGTGTACTTATTATCTTGCAATTGCGACTTACAATCTCGCAAGTGCGACTTATTATCTTGCAGTTGCGGCTTAGTATTTCGCAATTGCGACTTACAATCTCGCAATTGCGACTTATTATCTCGCAATTGCGACTTATTATCTCGCAACTGCGGCTTATTATCTCGAAATTGCGACTTATTATCTCGCAAGTCTAAATCTTGCAGTGCGCCTTTTTTCCTCCCAGTGCGACTTTAAATCTCGCAGTGCGCCTTTTTCTCGCAGTGCGAATTTTAATCTCGCAGTGCGAGTTTTAATCTCACAGTGCGCCTCTTTTTCTCGCAGTGCGACTTTAAATCTCGCAGTGCGCCTTTTTTCTCACAGTGCGAGTTTCAATCTCGCAGTGCGACTTTAAATCTCGCAGTGCAACTTTTATTCTCACACTGCAACTTTTTTTCTGGCACTTGGTAAAAATGCAAGGCGATGTCCCTTCTACGCCTTCGTAATAAACACATAAGCTCCATTATCAGTTACATGAAGCCAAGAAGGATCTGCATAAGCCTAGTAAGTCAAATACCATATATAGATAAATAGCCGGTGTGACTCAACACTCCAGATCAGACCAGATAGCGAGTGATACCTCAAGTAGCGAGCTACAAATTCTGCTGCAGTGCAGCTAGTTATAGTTTTCTCCAGTTAAGTAAGACATTAATACAGACAATAAAACATACTTTTTCGCAAGTGTAGTGCAGTGAGATGCGTATAGTGGGTGAATTGCACTTTACATGCACTTTACATTACCGAAACGGAAGAAAATCAATAGTGTTATGAGCAAAAACTGGAAGCTCTTGTGGACAACTATTTCAATACTAGTCGTCTGACCGAAAACTTCACTGATCCTGTAACAAAAACAAGAATCGATACCCACTATGACCAATTCCAAGCAGAAAGAGAAGATACACCCGAAGACTTCCAAACGTCACATCAAGAAATTAAAAAGATCATCGGAAGAATGAGCCCGCTTAAAGAACTTGGAGAAGATGGTATCCGGGAAAAATCTTGAAGAACTTGCCCAATAAAATGCTGATGCAAATGTACTACATTATGAGAGAATGCCTCAGACGTCAATACTTCCCAAGGGTGTGGAAAATTGCGGAAATAATTCCGATTAGGAAGCCTAACAAGAGCGAAAAAAATACCCACGTCGTACAGGCCCATATCACTGCTGCCTATTATGGGGAAAATCCTTGAAAAAATAATACTCAGAAGACTGACAGAAATAATTAAAGACGGCGATTACATAATCGAGGAACAATACGGCTTTACCAAGCATAAAAACTCCACATTCCAGATAGCCCGGATAATCGACAAGATTAAGATCAATTACAACATGAACAAAGTAATATCACTGACTGTATTGGACATAGAGAAGGCCTACGATACGGTATGGCACCAAGCGTTAATTTACAAAATGAAGAGAGACGGTTTCCCGATTCTTCTAGTCAAAATGATCGACAGCTACATTTCAAACCGGCGTATAAGAGTCAAACTAAACGGCAGAATATCAAGTGAAAGAACACCCAGGGCGGGACTCCCGCAAGGAAGCGTCTTGTCGCCGACGCTATTCAACATCTACGTTAACGGCAAACTCAAAACTGAAAACACACAACTGGCCACATACGCAGATGATACGGCGGTAATAGCGGAATCTAGGGACGAGCAAACTGCAAAACACATGCCGAGAACCACCTCAACAAAATTGGCAGATATTTTAAGAGATGGAAGCTTAAAGTAAATGCCGAAAAATCAAGACCATTTTATTCACAAAAAGAACAAAAGATAGGAGACCTGAAAAGAAAATTAAATTTGAAGGGGTGAACATCGAAGACTCCGACCAGCTGACCTACCTGGGGGTGGTACTTGACAAAAAACTCACTTTCAAGGATCATATCAACAAAATCAGAGGAAAAGCGACAGGTGCCAGAAAAATCATCGGGCCATTCATAAACAAAGAATGCCCAATCCCAAGAAAAACGAAAATCCAGCTGTACAGAGCGTACGTAAACTCCATAATAACCTACGCCCCGCCAGTCTGGACTGCAGCAGCAAACTGTCACCTGAAGAAAATACAAACAATCGAGAATTCCATACTCTGGCAAATAATGGGAATAAAGATAATCCAAATTACAAACCAGGACCTATACGACGTAACAGAAGTTACACCCTTCAAGGAAAGGCTCAAATACACTACCAAAAAATTCTTTGAAGAGACAGTCAAAATTCTGAAACACACCGAAAACATTGGAAAAACAAGGAAAGAAAATGCACAGTTTAGAGTGAAGTACAGACTCATAAACTACATAATCGACGACCAATAACAGGCCGAGGGGAAAGGGGGGGGGGGAAATGAAGACAAAGAAAATTTCCATCATTTGTGGTGCCTACACCTGCTTTACAGACATCATCGACTAGTCCCATTGTAACGATGCAAAATAAAATGAAGCAGTTATTCAAACAAATGAACAATTATTTTCTCCTTAAGTTTTTGGGAAAATATGTTCGCGCCGCGCGCCGAAGCTTCCTTCCAAAATCTCCTGCCGCTGGCCTCTCGATATAGACCGAACGCGCCGGGACCTCGATAGCATTTCTCTGCCAGCGTTGACACGCAGTAGAAACTGTTCAGGGTACACTCCGAAGACGTAAACATTTATGAGATTAAATGTTCATTGTCGTACCGCCGATAGAACTGTTAAATACTTGATAGTTGCTAACCGAAACCGTCGAGAGTGCGTCGTCGTAATACCTAGAGTTTTAAAAACCAGATTACTAATTTGGAGGTGGGCCCGAACATACGTGAAGGCACAGTTTCCAATAATCCTTAAACGCAGGTAATCGATTAGAGCTAGTCGAAAGGCTTGGCTAATTTATTACAGACCTAAGTTGCAGGCCGTGAAATACCAGCCGCTCTTTGGGTGTAAATACAGTGCAGAGTTCTTTAGCATAGTATTTACCTTGCTATTACATAACGCAACACAGCCATCATTTACACTCAATGGAATTGTGCTAATCGAAAGACGGAATAATTCTCTTCTCCGCACATTCATTAGGGAAAGCTTGCGTCGAAACCGTTACATCACACCAAAACAACATTTACTCCCCGTGAATAACCACAAGGTAGTACGATTTACATGCCTTCGTTGATTTTGGTTTGTGATATTCCGAATGTGGCTGCCCGATCGGTAACCTACATCGCCAAGAGCGAAATAAGTTATCTATCCGTCGCACGCTTCGTGTATACAGAGATACCGAATCTGGCCGCCAGATACCGCTGGTTGTCATTATTTTGATTAAATTTGTAAATAACTTTTTATTGTACATTCGTTCTGGTTTTATTTGAATTTTCTGTATATAGTTAATTTATAGTCCAAGAGCTAGCAACGGATTTCGTTACACCATAGAGAATAAGGCTAGAACTTCAACTACGAGTCCCTTGCAACGTAGTAACAAGAGAATCAGAAGTCTGGCAACCGTCCGAGGGTGGCTTTCGCGCCTCTAGCATTTTTAAGGATGAGAAAAAAAATTAAAATTACACTATTATAATCATAATGGCACTTCGCAATATTAAAGTTAATACTATTTTAAATCAATAAAAAAAATGCCAGACGAGTGGGTGGGTGGAAAGTGCGCGCCAGAGGGGGTTAAACGGGCGAATCAAATTGCACTCAAACACAACTACTGTGCATCTCCAAAATCGCAAACAAACTGTCACCACATAATATAACGTTTCCATGGTGACCCATGACCAGGGAATGATAATGTGGTCGACTAGATTCCGTACGCGCGGCCCTTGCATAGAACCTCTCACTTTTATCACCCTCTGGCACCCACTTTCCACCCACTCACTCGAAAGCCACCCTCGGATGGCTGCCAGACTTCTGATTCCCTTGTTACTACGTTGCAAGGGATTCGTCGTTGAAGTTCTAGTCTGATTAAAAATAACGTAACGAAAACGTTGCTGGCTCTTAATAGAGTGTGTTTAAATTGTATCGTGAGTATTATTTTTGTTTTGCAATAGTTCCAGAGATCTCTGTCTCTAACTAGAATTCAGGGTATATTTATCGATGACCAGAAGTCCACCGACCGACCGACTGAAGCAACCCCCTCTGTATGGTCAGAAAAGGTGACGCAACGGGAAAGGTCGTTCTATCATTCTCTGCCGAAACTTATTTTGAAGTTCGCGTTTTCTGTTTTGTAGTACTTCCCTGTTTTCTTTAGATATTTACCACACTTTTAGGTCTAATCGATAGGCCACATGAAGAAGACATTTGAAAAAACGAATATAAGCATGTAAGACTGACAATCCAAATCTTAACATTTACGGTTGGATGGGGCAAGAACGGATTTGTTCAATATCATTTAATTGCGAAAGTAGCACTGTTTTTGTAGCACCTCATACTCGAAGTGTTAGCCAATGCACTGCATACGTTTCCGTCAACCATTGTCAGTGGCAGTGTAAATTTAATTCGTCCGAATTCAGAATCAAATGGCAATAAGTTGTTAATTTGTTGGTTTATAAACTCTTCTTCATCTTTAGAAGTTTTCTTGGGTTTCGTAAATCCACTGAAGTCTTATCGGCCGGCAAAATCTCTTCGAGGCAGGGCTCGGATTTTTCAAAAAAAACATTTGAACTATTTTCATCCACTAATCGTAATGGTACTAAAGATGTAACAAATACACTCTCTTCGGCACGTATTTCTTCTGACTTGTTGGATTTTTGTTTAAATGTCGTATATCCAGAGCTTCCATCAAAGCCCCATTTGCAAGTCAAATTCAATAACCTATCGGGATTGCTTTTTCCCGTTATTATTTTCAAAATACTTTCACATGTTTTGTTGAGAAGGGTATGGCAAGGCGTTTTACTACTTAATCCATTGTTTATTATACATCAAACGATATAATTTTATTTCCTTATTTTAAAATATCGTTCAGATAATTTTAAATCGCTTGAATTAAAATTATCTGTGGGATAATTGAAAATAAAGAAATAGAAATATCGTTTAGATAATTTTAATTCAGACCATTTAAAATTATCTCGACGATATTTTAAAACCGAACAATTTCCCATTGTATTACACGGAATAGGTAGCAAGAAACTCCAACATATTTGAAATTCGTAATTTAAAAATTTTTTTTGGATAATTTTAATGTGGGTGTATTACAATTACCTCAAATAAATTTTTAGTTCCTAATTTAAAAATATGATTCAAATAATACTAATTCGATTGATATAAAATTATCTAAACGACATTTTTCATTAAAATGGAGGCAATTTATAATAACTTGCACAAAAATTTCAATTCTTGAACTTAAAATATGGTTTAGACAATTTTAAAACCAACGAAGAAAAACTATCTAAACGTCATTTCAATTTTAACGAAAGTATTAAATCCATATTTTAAATTTAATAAACGATATAGTGAATGTTTTTTTTACAAATATGGAATAAATAGTGTGAATTAGAATTATCTAAAAGATATTTTTAATTCTGGATTTAAAATTATCTGTCAGAAAATTTTATTTTATACGATTTAAAATTATCTGTTTGATATTTATAATTCTTGATTTTAAAATATCGTTTAGATAATTTTAAATCTTCTGAAATAAAATTATCTGGGAGATATTTTTAATTTTTGAATTAGAATTATCTAGATATTGGAAATTACCGCCCTCTAACGCAAGACAATCGCGTTAAATTCCGTGTTTGCCTGTGTACGTCGGTCTGCAGTACTGTAGTTTCGCGTTCTCCCGCTGGAACTTTCCATTATAAATGTATCTGTCAATATTGCATTTTATAACGTAAAATCATATGCTACTTAGTACTTACCACAGGACACAACCTCTCACTTGTTTCAGAATAATTATTGGTTCTTGGTATGGATGATTTTCCTTTGGTAAGTTGATTTTATAATGAATTTAATCAGCCTGTTGAATTATTTTTAAAATAGGTAGGTAGGTGTGTACCTATGTGCAAAGTGTTTTACCTGATGGTATGTACGATACTAAAACCAAATTAGTAATGTAAGCCTCACAGTCAGGATGAATGCGCAATTTGAACAAAAGCTGAACTTCTGAAGTGGTTGATATTAATATTGGGGCGATCTTACGTAACGTACACAGAAAAGGCATAGCGAACACAACTGATTGTTAAGGTAGGTAGTAGTATTAGCTTCCTAGCCGAGCTAGGTAGCTATTGTGATAGTCGTTTTTTGACCATGGTGTTTTTTCATCAAATGTGGACGTTTCAGGTCATTCTAAGACTTTTTGGCAAGGTGGCACATTTCCGTCTGTATGTATGTACGTGCGTGCGTGCGTGCGTGCGTGCGTATGTCTGTTGGCACTTTTGCGGGAAAACGGCTCCACAGATTTTGCTGAAATTTTGCATACGTATATCAGAGATGGTCCATAGGAAACTGACGGGGCGGTTTTTTTTAAAGCACTTTTGAGCCAAGATATGGCGTCATCGAACATTTTTTTCAATGAGACCGTATATATTTTTGTATTGCATCGGATAGAGGGTATTTTTCACTACAGGATGTGCGAAAATCGTAATAGGTTGTATAAGGAAGAAATTGAGAAAAAAAATACGAAAAGAGGGCGCGCCACAAGCGCGCCCTCCAGTTCAGTTGTGGCTGTGGCTAGGATGCTGTTCTGTCAATGCATTGGCAACTAGTTTTTTATTATTCTTTAAAATATAAATTAATATTTACCGAAAAATTATAGATGTCATAACTATCCCTTACCTACAAAAATGAAAACATGAATTTATTAAGAAAACAACAATTGACAAGTAAGTAGGTACCTACCTATTTAAGTCTTAAAACCTTTATGAGTATTGAACACAAATGACTTATTTGGCATTATCTAGTTCCATATTTTATTTCCTTTTGTAGCTATGTGGATATACCGTTAAATCTTATACAAAAACGACTGAAGTAATGTAATTAGAATAATAGTAGTGTAAACGAGCATGCAGTCAAGGAAAACACAATAGGAGACCGCGGTTACTTCTGCACAAAACTGTTATTAATTATGTTTATAATACCCGTCAAAATGTTTTTTGTCGTGACTATGTTAAGTGTTTATTAACCCCATTAATAAAAATAAATCACTTCCATAAAATTAAACAATTTATTAACAGAACACGTTTACATAACAAGAACGTACTTACATAACAAAACAAAAATACCTACAAAAAGTGAAAAGAAATGTAAAGATACAACAAATACACAGTGTAAAAACAATGCTGACATACTTGGACAATTTGAGAAGAAGCAGTTTTTTATAGGGTGATTTGTTTCCAGAAATCAAAAGCAACATTTTTTCCCTTTGTAACCCAATCCGGGGACATACTGTATACTGATTTAAAGAGTTTTGTTGCAGTACGGCCTAACCAGTAATTAGTAACCAATCAAAACTTGAGGATGACCAGCCAAATTTAAATTAGGTGGACAGAAGCGCAAACAACTATAAATGAAATGTCATTTCAGCACTTGAAAGACGAAGCGGTTCGCACAGGAAGGCCCACATATGTAGATCACTATATCGCTTGTAAAATTGAAACTTGACCTTGGCGCCATTTTTACATACTTTAGCTGTCAAACAACATAACCCAAGAATTTTCAGTAAAGTGGATACCCCAATATTTTGATTAGCACATTGTAGTTAATGAAGCTTATCACACGGCTAAATGTATTTTTTCTTGTTACGGAGAATGTAACTTTGTAATATGGTAAGAGCAGGTATTTTAACTCGAATTTTTTGTGCCCCTTGACTTGAGAGTCGACTTGAGGGAGTTCCACTGTATTTTTATTGACCTTGTAAGAATAACAATTGAAAAATACGACAAATTACAGAAAAATCACAATTTATTGTGTATGTTTAATACAAATAAAAATGAACTAGTTCAGTTCCACGCACAAATCACGATATGCCCTCAACCTGGGTATCGGTGACTTCAGCAACTGCGCTTGCAAGTCAAAACTCAAAACATCAGGCTCCACGCTCCAATCACGTGGAATAAAAAGGCTGACTCGGAAAAAATTCACAATCTATATTTTTACATGAAAATTATGTTAGTTTTAAACGATTTTGATTCCAAAAGAAACAGCAGGTATACATATACAGGTGCACTACGATATGAAAACTTCACACAAAAACAAAAAAAGAACACTTCAACACTTAAAACTATTCCATCTGATCTGAATAAACGTAAGGGATTTTTAAATCACATTCAAAACGTGAAACCAAAGAACATAAGTACCTAAACAAACAATATTTTCTTTGGTTATGTTACTTGACACTTGTCAGTTGCTGAGCCAGCAAGCAACTCCAGATTTGATTGGACCACATCCACCAATCGACCGCGAGTATGTAATTTTCTATCCCTTTTTATTGCATGACTGGAATTGGAATTGAGGCGGTATATTTATCAAAGTATGTGGTCGTGACCCGACGAGGGAACTTGTATAGTTTATAGACTTTGAGTCAAATTTGTCTTTGGAACCATAATACAACGCACAATAATTATGATGTGTAAGTGAACGGGTTCAGGATTTTCATTCCAAACAAAAGAATAGACCGAGAAAGTAGTGATGTAACGTTAGATTTTCATTCCAAATAAAACAAAACCATGCGCTATTGACGTATGTCAATGTCAACACAGCCGGTGGGGTAAAGCATATTGGCATAACTTTTGCAATATAATTACAGTAGGTTTAAAGTTTTTACAAGCAAACACAACATACAGATTGAAAACAAATTGTTTCCACTGCAAAACTACCATTAATTATATTAATTACTAGCGGGCCCAGCAGACGTTGTCCTGCCCGACATTTAAAAAAATCGTAAAAAAAATCCTAGAACCCCATTGCAGCGCCACCTACCGGGTCCAATTGTGATTGTAAACCATCCAGGGACCCACTCCAACATACACAAAAAATTTCATACATTAAAAAAGATTTCGTCAAAAAAATTCCTAGAACCCGATTGCAGCGCCACCTACCGGGTCCAACTGTGAATGTAAACCATCCAGTGACCCACTCCAACACACACAAAAAATTTAATCAAGATAGGTCCAGCCGTTTAGGAGTTCAATAACACCCGATTGCAGCGCCACCTACCGGGTCCAATTGTGAATGTGAACCATCCAGGTGCCCACTCCAACAAACACAAAAAATTTCATCAAAATCGGTCCAGCCGTTCAAAAAAATTCCTGGGACACGATTGCAGCGCCACCTACCGGGTCCAATTGTGAATGCAAACCATCTAGGGACCCACTCCAACACACACAAAAAATTACATCAAAATCGGTCCAGCCGTTCAAAAAAATTCCTAGAACCCGATTGCAGAGCCACCTACCGGGTCCAATTGTGAATGTAAACCATCCAGGGACCCACTCCAACACACACAAAAAATTTCATCAAAATCGGTCCAGCCGTTTAGGAGGAATTCGGTGACATACACGCGCGAAGTTAAAATAGTCGTTACGTTTTCTCAAATTTTCCAAATTTTCTTAATTTTTCGTTCCGTAAGAACCTTCTACAAAGTATTAGAAACCATAAAAAAAGATGAATGAAATCGGTTAAGTCGTTCTCAAGTTATGGCGTGACCAAGGGAAATAGGGATTAATTTTTTATATATTTATAGATTGTTCATACAAAAATACTAAAATCGCGATTAAAAATGGGGGTGGGGGTGGGAGGGTGAAAAATACTTTACGACCTATTCTCATACCTACCAAATGTACAAAAAAATTCAATTATTTGGATATTGTTCATACAAAAATACTAAAATCGAGATTACAAAATGGGGGGGTGGGGGTAGGAGGGTAAAATATACTTTACGACCTATTCTCATACCTACCAAATGTACAAAAAAATTTCAATTATTTGGATATTGTTCATAAAAAAATACTAAAATCGCGATTAAGAAATAGGGGGTGGGAGTAGGAGGGTGAAAAATACTTCACGACCTATTCTCATACCTACCAAATGTACAAAAACAATTTCATAAAAATCGGTCGAGCCGTTTCGGAGGAGTGCGATCACAAACACCGCGACACGAGATTTTTATACCCGGTGGGGATTTAGTCTGTAATCGGCTCATATCTCTGGAACTATTTAAGATATCAAAATGAAATTTTGCACGATTGTGGGGAACCACATGGAGCATTTCCCAAAATTATTTAGGTATATATAGGATGTTCACATTCTGAGTACCAGACCAAAGTTCTATTTCTTTAAATGGAAACCCTACGTGTCCTTGCACAATATGGATTCCCCATAAAATTCCATGAAAATTGATATATTACATGATGTGGTTTTAACTAAGGAATTTTGAGATATTGACATTTTTGACCCATTATGGACCAAAATTTATGACGCTACTGACGCAGACTAACCAAAGCCACCTAAAATTTCTTTATTGAAATAGGTTCACACACTGCTGTATTTTTGAAATCTATAAATAATTTTATCATAATACTTGAAATAATACAGGGTGGTTAAGTTATGCGAAACAGAATTTTTCTCAAAAATTTCAAATGGAACACCATGTATATTATTTGTACAATTGATGGTCATTTTACTAAGCTTTTTATTGATGTGGATATTGCCAAGTCTACCAGTAAAAGTTTCGACAGAATGTACAATTGAATTATAAAAATGTAGAGTTTCGTTAGTATTTTACATTCTTTTTGACGATCTCCCCAATTTTGTCACCCAAAACTCCAAAAAAGGTCTGCATTTTGTTTCTATAAACTATTTAGCAAATGAAGTTTACATTAACACTTGAAATCCCATTGCAAGATTATTTCTTAAAGATAATATTTTCTTCCATGCCACTCCTTGTTTGAACATTATACCCGACTTTAAAAAGACATTATACATTTAAGAATATAACCATCAAGAAACAATTTTACAATAAGATTTATTGTCTTTATATTGATACCAATTTGCAAATACAAAATATAAACATTATTGTGAGTTTTGAGCAACGGAATAGGGGGAATTCGCCAAAAAGAGTATAAACTAATAATGAAATTCAAAAATTTTGATGTTCGATCGTAATATTTGCCGAAACTATCCGTAGTAGACCTGACAATACATACATCAATTAAAAGCTCAGTTAACTGACTGTCAGTTGTGCATATAATATACATGGTATTCTATTTGAAATTTTTGAGAAAAATTCCGTTTTGCATAACTTAACCACCTTGTATAATCCTAAGTATTATGTTGAAAGTATTTATAGATTTCACAAATACAGCAGTGTGTAAACCCCTTTCAATATAAAATAATTAGGTGGCTTTGGTCAGTAGACGTCAGTAGCGTCATAAATTTGGGACCATAATGACACAAAAATGTCAATATCTTAACAGTCCTTACTCAAAACCACATCATGTAGTATATCAATTTTCATGAAATTTTATGGGGAATCGAAATCACGCAAATACTTGTGGGGTTTCCATTTAAAGAAATAGAACTTTGGTCTGGTACTCAGAATGTGAACATCCTGTATACACATAAATAATTTTACCAAATACTCCATGTCGTTCCCCACACACGTGCAAAATTTAATTTTGATATCTTAAGCAGTACCAGAGATATGAACCGATTACACACTAAATCCCCACCCGGTATATTAGATAGTTAGGTTAAGAGTTTGGAAGTGACACTGACAGTTGTCAAAAGCGCGTAGTTTTGTTTTGTTTGGAATGAAAATCTGACGTATGTGACATTACATTTGCGTACTCAATTCACCACATGCTCTTGACGTCTATCAGTGTCAGTTGCTAAACTTCTTAAGCTCACTTTTGCAATATAATTATCGTTCTAAAGTTTGTACACGCAAGCCCAGTACACAATAAACTTTTTAAGTTTATACACTGCTATGCTTCGTACCAATTATATAATAATATAAAATCACTAATTGTCATTAATGCATTTCAAATATGAAATATTCTTCAAGACTAGAAACAATAATTTTCTTTTGAAGATGGGAAGCAATTCCCGAAAATGCATTAAAGACAATCAGTGATTTTATGTTATATACAGTGTGTCCCAGGATTGATGTTACAAGAGGTATGATTGACTGAAAATTTTGGAATTTCAATTTGGTATTTTGGAAATAAGTCCTGCTTTTGGTTCGAAACTGATTTCTAGTATATTTCGATTTTTCGTAAATCAAGAGGGCCATGACAGCTAATGAAGAACTATTTTCGCGTCAGGTTAATGACCTTGTCGGTTCAAAATTCAGCAAAATGTAATTAAGAAAAGTTGTTCAGAATGTTAAATTATGCCGCCGCGCCGTGCAAACATTCAGGCAGATTCAGCTACTTTGATGTAGGTACCTAACTTATTTTTCAGAATGCCGTCTCCGCCGGGGTCTTCGCTCCGAACAAGCGCTGTTTAAATTTATAAATTTAGAATCATTTAGAAAACTTAATGCCTTTCTTCCCGATTGACAACAAAATAATCTGCCTTTGTTGCTTAACGATACCATGATCTAATAGTTAAAATTTGAGCTCAGAAACTACAACACAAATTAATAATTTGACAAATCTTGACATTACCCATTTGAACCGAATAGAAAAACAAAACTCTTGACTGAAATGAAAAGATCTGTCAGATAAAGTTTGTAATGTTTATTAACTCATATTCTAATTTTTCTGTAATGAAGCAATTGCGGATTTCCATCCGAGAAAAAATGTACCTAGCCGGATATGCTGGAATGTTTGCACTGCGGCTTAATTTTACATTCTGAACAACTTTTCCTAATAACATTTTTCCGAATTATGAACCGATGGTTGTTTACGTCAAGAAAATAGTTTTTCATTAGCTGTCATGGCTCTCCTGATTTGTAAAGAACCGAAATATACCAGAAATTAGTTTCGAATTAAGCAGGGCTTATTTCCAAAGCACCAAATTGAAATTCCAAAATTTTCAGTCGATCATACTTCTTGTAACATCAATCCTGGGACACACTGTAGACCAAAGAATTTAAAATACACACTTTCAAACAATAAAAGACTGATTATCTGTCCGAAATTGTCATGGCGCGAACGCGCATGCACCTCAGCATTTTTTCTATAATGAAAAGCCCTATATAAAACTCGCGGCTAGAACCCACGCCGTCACAATGACGCACTCGCCTTGATTGGTCAGTGTTCAACACACTAGCACCTAGACCCCGCCACTCTACAATAATTATTCCCGATTTTATTGTTATAAGTAAAAACGGTTTTATTGTTGACACACGCATTTTAAACAGACCCCTTACCTGCCCTCTCGCACCAGCACACGCATTTTTTGTTCGAAAGAAAAAAGTGGAATCATCATAACAAAAAACAACTGTGGCGAGATGCGAACCCCCCAGTGTTGCGACTTGAGAAGCTAACACATCCAGTACTGAGCCAGGAAGGTACGATGAACGATGGTGAAAGCGTTTATGAAAATAGTATATAAGTAGATATAGTTCTTTTCAGATATCTTGGCGTGTGTGTGCAGTAATCTGCGCATTACGTTCATATGTCTCTCTCCCTTTTGTAAAATGGATTTGTTGAATTTTAATTGCTGCCGTAAGATGACTTGAGAATATTCTCACGTTTCCGTATTTGATCTCACTCTTTCTTACTATGGTTGTGTGAAACAAAATGGTTTCAGTATTAATATGCTTATATTGCAATATCCAGTGGTCACCAAGCAATTTATTAAAAATTATTGCCTTTCAAGTATAACTGTCAGTTTGATTGTCAGGTGTAAAGATGGCTGGAAATGTTTTTACCAAACACTGTCGAGAAGTTTTACGAAATATTTTTGAATACTTAACTCGAGAGAAGGAAAATAATGGTCCACTGTTGCCTTTAACTTGTGACCAGGAGCGATTGGCCGATGCATCAAAAGTAAGTCTACGCAGCGTGTCGCGCATAGTTGGAGAGGAACGAGGTTTGTCTGCTGCAACGCCCGGAAAAAGGCACAGCAAATCAAAATTAAAAAGTGAAGATGTAACTGACAGCATTAAAACCGAAGTAAGGAATGCTATTTATTCCATGAAAGAAAAGAAATAACACATTACATTAAAAATTTTAAATAACAAATTAAAAACAAAACAAATAGTTGATATTTCTGACACAAGTTTGTGGCGTTTATAACCAATAGCAGATTTAAGTACAAACTAGAAAATAACCGGTGTTTTTTGTGTGAACGGGCTAATGTTGTGGGTAAAAGAATACATTTATTGAGGGAAAACGTCAAAATGCTCATTGCCGTGTGCCGTGTCCAGAGTCGCGGCGCACACGCTTGTCGGGGTTCCTGGCAACAGCAAAATTTTGGAAACTACTGAACTGCTGGCGGTTGCTTGGATAATCGGATATGGCCGCGCAAACGCCAACAAATCTGAAAAATACTATACGCCCGTTGCCATAAGTCAGACAATTTAGAATGCACAGTCTAAACTTTATTGAGCCTTATGCCGTTGCTGACATCACATTGTAAATTGTATCGGTAACACTGCCACCCGCTTAAGAGCCAAGTATCCGAACGCCAACATCAAGATTTTTTAGGGACGTAAGACGAGGTATGCTCCGAAGGCGGAGCCACGGACAAAAACACGTGGCTCGGAAGCTCTTCCAGGGTCGCACTCTGGCTTCGCTTAGCAAAGTTTTAATTTCAATTTGTATTGCAGCTTGTATAGGTCTGAATCTGGTTCGGTTTGACGTTTGAAGGGACTATGCGATTGGATTTTTGTCTGTACATGGTGTCTTATTTTCGTTGTGATTTGGGGGTTTCTCATAGAAGCAGCAGAGATAGAGCCTTGGGATTTTCTCAAACATGAGCTATTTTCTTGAGTATAATAGAATGCCGAAACCAGAATTTGGATATCGTTTTTAGTTTTCGAGAAAAAAAATAATATTGATTTTTATCGATTTTCAAAAATTCTCTCCAATTCGTTTTGTGCTAAGCAAACTAAAACTGTTAAGATTGATTCCTATAGAACTTTTTCCAAGGAATTCAGTGGCGTACGTAGTTTTTTCTAGGAAGCGTATTTTTTGAGTTATGACATAAAGTTCAATTTTTTAAATGGAAATCGCAGCATTCTTTGGCAAAGCACAAAAGGTCTTTTTTTAAGCTATCAAAATGTACCTACCTATCTTATATTTTCTAAAGTTACAACTTAAAAAGTACCAAAATCGTTTTTTGAAATAACAATATAAAAGTATATATATTTTGATAGCTTAAAAAAAGATGAAATAGAAAATTACTATGCGTACTACCAATAAGTATAAAAATTATTTTATTGACCGGTTTCAAGATTCACAAACGATCTCATCATCATGGATTTCTACCAAATAGTCAAGACAGAAAATATTAACTACATCTTAAAAAAAGACCTTTCGAACTAGACCAAAGCGTACCTACTATGATTTCCATTTTAAAAATTCAATTTTATGTCATAACTCAAAAAATACGCTCCCTAGAAAACTACGTATGGTACTGAATTCCTTGGAAAAAGTTCTATAGTATTCTGCTTAGTACAAAAAGAATTGGAGAGATAAAAATCAACATTATTTTCGAGAAAAACGGTATCCAAATTCTGGTTTCAGCTTTGTATTTGTGTAATTTTAATTAAAAAATTAATGCGCGAACGTAGGAAAGGGGGGGTTGTAATACCCACTGACCCCCCAACTTTTCTCTGCGCACGTGTATGGTTCAAAGGTATTGATTTGATACCAAGCGTTCATTTCTTTTATTTTTTCCCTCTTGTAAAATTTTGATTTAGGGCTTGGTTTACGAGATGTTGCAACTCATTTGACTATGTGTGTTGTAATCCACTCGCTGTTTAAGTCTCCCCAGTTTTTCTAAGGTGACGAACTAAGCTCGAGAAAAATGTGCTTGGATGCATATGTTCCTGCAAAACGTCTAAGCTTCAGAAAAATGCCCTTGGATGGTACCGATTCGGTCATATTCCTGCATAACGTCTAACAGCCAAATTAGCATTGGAAAGAAAGACGGGTAGGTGTTAAGTTGCCAAAATAATTATTAATAAAAGAGGTACCAACCAAGGGCATTTTTTGAAGCTTAGATGTTATACAGGAACCATAGGAACCATAGATGTGCGCAGGGAAAAGTTTGGGGGTCATCGATTTTTTTGATCAAAGTTACGCAAACATTTTATCGGTATATGAGAAAATGTTGTACAAAATTTCAACGGAATATCTTACAAAGCAAAGGAGTTATTCATAAAAATAGTTTTTTAAATTTTAACTTTAACACCCTGTATCTTGAAAGAAAGAAGCCTAAATGAAAAATGGCATAAGGAAAGTCCCATTATTTTCGGTCAGATAACCTGTGGTTAACAGCTTGACCTACTTTTTTGTAACACCCTGTATATGCTACGGGCATAGTGGGAAAGTGGGGCAATGCTGACGGTGTCCGGGCAATGCAAACAATGACCGTTCAAGCTGTCCGGTCAGGTCTTGTAAGGTCAGGTCACGTTGCCCAGGCGCTAACATCGCCCGATTCGTCACTATGCCCGTAACATATACAGGGTGATTTATACCAGAGGGCGAAAAATTAAAATTAGGGTTCAGAGCCACAAATTAAGTAAAAAATGTCAGATGAAGGTGTGTCCGGAAATGATTCGTTTAAAATTTATGCTCGTCCAAACATAATAGACTCCATGTTTGGACGAGCATAAATTAGGTTGAAACGATAAGGGATGATTAAAAAATATCTCTTCGTAGCTTCCCTATTAGTATAATAGGTGTACCAAAATTCATTTTTATGTCTTTCTCAAAAGTTGAGAATAATTAGAAACCTAATTTAATAGCCTCCATCTATGGACGAGCATAATTTTATACGAAGTATTTCTGGACATACCTTCATATGACATTTTTTACTTCACTTGTGGCTCTGAACCCTAATTTTAATTTTTCGCCCCCCGGTATAAATCACCCTGTATATGTATAATAAAGCGAAAGAATATTTCAAGAACTGAGCATTCCGTATTTGTCAAAAACTCCGGACGGTCTTATAAGAGATCAAGGTGTTGTTGACGTTTATGCCCAAAGTTCTTGTAATCTAACCCCGGAAGAAGGCATCGAGAAAAGGAAAATCATATTTTGGAATCGAAACTGGAAGATAAATAAGAATCACAATTACTTTTACCAAATTCAGGGACAAATGCAAATTACAAAAAGAGGGTATTGTATCTTTACAGTCTGGACGCCCAAAGGCATAAAATATGAAACGGCTATGAGAGACAATGAATTTTGGAAAATGGAAATGGAAAATCAACTTGTAAACTTTTATACGAATGTGTTACCAGAATTAAATGATAGTAGAAAAAGTAGGAATATGCCTCTACGATGAATGTTGAAAGCCACGCTATTAGAACTCTGGGCGAAATTAGCATTTTTAGTTTGTTCAGAGTTACATTACCTAAATACTTGTTATTTATGAGGATCATTCCATTATAACCCGGAATTACTATATTGCAGATAAATTACTTGCAATCTTGAAAATATTTGCTCAGGTCTACTTTTGGATCAATTTACAAATAAATTATAATAAAATCCCCGCTCATGTCAGAACAACCCTCGTATCGGAAAAAATTTACTGGGTTTTAATTCCGAAATTTTAAGTTGTTGTTATTTGGTTATAAAGAGAACATTATTTAAGGTGAAATTTGAATTATTTTATATCTTGCTATATGTTCATTACTTTCAATGACAAACGTGTTCAAATAGTGTAAATTTACTTTCAGATAAAATCGACTCTAAATTGAACAAAATTATAATAAAAGTGTGGGATATGGCAGAGCGCTGCAATTAAGCACAAATACATTAATTCGCAAGACCAAAATTCTATGTTCGCCTATATGCGATTAAAATATGTAATGTATGGCGATACAATTATTGAAGTGGGCCCCATACAAAAATCACTGAGTTCGTACTAGCAGTTTACCAAGTGTCGCGCGATGAACAAGCAGAGGGCGTTGCAACGCAGGGCATTAAATCGCGTTTGCAAGGGCAGCTCTCTTTACAAATTACTTCCTTATTTATGAACCGATTTTGAAATTGTTTGTTTTATTTGAAAGAAGAAACTTGTTCAAATCGGCCTCTCATCTCGGATTTTTGAAAAAGTAATTTTTTAGTAAGTTATAAGTACACAAAATTAGGGTATATTTGGAGCCGAAAAAGACTCCCTTCTATTATTTTTTTTAGAAATCGCCGATGAGACGACTCTTAAGAAATGTTTTCTGTATATGCTTGCAAAATTAGAAAGCAAAATATTAATAAAAAACCGTACAGTTTGTAAAGTCGGGAACGTCTGCATCGCTCGAAAATGCAGCAGGGAGACTTGGCTCTTAAATTCTAAGCTACCGATAGTAGCGCTGACCAATCAACGCGAATGCGTCATTCTGACGGCGTGGGTTCTAGCCGCTAAACTATATAAACGCCTCTGAATTTTGAATGCAGCACTAAATATATTTCAAGGCACATTTAAAAATAAGTGGCTTTGTAGGCAGCAGTGGCGGAACTATGGATAAGCAAGTATAAGCAATGCTTAAGGGCCCGGGCATGAAGGGCCCCCGTTAACTGTACATATTATAGTTGCGTGTTGCGTTTCTCATCCCAATTTAAATGAGTATAGTTTAACATGCCGTCAATCGCGATCGGCCGAAGCCACTGTAATATATTACGGTGGCTTCGGATCGGCGCTTGCGTCGCCGACCGCGGAATTCGCGGGCCGAACTGACGCAACATGCATTGCATTGTATTTTACTATTTTATATTTTGTTTTTATTAGAATATTTTCTGTTTTTTATTATTAAATGAAAAGACTGTTTTTGAATATCGACTATTTATATTTTTCTTGGGGGGGGGGGGGGGGGCTAGTTTCGATATTTGCTTAGGGGCCCAAGCACCCAAGCACCGCCACTGGTAAGCAGCCAGAAATCTTGTTATTTATTATATTGATTTCATTAAATTAAAATTTTCTTGTGTCGAAGATGTAAAAAAGGACAAAAAATATTTCATACTTACAAAATTTATTATTATCTTACTAAACTATTAACAACATATAAAACACCTGTCAGAGTCACCTATGTATAGAAAAATTGTTACTAAAACAGAAAAAAATATTGATAACTGGAAATTGATAATCAATAATACAACTAGCTATTAAGAATCGGTTTATGTACCACATAAATATAAAAACATTCATAAACAATTTTCTAATTTTCATAGTTTAATATTTGACAATCGGAATTCATTCTGTGCGTTTATTTATATCCCAAGTAGGTTTTGCCAATGCAATGTTTTAGCGTGCTGTTATTCAGTTGTTTTCATTAGTAATCGTGGAGTTTCTTTAAACAAATACCTTTCGTGAAGGGGCCACCTGACACAACACGAATGCAGAATTCTGTAAATTACAATCTTTAGAAGAAAAAGGATCTGCTTGGATTCGAACAAAAACTCGCTGCGCGTCTTGAAAGAGCCCGCGCTTTTCAGTGCTGCGCCAAGCCTGTTGCTTACTGAGCGTCAAGTTTATCAGTCTATTAAAGCGCGTGAAAGTGGCAAAATCTAGGTGCGATATAAATAAATGCTCATTCTGTCAGAACTTCTTACCACAGATTAAGCAAGAATAAATACCAAGATGTTATGCCGTTGGAAAAAATACGAGCATCTTTTGTGCGCATGGCGGTAGCCTGCTCTTGGATGAATAACTCGCCATTAAGAAGGACTAGAGTTAATCTCTACTCGCCATTTATCTAGTAATGTCGTGTTTCGCTGTTTCAGCCAAGAACGTGGCTTTACAATATCAAAGGTGAGACCTAATGATGGGCACTATCCGGATGATATTCGTACAACATTCCGATTATTAAAATACTCGAAACGTTCCGAATATCAGCAAAGTATCCGGAATCTGGAATCCGGACATTGCGCATGCCTTGAACGGCTAAACACCGAGCATTTAGTATTCGGATTTCGGGATCCGGAAACTCTTTCTCTCGCTATGCAAGTTGCCATGTATTCGAATTCTTAAGTAACAAACTGAAAAAATTCACATGGGTAAAAAATTAAAAGTTTTAATTTACCTATTGCAACTTTATTTAAGATGAGGTTATACCGCTCGGTTTTACGTGAAAAACAGCCCTTCTAATCTAATTCTTGAAATGTGAAATCTTTCTAGTGCATAGTTAAAAGGTTGGAATTGAATCCTACATACGGATTTTTTCAATTTTCTCACTGTGATATCAAGAGAAACATTTTTAAAATGCACAAAATTAACACAATTTCAGTCACATTTACGTTTCACTGCATATTACTGCTGCAAACTTATGAGAAAAAACTCGATGTAGGCACCAACCAACTAAATACGTTATTGAACTGTCAGAATAGCTACGGACGTATGAAGAAAATTGAACATTCATTTAATTATTTTTTTCCAAACGCGGTAAAGTGGAAAAATAAGACACTAAGTAGGAAAATATTTATGTTTAGATCACATTTAGTCAATTTAGGTCAACAACAGTCAATTTAGGACTTTAGGACCTAAAAAAATTTTGTGAAAACCCTTATTTTTACGCGAATCGGGCATATATGCAACTTTTGATCATGTGCCTTAATTCTAGGAAAAAAGGCATTTTACCTAGAATCTGGTCTCTAGTTATAAATTTACACAATAAACTCTTTCCACTGCAGGTAATATCCAAAATGTCTATGTGCTTGCGTGTAATAATTCAGCAGTGAGCAGTGCTAGTGCTTCAAAAAATGCGCCCATGCGCGAAAAATGGCTTCTCGCATTCGTTTCGTAAATAACTATTTTCATAGTTATCAAAATCAAATGTGCTAGGGTAAGTCCGGGATAGATGCCCCGCCGGCGAAGATGCCCCACCATAATAACTATGTTATTAACCGATAGATTGCGCCAGTTGCCCGACGCACTGTTGCTAATACACTGCTTTATTGTGTGTGGCATTGTTTTGTTGTAATACGATCTTATTCAGGTAAGTTATTTACAAAAGTTTATTTTAAGAGCTTACTAAAAAGTATCGCCATATTTTGACTGTGCACGTTCACCATGTTAAAGTATATTTACCACTGTTTTTGTGTTTGAAATGCATTTATGCACTTTTTACGTTGGAGCTTATGCGCAACTGCGTATACTGGCGCTAAATTTGAATGTGGTATTTGGCTGGGGCATCTATACCCTTCTTCTAAAACATGTTTTTTTCGAATATGCAGCATATCTAGTGTCTAGTCTACTACTTACAAACGTACACCAGAGGAAAATGACAAGAACAACAATTAACAGCTGCAATACAAGCTGTAGCCAATAAATTAATGGGAATTAACGAAACATCGCGTATGTTCCATCCACCCACCCAACCACCCACCTAACCATAGTTTATATTGTTTTGAATTGCATTTGCGTAAATCAAAGTTGGAGTTCCTATTTTTGGGTATTCAGCATTTGTTACATATTATTTTTACTGCTGGGGCATCTTACCCCGGTTATTCGAGGGGGGAAGCAAAAGTTGTTTTTTACGTTTTTTTTGTAATGGGACAGTTTTAAATTTGTTATAACGAAAATTTTCATGTATAAATAAAATAATGTAAGTTCAGCTATGTTTATGCTCCCATTTTTATTATTCTTGTCTGAAAAATATGACCATACAAAAAGGTGGGGCATCTATCCCGGACTTACCCTATATAAAATTTCTATTTTTAATTTTAAGTTCATAGTTACTGTTATTTACAAATTTTATTAAGAAATAAACTGTCACATTTTTTATACCTTATACTTTTTTAAATAAAATCTTGATAAAGCGAACGGGGGCGAAACATCGATCTTTACAAAAAATAATTTCAGTTTTGCCAATATATTCACGAAATTTATAAATTTAATAAAAAAAAATGGCACGAATAATTATATAAAATTCTAAATTATTTCATTAGTAATTTGATGATTTTGTTATTTTAGTGCCACCACGCCTCAGAAGTTTGCGTAATTCTGAAATTTCCGAATCACAGTCTGAAAATTCCAGTTTTATCTCTGCCAGCACATCTGGATTAAGGTCTGGTGATAACTGTAAGTGTACAGTTTACATAAATATTATTAATCTAGTAGTGTTTGAGTATCCTTATTTATAACATAATATTAATTTTTCAGCTTTGCTGATGGTATCAGGAAACAACTCTCTTCGCAACTCTCGCAAAGTAAGCTTTAAATGTTTTATTTCTAACAAATTTGGAAAAATTGTACATTTTTGATCAAGACATACAAAGGTAATCATCAAAATGTAGAACTATGTGGGTATGTTTATCTTATTCTTGTCGGTCGGTTCAACAAAAGTTTTATGTATTTGAATAACTGAAAAATGTAGTTTATGAAATATCCCAAAATGACCAAATTCGCTTTAGTCTCAAGAGGGTTCAAGTTTGGTTTTCAAATTGCATACCTGCATAATATTTACAATTTTCTTTTGTTTTGATCAATTTAAATTTACAAATAAGTATGCAGGGTGAGGAAACGAATGTATAAAAATTTTCAGTCAGTCGGGAATGGAAACGCCCAAAAACATCAATTAAATTTTTTTATGCACTCTTTTTCACATGATCACCTTTTTCGGCATATTGTCATCGACACTTTTTGAATAACAACCCATATTTTTTCTTAAAAGAACAGCTCCGAGTAAATAAATCAACTATGTATTCAGTTATGGCAACTAAGGGTGAAAATCTTATTAGCCATGAAATCGTTTAATCGCAAAACAGTGAGAATATGAGAAATGCAAGTGCACTCGCGAGTAGTTGAAAGTTTTTTGTTACTTTAGCATCTTGTAATTGCGACTTTTTTGACAATTTCTTATGAATATGTTGTCATTATGATATAACATAATCACTTTTAACTTTTATCAAATTATTTCACAGTCGTATTACTCCAGTCATACTTGTATTGTAAAAAATAATATATTGTTTTATAAGGAGGAAAAGTGTAATTTTTTATTGATGAGTTTATAGACTTGGCACAGACGAATCATAAAAAAGCACTTTTCCTCCGAATAAAACATGCTATTTTTTCTTTAAACGTTGAAAATATATCAAAATAATTGTAATAGAAGCTTTGTGGGTTTCTTCACAGACACATAAAATTTCATGTTGATATATTGAATAGAACCGGAGATATCAACCGACTACGCACTATTGGCCCACCCTGTATACAGTGTGATCTATCACGAGTGTAACAGATAGACAACTTAAAAATATGAAGAAAATCCCTAATAAACATAATTTCCAAAAATGGCAACTAAAATATGAAATACAGGGTATTGAAATTTCTTTTAAAAAAATGTAATGTATGCTTCTGTTGTTACTTACTATTTTCAACTGTTTTGTTCTATTCTGGAGTATTTACATGACATTTAGATATTAACAAGGCTACACTGTTACAAAGATAGCTGAAAATTTGGTTTTTAAAAATGCACACTAGGCGCCATGTTACATAAAATTATTTCTCTCTGAAACTATGCTTTGCACGGAAAAATCAAAGAGATTTTTTTTCTTGTAAATAAAACAAAGATTCAAATATTTGGCAACATATCTGTGTAAGCCAGTAGCGTGATATAGTTGCGGTAATAAATGTGGCCTCCTCACCTGTGAGGCATCACTGTTGCTTTTCATAACCAGAAAGGATTAGGTCGTAGGCCAATATCACATACGTGTTCAAATACAATAGAATTAGCTGTAAATTATGAAACACAACAGGAATTTAATTCTGAGATGGATATGTATCTAAATGACTGTAATTCTTATAAGTAATGGATGTTTCAAAATGAGCGCAAGATATGCTTTTTCAATAAAACACATAATTTACTTGAGATTTGCAAATATTTTTATTCTAATATGAAGTATACATATGGCGATTATGTGTGGAATAGAACATCCAACAAATGACCGCAAAGAGTCGGCTGGCACACTCTTGCTCTTTTAGAGAAGTTCCTGATTACTTTTTCGCACATCTTCCACCCCAACACCCAGTTGACAAAAGTACGGCGTTGGCTTGATCACCTGGCTTAAGTTCTTGAGTCAATTGGACTTTATAAGGATGCAGCTAGAGATCTTTTTTTAAAATTCGTTGTAAACTGCTTGTCGAATTGGCCAGTTGCTGCGACCGGCGGCGACTCGATGTGCCTGGATTCTCAGTAACACTTGCAGTCACTAAGGCAATATTTTCGATGGACCGGCCTGGCCGAGTTCGACCTGATGATTTCTCGTTCTCAAGCGAGCCAGTTCGATGGAATTTCTCGATCAGTCTCTTAAGTGTCGAACAATTTGGTGCATTTTGTCGACCAAAAATTGCACGCACTTTGCGACCGCTAAACTTTCACCATATTTTACGAGAATGTTAGACAAACAGTGGTGCCCCTTGTTTTGTCTACTGACTAGTATGTTGATAGTTCCATGTTGGTTTTATCGCGAATGGTAGCACGGATTAGCTTGTGAATTCATTATGTGTAGAGCTTTCAAACACATGAGATGTATTTTGTTTTATTACATTAAAATCGTTTAACTGGACTACCCTTGTGTTATATTGAATTTTCCTTACAATAGATACGTTTTCACTATTAAAATCCACTCTTTGATCGTGTTGCATTCCATGACGGATAATCGCAATGCGTCTACTCGACAATTGCAAAATTTTTAATCCAGCATCCTTGATTAAAAGAAAATGCCGAGAAATTTAAATTTAATTTAAATGTTTTAGAATCTGCAACATGTATAACATAGGTGTAGGTATATGCCACGCCCACTATGCTACATTGCGTGTAATAAATTAATATGCCAGATGTTTTGCAATTAAAATGCTTTCATTTAGAATTAATATTTCTGTTTTTCTTTCGCCGTACACAGAGTGTGTTTCACTTTCAGTTGCAACCCATAACACCATTAACTTTTATTTTCGGGCTGATTTACAAAAACTGCTTTAGATTGTGAGCCTATGGGATTGGCCCAAATTTCTCTTAACCCAAAACCTAAAACTATGATAACTGTAGGTCAAAATTTGCGAACACAGTAGTAATTTTTATCGAATATTGTATTCAGGGTTATCGCAAATTATCCAAAACTTGGTTCAATTTATCATATTTTGAAAATCACCAGAAGTTTGATTAAATACCCTAACTTTAATTTGTAATCTTCTGATGATACTTTGTTTTGTGTATAAATAAATGAAATTGGCAAAAAGCACTCGTCTAGTCTTTAGCAGTTATTCAGTTTCTTTTAATAAACACCAGTTAATATTGACTTTTAGCAATTGTTTTATATGGACATTTGTAATAGCCCGGAATATGTTGAAGTTATTTGATAAGAAATGCCTAAACCGTTTTTGCGAATTCTGGCCTACATTTTTTGTCATAGTAAACTGGGTCTTGGTCTACAATTGAAGGAGAAGGTATGTACATGACTCTCATGTCTAAAGTGAAATACACTGAGTAAAAAAGGTTGTATTTTATTTTTATGCGTTAAATTGCATTTCAATATATATGCAGGTAGAATGATTGTTTTATTCTTGTCATTATTTTTGTGTAAAAGTATACTGTTTCATTTTGCTTTTATTAAAAGTTAAAATAAAAGTCCATTGCATTAAAAAGCTGTTTTTCTTTATCCAAATTAGTTTTTTAACATTGTTTTATTATTCCGTAAGGCATTCTAACTACATAAATGTAGGTGAATGCATTGTGATGGGTAGGTAATGAATGCCAAGCCATGAACAGTGTGCCAGGAGTACATCATCCTAATGATGTTTAATTTTTATACGGAATAACCAAGCCTACCCGCATATTTTTGATTATGATCATATATCCTTTCATAAGTCATAACCCAGTTGGGACGTTATCAAGAAACTCCACTTTTTCTGCAGAATTTTACACTCGTTATATACTGTACAGGGTGATTCAAATTCAAGGGCACCTATAAGAATGTAATTTATTATAAATTTTAGGCTGTTTGATAATCTGGAAAGAAATTGATTTGGAGGCATTCATTTTTCAGCTATGAAAGAAATACGCTTGAGTGGCTCACCTGTATAATTGATGATTCGATTAGTACAAAAATGCAAAAGCAAATGTATTGTTTAAGTAGAAGATAACCCACCGGGAGAAATTATTAACGGACCAAGCACAAGTACAAGGCAGGGTATGTTTTAATCATAATCTAATATCACGAATATTATTTAAAATCATTTTGTTTTTTTTAGAAACAGGAATGAATAGATCATCGCAACCAAATTTTATTGTTTCAGAAATTATTAATGAACAAAGAACAAATACAAGGCTAGGTAGGTTGTATTAATTTTATCAAAATTGTTTGAAATACTTCTTATTTTTTTAGAAGACAGTATGAAGACAGTATGTATTTCGGAAACCTTAGTCATTTAGATGATACAGATGCAGTTACTATAGGTATGCATAGCACCTAAAATTTGAAGAATTTCTCTGGTATAATGATGGGAGTCCTTTTTAAGATTTTCCTAGTGTTACTGAATTGACAGTGGAATATATTGATGTCAATCGGGACAATATTGTTCAAGATATGATGAGGTTGTATGAGGATGACAGTTTGCTTTTCAAACCGTTAAATGTGAAGTTTCAACATGAAATTGGTGTGGACTGTGGAGGCCTAACTTCAGAAATGTTTACTCTCTCTTGGAACAAATTGTTTATTTCTGTCTCTCATTTTAGAGGACATAATATATTGTTTCCTTATATACCGCTGCACTTGTACAAAAAGAAGAGGGGAGATTTTGCAATCTTGGGCAGAATTCTTGATCACCAAGTAAAATGGACTAAATCAATTCCCAATAAATTCGCTAGGTTTACTTACATTGCACTATCCAATAAGCCTGCAACTGCATTTGAAACTTACAATAATGAATTTTTGTTAAAGGAGTATTTACTCTTTTTAACAGTTCCAGAAAGAAAGTTAATAAATAGATCATTATATTCGTTTGATGATCTAATCTGCGGTGAAAAAAATAGGCTCATAAGTCTTTTTGCAACAAATAATTATAATGATGTACCACGAAAAGATGAAATTCAATTACAAGTAGCTTCAATTGCTGAGAAATTGGTAAACGGTTCCAAAGAGTTTTACGAAATGATGAAGTCTGGATTATCAAAAGACATCATAGACTTTTTTACAAATATGAGCTTCGAGAGGATATCTTATGAATGGAAGAAAAATCAACCAACACCAGAAAAAATTATGAATTGCATACAAATGACATCACTCTATGCGACCAACGAAGAAGAAAAGACTACGGCTTCAGTTTGTACGCCGATTTCCATCACTGTAACGTTTCATGATCACAGAGGGTTAGCAAATCGACCTATTGCACATACGTGTTATAATACGTTAGAATTGGGAACATCGTATGACACACAGCAGCAATTCAATTATGAATTTGATATTTATTTAGATAGTGATGAATCTTACAAATATGACTTAGTGTAAGCACTTGCTTTTAAATATAATAAATGGTGTAAAGGGTATAGATGCAGTCAGATGAAGTAGAAATAAAACTCCCTTTGTTACACTTCTATCTTTCAGTTTCTTTTAGTTCATCAAGAATCTACTTTTCAGTTGTAAAAATGTGTAATAAAATAAAAATTGCATGAAAGATCGTTTTTATTTCTATTTTAATAATTCAAACACATATTTTGTGATATGGGCACATTTTGGGTAATGATTATTAATTAAAATTTATTTAACAAAATCATCGATTATTATATATAAATACAGCGTGTTCAAGATGAGGAGGACCAGTATGGGGATATAGGAAATGACGAGAGATACGGATTTGGTTAAATGGGAAAAAATTGCGTAATTAAAGGACTAACAAAATGACCCCTAAAAATCCTTGATATGACTTTTCGTTCCCGAGTTATTTTACTAAATTTTTTCTGGCATTAATATTTAAGTTAGAACGAAACTGACAACTTCTGTGAAGCAACTTTTAATGAACTTAAATATTACGTTATCAGTTTTCTTTTTCGACGTTTTGTCTTCGAGAAACCATCATCTCCATTTTTTTAAATACGGTCCTGACTTTCTGATGTCAAATTTTAGAAGCCCTTTTTATTTTGAATTCAACAATGTACCACACATGGTTTAATTACGTTTCGACCCTTCTTTGATCATTTAGAAATGTTAAGATACGGGCCTGTATTTTCTCAATTTTGTAAAAATAGGTTCATAACCTAAGTTTTAAATTCCGCTAAAATATTGAAATGCACTTCATAATGTCTGAATTATGAAACATTAATTTAATAACCAACCAATAACTACAATAAACAACAAATAAATGAGCAAAGCACATAGACACACAGAAACAATAATAAAACAAACATCCAAACAATTCAATAGGAATGAAATTTAGAAAGATTGCAGTCATTCTCTAACTGTAGAATCTAGAACTACAGGCAAGACTTGTCTGTGCTGAAACATTATTCAGCATTATCTGGCGTTAGACTTTGAAAAGCTTCATGAACCAATCTTCTAAGCTCTTCTGTTTCAGAGTTTTGCTTATAAACTTATTATTGTTTCTGTATGTCTTGTTTATTGATAATAGTGACTGGTTGGTTATTAAATTAATGTTTAATAATTCAGACATGAAGTGTATATTAATATTTTAGTGACATTTAAAAATGTCAAACTTACTGTATGAACCTATTTTTGCAAAATTATGAGTAGGTACAGGTCCTAATCTTAAAATTTTTGATGATGGTCAAAAGCTCGAAACATAAACCATAATGTGTGGTACATTGTTGAATTCAGAATAAAAAAGGGTTCTAAAATTTGACATCAGAGAATCAGGACCGTATTTAGAAAAATTAAGTTGATGATGGTTCCCCAAAGACGAACTGTCGAAAATGAAAAATGATAACGTAATCTTTAAGTTAAGTTCATTAAAAGTTGCTACAAAGAAGTTTTGTCAGTTTCGTTCTAACTGTAATATTAACGCCAGAAAAAAATATAATTAAAATAAAATTCCGTTTTTTCAAAATAACTCAAAAACGAAAAATCATATCAAGGATTTCTAGGCATCATTTAACCAAATGCGCATCTCTTGTCATTTCCTATATCCCCATACTGGCCCTCCTTATCTTGGACACACTGTTTATTGACAAGTAAATTACACGTTCTTTGTAAACATACATGTAACTAGGTTTTTTGACGTAGGATTATGTTTTTATTTCCGGGTAGATTTGGAAGTAATGTCAGCAAAGACAGTGTTAGATTCTTAAGTTTGCTCCTAACCAAGAGGAAGCTCTGAATTAGTAATATGGTGCACTACAATGTTAATCATATTCTTTTATATTGTAATCAGTGTCTGGTGGGTAGTTATCTGTTGCAAATTTCAGTGATAAAATACCATATCTAAAAAAAAATGTTCTATACAATGGAAACATAGAAAATTAAAATAATATAAACGTGTAGTACTACATTAAAAGACTGCGGTCATGTCTTCGACATAACGATGGCGATTATCTGCTTACATTTCTTAACTATATAGCTTTAAATATTACAAAATGAAATGTTGAAATAACATACAGGCTTGGGCAAAATTATAGAATACTATGTCCCCGGATTGGGTTACAAAAAATTATTATTTTTAACTTCTCAAAAAAATCACTGAAAAAGCCTGCTTGTTCCCAAACTCCCATAGCACATGATTTTTTCATTCAATGTTACTGGAAATTTGTTATTAATTTTTATGCATTTTTTGGACTTTTTCTATTAAAATATTAAATCGAAAAAAATATTTTCATGAATATTTAAGTATTAAAATAGTGCGTCATTTACAACAAATAGAAATAGTTTTATCTTCGTTTTAAGGATATTTTTGTTAATTTTTTTTAATTTGAACAGAACAAATTTCTAAAAAAAAATTTACTAATTTCCGTGCCGACATGAACACTTATTTCTTAATTTTCTTCTGAAAATTTTGTAATTACTAGACTAGCATTTCTCACCAGCACCATACGGTACTGTATTAAATAAGTTTTTACTGTAGTGTCAAGATTTGAAAAAGTAGAGAAACGCATAAAAAATTAATAAAATGTTTCCTGGAACAGTTGAATAAAATATAATGTGCAACGGTGATTTTTTCTGAGAAATTAAAAATAATTTTTTCCCTCTTTGTAACCCCATCTGGGGACATACGATATATGTCTTGAAAACGATGGAAGGTAGGTCGGTTAAATACGACAAAAGTTGTGTATTTTGGTGCACAAGCAGTTGGTAAAAACCAATTAAAGATTTTTCTGCTGGTTCCTGCAATATCCTGGACAAAGTTGAAAATTCACATTTTTTCTAAAACTTCCAATAAATACGATATTATTAGTTGTAATATTTTGAATACACATTTCAAATATGTCATCAGAATTTATGTCGCTTTTACACCCTTCTACCTCCCACCCTTTTGTACAAACGAAAAATGTAATACCTATTTGTTATTGTAATGTATTTGGTCATGCATGAAACTTGAAAATACAGTCAAATTGCTAAAACTGGTATGCCCAATATAAAAAAAAATTTAGTTGTGAAAAATAAAGTATCTGCATTTGTACACTTATTGTTCCTAAAAAAATGATTTGAGAAAGTTTTCAATTGGAGAAGTTTGTAGGTATAACCTAGCTTGTATCATTGCACAGGTCGTTTCTGAAAGGTATGTCACAGCTTTGTATGCATGAAATTAGGTCAAAAAAGTACATATGAACTTTTGGGTGCACCACCCTGTATTACATTTTAATTGCAACATGTATTAATTTTTAAACGTGGTTTATTATTTTGCATTCGGACGGAGATTTCAACCGCTAAATTATTTTCTGTAAAACTCCGCTGTTATCCTTAACTGAATGTAGACATAACAATAATTCTCGTACGCCGAGTTTGTTTTCGGTGTTAGTTTATTAAAAGCTTAAAAATTAAAAATTAATTGTATGGGGACTCCAGTTCCTATACACTTGTCAATGCAAACACATGCATTAAAATATTTGTTAAATTTGGTTCAGCAGTATTATTTATTACGCGAATAACGGTATATACATTTTCTCGTGAACCAAAAAACTTGTGTCTGGAAACTCGCTCCTGGTGAGCTACAGACCCCCAAAATGGGATGTCTAAAAATGAGCTGTAGCTTCGTGCTTTTTTTGCAAAATCGATACATTTATACCATATTATATTATTTTGTCCAAGTCCAACCTGTATACATACACTAAAAGTATAACACAAATTGTGTGACCACTTATATTAACAAAAAGTTACTTTAATATTAGTTAAAAATATTTATGCATCTTATATATTTGTCTTTTGGAGGGGCATCTAAAAGCAATATATCTCCAAGTAAAATCATTTTTTGTTCATCATTTAATTCTAACCTGGCTGTAAACATCGATCTCTCAACTTGGGTTTCTGAATTCAATATGTTCTCATCTACACCAAATTCAAGTAGCTTTTCATGTATTCTTGTTGATAAATCTGAAGTTTCATTAATAATTTCTCTGACTGCAGTGTGATTGGAATTGTGGTTTTCTAATATACCGTCTAACCAAATCTGACGAGGAGTCTTGGACTTCGCTGTACGGATTTTATGAAAATTCTAACCGTTTTTGAATGAAAGTAGAGATTAATTGATAATAGATAGATATACATGTTGTATGCAAAATCTGTGAATGTCATTATCAACATTCAAGAGGCCTTGATCTTCAAGTGCATAAATTTCATCATACACTTCTTGAACAACTTCCTTATAAACGTCTACCCATAGCCTTTCTATTATTTGGTTGTGCACCGATTTACCTGTTATGTGGCTTCCTCGATGCATCCCTCTTAATAAATTCATTAGAATAGCAACAAATAAGTTTTCGTAGCCGTGATCCGAGCGAACACGGGAAGGAAGTCCATGGGATTCTACCGCATTTGTAAATAATTGCACGACTGGATCAGCTTGTATGGATGTTTCACATGCCAAATACATTATCATGCGTGAAAAGCCGTCAATGCAACCATGTATAATGAATCCCCACCTATAATATAAAAGAGCATGAACTGTTATCTTACATCCAAATATAAAGATGTGTTCCAATAAATGATTACAATTATTGCAAAATCTTACCTGCACAATTTTAAATGTGCATCCATATGCCATAGAGAGTTGGGCGTAGGGACTTTATAGGAACGCCTTTTTATACAATTGCTCCAGCGCCCTGCCGATCTGATTGGATCTATTCTACTTAAAATAGAACGAACTCTTTCTCTCTGAGTAATTATACCCTCAGATTTAAGATAACCCAACATCATCTGTAATTTTTAAAATAATTAACAACACTATGGTGGTAGAATAAGGTGTGCTGGTTGCTAGGACAAAATTTGCAATGGTAACGTTTATATGTCGTCAGCTGAATGACATCATAGCGCCACATTTGCATTTGAAGTTTACGTGCTTTGGAACAAAAATTTATAATAGGCAATTAGTTTAGTCCACAAAATTTTCGTATTTGTATAATACAAGTGGCCCGGATCTTGCAAGCAATTTTTATCAGATCACCCGTATAACCATGCAGTATTGACCCTTTATAGATTCTTTAGTGAAATCTTTATTCGATAAAGGCTGCCTGTACCCTTTTGATCCAGCGACGATCCCGGTTACGTATAGACTGGGTATCGCCTAGATACAGGGTGTATAAATCAATTCTGTACAGTATGAATACAGATTGGTTATAGTTCGCCTATGCAGCGTCTATTCATGGTCTCTACCGGCGATATGCGTGAAGCATATTGTAATATTGTAAAAAAATATTCCTATCTGAATTTATTAAATAAATACTTGTGGCAAGCTGACATTCAATTTTAGAGATATTGTGTTCCATTTTATACACTTAATAATCGCATATCAATTTGAAAATCCATTTTTACATGCCTTAACGAATTGCACTGTGCGGGAATCGAACCTGGTATTCATTTCATGAACACACTGGTGAATGACGCTCCAACCTATAACACTAAAGGGTTAGTAGTTCACAACAAAATTAAAATATCATAAAAGTGGTGTACCTGGGTGTCATAAATAATTGCCGTAGTTAATATTAAATAAATGGGTTAGTTTCAATTTGTATTAAACAGAGTTTGCCTTAAAGATTGCTGTTTTAAATAAAATTCCGAAAATAAGTTCAAAACAGTTCCGCCTACATACTCAAAAAATGAGGGGTCCAGAAGATACAAAAATATCCGTATAAATCAATTGCATCAGAACATGGAAGAAGCTAGTTTTTCCATGGAAGAAGCTACTTGGTGTTCTACCGGTACTTACACCACTAGACAAAACAGACTGGATACTGGAAGAACTATTCTTAAATTGCAGGAATCAATGAAACAATCAAATAGTAAAACACCGGAAACTGACCATAAGTATAGCTCCAATTAGGGCATCCAAGTCCCGGGACCAAGGGGCCAATCGGGACTTCGGGACCTGACCAGAAAGTCCCGGGCCTAGTCCCGCAGTCCCGAACATATTAAATAGGCAAATTTTTATCTTATTTAAGATGTGACTACCACGAATGTTGAATAAAACAACTGTCTAACATGAAAAAAACGTTGCAACTTTTATTAGTGCATAACAACAAAATAAATATGTAACATAGAAACACAAAAGAAAAATGTACACAGGGTACATAAATAAGAGGAAATAAATATAAAAAACATACACGAAAGTTTTACATATAAATGAAACAAAATGAAACGCCCTTACGTCATTTGATTGAAAACGTGCTCAGTATTGTGACGCGAGCGCAATTTCCCACCATTTTTCGGGACCACGGTAGGTCCAGGGACTAAAGCTGTGGTCCCTGGACCTCTAAAATCACATGTAGTCCCGGGAAATCCCGGTCCCGGGATCCCGGGACTGGATGCCCTAGTTTCAATACAGGCAGAGTATATGTAGAATTAAGTACAAGTTTTTACTGCACCATCTACATACACATGCTTTTTGAGAGAATACAAAACTGTCTATCTATGTTCAAAATATTATTGCTGCAAAAACTTACAGTAAATAAAGACTTCGGAAAAGAAAGTAGTTCAGATTCTTAAAGTTTTAAAATAGGGTTAATAAATAATAGTCTAATAAGTACTTAATTATGAAAAATAGTTACCTATGTGATTTCACAATATATATTACACATTCGGACTACATAGTTTCTATCTATAAATACCCGCAAGAACATAAAATTGTATCTACATTATATATTTTATAAATAATTCGCAAAGGAACAGTCCAAATTAATAATACGGAAACTTATTTAAATCTTTAATAGTTAAATAACATGTGTTATGTGTAATAAAAATAAGTACACAATCTTATAAAGGCAAAATACGCAGGCGTAACTCAACGCTTTACTGATTCGATATAAATTGCGCTTCTAATACGTATAGGGCCACCATTCGAGCCAGCGCAGACCAAGCGAGCAGACGTCTAGCAGAGCAGCAGAGCCCGATATCGAGCACGTGTTCAGCCAAGCGAAAGCCAGCAGAGTTCTACGATTGCAGAATACAACCAACTCTTTTCAGAGTTATTTTCCGCCTACTAGAGGTTCTTTTTAGAACCTCGAAAAGCATTTTAATTTTTCGAAAGAGTAGTTTCCGAACTTTACGGTTCTTTTCAGAACCGCCGCCGCCCTGATGGCTTCGGCCAGTCTCTCGCAGTTCCTCCGGGAGCTGTCCGACGAGGATCTGGACGCCCTCGAGGTGTTCATCGCAGCCAGGAAGGCTGCCAGGAGCAGCGGTCCCACTCCCGTACCCCCAGTAACCGTCACGGAGACGGTTACATCCCCAGAAGAGGACGCCCCGTCGACTACAGAGGTCACCGCCACCGCCAATCCCGTAGCCTGGACCGAGGTTAAGCCTAAGTCCAACAAGCGGAGGAAGGTGGAGGTGAGAACCACCACCCCCACTGACGAGCCGGGCCCCAGCCGGTTCTCCGCCCCGGAGAACATGGACCCCGAGGCGTCCGCCTCCACGTCCAGCCAGCCCGCCACTGCAGCAGCAGCAGCGAAGCCCCGTGTCCCCCCGCCCATAGTGCTCCGGGACAAAGCCCAGTGGATCCCACTGAGCAAAGAGATGGCGCGCCTAGGTCTAAGGACCACCAAGGCGCGGAATATACAGGACGGCATTTCGATGCAGCCAGCGACGGTCGAGGACTTCAGGGGGATTAACAGCCTCCTGAGTTCTCGTAACCTTGAATCATATACTTTCTGTTTACAGGAAGAAAAGCCCCTGAAGGTGGTCGTGCGAGGACTCCCGAAGGACATCTCCGTAGATGATATAAAGGAAGACCTGGCAGCGAAGGACCTTCCAGTGACAGCCGTGGCCCGGATGATGGGCCGAAACAAGAAGCCCTTGAACCTAGTGATGGTTTCACTAGAGCGCTCCGAAGCGGCCAAGGCGATCTTCAAGGTGACAGCCATCTGTTACCTCAAGATCACCATAGAGTCGCCGAGGAAGAAGAGCGGCACCTCCCAGTGTCACCGCTGCCAGAGGTTTCACCACGGTCAGAGCCACTGCACCGCTGCCCCCCGCTGCGTCAAGTGCGGCGAGGGTCACCACACGGTGCTCTGCCAGATGGAGTCGACCGCTGCGGCGAAGTGCGCCAACTGTGAGGGCCCCCACCCGGCCAGCTATAGAGGCTGCCCGGCTTTCCCGAAGCCACAGCCCCCAAAGCCGGCCGCGAGAGCAACAACCAGGTCCACCGTCCCTGCCGCCTCGTCCGCGAGAGTGACAGCTGGCCGCTCCTTCGCTGAAGCTGCAGCCTCTGCATCCTCGAGGACGCCCCCAGTGCAGCAGCCCCAGGCCTCTCCGGCAACGAAGTCAACCGATCTCGCCGAGGAAATCCGGCAGATGAGGGCTATGCAAGCTACGCTTGCACAGCTCTACAACAAGATACTGGATAAAATGGTAAGTAATGGCGGTACACAAGCGTAAACCCATTTCTAAACAGGTCGCCTTCTGAAACGCCAACGGCCTCCAGGAGAAGAAACTGCAGCTTCGAGAGTTCGCGGAGCGCCACCGCTTGGATGTCATCCTTGTGAACGAGACTCACCTGAGGGAGGCGGATAATGCAAAAATCGCCAACTATCAGCTGTACAGAAACGACAGACAGGACCGTAGGGGCGGAGGGACGGCCGCCTACGTCAAATCAGGTATAGATCATTATGTAGTTAACATAAATGATTTACAGCACCTCGAAGCGACAGCTGTCGAAGTGGTGACGGCCACAGCCGGCGCCATTAGACTCATAGCAGCCTATAACCCCCCGAACCGAAGGCTCCTGGATGCAGATCTGCGGCGACCGTGGTGGCAGGCGACTTCAACGCCAAGCACCCCTCGTGGAACAGCCGGACGACCAACACCAACGGAAGAGCGCTCTTCGACTATGTCGAGAGCAGGGACCTGGCTGCAGTTGGGCCCCCGGAACCGACCCACTTCTCCCCCCGAGGGGGACCTGACGTGCTGGACATTGCGGTGCTCAAGGAGGTCACCCTAAACCACCGTCTGACGGCGTTCGAGGACCTAGACTCGGATCACAACCCCGTGATCCTGACACTTGGAGACGAACCCGATCGTGAAGTGGTTTGGTCCAAGACTACCGTCTGCTGGGGGGCCTTTACGGACCACCTGGAGGAACACATGCCCCGAGTACCGAACATCAGGACTCCGACCCAAGTGGAAGCTGCCGTGGACCTGTTGTCAGGTGCCATTCGAACTTCCATGACGGCGTCGTCAAGGGTGATCGAGGTGGCCAGTCACCAAGACCGCCTCCCCGACGAAATCCTCGATTTGATCCGGGAGAAGAACAGGGCCAGGAAGAGATACCAACGCACGTGGCACCCGGAGGACCGGGCGTCTTGGAACAGGTTAGTGAACGAATTGAGACTTGTGTTACAGGCACGCCGTGATGACTCTTGGCGGAGGAAGATCGAGTCACTCGAGGAGGACGACAATTCTCTCTGGAGAATGGTCAGAATTCTCCGAAACAAGCGGTCTTCGATCCCCCCCATTCATGGAGAAGCCGGGTTAGTCTACACGGACACCGACAAGGCGGAGGCCTTTGCAGACAACCTGGAGCAGCAGTGCACACCCAATCTCGACGACGACACCGACCTGGACCACGTCGATCTGATCCAGAGGACGGTGCGGAGGCGTCTCTCTGAGCAGCCCGGTGGCGAAATCCGGCCGGCAACTCTAGCAGAAGTCGAGGAGCTCATCAGGCGCTCCAAAATCCGTAAAGCTCCAGGACCAGACGGCATCTCTAACAGGGCCGTCAAATCACTTCCGGTAAGTGCGAGAGCTTTCCTCGTTGCCATCATTAATGCCGTTTTACGTCTGCGTTACTTTCCCAAACAATGGAAGTGCGCAGACGTAATTGTGTTACAGAAACCCGGGCAGTCTGCGACTTTTCCGCAGAACTACCGCCCCATCAGTCTCCTGCCCGTCCTCGGAAAGTTAACGGAAGGCGTCATCCTGTCCAGGCTCCGCGAGGAGGTCGAGGATCGGGACAGCATCCCCGACGAGCAGTTCGGCTTCAGGCCAGGCCACTCCACCGTCCACCAGGTACTCCGCCTCGTGGAGTATGCTGCGGAGGGATTCAACAGGCGACAGTCCACCGGCGCCGTACTTCTAGACGTCTCCAAGGCGTTCGACAAGGTATGGCACGAGGGACTTCTCTACAAGTTGATGGAAGCCGAGATCCACCCTGGGCTGATCAGAATCGTGGCGTCGTACCTTCGACACCGACGATTCAAAGTCAAACTGGGGGAAGTGCGTTCGACTGAGCGCCGGATGGAAGCGGGCGTGCCGCTGCTCTCGCCGCTGCTGTTCACGATTTTCACCAGGGACATGCCGAAAACGGAGAACACCACCCTCTCACTCTACGCGGACGACACGGCTGTGGCATCCAGGTCCATAGCCCCCCATCTGGTCACTCGGCGGCTCCAGGAAGCCGTAGAGAGGCTGAAGGAATGGTTCGCGACCTGGCGCATCCGCGTCAATCCCGAGAAGAGCAGCGCGATATTCCTGTCTCGCAGGAGACACTTTCCAGAGGACGACATCGTAATGTTCGACCGCCGCATTGCCTGGAGGAACGACGTGAAGTACCTGGGCGTCACGATCGACCGAAGACTCACCTGGGGGCCGCACGTAGCCCGCTGCACCACTAAAGCCAGGGCGGCGATGGCCGCTCTATACCCTCTCCTCAACAGGAGAAGTCAGTTAGGCGCAGAAAACAAGATCCGACTCTTCAAGGTCATCATCAGGCCGATGATGACCTACGCGTCCTCCGTATGGGGGTACGCAGCACCCAGCCACATCGCCAAACTGCAAGTGGTGCAGCACAAAGCCTTGCGCATGGCCCTAGATGCGCCTTGGTACGTCAGAAACGCACGGATTCACAAGGATATCGACATCCCGACGATATCCGAGTTCATCCGCAAAGCGGCTGCGAAAACGTTTCGCGGCATAGAAGACCACGTCAATCCCCTGGTCAGAGACCTGGGGAACTACGAAGAAGAAGACTGCCGAAAATGGTATTACGATTAGATTAAGTGACTTACTTAAGCAGGGCCTGTCATTATGACAGATAGTTTCTTAGATACATTGTAATATCTTAAGTACCCATTATAACCTGTCATTAGGACAGCTAGATTCTTAAGTTGAAATATCTTAAGGCTAAAATGTAATTTTACACCCGTGAGTTAGAAACTCACGCGAGAAAACAATGTCATTTAGATTAAGAGTAGAATGTAACATACACATGAGGCTCAATAAAGATTATGTCAAAGTCAAAGTCAAGTTAAGTATAGGGCCTGCAAATGATAGGTAGAGATTTTGCAAATAATTGATAAAGGGAAATCGATAAAGTTGCTAACATAGATCATTTAAAGATGTGATACATTATTTCTCTTTATGCTATCTTTTGGGAAACACTAAATATGCTATAAAGATTATATCTCTACCTATACGTCTGTACAGTATCTTTACATATCTGTACAGTTCAAAAATCCCTGTACAGCGTGGTTATACGGGCACGAGCGCTTTAGCAGAAGTGAAGATTTTCTGAATGCAACAGCTAGGAGTGGATCGGACAGATAAAAATTACCAAAAGATTCATACTACCTACTAGCTGTATTTGACGAGACAGTCCAACGAAAAAACTTGGCTTCATTCAAAATTTTTATGATCAAAATATGAAAATAAGGTTTGATTTAGTTTGTTTCCAGGGATATCGTATTAAAAATCCATAAGTTTGACATTTCACCGCTCTTGACAGCGACAATATAGCACCTTGCTTTTCCTTTCATTATATTTTCCTATTGGTTCAAATTTTGAAATTGAATGCATCTTATTGGCTGACCAAAATCGAGTTGGATGGTCAATCAAATTTTTTACAATTAAAACTTACTTGGCACTCAAGTAGCAACGGAATATAATAATGCAAAAAATATTCACAAAACATTTTATTTTGATCTGGATGCTTTGTATCTAGGGTTTTAAGAATTCGGGTTCGGGATTCAATTTCGGGATCGAAATTTAGAATCCACGGCAACGCCACCAACTATGAAATAATGGCCTTGCGTACTCTTAGGCACGGCTACCCTACTACGTTATGAAGATTATACCTACTTGATATCCACAATTAGGATGATTGTTGCTTATGCTTTTCACTTTAAATTTTAAATCAGCTTCTGTAATGGTATTATACTTATTTCTCATTTTAATTCCTTCTTGATAAATTCTTTTATAAATAAGACCCTGGGAACATCCAAAATGTTTGGCCATATTTTTTGCCGTGTATCCTTCATTGCATAAGAGCAATAACTGCTCTCTTGTTATATTCAATTTTGGGCGACCTATACCTTAAAAAATGTTTCACTTATTGGCATTTTAAAATAGTTATTGGGGGAAGCACGGGGGGGGACACCTCAATTTAGCACGCCCCTGGTAGATATGCATAATAAAGGAAGTCCTTGTTAACGATAGACCATGCACCAAATTTTATCACTTACTAGCTCACGTGTTTCCTGTCATATTAAATAAAAATTGCATTTTAGGAGCCACATAAGGAGAGGTGTTAGCTGTCTTAAGAAGCATTTTCAGACCCCTCCCCAAATGAGTTTTAAAGGTTTTTTAGTGTTGAATCAGCCACAGAATTTCCCTGCATTCATTTATGGATATCCTGCATATGGTATGAACTAATATATTATGTTAATTCTTACCTACTACACGTTTTCTGCTTGCCACATAAGCAGCATCTTCTGTTTCGTATTGTTCAAGAGAAAGTAAGCCATTTATTACAGCTCTTAGATTTTTAAAAGTTTCAGAACTCACTTCGTTGCGAATTCATTCTAAATTACGAAAACATTCCAACAACTCAGCTCTTTGTAAAGTATTTGTAGATTCATAAATTCTTGATGCATTTCCAATACTGTGTCTTATTCTCTGCAAAACACGACTAACGATTTTGGCATTCATATGGAGATGTTAAATCATGTAAGGTTAAGGTTATGTCACAATAGTCTGTGGTTATGTTCAAAGCAAAAAAGCAAACAGTTGTCAATGGAATAACGTTCCACACAGTAGCAAACTTTTTAAGAACGTTTGCTAATTGTAGAGGGCAGTAATTTCTATTATCTGGAATTAAAAATATCTCTGAGATATTTTTAATTCAGGGAATTTAAAATTTTCTGAACGATATTTTTAATTATAGATTTAAAATTATCTCACAGATAATTTTAATACAGGTTATTTAAAATTATCTAAATGATATTTTAAAATAAATAATTACAATTATGTGTCAGATAATTTTAAATCGTCTAAATTAAAATTATTATCTGGGAGATAATTTTAAATTATCCCTTAGATAATTTTAATTAATTTTTGTCAATTTCCACATAAATTTAAATAAGTTTTGTAAACTCATATTTTTAATAAAATTCAGTTTGTTAAACTATAATTTTAATCCAATGTCTGTTTTAAAGTGATAATAAAAATTCTACATATAACAAATATCCTTTGATGTATAATAAACAATGGATTAAATAGTAAAACGGCTTGCCATAGAAGGGTTTGAAGAGGAACTTTTTCTTCCGTGAAAATAATACCTTCTGGATATAATTGTTTTTTTGTGTCCAGCACAGTATGATATGATTGATATAAATTAGTGTGCCCGTGAAGCGAAGCTGATCGTCTTAAAGTAAGGTACTGGTGTTTGGTTAAACTTAATGAAATTATAAGTGATAAAGCCTCTTCCGGAGTATATGCAGACTGATTTGTTTCTATAGTTTTCCATTTTTTTAAAAATGTGTTTAGCACGGGATGGAGTTGTTGTCACAGTTTCTTTAAGCAATTCAGCAGCCGCTTCATCGCCTTTTTCTCTCAATTTCATTGTTGTGGCATAAGCCAATTCTTCAGAAGATTTTGTAGTTCGCAGTTCTTCAGATTTTCTACGCTTTACCACATCAGAACAGTCTTCAAATTGTTTAGATGGGCGACCGCGACCTAATTATTGTTATCATCAGTGATACAAATTGATAAAATAAGTTTTATAGTTCGGCTTACCTCCTGTGGATGTTGAAGGTTCACTACTTATAGGAGTAGGCACATAACGAAGAACAATGTATGGGAATATTATTTCTTCATGAAGCCACATATCAAATTTCTGTAGAAACCGTTCGTTATTTCTATTTACACTCTTACAATTTCTGATATATGGAGCAAAAATATTATTTCTAGTGAAAACTATAAGTGCCTTTGTAGCAGCATCATTTCCGTTTGTATGAAAAACATCCTTCAAATAGTCTATATCACAATAATTTCGAAATTCAATGGATAATTCCATATTTTATATAAACTTTTCGTGTAAAGAAAACGCGTAACTGGACGAACCGCCATCATTAAAATATACACAAATACACAAAATATCCACATACTAAAGGTACACCACAACAAGCACTATCACGTAACAGAGTAATAGCCACTGAAAGTGCGAACAGCAAGCGGCAATGATACGCGCAAATACAATGCCGGGTGCACGTGACAATGTCGCAACCTCCTGTCGTAAGAGGGGCAAACCGATGCAAACCATTTAGGTGTTTTTATTTACCTAAGACCCTAACCAATACTATATCATCATCATAAGGTTCTCAGTCCGAAGACTGGTTGGACGCGTACCTCCATTCTTTTCTATCCTGAGCTAACCTACGCATTTCCCTAAAAGTAGAACATCCTACATCCCTAACTATTTGAGAGCAGTAGTCTAATCTAGGCCTACCCCTACCTCTTTTTATTCCTATCTCTGACTCTAGTATGTCACGAACTATTCCTTCGTGTCTTAGAAGGTGTCCTACCATCCTATCTCTCCTACTCTTTATTGTTTTCCATACCTTTCGCTTTTCCCCAACTCTTTCTAATACTTCCCTATTGCTAACCTTATCTATCCACGGTATCTTCATCATGCGTCTGTAGCACCACATTTCAAACGCTTCTACTCTTTTTCTATCCGCTTCTCCTATTGTCCAAGTTTCGCACCCGTATAATGCCGTACTCCATACATACGACGTTAAGAGTCTCTTCCTAGTCTCTATATTAACCGTTCTCGAGCATAACAGTTGTTTCTTTTTGTTAAACGCAACTCGGCCCTGCGCCATTCTTTGTTTTATATCTTTAGTGCTCCTACCGTCTTGAGTTATTTTACTTCCTAAGTAGCAGAAATCCGCGACCTCCTCTATCTTCTCATTTCCAATTTGTATTTCCATTTTAGTTCTATTTTCACATCCCCTACATACCAAAATTTTAGTTTTCTTTTTATTGATTTTCATGCCGAAGCCCTGTGTCAAAACTGCTTCCATTTCATTCAAAGCCGCTCCTAATTCTTCTTTGCTAGATGCTAACACTGCTATATCATCCGCAAATCTGAGCATGTTAATAGTTTGGCCCTGTACATTGATCCCTGAGGCTGTTCTTTCCTTAACAATATTAATCGCATCTTCGATATATAAGTTGAAAACTAGAGGTGACAATGCACATCCCTGTCTCACTCCCTTCCGGATATCTACTTCCCTTTGTTCCTGCTCACATTCTATAACTGCCTTTTGCTCTTTGTAGAGATTATGTATTATTCTTCTGTCTCTGTATTTCATCCCTACCTTTCTCAGCACTTCGAACATCTTCCCCCATTTTACGTTGTCGAAGGCTTTTTCTAAATCTACAAATCCTATATAGACGCTCTTTCTCTTTTCTATCGTTTTTTCTATAATTACTCGTAAAGCTAGAATGGCCTCGCGCGTTCCTCTATTTCGTCTAAATCCGAACTGATCTTCTCCTAATATTTCTTCAGCCTTTTTCTCCATCCTTCTTTGCACAATTCTAGTTAAAATTTTTGACGCATGGGAAGTTAAACTGATAGTTCTAAAATTTTCGCATCTATCCGCGCCTTTTATTTTTGGCAAAGCTACTATGATGTTCCGTTTGTAATCTTCTGGAATCTCGCCTGTCAGGTATATGCGACTAACTAGTTTAAATAAACGATCTATTACCTCTTGACCTGCGCACTTTAAGATTTCTGCCTGCAAGCCATCTATACCTGGTGCTTTATTATTCCTTAAACTTTAATACTATATACCAAGAATTATTTTGTCTTCTTGAGTCGTCTGTTTCGTAGAATACCTTTAGTGCGAAAATTAGTCGAATATGGAGGATACATAAAGTACTAGTGAATTTAAAGGTAGGTAAAATTTCTGAGAAAAATTATACGTTCAGGTGATAGCTAAAGGTCCAAGCTTTCTCGGCATATTCATTTTTTTCAAATATTTTGCAAGATAAATTCTGCACAGCCCCTAGAAAAGGTCGCATTTCAGAGAACTCAATTTTTGTTCGAAATGCATGTGTTTTATCGCACGTTTCGGGACTAATATTGTCTTTCTACGTAATTTAATTTTGCAGTTATGTATTTCAGAAGTTGACCAGATACTAGAAGAACGATTATGTGTTATGTTTAGCATTAAATAAAAAATAGAAATTTTGATTTTCGATCGACTATTTGGGATTTTGAATCACTGTGACGTCTCTTTAGGTGGAAGATAGACATAAACACAAACAAAAGCACGGTTGTCATATACACGAAGAAAATCAACCCAGCACCACACCCACTATTCCTGAACGATCAAGAAATACCATGGTCAACAGAAGCCAAGTACTTGGAAATTACCCTGGATTCTAAACTGACTTGGAAGAGGCACACCGACGAAGTGAAAAAAGAGGCACGCCCTCATTAGTGCACTCACTCCCCAGCCGAGGACCAATACTGAAAACAAAAAAGTTCCTATGGACTTGAGAGAGAAAACACACACACCCTCCCCATCAGTTTGCCGTCAAAAGGCCAATGTCGCCAAATAACTCATCAAGATTCAAGAGGTTAAAGGTGAAAATCATCAACCTCGAAATGTCAGACAAACAAACAAAAAACAAACAATAGTGTTATTTACGTGGCGAATATTTCAGGGCACGCATGCATGAGCCAAAAATAAAAAGCGAAGCGAAAGCTACCAAAATCAACTGCGTTTATTAATGCAAATGAACAAAACTGGACTAAACATAGATAGTCCCTTAAGAGCAAAGAGACAAGGCGGGAAGCCAGAAATATAAAACTGGCCGCATATTAAAAAACCAAAGCAGGGCACTGTCCCACTCATTTAGACAGAGCCCGACTTAGAAGACGAAAGTCTGCTGGAAATAGATGAGATCGTGGCGGCAGTAAACCATAAAACCAGACAAAACAATAAAAATGATAACATTATGGAAGATATTATGGATCATAGCCAATTGGAGAATCTGTACAACGTACAGGTGGCCAACAAGTTCGGCTATCTCACCGTAGAAAAGAAAAAAGAAGAACCAAATCCCAAGATTTTCCTACCCCCCATAATACTGCCGGAACCGCCCAGTGGCTATACGAAACTGACGGAAGAAATAAAAAACATAGTCGGCCCAGAAGGGTTCCGTATACATCACAATCCCAAAAAAACAAAAATTTTGGTTGAAGATAAAACGCGAAAAGTTGAAAGACGAACTGAAGAAAGAACATGTTCCTTCCCACACCCAGGCTCCGAGGACGGAAAGAACGAAAAAAATAATAGTGAAGGCCGCTCCAAATATGGACACTTTAGAAATGAAACGAGAACTCCAAGAACAAGAAATTGCCCCTAAAATTGTATCAAGCTGAAATCGAAAAATAACTTCTTATTCCTACTTAATAACAATGCCAAAAGAGCAAAATATTGGCCAAATCAAGAAAGTCATAAGTTTAGACCACATAGCCGTGAATTGGTAAACATATATCAGAAATATTACCTGCACCCAATGCTACAGGTTCCAGCGGTTCGGCCATGTAACTTGGAACCGAGATGTGTTAAATATGACGAGAAGCATTTCACCAACAAATGCAAAAAATAAACGAACGAGAGAATCCAAAGACAAATGCGAGGTCCGCATCCGGCAAATTACGGACAATACCTGGAACTATAATTGGGCCGCCGAACAGACGGAGTAATCACCCTGCAAGAACGTGCTCTAGCGGGGCCAATATTAATTTATGACGACCGAATTGGAGTGATGCGACTTCTTTGGGTCTAAAGAAAGCGCATCACTGCGGTTCGGTCGTCCTAAATTGATAGTGGTACCGCCTAGAGCTCATGCTTGCAGGGTGATCACTCCGTCTGTTCGGCGGCCCAGATATAGTCAATATCTGGAAGAAAAAGCAAAAGCAACCGACGCACGAAAGAAAATAAATGAACCGAGAACCTGCGTGTTCAATAAGGTGAGGCCAACAGTATCCTACGTCCAAGCGACAAGCGGGACAGAAGAGAGAATACAACCATCACAAGAAGCCCGAAAACAGTCAAGACAGGAATCAACCAAAACTCAAGAGATGACAGAAATCGCCAAAGAAATGTAAAGATTAAACTAGCACTGCAATATAAAAACCATGATAATAACAGAAGCCAACAACAGGATGGACCAACACAAATTCGATATTTTGCAAACTTAGGTGGCTAAGAAATCAAACCTAACTACAAGAAAGTTGTCATGTGGAACGCCTGAGGCCTCAAAGAGAAAATTTACGAACCCAGAACCCTTATTAATAACAAAAACCTGGTTTCGTAGTTATAAACGGAACACATTACCAAAGTAGAAATCAACCACCAAAAATTAATGAGTACAACAGGATAGTCAAGAACAGGAAAGGGAAGAAGAAAGGAGGCCAAGCAATGTACATTTCTTGGCAATGTACACCACAATAATAGACATAGAAACAGACAAAATGTCACAATTAACAGAAAACACCTGACTAACACTAGCGTACTTGCCACCGAACTAAGAATTGACAGAAAAGGACATGGACTTACAATTTCACAATAATAGAGTAGTCGTTGCTGGAAACCTAAATGCTCACAGTAAAAGCTTGGGGTGCCCACAAAGACAACAGAACGGGGAAGAGACTGGAGGCCCAATTAGAACAGAGGCCTGGCACTTTACGCACCTGAAGAATTAACGAGAATACCGGACAGGCAAGGAGGCAAACCATCCATAATCGATTTTGCGGTGATGAAGAACGTTGGAATTAGAAATATGAAACACTACACAAAACCAGCTCGGACCACAACTCAGTAATCTTCGAGATAGCAAGAAATGTCGAAATAGAAAACCTCCAAACAAGAATAATGAAAAATTATTACCAAGCAAACAGGAAGAAATTAAGAACCGAACTTTACAACTAAAAGAAATTTTGAATCAGCAGCAGAGGTGGAAAACACGATTAAATCAATTAACCACATAATCCAAGAAGCGACCGAGGAAAACATCCCGAAAAAAAAGAAAGAGAAGAAGGGACGAAGCATATTGAAAACACCAGAAAATAAAGAAACAAAGTCAGACGAAAAATGCAAAAAACGTACACGGACGAGGACAGACAAAGTTTGCTTGACACCTAGACAGATACTGGCAGACGAACATAAAGAAAGCCGAAGAAGAAAACAAGAACGTGTGGACGCCAGGAAAATGAACAAGGGTGAAAACAGCATACCGACCCTGAAAGAAGGAGGTAGAGAATGCACAACAACAGAACAAAATCTCGAACCCCATAGAAAACTACTACAACACCAGTCGACCGACGGAAAACCTAACCGATCCAACAAAACACCACCAGCAACTAATGCAGAGCACCGAAGATACGCCCCAGCATTTCCAAACATCGCCACTGAAAATATAAAATTCAAAGACAGAATGAGCTCGCTCAAAGCACCTAACGGGGGCAGTGTTCAGGCAATAATCTTTAAGAACATGCTAAACAAAATGATAGTACAGATATACTATATAATGAAGGAGTGCCTGGGCCGACAATACTTCCCTGCAGCATGGAAAATCGCCGAGATAATCCCAATTAAGAAACCCAAAAAGGACGAGAACAACTCGACATCGCACAAACCAATCTCACTGCTCCCAATAATGGGGAAAATCATAGAGAGAATAACTCTACATTATAACTGGCTCGACTAATAGACAGAATTCCAATAAATTATAACATAAACACCTTAAGAAATGGAAACTCGAAGTAAAGCCTGAAAAAACGAAGACCATAACGCTCACTACTAAAAGGAATAAAATAAGAGAACATGAAACAGGAGTTAAATTCGAAGGTACGGACATAGAGAAGGTTCAAACGAAATTCTATACCTGGGGTCAGCCTAGATAAGAAGCTGACGTTTGAAGGTCACATAGACAGATTAAGAGGAAAGGCGACCGTTCGTCAATAAAGGAAGTCCCCTCTGGAGGAAAATGAAAATCCAGGCAAGACGTACATAAATTCTATAATGACATACGCTGCACTAGCCTGGAGTGTGACGGCAACATCCCAATTCAAGAAACTACAAACAATTGAAAACTCCTTCCTACGTCAAATATTGGGGAAGAAGAAGAGCGACATATCAAATCAAGAATTACACGACAAACCAGAAGTAATCCTACTCTTAGAGAAAATCAAGCACACCACAAAGAAGTTCTTTGGGGGACCAGTGAAGACCTTAAAATCCGCCGAGAAAATCGGAGCAACAAATTAAGAAACACCGGCTTATCAACCATCTAGCCGAAGAACATGGTCAATAAAGGACCCAGAGGAAGGGAGGGGGACACAATAAGAAAAAGACAACGAGTAGATGCCAGAAAATAACCTGTAAAAACAGCTGATGAAAAGAAAGAAAATGACTAAAAGAAAAACAATTTGGGTGCAAAAGCTGAACCAATTTAAAACAAAGGAAAAATTAATTAAAAATGACATAAAGGGCTTCCTGTCAATAATAATAATAATCATCAACATCAATAGTGTTACCGAAGCTCGAAGGCTGCTTGCGGGCCCGGCGTACCGTCGCCCCACCAGTTCCTGCTCCGAAAGAACCACAAATACGCGGTGAGCTTATATTTATAACTTCCGAGCGGGTGCTGTAGGTTCCACCTAGGTACTTCTGCACAAAGGACTATCCGATTGGCATTCCTAACGGCCAAATACACATCAACCCCGGTTTTCCTGGAAGAACAAGAGCGCTTCGTAGTCTCTCTAAGAAACGCATAGTCAAGGTACTTAACATCATCAACAGCTGCCGTCTCCGTGAAAAATATTTCCCCACGTGCTGGAAGGAAGCGGTGATCATAACGATTCCTAACTCATGCCCAGAAAATCATCGTCCTATCAGCTTGTTAACACAGCCGTCCAATGTGCTGCCAGACGAACAATTTGGGTTCCGGAAAGGATTATCCACCGAGCTCCAAAACCTGCGCCTGACAGAACTAATCTCTCCGGCAGCGCAAATGAAAAGTTCGGCCAGTTCCGTGTTTCTGAACGTAGAGAAGGCGTTCGGCAAGGTGTGGCACGGTGGCTTGCTGCACAAGATGCTGCAGAGCCAACTGGAAGGCGGGCTAATCAAAATCATCCGTTCGTTTCTAACAGGAAGAAGTTTCATAATACTATCGGAAAAGTGTTATTATCCCTCAAACCGATCGAAGCAGCGGTTCCGCAGAGATCGGTGCCGGGACTAAGCCTAAACAATATTAATATCCACGACATCCTGAAGACTCCAAGCTCATAGATAGCACTTTTCGCCGACGACACTGCAATAACAACATTCAGCAGGGGGCTCCACATAGCTCGAAGCCACTTGCAGCAAGCCATTGACCGCATCTTAGAATGGGCCACAAAATGGAAGATCAAGATCAACGAAGAAAAGTATGGGGCCGTGCTTTTCACGTGGAAACGCATAGTGGGCCACCCACCGCCAACCATTCACGGGAGGGCCATTCCATGGAAAAACTCAGCGAAATTCCTGGGAGAATACACAAAAAATGTCAAGGACAAAGGCTTTGCCGCCGTAAAATCCTTATACCCCATGCTCACCAGTGCCAAGCTAGACCTAAAAATCAAGACGAGACTCTACCCTGCGGTGATTAGACCAATGTTGGCCTACGGCATCACATCACATCACATCACATGAGCCACAGCGGCCCCCTCCAGCACACCCAGATGCGTCAAATGCATCGAGCAGCACATTACTAAAGACTGCCCTATAAAGGAGAGATCAAAAATAACCAAGATTGTTGTAACTGTTTGGGCCCACATACAGCTAATTACACGGGATGTCCGGACTACGAGAGATATCTAAACAAGATACAAAATGCAAAGGTTAGTGGTCAAAAATCCCAAACACCAACTACCATCAAATCCCAAACAAACATAAAACCCAGGAATTACGCACCATTAGCTCTTTATTACATTAATATTTAAAAATCAAGTAAGTACTCACTCAACAAATCCCAGCACTGAAACAAATGGAGTGAAGGATTTCAGTACACTAAACAGAAATTAAGGAAGTGAATAAAATATGTGATGTAAAAAACCTACTGCAGTTAGTAATAGAGTTAATAACTTCTTCATCAATGCACCCACAGAGCCAGCTCATTTCCTAGATAACGGAAGCAGCCATTCCACTCTCGATTTGGCATTATAATCAAAAATTTAATTAACGCAAACGCCATAGTCTACAACAGACTACATTCAGACCACTTACCAGTACTCATAACAGTAAAAACCAACTCCCCGATTCCAGGAACACAAAAAAGATAACAAATTGGCCACTCTTCAGACAATTACTCGACGAAAAGTTAGTAATGAACCAATCCATTAATAATATAGTATACATAGACCGCGAGATTAACAAAATCATAATTGCATTTAAAGAATACCCAGAACTTTCATCCCCAATTAAAACCATTGAAACAATTAATGAACGCCAACTTCCAAATGAATTAATAAATTTAATAAAGACCAAAAAGAACCTGCGCAGAAGACTGCAACGTAATTTTGATCCCTCACTACGCTCTACTATTAATAACTTAACGAACCAAATTAACGCCGATATAAGCTCGGTCAAAACAGATAAATGGGAACAAACTTTAAGAAAAATAACCCCAAAAAACAAAAATACGCTAAGGTCTCTGGCAAAAAATTTGAAGAGGACAGACGTTCCCTTTATAATTCCTCCATTGTAAACCAACCAAAGTCGAGCGGAAGACGACCAAAGTAAAGCAAACGCGATAGCCACCCATTACTTCAATACCCATAACCTGACAGCGAACAGTTCTGACGAGCATACAAAACACGATGTCCAGTCGCTATGAGTAGTTAGAAAATGACAGCCTCAGATACGAACCCGTTCGGAGCACATAGCGCCATCGAGTTCTCCAGGTGCCATCGAGTTCTTCGGCAGTGACCTTGAAAGACACCAGAGGCTGCTGAAGGAGTCGTTGAGTCATCCGAAGAAGTGTCTTCAGCAGCGGCATCTGCTGCAGCCTCTGGTGTCTTTCAAGGTCATTTCTGAAGAAGTGTGCATGTCTTCAGCAGCCTCTGGTGTCTTTCAAGGTCATTGCCGAAGAAGTGGGCATGTCTTCAGCAGCGTCTGGTGTCTTTCAAGGTCATTGCCGAAGAAGTGGTCTTCAGCAGCGGCCAGGCGCATGCGCCGGGGCTATTCCTCAGATCAGTCCATCGAGTTCTCCATCCACTTCAAGTGGGCGTGTCTGCAGCAGCCTCTGGTCATTGCTGAAGAAGGGCCTCTGGTGTCTTGCCATTGCGCACCCAAGCCGCCATTTTGGGGCCTTTGGTTGTGGCTCAGGCGCCTGCGCCGGGGCTCCGCCTTCAGCAGCTTCTGGTCATTGCTGAAGAAGTGGTCTTCAGCGGGCCCCCTGGTGTCTCTCATTCTGTTGGGCCTTTGGATGTGGCTCAGGCGCCTGTGCCGGGGCTGTCGCGTACAAAGCACGTGTTGCTCACTGTTCAGGCCAGTCCATCCTGGCCCCATCCACTTCTTCGGCAATGACCAGAGGCTGCTGAAGGAGTCATGTCTTCAGCAACGGTGTCTTTGGGGCCTTTGGCCGTGGCTCAGGCGCATGCGCCGGGGTTTTCGCAAACGTTCTGGAAATGACGCCGACCGGGATTCGAACCCGGGTCCCCACGCACCGGAGCCCTCGCTCCAACCAACTGAGCTAATCGGCGGCCCACAAGCCCGTCTTTCAAATCATCCGTATATACTTATGATTGTAAACAGAAGTTACAGAATTAATATTTATTTTCTCGGAAATTTACAATTGTTTATACTAAATAAATATTGATATTAAAGTTTAAGAAAAAAGCACGTTCGCCGCGGATAAGAGATGTTATAATTGTTTTTATTATGGGAAATAACCTTTCATCTTGCCGATAGGATATGTTTGTTTAGGTTTGATCCCACGCTCTGCATGTGCATTTAATACGTTGTAGACATTACAAGGTGACCCGTTTGTTTGTTTGTATTATTACAATAAAATAACATTCTAGAATATTCTTCTGATTGTTTATTTGAAATTACTTGTTATCTTAATGCGTTTCGGACACGTGTGGGAAAAAACATTCTAGAACATTCTCCAGTTTGTTTATTTGAAATTACTTGTTATCTTAATGCGTTTCGGACACGTGTGGGAACCATCTGATTGACATATGCCAACATCTTAGTTCTCGGTAGTAGAACATTCTACATCGCTAATTATTTGAGAACAGTAGTCTAAATTTAGGCTAACCCCTACGTAAAAACTATGTCATGTGGGGTGTCAAATTAAAGGACTCGACTAGAGGTATCGGAATATTGGGGTGGATTTTAGGGGTGGTTTTTGGGGGTGGTTTTTAGGGGTGGTTTTTAGGGGGTGGTTTTAGGGGTGGTTTTAGGGGTAGCTTTTAGGGGTGGTTTTTGGGGGCGGTTCTTGGGGTGGCTTTGGAGGGTGATTTTTGGGGGTGGTTTTTAGGGGTGGTTTTTAGGGGTGGCCACTCACTGACCGCGCCCCCGGCCACGCTCCTTGCCCCGCCCACCTAGATCATGTAGGGTATCAAATTAATCAGCTCGATGAGACAAAAAGGAATCTATAGTTATTCTCCTACTTCCGAATTCTTATCAGTAGTTGTCCGTCTGTCTGTCTGTCTGTCTGTCTCTCCGTCTGTCTGTCTGTCTGTCTGTTTGCGAATACAGCTGTCTGTTGACACAGACAGCTGTATTCGCAAACACCATGGCTGATGACACGAGCAAGAATAAGACTGCGCATGCGCACGGTTGTATGGAGAGTATTTAAGCAAGAAAATTAACGGTGCTGTCAGTTAGTACTTGTGCTTCAACAAGGGAACCGCATTTGAATAATGACACACATAAACGTAGACACGTTTCGTGTTCTGGACGGTGCTGTTTTGGATGAGTCAGCACGCCGTGTCGAGGTGCACGTACATCAGCCGTTCGTGACAACAACAACATTCAACGCCAATGACGAAATTCGCATACCAATCCACCAACAAGACGTTTACGTACTGCCGCATCTAAGCAGCATCTACATAGAGGGCAGGTTCATCAAGGGTGCAGGAGGCGGAAATGCGGCTTTAACAAATAACGCCCTCAGTTTCCTCTTTGACGACGTCCGCTATGAAATAAACGGGGTGGAGGTGGATCGAACAAAAAACGTGGGCATCACGAGCACACTGAAGGGTGTAGTTTCTCTGAATGAGGGTGAGGTAGGTGCCCTGGAGAATGCCGGCTGGACGAATACGGGAGACTCACCGAGCCACCTTATCGACGCGAACGGGAACTTTAACGTGTGCATACCGGGAAGAATCCTGCTGGGATTCTTGGAAGATTACCCCAAAATTCTGTTAAATGTGTGTCACGAGCTCATTTTGACTCGATCGAAAAACGATAGGAACGCTTTCGTGGGTAACGAGGACACCAGAATTGAGTTGAGCAAGGTTCATTGGAGGGTGCCGTACGTCTATCCATCGGATGCTGAATACCTAAAACTTCTCAATATTGTCGAGGAAGAGAGAACGTTGCAGATATGTTTTCGCAGCTGGGAGCTGTACGAGTATCCGGTGTTGCCGCAAGCTACGAAACAAACGTGGGCCGTCAAGACTGCAACACGGTTGGAGAAACCCCGCTACGTTATTGTCGCCTTCCAGACGAATCGCAAAGCGAATTTGGACACGGATTCAAGCAAATTTGACCACTGCAATCTGACAAACGTCAAACTGTACCTGAATTCTGAGTGCTTCCCCTACGAGAATTTAAACTTGGATTTCTCCACGGGGAAATACGCCCTGTTATACGAAATGTACCAGAACTTCCAGAGTTCATACTATGGAAAAGTTGGCGAGCCGTTATACGGCAAGGAACAGTTCAAGGATCTAGCGCCCATCGTGGTGATTGACGCATCAAAGCAGTCGGAAAGCATCAAGCCTGGACCCATAGATATGCGTCTAGAATTTGAGTCGAGCGAGAATTTTCCGCCCAACACAACCGCATACTGTCTCATCCTGCATGACCGCATCGTTGAGTATACACCGGGTAATGAATCGGTCAGAAGAGTGGTATGAGAAGCTGCAGGGCTTCGATTTGCCTAGAAAATACACGCATGCCTACTCTGTATACAGATTATAGTTTTAATTATATTGATGTAAAAATATATTCAACGTTTTTATTTTTGCGAAAACCCCGGCGCAGGCGCCTGGGCCACATCCAAAGGCCCAACAGCACCTAACAACAAGATCAGTTCTGATTGGATGCTGCCCACAACCACTCTCATTGGCTGTTGCCCCGCCCACTCTCATAGCCAGAGCCCGGCGCATGCGCCTGAGCCACGGCCAAAGGCCCCAAAGACACCGTTGCTGAAGACATGACTCCTTCAGCAGCCTCTGGTCATTGCCGAAGAAGTGGATGGGGCCAGGATGGACTGGCCTGAACAGTGAGCAACACGTGCTTTGTACGCGACAGCCCCGGCGCAGGCACCTGAGCCACATCCAAAGGCCCAACAGAATGAGAGACACCAGGGGGGCCGCTGAAGACCACTTCTTCAGCAATGACCAGAAGCTGCTGAAGGCGGAGCCCCGGCGCAGGCGCCTGAGCCACAACCAAAGGCCCCAAAATGGCGGCTTGGGTGCGCAATGGCAAGACACCAGAGGCCCTTCTTCAGCAATGACCAGAGGCTGCTGCAGACACGCCCACTTGAAGTGGATGGAGAACTCGATGGACTGATCTGAGGAATAGCCCCGGCGCATGCGCCTGGCCGCTGCTGAAGACCACTTCTTCGGCAATGACCTTGAAAGACACCAGACGCTGCTGAAGACATGCCCACTTCTTCGGCAATGACCTTGAAAGACACCAGATGCTGCTGAAGACATGCACACTTCTTCAGAAATGACCTTGAAAGACACCAGAGGCTGCTGCAGATGCCGCTGCTGAAGACACTTCTTCGGATGACTCAACGACTCCTTCAGCAGCCTCTGGTCTCTTTCAAGGTCACTGCCGAAGAACTCGATGGCACCTGGAGAACTCGATGGCGCTATGTGCTCCGAACGGGTTCGTATCTGAGGCTGTCATTTTCTAACTACTGCTATGCGATGACTACTACCTAAATTCTTCATCAGAACTCCCGAATATTGCCTTGACAGCCTCGCCGTCGGTAGTTCGTTTCATCAAGAGTAATATAACAATTTTCTGATAGTTCTAAGAGTAAATTCCTAAATTGTTTGTCCATTAAATTTGGTATTATTTCTGTGAAGCTAGCAGTAGATCTACCGAAAGCTCATACACTGCGTTTCAAAATTATTTTGGTTTCACGGCTTTTTTAAATTTCGCGCAGTTCATTGTTTTATAGTTTTATTTTAATAGTTCACACTGACTTTGTTTATGAGGCTTGTATTTTATTTTATATTGACTTGAACACTTGACCTGAATCTGACGTAACTGTTATGTTACAATAAATATTATTGTTCGTTTTATTATATTGATTGCTCAAAGTTTGATATCCATTTTAGTAGCCTTCGTTGGACCTAGCACCTCCATAGGTACGTCATCATTTGGACTTTGCTAGGTGGCGCCCATTTTATTTCCCTATTTGACTCGCGTTATATATAATTTTGAAATCTTGTAGTACGACGACCCACCCCCTTCTTAGACTGCTGCTTTAGCCTAGGCCAGAGAGTCCACTGGGCTCGTTAAATCTATTATTACCTTAAGAAACCCGATTTTGGTAATAAATGTCAAAAATTTTATAAAAAATTGTTCTAAACAGGCTACGGGACTTCGAAGAAACAGCCAAAACATAATCGACGAACAATTCGGCTTTCACCAATACAGAAGCACCGTCCTGCAATTAGATAGGCTAACAAATAGGATACCCACAAATTTTAACCAAACTAACGGCCCTATTATCATTAGATATGGAGAAAGCCTTTGACTCGGTCTCGCACAAGACCATATTTATACACTAATTTTAAATGCCGTACCGCCTTACATAATTAAAATAGTATTTTCATCACTCCAGAACCGCATTTTTCAGGTCAAAGTGAATGCGGCCCTATCTGACAATAGCCACATAACTTGTAAATCAAGAAGTGAATTCTCAATTCTCTATAAAATTGGAAGAAATATATATATTGGAAGAATATAATTTATTATATTGCTGCGTTACATGTTTACTTATACTTAACTAGCGGCCCGCTCCGGCTTCGCACGGGTATTAAAATATATAGCCTATGTCACTCACTGAAAAAATGATTAAAATCGATCCAGTAGTTTTGATTTATTCATTACTGCCCGTGGCCCGCACTCGTTAAATTTGGAGTAAAACAATTCCCCTTTCCCTATACCATGAAGATTTCCTACTATCTTTTGAATATCTAAATTCATACACTACACTTTGTTTTATACGACATTATTATTATTATTATTATTATTATTATTATTATTATTATTATTATTATTATTTTGATAAATCTCGTAGGGTTCAGCCTGCGTTTGCAATGTAAGCGGAAAAAATGTAATTATTTACGACATCACATTAGAAACCTCAAAAATAAAAGTATTTCTCCGCTATTTAATGGATGTTATTATACATATAAACCTTCCTCTTCAATCACTCTATCTATTAAAAAAAAACCGCATCAAAATCCGTTGCGTAGTTTTAAAGATTTAAGCATACATAGGGATATAGGGACAGAGAAAGCGACTTTGTTTTATACGATGTAGTGATAGTGATAAGCATTTATTCGTTCCTGTTGAGCAGACGTCTATGCTTATAAGTCTGCCGGAAATAAATAGGGCAAGTTTATGCAGATCTGCTCTCCATTTGATAAATTTAAAAATATTGGCAGGAATAATTATATAAAATCTCCATTTTAGGCGAACGATTATTCATTATTTTTCCATTCAGGCAAAGTGGTTAAAAAGAACAATAATTATAAAAGTCAAGTGTAATATAAAGTAGCAGTTTCTTTTAGATAAACTGAAGATCTCACGATTAAAAAAACGTAAATTTGCTGAAAGGTTCACATCCGTCATTACCTATCTGAAGAAATAAAAATATTAAGGCATTCCACTTATTGAATTCTTAAAATGATTGGGTAGGTCGTAAGTAAGCTTTTCATTCGGCATCATCTGTAACAACCTTGATCATCAAAATTGTGATACAAAAGCACTACCTAGGTAGCTACTTTAAAAAAACTGCCAAATTCTGAACATGAAGCTAAAAAGAAAAAGAACTAAAATGCAAACCTTTGAGTAGGAATCATTTTTCTAACCAAAAAGAAAAAAAAATATATAAAGAACAAGTGGAATCAAAATGGCTTTACATACAAACGGGGCCTACGGGAGAACGGGCCAGAGTCTTACGCAGTCTGTGTGCTGTGACGTCACACTCAGAGTCTTCGCGCGCGTCAGATTGTTTTGCGAAGCTTTTTTCCCTGATTTGAAGGGTTAAGTGCTTTTTCCTGTTATTATAATATAGTGAGTGATGTAATTTAAGTCAGATACGTATGTCAGCATGAATTATTAGATACATTACATATAGATATAAGTCTGTAGATACTTAAGTTGTTAATCTAATTATGACAGTGAATCGAACACTACAGTTTACCGATATCCTGTTGCAAATGAAAAATTGTTTAAAGTTTGGATTCGAAATATACATAGGGACAACTTTACACCAAATAAAAATGCTGTGATTTGTCTGAATCATTTTGATAAGCGATTTATAATTAATAACTGAACAGCACGCTACGAGGGATGATTGATCTGTTTTAACACTCCCTAGAAAATGTCCTAAACTGGCGGATGATGCGATTCCCACACTTTTTCCAAATCAACCTACATATCTGTCAAAGTACTTAACGCCAAAAAGGAAAGCCCCTGAACAACGAATAAAAGAAAATCTTCAGAGAGAAGCAAACAAACCAATTGAACTCGGGGCCGCAGATTTAATAGCAAATTTCCAAAAATTAAAGACGAAATATAAAAATAAACTTTTACAGCAGTATCCAGATTTGACTTGCATTGATAGAGACGGAACAGCTATATATTTTTGCAAGATAAGCTTAAATGAAATTCCCACTATTACTGCTTCTCTAGTCATTACACGTAACTTGAATGTCAAAGACTCCGACGTAACCAACTGTGATAAAACTATAACAGGCATCCTACAGGGTAATAAGTGTATTTTAAGTAAATGGTCTCAGTTTTCTTCACTACTTAATCGTATATCTGAATTGCAATACGAAAATTTTGATTCGGAATGTTTGGTAAAATGCACAACAGAAAATTTAGGTAGACTGTGTAACCTAACCTCCGATAGCGTTAACGATGACGCTAAAATAAAACTGAAGTTCATTTGTGAACAATTCAATTTGACGTTTTCCAATATGCCCAGGTATTCAGCAGATATGTTAATCTGGGCGACTGCTTTACAAATTTCATACCCTGCCGCTTATAACTTAATTATAAATAGACGCGTAATGGCTCTGCCGCATCCTAAGTACTTAAAAAAATTATCCCTAAAGTTAGGAAGTAATAATTCGGGCGGCATATTAACATTCCTTACAGACCTACAGCACAAAAGCATATATCAAGAAAGCAAGTGCTTAAATAAGATTTAGTTAAGGAGGCTTGGCAACACGTTCGTGGCTGAGTGGGAGATTCGTCCACAACGAAGGTGCGAGTCTGGGGTTTCGCGTCTTGCTGCTGTGGGTTTGTTTTGTTCTAGTGATTTAGCTTTTTTCTTATGAACAAAAAATCGGTCTCTGGTCCAAAAGGTCAGAAAGGTCATCATCATCAACGCCTGGACATTTTCACTTTTACAGTTGATATATAAATCCCACTTGTTTACAAGTCCCTCGCCCGTTGCTGTAGGTCTGTAAGGGATGTTATTATGCCCTCGGGCACTACTAACTTACATTTAATATACTTAAAAGAACAACTAAATTTTTTGGATGGCGAAAGTAAGTTTGTACATTTAATGATGGACGAAATTTATATAAAATCAAATTTAACTTGTACGGGTGGCAAAATAGAGGGCATTTCATCTAATGACAACACAGAAGTAGCTTCGACAATTCAGGCGTTCATGATATTCTCTTACTTCTCTAAAAATAAAGATATGGTTGCTCTATATCCCGTCAAAAACCTTCGGGCAGACTGTCTTTTGGATCTATTGCTGAACGTCGTTAAGGTTCTTACTGAGTTAGGTTATTGCATTTTGACAATTATCTCGGACAACAAAAGAGTGAATAGATAATGTCTGGAATATTTATGTGGCGGTACTCTAGTGTCCAGTATAAAAACCCGTACAATGAAGATATGATAATTTTTCTATTTTTTGATTCTGTTCATATTATTACATCCATCCGAAATAATTGGCTTAACCAACAAGATTCCAAACAAACGTTCATCATTCCACAATTTCCTCCCACAAACTGCAATAGTGACGAGAACACGCTTGCATAAGTGATTTAAAACAACTGTATTTTTCCGAACAGAATAATGTTATTAAAATGGCCCCCGATTTATCATCGAAAGTACTGTATCCTTCTGTTACCACTTGTATTAAACTCTTCGACGAGAAAAACATCTCTGCTCTACAAGTATTTTTTGGAAATGACATTTCTATTTCCAGAGGTACTAGTAACTTTCTATTGATCATTTTAAACTGGTGGAAGTGTGTAAATTGCAGAAGTCAATTTAGTGGAATAGTTCAGAGAGATCGCTTCAGAAATCCTGTTCGCAATATGAATGACGACAATGTTATATTTTTAAAGTCATTTCTCGATTGGGTTGTGGAATGGAATTCTGATACTAATGACTCAAAACATCGTGGTGGTAAGTTAACACGAGAAACATACTTTTCTTTAAAACACACGATCGAAAGTATGATAGCCTTGATTGATTATTTATTGAATACTCTGCAGTTTTAATATGTTTTACTTGGAAAGTTTCAGACGGACGACTTGGAAGGACGTTTCGGGCAATACCGACAAATGTCAGGTGGAAATTATAGCATAACTGTGAAACAAGTTTTAGAGTCTGAAACAAATTAAAAATGCCCGAACTTTTAAAATTAAGGTCTTGTAACCACGGGTACTTCGTTATCAAAGATGTTTTAAAGCTGTGCGAGGAGAGTTCATATTTTGAACGTAAAAATTTGGATTTTACGCTATTTAGTGATATTAGTACAGCGTCTATAATTTTGAATAAAATCGATATATCAGTATTAACGTATATTGCTGGATATACACGGTGTTCCAACGAAAACTTGTACCCCTGTAAAACTCAGCAAAGTAAACGTTTTGACAAAATTCTAAAAACACGTCGATTTTTATATCAAAGGGGACCAATTTTTATGCATTAATCGTTCTTGAAATTCTAGCCCTGTGCGGGGGGGGGGTAGAGACCCCCAAAATTTTAAATGGGACGGGGGTCAAATGATCCCTACTTTGGAAAGGTTGTTTATTACTTACACAACCGTATTTGTTTTATTCAATTCGATCAATTTGTTACCGAGAAATTGCTTCTTGAAGTATCCAAGTTAAAAAATTAATAAAGCACAAAAAGTTTTAAAGTATCGAATGTATTAGAATGAAAAAGTAACAAAATCAAGTAAACTAATAAGAATAAAAAGTAAGAACAAAAGAACATCAGAACAAATGTCAAATTAAACTTATTCGCCACAGTATAAAATCGTGTTTATTTACTAAATCAAAATGGTTTATTCCAAAGAAGAATGCCGGCTAATAACTCCTGAGGTCTTGAGAAATGTAAGATCTGGATTTGAATCCAGAATGTATTATTGTATGACAATTGGTGGAGGTCATTTCGAGCAATACATTCGATAGTTTAAACCTTTTTGTGCTTTTATTAATTTTTTAACTTTTAACTTCAAGAAGCAATTTCTCGGTAACAAATTGATCGAATTGAATAAAACAAATACGGTTGTGTAAGTAATGAAAAACCCTTCCAAAGTAGGGATCATTTGACCCCCCGTCCCATTTAAAAACTTTGGGGGGTCGCTACCCCCCGCACAGGGCTAGAGTTGCAAGAATGATTATTGCATAGACATTTGTCCCCTTTGATATAAAAATCGACGCGTTTTTGGATTTTTGTCAAAACGTTTATTTTGCCGAGTTTGACGGGGGTACAAGTTTTCGTTTGGACACCGTGTATAGGTAGAAGAGCATCGAATAAAAAATATATTGCCAAACAAATTTATTGACCGATAGAGAACTCTGCATTGACAATGCATCTTCTGCAGCTTATAAATATCTCCAAACAATTGATCGAGGAGGTTTGAGATACCCAACAGGATATTTAGTTAATATTATTGCTGAGGCATATTGTGTTTTTCAGGTACTTGTTTCAGCCAGATACGAAACAAATTTTTTATTCGTAAGTTGTCAACAATCACTTATTATTCATTTAGTGGAAACTCAGTTAAAACATAAAAATATATTGGACCCAGATTACATAGATACTACGTGTGACGATTGCGGGCTGACGAATTTTAAGATAACCGAAATATGTTTGGTTTACTTTTCTAACATTTTGTTGAATAACTATACGAAGATAGTCAATAATAAATTGTTACAAAAAGTAAGTGCCAAAAAAAAGGTTACCAAGCTGACATCGAGTAAAGCTTGTCGCCCACTGCTACGGCACGACGCGGTGCGGTACGGAACGATAAAATCCGTTTCGGATTAAATACATGCGAATGAATGGAGAAGCGCCCATATAGCCGACACGGCGCGGTGCGACACGGGACAACGTTGCCAGGATTCTTCGCTCACGATCCCAACCGGCAAAAATCGTATCATGCCGTACAGTGCCGTGTATATGGGCGCATAATTTCACGACGTCGTGCGGATTGCGCTTGCGTGCTTGGTGTTTTTACGAACGTAGCACGCGCTGACGCTCTGGCACATGTTAGTACTGGCAGTTAACAGCTGAAACATGGAGGACAAGCTTATTCCAGTCTCTTGGCATTAAGAGGGTGAATCCACATTCGCCTTTTCTTCTTCGTTTTTCCTGTTCTTGAAGCGCTGTGCCGTTACAATGAAGATTCTTCCTCCGAGGAACCATTCGACGTAGTATACTCCATCGGTGCATACTAGTGATGGGACGAATATTCGCATTCTCGAATATTCGCGCTTTTTGAAACATTCGCATTCGCAAAAAAATGCTAATATTTTTGTGAATGTTGTTTGATATTTTCACAATTTAAGTATTGACTATTGACTTATGATAATCTACATCATAATAAAAATAAAAACACCTGTTTTTAACTATAATTTATTTCAAAACGTGTACCTATCTCACCTATAATAAAAAATTAACTTTTTAAAAAATTCCTCAATATAAAACAAAAACGGTAAGTAAAAAATGGTGCGTAGGAAACTACGCGGTAGAAGTGAAACTTAGCGCCATACCTAAAAGTTCTTGAATCTTATTGGTATTCCTTCGAGTTTGATTTTCATGACTTAGAACTTAGTAATTAATATATCAAAATTATAATCTCTGGTTAGGAAACCGGGATTACTTTGTCAAATGTAGTGGAAACCATGGAAACAGCTTCATTCTTAGCCTTATGTTTGAAAGTTAAAGTAGGCCAATTGCGTCGCATTTTCCTTTCATTTCCCCCACTCCGAAAAACATTACATAGCCAGTTGTCCGAACCGATTCACACCCAATGCGCCTAAATAAGTTTCACTTCAAAAATCTTTTAAGATAAAAATTGCCATCAAAATTTACCTTAAATAGTGTTACTTGCGCTGCGACTAAGTTAATAGAACCGAAGCCACTATAATATATTCCCGTGGCTTCGATAGAACTCGACATTCGACAACGAAACTTAAACATAACTGACGCGCCATCGAGGCGTCATCGGCAGCCTATTTTCTTTAAGCGTCGGACCAATACAATTGCACAACTGAATATTCGCATTCGCATTCGCGAATTTCGATTACAATTATTCGCATTCGCAATCTTTTAAAATTAAAATTCGCGAATGTTAAAAATTTGACATTCGTCCCATCACTAGTGAATACCCTCAACTGTTGACTTGTCGTCTTTCCTCTCCGATGCGCGTCGTGTATATGGGCGGAGAGAATAGATATACCGTGCCGCGCCGCGCCGCGCCGCATCGTTTCGTGTCGTGCCGTCGCAGTGGGCGACAAGCTTTAGGAACAGTGATACCTACATGATCTCTGATTGTTGTTGTAATTGTGTTACCTACCAATAATACCTGCTTTGTTGAAATATTTGTTTTTACTTTATTTTATTATAAAACACAGAATTTGATGGTTTTGTTTTTTTCGCTTCATCTGTCTTTAATAAATTGTTTCTCGCATTTAAATTGTTTACTTTTTGTATCCATACCCATACCAAATATAAGAAAGTTAGCCTTGAATTTGTGTTGTCGTTTTTGTAATAATAATGATATTATGATGATACCACCAGTGCTATCTATGTGATCAGTAGTACATAAACTGGTATAGATCATACAGTCTGCATGTACCCAAATCTTTCCTTGGTTTCACATCGCATTTTATTGTATTTCGCACCAAAATTATTTGACAGACAAAACAAAACTTTGAACAATAAAGACTGTACGATAACATAGTAAATTAGAAAAGAAACAAACGCTCTGTGTGACGCTAGTCAATGAAAGCGCATAGGTGCTTGTAAAATCTAAGACTCCGCTCGGCGCTGTCACAAGTGAAGACTCCGGCCCGTTCTCCCGTAGGCCCCGCTACAAGCCTTAGAGTACGGAAGAAGAAGAAGAAGAAGAAGAGGAGGAGTATCAAACAGGTGTTTGTGTTACCATTTGGCATCAAAAAAGGAAATTTGAACCAAAATTCTTTGTGCTATGACTATGATTATCCGTAGATATGACTAATTGCATAATTCTAAATGCTGCTTCCAGAATTTTGAGTTAAATTACATGAATTCTAAACAGTAACTTGGTTTCACCACTTTTTTGGCACCAAATCTGCCTAAATTTTGGCAACACTCACGTGCAAGGCAAAAATCGTGCGTTCCGTATCGATACTCTTCCCTCATCTAAGAACTAAGACACAAACGATCCACAAAATACTTGGAAGTAAATATTAACGCTATCCTTAGAGTCCCATATTGGGATGTTTAATTTATATTGCAATTAGGTTTTGCCAAGTATACCACTTTCACGCGCTTAAATAGACTGCTAAACTTCATATGTAACAAGCTTAGCTTAGCACCGAAACGCGCGGGGAGTTTTTGCTCGAAACTAAGCGGATCCTTTTTCTTTCTTCTTCTAAAATTTGTTGTAATTTACAGAATTTTTCATTCCATGTGTTGTGCCCGATGTCCCGTCACGAAAGGTGTATAGAAACTGCGGGGCGAATTGAAATATTATTTTTTTTCAAATAATAATGTTGGTAGCTTTGACGTTTGCCTTAACAGCACTATTCAAAAGAAACGTCAAATTTGCGCCAAGTTTTAGGTTCTAAAAAACACCTGAAAATCTTCTCCTGGATCTCGAACTGTGGTGAGAAATACTAATTAATTTTATATTTAATGGATAAAGTGTTTAATTATGAAGCTGTAGTTGCATGAATATCCCTTATTATGTGCCACAATTTCTTTCAGAGGTATTATTTCGTAACTTGACTAAATTTTAGGTTAAAACGGGGCGGATGGAAACATGCGTTTTTATAGTCATCGAAGCAAAAAAAAAATATAAGAAACCATCGCCAGAGGCCATTCAAAGGGCTGTTGAGTACTGCAAGGCTGGCATGCCATATAGAACGGCTGCAAAATTATATGGAATGCATTATTCTGTCATTTACAGACATACTAAAAGAAAAACGTTTAAAATTGGGGGGCAACCTGTATTTTCTGAAAAAGAAGGATAATTCTTTCTCCATTTAGTCCTCACTTGTAATTCGGCGATATAATCCTTGGAATATCGCCGCCAAAATTGCTGTTGCAATTGTTGTATATGTTAGGCTCAAAGACCGAAAACGCTCTCTGAGCGAAAAAACGCGTTGTGGCCACTTAGGTCATCCACAATGCAAAATTCGTGTCGTGGCACTTGCAAAAATGAACACGATGCGTTCTGGCAAACTCAAAAAGGCCCCAAAGCAAAATCTGTGTTGTGGTAATTTAAACATTTGACCACGACGCGTTGTGGTAATGAGGAAACGTGACAACGCGTTCTGGACGGTAGCTGAAACAGCCATGATGCGACACACATTTAACTTGTCAACGGCGTAATGTAAACTAACCAATAACGACGAATTCGTGTTCATTCTTGTTTCTCACTTCTAAGAGTGTAAACGTTTGTGGGCTAATCATGGCTACTAAAAAGGCGATATTCTATGGTAAATTGAGTGAGTTGATGAAGACAAGTACCGATCGCAGTATTTTTATTAATAACGAGCGGTACGAAACGTTACTTCAAGAAATAAAAGAGGCTCAGCTTCTTCGAAAAAATAACCAATCCCTATCGTCAAAGCAGTATCGTCGTCTAAAGCGATATAATATCTTGAAAATTGGTGATACTCAAAAACTGATTGAAAGTGGACCTGATGATACGGACGATTCAAAAATCCGTTACTTTTGTAAAGCGGATGAACTGTTTGATATTTTGGGGGCAGCGCATCGTAGCGTCGGACACAAAAGAACAAGGGGTAAGTAGAATAAAACTAGAATTTTAGCTCACGGTGTCTCTTTCTTTTTAAATTGTTTTATTTAGCTTGCTTTGTTTGTGTCTTGTGTGGGTCAAATCTAGTAATTGAAATTTTACCCCCTTTCTGTTGACCGATTTATGAAATATGGTACACACTTTTAGTTCCGATGACAATACAATATGTATATTCAGTATCATTGTAAATCCAAGATGGCCGCCGCCACAAAATGGCGCATTAGATATCGTTTTTCAACCCCCTCAATACGGGTATCAAATGAAAGGGCTTAACTAGTAGAATACAGTACACCATGAAAAATTCAAAATCCAAGGTGGCCGCCACCACAAAATGCCGGATTACTTTTTTTTTCAATCCCCTCAATATGGGTAGGTATCAACATTCTGCGATGTTGTCTATTGAGAAGGTGCATCCAACGCAATGATATGAGCGGTTGCCTGTAGATAATAGAAATTCGACTCGCTCCACGATTTCATTTTAGTCTTATCAATGCTCTAGATTGATGAGGAGAGTGGTGTGATGACTGGTACCTGGTACCTACCTAATTATTTTTTAGATTATAGTACATTATCTGCATCATTATTGTTTCTTTAAAATAAAACCGTTCAACTTAAAATTTTTTTTTATTTATTTTTTACATAAGTATATAATTGTAATCTGCGCGACCACTTCAGGGTTAAATGCGATTTATTTATGTTTTACCTCTCACCAATTCAGATAAATAATACTGAATTTAAAAACAAATTTGAGCTCAAATATTAAAAGGCCCAACCTCTAACCAAACCGAGTACCAAATAATGTGCTCGCCGGGATCGTATTTCTAAGTGACATTAATTTTTTCTGTTCTAGTTATGGAAGCTGAATTGAAAAAGAAGTATTGCAATGTTACACGTCAAATTATAAACTTGTATCTAACTTTATGTGAACAGTGTCAATTAAAAAAAAATACCAAAACGTGGTTTAGTTGTACGACCTATTCTATCTGACTGCATGAACTCTAGATGTCAGGTTGATTTAATCGACATGCAGTCTGAGCCGGACAAAGATTACCGATTCATTATGAATTATCAAGATCACTTGACAAAATTCACAATTCTTCGGCCGCTTAAGACGAAGACTGCCGAAGAAGTGGCTTATCAACTTATGAACATATTTTGTTTATTCGGCGCGCCATGTATATTGCAGAGTGACAATGGTCGTGAATTTGCTAATAGAATAATAAAAAATTTAGAAGACATGTGGCCCGGGATGTAGCTTGTTCATGGCAAACCGAGACATTCACAAAGTCAAGGTTCGGTTGAAAGGTCAAACCAAGATGTCCGTGACATGTTAGTAGCATGGATGGCTGACAATAATTCAGAAAAGTGGTTGGAGGGACTCCGATTTATTCAAAGTAAAAAGAATCGTGCTCTCCATTCGGTGATTAAGACAAGTCCTTACGAAGCTATGTTTGGATCGCCACAAAAAATCGGACTTGCAGATTCAACTCTTTCTAGTGACGTGTACACTTCTATAAAAACTGAAGAAGAATTGGAACTACTTCTATCTTCCGAAAAGAATAATGATCAAGAAAACAATGGTAATAAAGAAGACAATGAACAATTCTGTGAAAGCGAAAATGAACAAAATGAAAAAGAATCAGAAAATAAAAATGTAGAAGTTGTACAAGAATCAGAAAATAGAAATGAAGAAGTTGTTCAAGAAATAGAAAATGAAAACGATAGAAAAAATTGTGTGATTTGTGAAAATGAGACGTCGGGAGCTCACAAGTGCTCAGAATGTCATGAATATGTTCACGTTATCTGCGGAGAAAGTTATGAGAACAATGAGGGCTTCGGTACAAATGTTGCTTGCAAACTCTGTATAAGTAAGAACAGTATCAACGCCAAATCTGGTCAACAGAAACAGGCACAAAAAATGATTTCATTTTCCAATTCAAAATTTCCTGAAGTTGATATTGGTACCAGCGTTGCAGTTAGGGTGCCTGATGTTGATAGAGGTTGTGCCGCTCCAAGAAATGTTTTAGCTGTTGTTATGGGAATCAATTCATCCGGACTTTATCAATTAGGAACCAAATAGGGTCTCATTGACCGACTATATGCTCGTAATGAATTTATAATTGCTGAGAGCAACTTTATTAAACTGCAAGACGTACCCTCAACCTCATTAACTCTTCGCTCAGCTTCTATGTTGTCATCTGGAAGTAAGCAAGGCTTTATAAGTTGTCACTGCAAAAGATACTGCATTGATAAAAAATGCAAACGTCGCTCTAAAAACATAAAGTGCAATTCTAAATGTCACAATAATAGTTCTTGTAAAAATAAATAAGGATTAGATGTTGTCTTTGAAAAGTGATTTATTGTGTTTATTTTCAGAAGTTGATTCAAATATATGTTGTATACTTATCACAAAACTTAATAAAGAAGTTAAAATTATTTAAGTATTTTTATTTTATCGCATCATGGCCGCATCAAGTACCATCCAGAACGCGTTGTGACATTTTCTAATTACCACAACGCGTAGTGGTCAAATATTTAAGAAACCACAACAGAAATTTCGCTTTGGGGCCCTTTTGAGTTTGCCAGAACGCATCGTGCAAGTGCCACGACACGAATTTTGCATTGTGGATGAACCTCAGAGGCCACAACGCGTTGTGGTCGACTTTTTCGCTCAGTGAGCGTTTTCGGTCTTTGAGCCTAACATATATGTATATTGGAACCTCGTGGATGAACTCATTTTTACATCAACATATTTAATGTCCGGGAGTGCAGTTAATTTTTCGCCGATGATGAAATGTGCAACAGTAATTGGATTGGGGTCACTTGGGTCGTTTGATAAAGGATATAAAGGACGGGAGTTGATGCAAGCTTCAATTTGATTAATTATAGTTACAAATTTTTCAAAAGTTAGGGCCGCATTGCCGATTACACACTTCAAATGAAATTTAACTTTTTTAGCTCGGCTTCCCATAAACCGCTGAAATGGGCCGCCCTGGCTTGGATGAAGTGCCAATTCACACCTTCCTATTATTATTGTTAAATTATTACATTAAATTATTATTAAATCACGAGACGACTTTCAAAATTTTTTTAAGGCAGAATTCGCTCCTATGAAGTTGGAACCGTTACTAGAATATAAGTTAACGAATTTCCCGCGTCTAGACGCAAAACGCCTTAGTGCAGCCAAAAAGCTTACGTAGTTAAATCACCGACTAACTCTAAGTGTAGAGACTTTGTCGCTAGGCATATGAAAGAATAAGCAAACATGCTTTAGTAGTTTTGTAATTCCTTGTTTTCCTATCACGTAGGTATTAGGAAATGTGCGGTATAGTACACGCCACAGTTCAAGAAAGGTCTCGCTGGAGAGACCCTACAGGAAGGTAAGTCAGCCATTATACACATTATATCTTTAGGTTCGCAAAGGTAACAAGGCATGCAATTATGAACCACCTTTCTTACAAAATTTCGACAGGAAAGAATCCAAAATCTTTCTCTTAGTGAAGCAAGTAATGCCTTAGGACCAGCATGTAATAATTGGACGTGCCACGGCGAACTCTATTTACCAGGCGAGAGTGTGGTAGTGGGAGACGCGACGTCAGCCGTCCGCTGCGGTCTCTGGTATTGATGTGATTTGCACGTGTATTCGAGTAGAATTTTTGCAATAAATTGTTTTAAAGTGCCTATTTTGATAAATAAATTTTCCGTGGGGTATCTAACTTGGTATCGCATATTTTCGTGCGATTTGTTTTTTCGAAGAACCTGGAAATTATTTTTACCGAAGTACAGAAACAAGGGAGCGCGAGATAATAGTATTAAAAAGCAATTGGAAGAATCTAAAACACCGAAAATATTATTTTAAACTTTGATTGCTTCAAAAGGGATCTACCATCAAAATTAAACAAAAAATATAATGCAGAAAATGACTTACAATTAGAATCTAAGGTAAAAGCAAACACTGCAGCTGACATTTACCGGGAGCTATCTGAGAATCTCGTACCGAAAATTTATGTTGGCGATTCAGTTTTGGACATTAAGAAATTCAAATTATTGCTGGTAAAATATTTCCACTCAACGAAGCACTAAAGGGCACGGGTGGAAATATTGTTAGGGACATAGAGGCAGAATGGAATTGCATTAAAAATAGTTTAGTTTCCTCAGCTAGGGATATTTTGGGTCATAAACAGAATGAAAGTAGGAAACCCTGGATAACAAAACATATTGTGAGTCTAATAGAGGAAAGGCGAAAATATAAAAATAGGTTAGATGAAACAGGAAAACAAAGATATAAGGCGATCAAGTAGGAAATTATTCGGGAATGTAGGAAAGCGAAAGAGCAATGGATCGATAATAAATGCAAAGAAGTGGAAGATAAATTCGAAGTAGGAAAGACTGATGAAGCATATAAAATAATTAGGAGAAATTTTAGAGAAATTGGATCTAGTACCAAAAACATTAGAAATGAGGCAGGAGATATCCTAATCGGAAGTGGGGAGAAGGCAGATAGGTGGAAAGAATATTTAAGAAACTTATATGCGGGACAGGAAGTGCAAGATATATTAGAAAGCGAAAGCAGTGTAGAGGGGGATAACCTAGGGAGTCCTATAATGAGAGAAGAGTTTGAGATAGCACTAAAAAGTTTAAGGAATAATAAAGCACCAGGTATAGATGGCTTGCAGGCAGAAATCTTAAAGTGCGCAGGTCAAGAGGTAATAGATCGTTTATTTAAACTAGTTGGTCGCATATACCTGACAGGCGAGATTCCAGAAGATTACAAACGGAACATCATAGTAGCTTTGCCAAAAAGAAAAGGCGCGGATAGATGCGAAAATTTTAGAACTATCAGTTTAACTTCCCATGCGTCAAAAATTTTAACTAGAATTGTGCAAAGAAGGATGGAGAAAAAGGCGGAAGAAATATTAGGAGAAGATCAGTTCGGATTTAGACGAAATAGAGGAACGCGCGAGGCCATTCTAGCTTTACGAGTAATTATAGAAAAAACGATAGAAAAGAGAAAGAGCGTCTATATAGGATTTGTAGATTTAGAAAAAGCCTTCGACAACGTAAAATGGGGGAAGATGTTCGAAGTGCTGAGAAAGGTAGGGATGAAATACAGGGACAGAAGAATAATACATAATCTCTACAAAGAGCAAAAGGCAGTTATAGAATGTGAGCAGGAACAAAGGGAAGTAGATATCCGGAAGGGAGTGAGACAGGGATGTGCATTGTCACCTCTAGTTTTCAACTTATATATCGAAGATGCGATTAATATTGTTAAGGAAAGAACAGCCTCAGGGATCAATGTACAGGGCCAAACTATTAACATGCTCAGATTTGCGGATGATATAGCAGTGTTAGCATCTAGCAAAGAAGAATTAGGAGCGGCTTTGAATGAAATGGAAGCAGTTTTGACACAGGGCTTCGGCATGAAAATCAATAAAAAGAAAACTAAAATTTTGGTATGTAGGGGATGTGAAAATAGAACTAAAATGGAAATACAAATTGGAAATGAGAAGATAGAGGAGGTCGCGGATTTCTGCTACTTAGGAAGTAAAATAACCCAAGACGGTAGGAGCACTAAAGATATAAAACAAAGAATGGCGCAGGGCCGAGTTGCGTTTAACAAAAAGAAACAACTGTTATGTTCGAGAACGGTTAATATAGAGACTAGGAAGAGACTCATAAAGTCGTATGTATGGAGTACGGCATTATACGGGTGCGAAACTTGGACAATAGGAGAAGCGGATAGGAAAAGAGTAGAAGCGTTTGAACTGTGGTGTTACAGACGCATGATGAAGATACCGTGGATAGATAAGGTTAGCAATAGGGAAGTATTAGAAAGAGTTGGGGAAAGGCGAAAGGTATGGAAAACAATAAAGAGTAGGAGAGATAGGATGGTAGGACACCTTCTAAGACACGAAGGAATAGTTCGCGACATACTAGAGTCAGAGATAGGAATAAAAAGAGGTAGGGGTAGGCCTAGATTAGACTACTGCTCTCAAATAATTAGGGATGTAGGATGTTCTACTTTTAGGGAAATGCGTAGGTTAGCTCAGGATAGAAAAGAATGGAGGTACGCGTCCAACCAGTCTTCGGACTGAGAACCTTATGATGACATTTAATATTGTGCAACAAGTTATATAAACATAATGTGCAATATCTTATTGCACAATTATTAGAAAAATTAGGAACGATCAATTGTCAGTGCAGAAAATGAATGCTGATAACCGCAAAAGAAAGATACAAACTTTAAATTAGATCTGTTATTTTTCCCTATAGTATATAACGTATAGTAGAATTTTCTTCCACTACACCTATACGTTTTTCTTTGTTAATAACCATGTTAATAACTGCATACCTAATATTTACGTTAAAATTACAAATAATTTCAATAAATGTTATATATCGCTTTGTTTGTAGCTATATTTTATTCTTTGGGCATGTCTTATTTCATTTTATGTTATGATTATAAATATTTCCATATTTCTGATGTTAGAATAAAATATGGTTTCATTATAACAGCGTTCTTTTAAAGAAACGAAAATAACAATTTCTTCAATTAATATCGTGCTTGGTGTATCGCATAAATGTTTTAAATATCTCAAAATTTGAAATAATTGGTGAAACGTGCGTTATTTCCATAAGGCGCCGTAAGAAACTCGGACGGCTGACGTCACACGGAACGTGTGAAGTGGGGGTTGCATTCTCGCCTGGTAAATAGAGTTCGCCGTGGACGTGCTCATACCTAGCAAGAAGCAATCATAGATTATTTTTTGATGATAATAAAATTGAATGCATTTTATCATATTCAAATTTTGACAATTTTAAACGTCCACCCACTCGTATTATATCTTTTTCATCCAAAAAAATGAAAAAGTGAGGACGATTTACTTTTATGATTTACCTCCCGGGATTTTTTTAGGTCACGGAATTCTTCTCGGAATTCTTCATTGAAATCTAGATTTCGAGCTAATCGAATTAATACGCACGACATTTTTAATTCGACACAAGTTAAAGAGCCTACATCATGCTCAGCCCCGTCTTTCAATGAGCTATTTTTGAACTTTAATATGTAAGCCATTACATTTTGTAGCTTACTAAACGAAGAATATCGTTTCAAAATATGTAAATCATCCGCTTCAGTTACCTTCATACAAAGATTCTGACGGCGAATATCCGCCATGGACAATTCCGCCGCTGTTAAGTTATAATTCGGCCAGTTTTTCGGTTGTTCGTGCAGCCAGGCTGGACCTGCCCACCATAATCCCAAATCTGTCAAAATTCTTGGATTGACGCCCCTGGACACCAGGTCAGCCGGGTTATTGGAGGTGTGGACATACTGCAAATTGTCAGTGTTAGTGAAAGATTGAATCTCAGAAACTGTTGGCGACGAATACCTTTCATCGGTGTAGTGAGCCTTGAATCCAAGATTGGACAATTGTGGAATCTGTCCAGCAGTACAAACGTGTGAAAGATAAGTTGACTGTGCGGCGCATAATTCCAAGCTAGGAATGCTTATTCTCTTTAACGGTGCTACTCGGCACTTGGAGCGTAGTAATCGAACGGAAACATTACCATGGACGTCAATACTCTTTAAGTAAATTACAGCCCCATAAGCCCGTTCGGAAGCATCTGCATAGCCGTGCAATTCAGTTGTTACAGGTTCCTTCAATACAACATGTCGAGGTATTCTAACGTCACTTAAATGGATTAATTATTTTTAAACTCTAACCATTGAGTTTGCAAATCTGAGAGAACTGATCCGTCCCATGACAGTTTCAATTGCCAAACAGTTTGCATAATTATTTTATCCACGACTACAGGACAAACGGACAAATGACACAGAATCAAATAATTGAGATGTTTCAGACAAAATTGTCCTTTTCGTTCTTTTCTTTGTCACTGGAGCCTTGACGAAATAATACAACACATCTGCAGATGCGTTCCAGCATAAACCTAAGGTTCGTCTTTCATTATTGTCACTAATATTCAAGATAGCATCATCTCTAGAAGATACATTATCTTCAAAAACGTCTTCACTGCTAGAAAGCCATTTATTTAGACAAATCAGTTTCTCTCAAGAATATTTGAGATATCGCGTTATAAAGTTTTTATTTATTCTATATTCGAACCATCTGTCAGCAAATCATCGACGTAATAGTCATTTATTATGCATTCACTCGCCGAAGGGAACTCTTCAGAATGCTCTTTGCCTAATATTGGTATAAGCATCTAATGGCGAGAAAGGCGGCAGAAGCCATTCCGTAGGTAACAGTGTTGAGTTCGAAACACTCAACTTCTTGGGATTTATTATTCCTCCAAAATATACGTTGAAGACACCTTTGTTTCAGTGCAATTGAATACGATACATTTTGGTTAAGTCTGCTGCAAGCACTGCGTTGTGTTTGCGAAATCTCAAAATTATCGAGAACAAATCTTGTTGAATCGTAGGGCCGACCAACTGCCCGTTAAACATCATACATAAATGAAATGTTTCAAGAATGGGACAATAGATAAATTGTGAAATATTTTCGAATAATGTTTCATTCCGCTTGCATAATGATTTAACAAAACATGTTATATTTGTAACATTTCATCAACATCGCATTTTGGAAGTCTCTGATTCATACTCTTTAATTGATAAATAAAATGTTTCTGGCAAAATATCGTGTATTAGAACCATTCTGAACGCAAATAAACTGTGCTTAGATTGTCCTTTTAGAAGTATTTCCTAGACCACGTACATTTCGATAATATCTTTGACATAAAGACTAATCATGTAATCATGTCTATGCGCATGTACTGGCAACGGCCATTAGTGACATTTGTATTTCACATGTTTTTAACGTCGTTAATGTGGTAACGCGACCGTCTCAGTGTCTCGCCAATATCGTGCTTCGTGCTTCATCAAAGTTTGGACGAGTCGCTCCAGAGAGGAATGACTGCCACCTGTTGCCAGCGCACTAGAATATGTATCTGACAAAACTGTTTGCTGTCATTGTGATAGTGTTTGCGGTTTGCCAAATTGCCTTTGCCAGTGATTTTATGAGAGGTATTTGCTTTGCGTATAATTCGGGTTTGATAGGTATCAGCTGTTATTAATTTAATAATGGATGCGACTTGTAATTTTTGTTATAAAAAATTTACATATGTAAAGAATTTGAATGCCCATTTACGAAACATTCATTCCATTGAACCTTGCTTGAAGAAGAAAGGTAATTTAACATGCAGTGAGTGTTTTGTAATTTGTTCCAGTTATGCGAATTTAAGAGACCATATTATGAGTAATCATAATATTGAAATGTATAAGGAAGAGTTGCAGTTTAATAAAAAGAAGATACTTATGTGAAGATGTAGAATTAGTAACCTAAATTTCAATTTCTTATTCCAGAATTTGTTATATGGAAACTAAAGAAAAAGAAAGCCATGCAATGTTCATATGGCCAAAGAACAGGACGCAAAAATTTAAGTGATGCACACAAGAGCTATTACGTTTGCCACAGATCTGGTTTCCTTAACACATTTAATAAAACTGGAGAAACATCAACTGGAGCTAGAAGTTTGAAAAAGCATTATACTTGGGCCGGCGAACAGATAGAGTGATCACTTTGCAATCACGAGCTCTAGGCGGGGCCACTATTAATTTATGACGACCGAACTGCAGTGATGCGCCTCCTTTAGACCCAACGAATTCGCATTATTCCAATTCGGTCGTCATAAATTAATATTGGCCCCACTAGAGCACATTCTTGCAGGGTGATGACTATCTGTTCGGCGGCCAAAGTATAGAGCGTTTTGAAAAAGATGAAAAATTTTAAGCAATTGTATATTACCCCCCATGTTGGACAAGAGTGTTCACTGAAACATATTAATCTCTCTCATGAGGAACGAGCACAGATTGCTGGTACGAACTACGAACTCAAAAATATTACATGTTAATTTAAGTGATATTTAATAAGAATTTTTACTTCCAGGTAAGATTGCTCAAGGCATTTCTTTTGACCGAATTCTGGATCAGAAATACTCTTTCAACAGCTGACTGTCTAGAAAGAATCCATCTTGCAGATCGGCATGACCTCAGATATATAAAAAGACAATATAGGTTAAATAACTGTTTGTTTATATTCTTATGTTCAAATATTATTGGAGCCGACCCTGCGCGGTCACGTGGCTTTAAGGTGACCCTTCACGTACTGTTTTTAGTCGGTTTTAGAACGACGCTCCAACGCGCCGCGCCAAAATCGAAAGTGAAGGGAGCATGAACGCCGGGCGCGTTTCGCGCCTAGTGTGGCGCGTGGAATTTGGTCTGGATCGTAATCCCGGAGCGAAACGAGATGCGGAGTCAGTGAAAACTCGACGTGTAGGGATCGCTTGCTCCCCGCGCTCTAAATAGTAGAGGTAAGCAATGCAAATTTCTATTGTATGAAAGAAAGATAAATGTTTAATTAGGAACTTGTACACGTATTAACTGAATAATGATAATTTAATTAAATAATAATAATAATAGTAATGAGAACTATTTATAGAAGAATGGCTCCTTCATTGTCCATGGATTTTTTAACAGAATTCATAGAAGTTTCCCATGCCTATGGAAAATTAAGAGTGGCGAATATAGCAATAGAAATTTAAGGGAGGAACCTTTTAAAAAGTTGAGTTTTCTAAAGAAAGTCTGCCAGAAGCAAATAAAGAGTTCTATAATAATATGTATTAGCAGTATGTTATGTATTTTAATGAAGTGTTATATTTTTATTTTTGTGTAACAACATTAAATAAATTGAGGAACTTACCCCTACATATTCTGTTTTCAAACATTCATAAATAGCCCGGCAAGTTTCTGGTATTATCACTCGTAGTGTTTTGGGTGATATTCCTGTGGCAAATTTGAGAACTTCAAATGAATTTCCCGTTGCTAGATATCGAAGAGTTGCAGCTAGCCTTGCGTCAGGTGCAATAGCTTCTCTCATTATTGTATTTTGTTTGACAATTCGGTCCTTTATCAAACTTAGTAAATAATGGAAAGTATCGTTATCCATACGAAAATAATTTTTAAAGTCCTCTGGATTCGTCTGGTTTATCTCTTCCAATAGATGAAGATGATTAGTTTGATTTCTTCTAAGATACCAATATTTCGACCAATATCTCTTCCTCTTTCTTTGAAAAGTTTCGTCCTCTTCAAGTAAAATGAGAGCAAGTGCTTTTTTCTTTAAGGAACACATATCAACTGCACATAAACTTTCGTACAATCACAAGTGGAATGAGCGTACATGTGCAGTTTTGACGCGAACGTGTAGTTTGTGCTCCCACGAGACTTCGGGAGTGGACGCCAGGAATTAACTTCTGGCGTTAAGTAAATAATTGTACGTGAAGGGCTAGCTTTAGCTTTATTCGCGAGAAGTGCGCATTCTTTTTATTCCAGTCAGTCGCAGACAGAGATTCAATGTCAGCGCACGAACCCCACGCAAAAAGGGGGGTACGCTTGTACCTGCAATGTAACTCATTTTTGCATTGTTCTGCAATAAATCTTTAAACAAATTTTGTGGGTATTACCGTCAAGAGAAAAAACCCAAACATTGTATAGTCCTAACGAGCGGATTCAGAAGCTGAATTGAATCCAAGACAACATCTTGCAGTGGATGACGCAATGAAATGGAATGTTCCGCTACCGTTCATGGTTTGTTCGATGGAAAGAAGGCGTATGTAAGTCCTTTCCTTCCTTCTTAATCATTCCTCTAAATAATGTATCGTTTGTGCTTTACTGTGTGCATAATCGTAAATTAATCGTATTTATACTGTGCCAATTCTCGTTTCTCGTGTAAAATTCTTTGTTCACGTCTCGTCGCGCCGCGTGGCATAAATTTTGCGTTGTTGCCGCGTTTCGTATTTCACGTATTCTCGTATCTCGTTGCTTAAATTATTAATTATTTTTTATATAATTAATATTTCTTGTACCACTTTTACTTCGTTCACGTTTGTGGTTCCAATAATCCCGTTTTATTGTTTATTTTATAGAGTACTTACCTACGTACTGGTAAACGAACCTCCAAAATGGCTCTAGTAGAGGGTCGGGCAGAATTAGGTGTCAAACAAAATCGAATAACGAATCAATTAGAACGCTTTGCTATGTTTGTTAGCAATTTTAAAGACATGCAAAAATTTGTAGAGCTTCAAGTTAGGTTGCATTCAGTGGAAAACCTATACGAGGAGTTCAATTCTGTTCTTGATTAAATTGAGTTGATGGATAAAGGTGATTATATTGACGATCGCATAGCATTTGAAACCTTTTTCTTTGATTGTACGTCACGTGCTAAGCAAATAGTATCGGAGCAGACTCAGGCAATTCAGGCGACTCAAGTGGACAGTACTTCATTTCAAAATTTGGATATTTTAAATAACGTGAAGCTGCCAACACTTAACTTACCGAAGTTTGCTGGCTCGTATGATAAGTTTCTGCTGAATCGAAAAATTACTATGCGTACTACCAATATAACGATTTATTATTATAACTTGACCGGTTTCAGAAATCACAATGATTCCATCATCAGAAATGTATAAATAAAATTATTGTAAACAAATTATTATGACAGTTGACAAGGAAACTAAAATTGACAGAACAATACACATAATAATGATATCCATGAAATAAGACAACTAGATAACTGAATTTCAGTATTTACCTACGGGGTATAAGAAAAACGCAAAGGAAAATCGAATACCTCGTAGCTTGAAGAGAAAAAACATTGAATTTAAAGAAAACCATAATAGGAAAAAAACAATAAATTCAATTGAAAAAACCTTCAAGTGAAATATCAGAACTAAATAAACAAAATATCCATGGAATCTTGACAACTGCCAACTGCTATTATTAATTGTAATAAACTAAAAAGAGAAATAAGTCAATAAATGTCATAATTGCAAAAAAGGAAATAAGTCAAGGATTAAGATGTTAGAGACTGTGGCTGAATAATTAATTCAAGAATCAATCATAATAATAACAATGATAATAGTAATATTGATGATGATGATGATGAAAACGATGATAATGTCAAAATTAAAAATAAAACAAAAATGGAAGAAAGTAAATCCCATATTGCCAAATAACCTCGAAGGTCCATGGTTTATATGGGCAGCAAATAAACTGCAATTGATTCTTGAATTAATGTCATAATGGCAATAATAGAACCTGTCCCATAGACACATGAGAATCATTTACAAAAGTTTAAATAAACTAGATTGTATTAAATCGACTTGATCATTAAGTAAGTTACAATTTTTATCATTTTTATGTTTATAAATTTCTATAGACTCTAATATATCTAATTGATAACTCTTTACAAAATTAAACAATAATTTAGTATTCTCCGGATTAGCAAAACTTGAATGATCATTTTTTAAACGAAATGATCTTAAATGTTCATTATACCTAATACGTATAGATCTGCCAGTTTTTCCGATATATATGCTGTTACAGTCTAAGCAATTTAGTTGATAAACACCTGTGTGGTCAAGTTTATGTGTTTTGTCTTTACTGTTAAATAATAATAATAATAATAATAATAATTTACGACTTTATTAAAAAATTATCCTTATAACAAAATAACATAAACACAAAATTTCAAGGCGAGGTTCAGATGAGTAGGCATTAAAAAACATGCCCACCCTCTGTTCTTCCACCTAACCCAAAACATAATCTTGAATTAAACATCTAGAATTAAACATCTACCTGCCAAATACATAAAGAGAGGAAAAAGACATAAGTAAGTGGGTGCACACATGCACGCTCATCGAACAATCGAAATCGAAATGACTGCATACCAACAAAACAAGAAAAGTGCAGACCGATACAGCGGCCATAGTAACAAATACGGAAAGTTTCACGAATTTTGCAAGTTCAACAGATACAAACGAAATATTTTTTTAAATTTAGGACAATCTAGAGATTTTAGGTTCTTAGGGACTTCATTGTAGTTTGCAGATATTGTAAGAAAAGGACCGTTGAAAAAGAGATAATCTGTGAAGAGGTGGTGTCAGATGACCTTTAAATCTTACATTAACGTTATGCACATCTGTCCTAAATGTTATTTTATTATATAGATAAGGAGGCGTTTTAAACAAAATTATTTTGTGAAACAATGAATTTGAAAGAATCTTAAAACGATTATTCATATTAAGCCACTTGGAATCACGCAATTTACTACTTATATGGTCAAATTTTCTTACTCCATAAATAAACCTTAAACAGCTATTTTGAACCTTCTGAACTCTGTGCCTACAAACTGAGTCAAGACAAGGCCAAAAGACTTGACAACAGTAATTGAAAGAAGACAACACCAGTAAATCACAGAGGCTTTTCTTTGTCTCTGCAGACAAGAATAATTTATAAGGATATATTAATTTTAGAGAACTATAAGCTGATTTTATGAATTTATTAATATGTGACCGAAAACGAAAATTAGTATCAAGTAATAGACCCAAATTAACAGCTTCATCAACCACTGGTATCAAGTTAGAATCAATTTTCAATTCCAAACACTCTCTCACAATCCTACGGCCAGCCTCACCACCAAATACCATTGCCACAGATTTAGTTGGATTAATAAACAATGAATGATTACTAGCCACCTCAGCAATAGTCTGCAGTTCCAAATTCAGACCATCCACAGCAGTGTCTAACTCTGTCAAAGGAAAACTTATATAAATTTGTGCGTCATCCGCATACAAATTAAATTTAGCAACCTTCAAACATGTGAAGAGGTTACTCGTATACATAATGAAAAGTAAAGGGCCCAGTATCGAACCCTGCGGAACACCAACACTAACATTCCGAGAAGACGACAACTGATCCCCCAGCCTCACTCTTTGCGACCGACCGGCTAAATAACTGTTCACCATGTCCACTGCACCAGACCCAAATCCCACAAAATGCAAAATTGACTCCAAAACTAAATGGTCAAGCGTATCGAAAGCTCTAGAGAAATCCAACAACACCAGAATGGAAATTAAGCCCCTATCAGTAGCCGAAAATAAATCATCTGTAACTTTAAGTAGAGCCGTGGAACAGCTATAGTTAGTTCTGAATCCAGATTGGCACTCTGGCAAAATTAAGTATTTATTCAAATGTGTATGAATTTGCTCACTGAGGATCTTTTCTAGTATTTTAGAAAGTACTGGTAGCAGACTGATAGGCCTCAGGTGTTTATATTCAGAAGGTAGAGCAGTTTTCGGAACAGGCAAAACGATGGCTTGCTTCCATGCAGACGGAAAGTACCCCTCCAGAATACAAGTATTAAAGATGTGCACCAAAAATTGTATTAAAAAAGAACCACATTTTCTTATCATATCCAATGTAATGCCGTCAGAACCCGCCGCAGTGGATCTTATTCTATTGATATGACGAATAACAGTAATGTCATCAATCAGAGAAAATTCCAACAGGTCACTAAAATTACATTTCAAATTATTTGTGTAAAAATTTACAGTATCCTGCATATTGCCACCACAAACAGGTACCGAGTTAATAAAGAAATCATTAATGGCATCAGCTTTATTCAAATGCTGAGGCAATTGGCGCAAGTGACTGCTCTTGCCAATGTTCAAGTCCCTCAGATTGTGCCACAGTTGTTTTGGATTCTTTATAGAAAATTGTTGTTGAAAATATGCTTTCTTTTCAGCCTTAACGACAGAATTTGTAAAGTTTCTCAAAGATTTAAAGTAGAGCCAATCAGATTCAGAACCAGTACTCCTAAATTTAGACTTAGCTGTATTTCTAAGGTGCATTAACAATTTCGTGTTTTCCGTAAGCCAGGGAGCAGGTGGACGCGACAGCCTAGCAGTCTTCCATGGGGCATGCAAATCAAAAAGTGACAAAACAGCGCAATTTAGATAATCCAACTTATCCTCAATACATTCCATACGAAAAATGCTTTCCAGCCCAACCGCCTCAAGATCAATGAGAAATTCATCCCGATTGAAATTTTTAAAGTCTCTATATGTATGAAGGCGAGGCACGTGTTTGAGACCAACAACACTAACAGAACAGCACACCATATCATGGTCAGAGTAAGCAACATCCACAACACTGACATCAACAACTTCCGGTAAATGTACATTTGTAAATATATGATCAATAAGCGAGGCTGAGGAAGCAGTCACCCTTGTAGGAAGTTTAACAACCGAATTAAAACCAAGAGACTCCAGAGTGTCCAAATAATATTCACTAGCATGATCTCTCTGAAGTATATCAATGTTCACATCGCCTAGTATAAAAATCTGGCAATTAGTAAATCTTAGCAGTTCAGTAATTGAATTCTCTAAATTGTCAGCAAAAAAGATGTTACTTGTGGAGGGAGGTTTATAACATGCACAAAATAAGAATTTATTATTTCTCCCAATAGTCACAGAAATCCATAGCTGTTCGATCGATGTATCGATATCAATCATGGAGCAAGAAAACATACAATTCACGTAAAACGCCACGCCACCCCCACGACGGCGCCTGTCCCTGCGGAAAAAATTATACCCATCAATGCCTACAGCCACCGTCGGAATCTCGTCAGACAGCCATGTCTCAGAAATCGCAATTACATCAAATTTCTGCTGGCATACAGTCTCCCTAAAATCCTGAAAACATGATAACAATGAGCGCACATTTATGTGAGCAATCTTAATTTTATTCATAATACATATATCAGTCTAAAATCAAAAAAATAAATGATACAAAAATGAGCTGGCAGGCAGGTAAAAATAGCCCAAAAACAACAACCAGAACAAAAACGAAATAATTGAAAAACCACAACATGTCCAACAACTCCAAAAAAAAATATATGAAAGAAAAATAAACAAATATAAATTGACACCGGTATAGGTATTTCGAGATTGTTTACAATGCTTTAAGACCCAACTCTGACAAAATCGTCCTCATTTTCAATCCTAAAGATATTATTGTTGATCTTCACAAACACAATTCCCTCCAAAGTCCAGACATTGTGATACTTAAATTTTTGGCCCGCACGCCTATACAGTTCATATCGCACTGATGTCAAGTCTTCTTGAATAGATATTCCAGTCGATTTTAAACTTTTTTTTTGGTAAAGACCATGTTACGAATACGGAAACTTGAGAACTTCACTATAATAGCCCTTTTCACATCCATTTTCTTCTTACCAACCCTATGCGATCTTTCAATGTCTTCGAGGGTTATATTCAAACTCATTTTATTATTTAGCACATCTATTACAAGATGATCAGTGTTTTCATTTTGATTTTCAGCAATACCAAAGATACGGAAATTATTTTTACGGCTGTAATTTTCCAATTTGTCGAACTTAGATGTAAGTACATTATTCATTACTTTAAGTTGTTCATTCTCCCTCTGCAATCCTTGCAGAACCAAATTTTGATTCTCAATATATTCATCAAATTTTCTACTCACCGCATAAGCTACTGTTTGAGCCAGTGTGTCCTTAAACTCCTGGGAATTAATAACTTTCCATATAGCAGCAACAACAACATCAACGGTTTCATTTGCGCTGGCAGCTTTTTTCGAGCGTGTTTCTATTTCTTGCGGCATGGTTTTTAATGCAACACAAACAATTTCCGTTTTATTTTTAAACTTGAAATAAGATAAGGAGTTCTATAATATTTAATAACTATTTTTCACACTCCACACTGTGTATTATTACAATTTATTCTCGGAGCCACTGGAATGCGTGCGTTCTAGTCGGTCATACTATACATGAAGTAAAATAGTAATAAAATATGTGATAATATATTTGATGGTTTAAATGTGACTTGTATGTTGTTTTTTCTTAAAATACTGGCAATCTTTTCAGAAATATTTCCAAAGTAAGTAATTGTGCTAAATTTGGTAACTTTATCATTAGATAATTTAGGATATATGTTGTTACAAGCAATTTTAAATTTTTTATTGTTAATGATTCTATTGATGATTTCAATCTTAAATCCGTTATTTATTGCAATTGTTCTAATTATGTTTAGTTCTTTATTCAATTTATCCAAAGATAGCGGTACTGTAAAGGCCCTGTGTATCATAGAATTATAAGCAGAAATTTTTTGACAAAAGGGGTGAAATAAATTTGATGAAAGAGTAATATCTGTATATGTTGGTTTCCTAAAAATATCGAAATTTATTGTATTATATTCATTTATTAAAGTTAAATCTAAGAAATTAATTTTGTGTTCAGTTTCTATTTCTTTAGTAAATTTAATTTTTGGATGAATACTGTTCAAAAAATTTTGAAAATTGTCTAATTGTCTTGTTGTTCCTTTAAAACAAGCAATAATATCATCTACATATCTATACCAAAATAGAATATGTTGTTTGCCTAATTCTGAATTCATAATTTTATCTTCAATATCTGACATGAAAATATCTGCTAATAAAGGACTAATTGGTGAACCCATAGCAAGACCTAAGTTTTGAGTATAATATTTATTATTGAACTGGAGATAATTTTGTTCAATACAAAGTTTGAAAGCAGTAATAATATCATTTTTTATAACAATATTAGTATGAGTTTTATCTAAAATATTTTCAATTAATGTTAAGCATTCATTAGGAGGAATATTAGGGAACATATTTGTAACATCAAAAGAAACCAAAAAAGACCCTGTTGGAATATTTTTATATTTGATATTGTTAATTAATTCTAAAGAATTTTTTAAACTAAATTTGGATTTAAAATTTGTTGTATTTTTGAATATATTATTAATGTTTTTAGCTAAATTTCTTGTGGGAGCATTAATATATGATACTACTGGTCTTATAGGTTCATTAATTTTATGGTTTTTGATAAGTCCGTATAATTTAGGGGCACAGGCATTCATATTAATTAATCTCAATTTTTCAAAATTATTATTAAAAATACTTTTGCAATTTTTTAACCAATCTTTTAGTTTTGTTTGAAAATGTTTTGTAGGATCTTTTTTTAGTTCAGTTAATTTTTCATTTTTAATAAAATTTTGCATCTTTGTTATATATTCATCTTTAGGTAAAATTACTATAGCATTGGATTTGTCTGCTTTCGAAACTATTAAATTATCTTTATTAATTTTTTCTTTAATAGAATTGATTGTAATATTATCAGTTTTATTAATTTTATTATTGATTAAGTTTTTGTACTGAAAGGTATTATGAATTTTATTTCTAATATTCTGAGAATCATCGTCCTTTTTCAAAATCACTTCAATTTCTGAAATTAAAATTTCGGTTCTATTTATATTGTTTATATTGGGGGCAAATTTTGGACCTTTTGTTAGTAATTCTGTTTTATTTTTGTCAAAAATTGTATTACTGTAATTGATAAATTTGGAACTAAATATTGATTTCTTAGAATTGTTATTATAGATGTCAGTTTTATTATAATTTTGGATATAGTTCAAACTATCTAACTTCTTTCGTTGTGTAAGGTATTTTTTATGTATGATTTTACTAATATTGTCTCTGATCATGTCATCTAAACTGTCAAACTCTATAGCGTGTAATTTGTATGAAAGTTCAGAGTGTAAAACCTTAATGTAGTGATTTAATACGTATCTTTGTTTATATTGGCTTCTACATTCTTCTTTCAGCCAAACTCTCTGGGCTATAGTAATTTTACCTAAAGATGAATATATAACAAAGATGCAAAATTTTATTAAAAATGAAAAATTAACTGAACTAAAAAAAGATCCTACAAAACATTTTCAAACAAAAATTAAAGATTGGTTAAAAAATTGCAACAGTATTTTTAATAATAATTTTGAAAAATTGAGATTAATTAATATGAATGCTTGTGCCCCTAAATTATACCGACTTATCAAAAACCATAAAATTAATGCACCTATAAGACCAGTAGTATCATATATTAATGCTCCCACAAGAAATTTAGCTAAAAACATTAATAATATATTCAAAAATACAACAAATTTTAAATCCAAATTTAGTTTAAAAAATTCTTTAGAATTAATTAACAATATCAAATATACAAATATTCCAACAGGGTCTTTTTTGGTTTCTTTTGATGTTATAAATATGTTCCCTAATATTCCTCCTAATGAATTCTTAAAATTAATTGAAAATATTTTAGATAAAACTCATACTAATATTGTTATAAAAAATGATATTATTACTGCTTTCCAACTTTGTATTGAACAAAATTATCTCCAGTTCAATAATAAATATTATACTCAAAACTTAGGTCTTGCTATGGGTTCACCAATTAGTCCTTTATTAGCAGATATTTTCATGTCAGATATTGAAGATAAAATTATGAATTCAGAATTAGGCAAACAACATATTCTATTTTGGTATAGATATGTAGATGATATTATTACTTGTTTTAAAGGAACAACAAGACAATTAGACAATTTTCAAAATTTTTTGAACAGTATTCATCCAAAAATTAAATTTACTAAAGAAATAGAAACTGAACACAAAATTAATTTCTTAGATTTAACTTTAATAAATGAATGTAATACAATAAATTTCGATATTTTTAGGAAACCAACATATACAGATATTACTCTTTCATCAAATTCATTTCACCCCTTTTGTCAAAAAATTTCTGCTTATAATTCTATGATACACAGGGCCTTTACAGTACCGCTATCTTTGGATAAATTGAATAAAGAACTAAACATAATTAGAACAATTGCAATAAATAACGGATTTAAGATTGAAATCATCAATAGAATCATTAACAATAAAAAATTTAAAATTGCTTGTAACAACATATATCCTAAATTATCTAATGATAAAGTTACCAAATTTAGCACAATTACTTATTTTGGAAATATTTCTGAAAAGATTGCCAGTATTTTAAGAAAAAACAACATACAAGTCACATTTAAACCATCAAATATATTATCACATATTTTATTTAACAGTAAAGACAAAACACATAAACTTGACCACACAGGTGTTTATCAACTAAATTGCTTAGACTGTAACAGCATATATATCGGACAAACTGGCAGATCTATACGTATTAGGTTTAATGAACATTTAAGATCATTTCGTTTAAAAAATGATCATTCAAGTTTTGCTAATCATTTCTTTGATAACAATCATCAATTCCCTCCTCCGGAGAATACTAAATTATTGTTTAATTTTGTAAAGAGTTATCAATTAGATATATTAGAGTCTATAGAAATTTATAAACATAAAAATGATAAAAATTGTAACTTACTTAATGACCAAGTCGATTTAACACAATCTAGTTTATTTAAACTTTTGTAAATGATTCTCATGTGTCTATGGGACAGGTTCTATTATTGCCATTATGACATTAATTCAAGAATCAATTGCAGTTTATTTGCTGCCCATGTAAACCATGGACCTTCGAGGTTATTTGGCAATGTGGGATTTACTTTCTTCCTTTTTTGTTTTATTTTTAATTTTGACATTATCATCGTTTTCATCATCATCATCATCAATATTACTATTATCATTGTTATTATTATGATTGATTCTTGAATTAATTATTCAGCCACAGTCTCTAACATCTTAATCCTTGACTTATTTCCTTTTTTGCCATTATGACATTTATTGACTTATTTCTCTTTTTTAGTTTATTACAATTAATAATAGCAGTTGGCAGTTGTCAAGACAGAACACATAGACTTGACCACACAGTTCTTTACAAGATTAGCAGTTGGCAGTTGTCAAGATTCCATGGATATTTTGTTTATTTAGTTCTGATATTTCACTTGAAGGTATTTTCAATTGAATTTATTGTTTTTTCCTATTATGGTTTTCTTTAAATTCAATGTTTTTTCCCTTCAAGCTACGAGGTATTCGATTTTCCTTTGTGTTTTTCTTATACCCCGTAGGTAAATACTGAAATTCAGTTATCTAGTTGTCTTATTTCATGGATATCATTATTATTTGTATTGTTCTGTCAATTTTAGTTTCCTTGTCAACTGTCATAATAATTTGTTTACAATAATTTTATTTATACATTTCTGATGATGGAATCATTGTGATTTCTGAAACCGGTCAAGTTATAATAATAAATCGTTATATTGGTAGTACGCATAGTAATTTTTCAATTCATCATGAATTTCTACCAAATAGTAAAATCAGAAAATATTAACTACATAAGTTTCTGCAATTTTCCGAAACTTTTGAAGCATTAATTCACAGTAATGCTACTTTAAATAACGTTCAAAAATTATTTTATTTACAGTCATGCCTACAGGGTGATGCTGCGCAAATAATACATTCGCTGCAAGTTTCTGACGCTAATTACGCGATTGCTTGGAAGTTGATTAAGGAGCGTTATGACAATAAACGTGTTATAATTAATGCTCACGTTAAGGCTCTGTTCGATATAGCTGTAGTTAGTAGAGAATCGCATACCGCTTTACGTAAAGTCCTGGATGAACTTCTAAAAAACACACGAGCTTTAGAAAGCCTTGGCCAACAAGTCGCGCAATGGTCAACGCTGTTAACTTACATGGTCACGAGTAAGTTGGACGTAGCTACTAAACAGGAATGGTAAGCTTCTTGCTGGTTCAAATTTACCGGAATTTCAAAGCTTAATTCAATTTTTAACAACGCGTTGTCAGATACTTGAAAACATTGAAGTCAAGACCACAACCTCGCTTCAACATGCGAAGCTTAACACATGGGTTGGTAGTGGCTTCAATAAGAAAAATGATAATCATGTTCTTGCAAATGTATCTGCCCAAAGTCCTGAATGTGTTTATTGTAAAGGTTTGCATTTTGATTACAATTGTGACACTTTCTTGAACTTACAGCCGCAGCAGCGTGATATCGAAATAAAAAATGTAAAGTTTGCGTAAATTGTCTTCGCGCTGGTCATCAAAAAATATAGTGTTTATCCAGCGGCTGTCGTGTCTGCGGAAAGCGTCATAATACTCGTCTTCACTTTGAAGAGAACTCGCACGGACAAAACACAAATATTTCGGCAGTACAATCGAACGTAGCTTCGAATATAGAAGCAGACAATAACACAACGATTTCACCTGCGGTTGCTACGCATTGTGTTCGATTTAATGAATATGACATATTACTGGCAACAGTGATCGTGCATGCGTTTGATATCTCGGCCAATAAAACTTCAGGCAGAGTGTTACTCGATTCAGGAAGTCAACCAAACTTTATTACACGTGACGTCATGAAAAAATTGGGCATGCAACCATGCAAGGTGAATATACCGGTAACGGGTGTAGGCAAAACATTGACCTATATTAAAGAACGACTTAACGTCAAAATAAAATCGGTGCATAATAATTATCAAGTTGAACTACTCTTTTTAGATGTTGAACGCATAACTGAGGATATTCCGAGCATGTCTTTTGATCGACATTCGCTTTGCATACCATCCAATTTAAAATTTGCCGACCCCGATTTTAGTACAACTAAAGAGGTACTATGTTGTTCAGGGCAGGTGTTTATTATGACTTATTATGCGTCGGGCAAATTAATAATAATAATAATAATAATAATAATAATAATAATAAACGACTTTATTATCTGCTATTACATACAACATAAATAACATCAAAAATTGAAGAGTACACATAGCAGACAAACGGCGAAGTTCAGTTATTGGCTATCCTTGCGGAAGACAATAACTGTTCTTCCACTTAACCGATCGAAAAAATATACATATTTGTTTGTTTGTTTGTTTGAGCAGCCTATGGAATAATAACTAGGTATTTATTTTTTACACACAAAAGAAAAATAGACATAAAGAAAACAATATAAGTAGTAGTATAATAAATATATACATAAAACACAAAAATAAGAAAAAAAAAGCTAGACATCCAAACAACAAGATAGGTTCACATGAAATCAATTATTTATAGTGGCAGACTGCAGAAAGCTTAAGCTTAGCAAACGTCATCCTATACTACAGAAAACTATATTTGGTTGGACGGTTGGTGGAAATCTACTTCCGCTTCCGCACAAATCTACCCGATTAACCTGTAATTTAGCAGCGAACATTGTTACTTCTAAACGGATCGAGCGTTTCTGGAAAGTCGAAGAGTGTATTCCGGAATTTAAATATACCCCTGATAAGCAGTTATGTGAGAATATTTTCGTAGAAACATTTACACGCGATGAAAATGGCCGTTTGACCGTTAGGCTGCCATTTTATAAAGATACACGTTTAATAGGTGACACATTGGATAATGTCGCAAAACGATTTTACGCTCTCGAAAACAAATTATCAAAGGATCCAGACTTAAAGAGCCAGTATTGCGCGTTTCTCGAAGAATATGAAGCACTAGGACATATGTCAAGGGTTACGGATAATTCAAACACCCCTTGTAGTTCAACCTATTATTTACCTCGCCATGGCATACTCAAGGAAAGTTCTGTAACGACTAAGATGCGCGTCTTTTTCGACGCATCTGCAAAAGGTCCAAACGGGTACAGTCTCAATGTAACATTGTTAGTCGGGCCTAATACACAGGAAGATCTTTTCTCTATTTTAATTCGATCCAGGAAGCAGTAATTCGTCCTCATCGCTGACGTCGAGAAAATGTATCGTCAGGTTGAAATTTTTAAACGACAACGTCAACTCCAACGCATTTTATGACGTTCAAATCCTAACGAAGAATTAACTCATTTTACATTGAATACCGTTACATACGGCACGGCCCCTGCTAGTTTCTTGGATGTTCAATGTCTGCATCATTTAGCTTACGATAATTCAGTTGCGTTTCCAGATGCCTCTAGGGCAATTTTGAAGTATATGTACGGTGATGACTTTATTTCCGGTGCAGACTCAGTTCACGCAGCCAAAATCTTAAAGAGGGACGTTAGTCACATTCTTGCCTCGGGCGGTTTCCAATTGCGGAAATGGTTGTCCAACGAAAGATCAATTTTACACAAGGAGACTGCTGAGCAAGATAAATTACCGCAATATTATATCACGGACGATATTTGCGTGAAGACTCCTTTCATTTCACGGTATATTCTCCAATATGTTCATCGCGCGTCACGAAACGGACTATGCTTTCAAGCATAGCTAAAATTTTCGATCCTTTGGGACTGCTCAGTCCAGTCACCGTAAAGGCTAAGCTTATGCTGCAGCAATTGTGGCAGCTCCAGATCGACTGGGATGAGTCGATTCCGCTTGACATTGACACTCAATGGAAGCAGTTCCAAGCACGTCTCCCTTTTCTGAACAAGCTCGAGATTCCACGACAAGCTCTAAACTCCGTTAACTCAACGCTACAGATTCACGGCTTTTCCGACGCGTCAACTGCGGGGAATGGTGCTTGTATCTACGCGCGAAAAATAAAGCAAGATGGGACTTGCGACGTTACGCTCTTGTGCGTGTTAGAAGTCTCCAAGGCCAAGCGTCAGCACATGAACAAGTGCTGAAGCGGCGGAACCCACGCTATAATTCTGCTTATTGTTATCTTTGTGCTTAGTAGACAGTTTAGTGTGAGAAACTTTTGTTTTATGAAATGTTAGAAGTAGTTGTAGTCTGAATTCCACACTTAAAACATCTTTTGTATTTACTGAATAAATTAAAATTTTTAAAAATTGGTTTTTCCTTTGAGGAAAAATATCTGGCGCAGTCGGTAGGATTTTCCCAAACGACCGAGGACACAAATCGCCGTACGTTGTTCGATTTTAATCGTTAATTGGGAAAACTCCAAAAATTTTCGGTTTCGACAAAAGTTCGGTTGAGTTCCGGAATTCGTGACCATTGTCGGTACAGCTACAACTCACTTTTCGACACATCCAGAGGGAAGGACAAACATCGCCAGAACTTATTGGATCCCGAAAACAAGTCCTGGGCAAGAGACAAAAATCGCTCAAACCTATAGGCAAAAACTAGGCTAAGAAGAAGAAAATGAGAATATCCACAGCATTTTTAATGTAAGTCTGTTCATTACTAATTTACCTGCTTTACATTCCCTTAATTTTCATTTATTTGTGAATTTCGTTTATATTTTTTTGTGTGTTTTTATTTTTTTTATGCAAAGTTCTATTGATGAGTTAACAGAAAAGATAATTAATTTAAGTTTTAAAGAAGATTCAGAAGTAATAAATTCAAAGATAGATTTAGAATTAGATAATAATTTAAGTTTAGAAAATTTAGTTGAAGAATTAGGCATGGCAACAGACGCTTCGAGCAATAGAAGTAACATTGCTTTATTAAGATACCAAGCGGATAATATACCGTCATTTGATGGTAACACAAAACAGTTAAATCGCTTCATTGCTGCTTGTGAACATTTGTTAACAAATTTTCAGAATACAGCAAATATTTTAGATCCAATTAATGTGTGTTTAATAGATACGATTTTAAATAAGCTAACTGGCAGAGCCGCCGATTTAATTTGTTCAAGAACCGAGTTATCAAACTGGAAAGACATAAAAAGTACTTGAATTTTGACGTTTTGCGATCAAAGAGGAATCGATTGTTTAATTCAGGAATTAATCAATTTAAAACCAATCAGAAATGAACCACCTTTGCAGTTCGGTATCCGAATTCAGGATACACGCAGATTGTTATTTTCTAAATTGAATTCAACAATACAGAACCCCCAAGAAATATTAATAAAAATAAATCATTACGATGATTTTGCTCTGAAAACTTTTATAAACGGTCTTCCGTATAATTTACAGTTGGTTGTTAGGTTAAAAGATCCTGACTCCTTAGGACAAGCTATGTCATTTGTGACAGAAGAGGAAAATTTCCGACAGTTCCGTCATAATTCACATCAGCAGTCTTTCAATAATCAAAAACCTGTTTTTAATTTTAACAACACTCCTAAACCAAATTTTAACCCACAAATTCCACGACAACCTTTATTTAATAGACCACTATTCAACCCCAATCCTTATCGTCAACAATTTGGACAAAATTATTTACCAAGACCGAATTTCTTTCAAAATGCCCAAAACCCATTCCAAAATCGAAATGTACAAGCTTCACAAAATTTCCCCAGACCTTTCCCAAATTTACAAAATTTTAGATCTCCTCAAAATTTCATAAAACCATTCTCCAATTACGTAGGACAGAATTTTACCAAATTTAACCCAAATCCTAATCCAAACCAAAGCACTATGACCAAAAATAGTAGACAGTATCCACAGCCGATGGACACATCATCTGGCAATACCCACATGCAAAATAAACCAAAATTTATTTCTCAAGAACTGTACAATCAAGAAATAAATTCTGTGCAAGAAACTCTAGATCAATACTCAGATCAAGATTACTCAAACTACCTACAATACCTACAGCAAGACGACATAACAAACGTTAACCCTATACCCGACGAAAATCCGGAAGAAAATTACTACGAACAATCAGAAAACTCTGAGGAACCACAAACTGAAAATTTTACCCAAGCTTCGATCCCCACGGACGAGACGTAGTATTTATTAACAGTTTCAACCCAGACCTTCCTTACATCCACATTCCCGAATTAAATGCAAATTTCCTAATAGATACAGGTAGTTCCAAAAGTTTAATAAAACCTAATTTAGCAGAAAATATGTATACACAGTACATTCAACACGAAATTTTCAATATTCAAACCGCTCATGGAACAACTTTTCATGACAGAGTAGCTCACATTCCAATATTCAATGTTTTTCAAACTCCAGGTTTTCATAAATTTTATCTGTTTGATTTTTCCGAAAAATTTGATGGACTAATAGGTGCTGATTTATTGAAACATCTCGACGCGAACATAAATTTAAATTCTCGTAAAGTCAGTACACCAAAAACTGTGATACCGATTCATTATCAACAAAAATCGATAGAAAATGCTAAAGTCCCCAATAAATTATTCAATTACAATATTTCGGCTAGATCACAACAAATTGTAGAAATTCCAGTTAACCAAAAGGACGGACTAGGTATACTAAATTACCAAAATATTAAAAAGGGTATCGAAATTCCAAATTGTGTAGTTAATATAAAAAATTTTATGGCTATTACTTCAATAACAAATTCTAACGAAGACTCTACTAATTTTATTTTGGACAAACCTTTTGATGTAGAACCATTTAGTGATAACCAAATAAATTTTATGAGCGACTCAGAAGCGAACAAAAAAATTTCTATCGAACAGGACAACATCTTAAAATCAAACATGAAAAATTTACGTTTAAATCATTGTAATAGGGAAGAGAAAGAAGCTATCCGCAAATTATGTTGTAACTATCGTGATATATTTTATTGCGAAGACATACCTCTAACTTTTACCAACAGAATACAACATAAAATAAACCTGACTGACGAAAAACCTATATTTACGAAGTCCTATCGTTATCCACATGTCCACAAAACTGAAGTAAAATCCCAAATTCAGAAAATGCTCCAACAAGGCATCATCCAACCTTCCTATTCCCCATGGTCATCCCCTATTTGGATAGTCCCCAAAAAATTAGATAGTTCCGGTAAACAAAAATGGCGTGTAGTAATCGATTTTAGGAAACTTAACGAAAAAACAGTAGACGACAAGTACCCCCTTCCTAACATCACCGAAATCCTAGACAAACTTGGCAGAAGTCAGTATTTTAGTACTCTAGACTTGGCTAGTGGTTTTCATCAAGTAGAGGTGGACCCTAGCGACATTCAGAAAACAGCTTTTACTACAGACGAAGGGCATTTCGAATTTAAAAGAATGCCATTTGGTTCCACGTTTCAACGTGTGATGGATAGTATTTTACGAGGATATCACAACGAGATTTGTTCCGTATATTTGGACGACATTATTGTTTTCAGCGCATCTTTAGAAGAACACATTTTAAAATTAAAACAAATTTTCCAAAGGCTTCGAGAAGCAAATTTTAAAATTCAGTTGGATAAATCCGAATTTCTTAGAAAAGAAGTCGCCTATTTGGGACACGTAATCACACCGTCTGGCGTAAAACCAAATACAAAAAAAATAATATCAATACAAAAACTTCCTCTTCCAAATTCTCAAAAAGAGATAAGATCATTTTTAGGACTTTTAGGATATTATCGAAAATTTATTAAAGACTATTCAAAAATTACTAAACCCATGACAGCTTGCTTGAAGAAAAATAGCAAAGTAGTTCATTCTCCCGAGTTTGTCAACTGCTTCGAAACATGTAAAGCCCTTTTAACAAATGCCCCAATCCTCTAATATCCAGGCTTTCAAAAACCATTTATACTTACGACCGACGCAAGTAATTACGCACTGGGAGCTGTACTCCACGTTTCAACGTGTGATGGATAGTATTTTACGAGGATATCACAACGAGATTTGTTCCGTATATTTGGACGACATTATTGTTTTCAGCGCATCTTTAGAAGAACACATTTTAAAATTAAAACAAATTTTCCAAAGGCTTCGAGAAGCAAATTTTAAAATTCAGTTGGATAAATCCGAATTTCTTAGAAAAGAAGTCGCCTATTTGGGACACGTAATCACACCGTCTGGCGTAAAACCAAATACAAAAAAAATAATATCAATACAAAAACTTCCTCTTCCAAATTCTCAAAAAGAGATAAGATCATTTTTAGGACTTTTAGGATATTATCGAAAATTTATTAAAGACTATTCAAAAATTACTAAACCCATGACAGCTTGCTTGAAGAAAAATAGCAAAGTAGTTCATTCTCCCGAGTTTGTCAACTGCTTCGAAACATGTAAAGCCCTTTTAACAAATGCCCCAATCCTCTAATATCCAGGCTTTCAAAAACCATTTATACTTACGACCGACGCAAGTAATTACGCACTGGGAGTTGTACTTTCACAAGGAGACGTTCCAAACGATAAACTGATAGCATACGCATCTCGCACCCTTAACAATCACGAAATTAATTACTCCACTATCGAAAAAGAATTATTAGGCATCGTATGGGCCTGTAAACATTTCAGACCGTATTTATTCGGCGAGAAATTCAAAATTTACACAGATCATCGACCTTTAGTTTGGCTGTTCAATATTAAGGAACCAAATTCAAAGTTAATCAGGTGGAGACTTAAATTGCAAGAATACAATTACGAAATTGTATACAAAAAGGGTAGTCAAAATACAAACGCTGACGCACTTTCTCGTGTTTGTATTAATGCCATAGAAAATGAAAGTATTTTAGGTAACCCAGGTGAAATAAATAAAGACATTTTAGACTATTTAACAAATTTAGCAGAAACCCCAATCCTAGATCAAGATCCCGGACCTTCAACAAGTAACATAAACAAATCTCCAAAATCCAAAATTAAAATCCTCCAGAACATTCAATTAAAACCTCCTATGCCCGAAATTGACGAAAAATTTGACGACTCAGATGACGCAGTTCACAGCATAGACGCTAACGACAACTTTAACGACGGAATACAAATTTTAGAGGATATTATTAATAATAAACCAAATCAGATTCTAATATCCAATAATCCTCATAACAAATTAAACGTAACCTCAGAAAATGTAGGAAAACTCAAAATCTTGAAGGTAAAAATTCCTAAATTTAATACAAATTTAATTTTAGAATTTCTTAGAGATTATACCAGCGAAAATAAAACTTTTCACTTGTATTTTCATGACGAAAAAATGTACGCTCTTTTCAACGAAATTTATATCAAACATTTTCATAGTCTGAAATTAATAAGATGTACAAAATTGGTAAATTTTGTCAAAACAGAAGAAGAACGTTTACTAATGATAAAGTACCAACACGAAGGAAAACTAAATCATAGAGGCATTCCTGAAACTCTAGAACATCTTAAAAGAAATTATTATTGGCCGAGTATAAAGAACGATGTAACTAATTACATCAATGATTGTCAAATTTGTAATAAAGCCAAATATAATAGACGACCACCGTATGTACCTCTTGTTTTAACAGAAACTGTAGGAAAACCTTTCGAACTTTTACACATTGATATATTTACTTTCGATAATCAAAATTTTCTAACCGTTATCGACGCATTCACAAAATTAGGACAAGCAATTCCAGTAACTGGTAAAAATGGCATAAAAATTTGCGACGCTTTAACATTATATTTCTCATTTTACGGTGTACCTATGAGAATAGTCGCTGATCAGGGTACCGAATTTAAAAACGAAACAGTACAAGAATTATTAAAATTACATTAAATTAACGTCCACTTTACGACAACAAATCACCACGAATCAAACGGACTAATCGAACGCTTTCACTCTACATTAATCGAACATTTAAGAATCTTAAGAGGAGTACACGGCAATCAAAATGTTCAAATTCTTATGAAATACGCCATAATAGCGTATAACAATTAAATAAAACAATTTTGTTATACTTATTGGTAGTACGCGAAGTAATTTTTTATTTAATCATGGATTTCTACCAAATAGTGAAAAGTGAAAATATTAACTATAACAATTCAATTCACTCTGCTACAAAATTTACACCGATCGAATTAACTTTAGGACATACAAATAGTAGTGATCCTTCTGATCTAATAAAAGAAAATTTTTATAACGACTATGTTTTTAACCACAAACAAAAATTAGATAGTCTGTACAAAAATGTTAACCAAAATTTAGAGTCAAAAAAGGAAAAAGTATTAGAAAATAGAAATAAATTAGGACCAGAACCTTCCCAATTCAAAGTAAATCAAAATGTTTATAAAACCATTCTCCAATTACGTAGGACAGAATTTTACCAAATTTAACCCAAATCCTAATCCAAACCAAAGCACTATGACCAAAAATAGTAGACAGTATCCACAGCCGATGGACACATCATCTGGCAATACCCACATGCAAAATAAACCCAAATTTATTTCTCAAGAACTGTACAATCAAGAAATAAATTCTGTGCAAGAAACTCTAGATCAATACTCAGATCAAGATTACTCAAACTACCTACAATACCTACAGCAAGACGACATAACAAACGTTAACCCTATACCCGACGAAAATCCGGAAGAAAATTACTACGAACAATCAGAAAACTCTGAGGAACCACAAACTGAAAATTTTACCCAAGCTTCGATCCCCACGGACGAGACGTAGTATTTATTAACAGTTTCAACCCAGACCTTCCTTACATCCACATTCCCGAATTAAATGCAAATTTCCTAATAGATACAGGTAGTTCCAAAAGTTTAATAAAACCTAATTTAGCAGAAAATATGTATACACAGTACATTCAACACGAAATTTTCAATATTCAAAGCGCCATGGAACAACTTTTCATGACAGAGTAGCTCACATTCCAATATTCAATGTTTTTCAAACTCCAGGTTTTCATAAATTTTATCTGTTTGATTTTTCCGAAAAATTTGATGGACTAATAGGTGCTGATTTATTGAAACATCTCGACGCGAACATAAATTTAAATTCTCGTAAAGTCAGTACACCAAAAACTGTGATACCGATTCATTATCAACAAAAATCGATAGAAAATGCTAAAGTCCCCAATAAATTATTCAATTACAATATTTCGGCTAGATCACAACAAATTGTAGAAATTCCAGTTAACCAAAAGGACGGACTAGGTATACTAAATTACCAAAATATTAAAAAGGGTATCGAAATTCCAAATTGTGTAGTTAATATAAAAAATTTTATGGCTATTACTTCAATAACAAATTCTAACGAAGACTCTACTAATTTTATTTTGGACAAACCTTTTGATGTAGAACCATTTAGTGATAACCAAATAAATTTTATGAGCGACTCAGAAGCGAACAAAAAAATTTCTATCGAACAGGACAACATCTTAAAATCAAACATGAAAAATTTACGTTTAAATCATTGTAATAGGGAAGAGAAAGAAGCTATCCGCAAATTATGTTGTAACTATCGTGATATATTTTATTGCGAAGACATACCTCTAACTTTTACCAACAGAATACAACATAAAATAAACCTGACTGACGAAAAACCTATATTTACGAAGTCCTATCGTTATCCACATGTCCACAAAACTGAAGTAAAATCCCAAATTCAGAAAATGCTCCAACAAGGCATCATCCAACCTTCCTATTCCCCATGGTCATCCCCTATTTGGATAGTCCCCAAAAAATTAGATAGTTCCGGTAAACAAAAATGGCGTGTAGTAATCGATTTTAGGAAACTTAACGAAAAAACAGTAGACGACAAGTACCCCCTTCCTAACATCACCGAAATCCTAGACAAACTTGGCAGAAGTCAGTATTTTAGTACTCTAGACTTGGCTAGTGGTTTTCATCAAGTAGAGATGGACCCTAGCGACATTCAGAAAACAGCTTTTACTACAGACGAAGGGCATTTCGAATTTAAAAGAATGCCATTTGGTTTAAAAAATGCTCCTTCCACGTTTCAACGTGTGATGGATAGTATTTTACGAGGATATCACAACGAGATTTGTTCCGTATATTTGGACGACATTATTGTTTTCAGCGCATCTTTAGAAGAACACATTTTAAAATTAAAACAAATTTTCCAAAGGCTTCGAGAAGCAAATTTTAAAATTCAGTTGGATAAATCCGAATTTCTTAGAAAAGAAGTCGCCTATTTGGGACACGTAATCACACCGTCTGGCGTAAAACCAAATACAAAAAAAATAATATCAATACAAAAACTTCCTCTTCCAAATTCTCAAAAAGAGATAAGATCATTTTTAGGACTTTTAGGATATTATCGAAAATTTATTAAAGACTATTCAAAAATTACTAAACCCATGACAGCTTGCTTGAAGAAAAATAGCAAAGTAGTTCATTCTCCCGAGTTTGTCAACTGCTTCGAAACATGTAAAGCCCTTTTAACAAATGCCCCAATCCTCTAATATCCAGGCTTTCAAAAACCATTTATACTTACGACCGACGCAAGTAATTACGCACTGGGAGCTGTACTTTCACAAGGAGACGTTCCAAACGATAAACTGATAGCATACGCATCTCGCACCCTTAACAATCACGAAATTAATTACTCCACTATCGAAAAAGAATTATTAGGCATCGTATGGGCCTGTAAACATTTCAGACCGTATTTATTCGGCGAGAAATTCAAAATTTACACAGATCATCGACCTTTAGTTTGGCTGTTCAATATTAAGGAACCAAATTCAAAGTTAATCAGGTGGAGACTTAAATTGCAAGAATACAATTACGAAATTGTATACAAAAAGGGTAGTCAAAATACAAACGCTGACGCACTTTCTCGTGTTTGTATTAATGCCATAGAAAATGAAAGTATTTTAGGTAACCCAGGTGAAATAAATAAAGACATTTTAGACTATTTAACAAATTTAGCAGAAACCCCAATCCTAGATCAAGATCCCGGACCTTCAACAAGTAACATAAACAAATCTCCAAAATCCAAAATTAAAATCCTCCAGAACATTCAATTAAAACCTCCTATGCCCGAAATTGACGAAAAATTTGACGACTCAGATGACGCAGTTCACAGCATAGACGCTAACGACAACTTTAACGACGGAATACAAATTTTAGAGGATATTATTAATAATAAACCAAATCAGATTCTAATATCCAATAATCCTCATAACAAATTAAACGTAACCTCAGAAAATGTAGGAAAACTCAAAATCTTGAAGGTAAAAATTCCTAAATTTAATACAAATTTAATTTTAGAATTTCTTAGAGATTATACCAGCGAAAATAAAACTTTTCACTTGTATTTTCATGACGAAAAAATGTACGCTCTTTTCAACGAAATTTATATCAAACATTTTCATAATCTGAAATTAATAAGATGTACAAAATTGGTAAATTTTGTCAAAACAGAAGAAGAACGTTTACTAATGATAAAGTACCAACACGAAGGAAAACTAAATCATAGAGGCATTCCTGAAACTCTAGAACATCTTAAAAGAAATTATTATTGGCCGAGTATAAAGAACGATGTAACTAATTACATCAATGATTGTCAAATTTGTAATAAAGCCAAATATAATAGACGACCACCATATGTACCTCTTGTTTTAACAGAAACTGTAGGAAAACCTTTCGAACTTTTACACATTGATATATTTACTTTCGATAATCAAAATTTTCTAACCGTTATCGACGCATTCACAAAATTAGGACAAGCAATTCCAGTAACTGGTAAAAATGGCATAAAAATTTGCGACGCTTTAACATTATATTTCTCATTTTACGGTGTACCTATGAGAATAGTCGCTGATCAGGGTACCGAATTTAAAAACGAAACAGTACAAGAATTATTAAAATTACATTAAATTAACGTCCACTTTACGACAACAAATCACCACGAATCAAACGGACTAATCGAACGCTTTCACTCTACATTAATCGAACATTTAAGAATCTTAAGAGGAGTACACGGCAATCAAAATGTTCAAATTCTTATGAAATACGCCATAATAGCGTATAACAATTAAATAAAACAATTTTGTTATACTTATTGGTAGTACGCGAAGTAATTTTTTATTTAATCATGGATTTCTACCAAATAGTGAAAAGTGAAAATATTAACTATAACAATTCAATTCACTCTGCTACAAAATTTACACCGATCGAATTAACTTTAGGACATACAAATAGTAGTGATCCTTCTGATCTAATAAAAGAAAATTTTTATAACGACTATGTTTTTAACCACAAACAAAAATTAGATAGTCTGTACAAAAATGTTAACCAAAATTTAGAGTCAAAAAAGGAAAAAGTATTAGAAAATAGAAATAAATTAGGACCAGAACCTTCCCAATTCAAAGTAAATCAAAATGTTTATAAAACCATTCTCCAATTACGTAGGACAGAATTTTACCAAATTTAACCCAAATCCTAATCCAAACCAAAGCACTATGACCAAAAATAGTAGACAGTATCCACAGCCGATGGACACATCATCTGGCAATACCCACATGCAAAATAAACCCAAATTTATTTCTCAAGAACTGTACAATCAAGAAATAAATTCTGTGCAAGAAACTCTAGATCAATACTCAGATCAAGATTACTCAAACTACCTACAATACCTACAGCAAGACGACATAACAAACGTTAACCCTATACCCGACGAAAATCCGGAAGAAAATTACTACGAACAATCAGAAAACTCTGAGGAACCACAAACTGAAAATTTTACCCAAGCTTCGATCCCCACGGACGAGACGTAGTATTTATTAACAGTTTCAACCCAGACCTTCCTTACATCCACATTCCCGAATTAAATGCAAATTTCCTAATAGATACAGGTAGTTCCAAAAGTTTAATAAAACCTAATTTAGCAGAAAATATGTATACACAGTACATTCAACACGAAATTTTCAATATTCAAACCGCTCATGGAACAACTTTTCATGACAGAGTAGCTCACATTCCAATATTCAATGTTTTTCAAACTCCAGGTTTTCATAAATTTTATCTGTTTGATTTTTCCGAAAAATTTGATGGACTAATAGGTGCTGATTTATTGAAACATCTCGACGCGAACATAAATTTAAATTCTCGTAAAGTCAGTACACCAAAAACTGTGATACCGATTCATTATCAACAAAAATCGATAGAAAATGCTAAAGTCCCCAATAAATTATTCAATTACAATATTTCGGCTAGATCACAACAAATTGTAGAAATTCCAGTTAACCAAAAGGACGGACTAGGTATACTAAATTACCAAAATATTAAAAAGGGTATCGAAATTCCAAATTGTGTAGTTAATATAAAAAATTTTATGGCTATTACTTCAATAACAAATTCTAACGAAGACTCTACTAATTTTATTTTGGACAAACCTTTTGATGTAGAACCATTTAGTGATAACCAAATAAATTTTATGAGCGACTCAGAAGCGAACAAAAAAAATTCTATCGAACAGGACAACATCTTAAAATCAAACATGAAAAATTTACGTTTAAATCATTGTAATAGGGAAGAGAAAGAAGCTATCCGCAAATTATGTTGTAACTATCGTGATATATTTTATTGCGAAGACATACCTCTAACTTTTACCAACAGAATACAACATAAAATAAACCTGACTGACGAAAAACCTATATTTACGAAGTCCTATCGTTATCCACATGTCCACAAAACTGAAGTAAAATCCCAAATTCAGAAAATGCTCCAACAAGGCATCATCCAACCTTCCTATTCCCCATGGTCATCCCCTATTTGGATAGTCCCCAAAAAATTAGATAGTTCCGGTAAACAAAAATGGCGTGTAGTAATCGATTTTAGGAAACTTAACGAAAAAACAGTAGACGACAAGTACCCCCTTCCTAACATCACCGAAATCCTAGACAAACTTGGCAGAAGTCAGTATTTTAGTACTCTAGACTTGGCTAGTGGTTTTCATCAAGTAGAGATGGACCCTAGCGACATTCAGAAAACAGCTTTTACTACAGACGAAGGGCATTTCGAATTTAAAAGAATGCCATTTGGTTTAAAAAATGCTCCTTCCACGTTTCAACGTGTGATGGATAGTATTTTACGAGGATATCACAACGAGATTTGTTCCGTATATTTGGACGACATTATTGTTTTCAGCGCATCTTTAGAAGAACACATTTTAAAATTAAAACAAATTTTCCAAAGGCTTCGAGAAGCAAATTTTAAAATTCAGTTGGATAAATCCGAATTTCTTAGAAAAGAAGTCGCCTATTTGGGACACGTAATCACACCGTCTGGCGTAAAACCAAATACAAAAAAAATAATATCAATACAAAAACTTCCTCTTCCAAATTCTCAAAAAGAGATAAGATCATTTTTAGGACTTTTAGGATATTATCGAAAATTTATTAAAGACTATTCAAAAATTACTAAACCCATGACAGCTTGCTTGAAGAAAAATAGCAAAGTAGTTCATTCTCCCGAGTTTGTCAACTGCTTCGAAACATGTAAAGCCCTTTTAACAAATGCCCCAATCCTCTAATATCCAGGCTTTCAAAAACCATTTATACTTACGACCGACGCAAGTAATTACGCACTGGGAGCTGTACTTTCACAAGGAGACGTTCCAAACGATAAACTGATAGCATACGCATCTCGCACCCTTAACAATCACGAAATTAATTACTCCACTATCGAAAAAGAATTATTAGGCATCGTATGGGCCTGTAAACATTTCAGACCGTATTTATTCGGCGAGAAATTCAAAATTTACACAGATCATCGACCTTTATAGTTTGGCTGTTCAATATTAAGGAACCAAATTCAAAGTTAATCAGGTGGAGACTTAAATTGCAAGAATACAATTACGAAATTGTATACAAAAAGGGTAGTCAAAATACAAACGCTGACGCACTTTCTCGTGTTTGTATTAATGCCATAGAAAATGAAAGTATTTTAGGTAACCCAGGTGAAATAAATAAAGACATTTTAGACTATTTAACAAATTTAGCAGAAACCCCAATCCTAGATCAAGATCCCGGACCTTCAACAAGTAACATAAACAAATCTCCAAAATCCAAAATTAAAATCCTCCAGAACATTCAATTAAAACCTCCTATGCCCGAAATTGACGAAAAATTTGACGACTCAGATGACGCAGTTCACAGCATAGACGCTAACGACAACTTTAACGACGGAATACAAATTTTAGAGGATATTATTAATAATAAACCAAATCAGATTCTAATATCCAATAATCCTCATAACAAATTAAACGTAACCTCAGAAAATGTAGGAAAACTCAAAATCTTGAAGGTAAAAATTCCTAAATTTAATACAAATTTAATTTTAGAATTTCTTAGAGATTATACCAGCGAAAATAAAACTTTTCACTTGTATTTTCATGACGAAAAAATGTACGCTCTTTTCAACGAAATTTATATCAAACATTTTCATAATCTGAAATTAATAAGATGTACAAAATTGGTAAATTTTGTCAAAACAGAAGAAGAACGTTTACTAATGATAAAGTACCAACACGAAGGAAAACTAAATCATAGAGGCATTCCTGAAACTCTAGAACATCTTAAAAGAAATTATTATTGGCAGAGTATAAAGAACGATGTAACTAATTACATCAATGATTGTCAAATTTGTAATAAAGCCAAATATAATAGACGACCACCATATGTACCTCTTGTTTTAACAGAAACTGTAGGAAAACCTTTCGAACTTTTACACATTGATATATTTACTTTCGATAATCAAAATTTTCTAACCGTTATCGACGCATTCACAAAATTAGGACAAGCAATTCCAGTAACTGGTAAAAATGGCATAAAAATTTGCGACGCTTTAACATTATATTTCTCATTTTACGGTGTACCTATGAGAATAGTCGCTGATCAGGGTACCGAATTTAAAAACGAAACAGTACAAGAATTATTAAAATTACATTAAATTAACGTCCACTTTACGACAACAAATCACCACGAATCAAACGGACTAATCGAACGCTTTCACTCTACATTAATCGAACATTTAAGAATCTTAAGAGGAGTACACGGCAATCAAAATGTTCAAATTCTTATGAAATACGCCATAATAGCGTATAACAATTAAATAAAACAATTTTGTTATACTTATTGGTAGTACGCGAAGTAATTTTTTATTTAATCATGGATTTCTACCAAATAGTGAAAAGTGAAAATATTAACTATAACAATTCAATTCACTCTGCTACAAAATTTACACCGATCGAATTAACTTTAGGACATACAAATAGTAGTGATCCTTCTGATCTAATAAAAGAAAATTTTTATAACGACTATGTTTTTAACCACAAACAAAAATTAGATAGTCTGTACAAAAATGTTAACCAAAATTTAGAGTCAAAAAAGGAAAAAGTATTAGAAAATAGAAATAAATTAGGACCAGAACCTTCCCAATTCAAAGTAAACCAAAATGTTTATAGGAAAACAGACAGAAGAAACAAAAAGGAAAATAAATTTACAGGGCCTTATATAATAACAGAATTTTTAGAAAATAATAAGGTAAAAGTACGAAATTCAAAAGGCAAATATTTAGTTTTACACCTGAAAGAACTAAAACCTAGTTCTCTTGTTACAGATCCCCAATCCTGACAATTGTGAACGGTAACCCACCTCAATTCCATAATATGAACGAAAATCCAGGCCTCCTATCTTTACATTTAGGATCAGCTCAAAATATGATCAATTATTGGTCATTTGTACAAATTTTTGATTTGTCCAATGTTATAAAGGAATTTAAATTATTACATTCGCAATTTAGTAAACTTAAATCTGCTTTAGAAAATTCCACTCAACAACAACAACAAGAATATTACAATTCCTACAAGTTGGTAAGTACGTTAGAAAATAGAATAATATCACAGATCAGGCAAATTATTCCAAATTTTAATATTACGAGAAATAAACGTGGCATTATTAATGGACTAGGATCAGTCATAAAAATTATAACAGGAAATTTGGATAATGAAGACGCAGAAAAATATGACCGGGCTATAGAAAACTTGTCAACCAACCAACAAAAAATCAAAACCATCGTTAATAAACAAATTACGTTACTACAAAAATCCATTGATACATTCCAAAATTCAACAAAGTCTTTAGAACACAATCAGGTAATTTTAGTTTCAAGAATTAGAGAAGCCGAGGAAACAATCAAAAACTCGACGCTAAAAACTACAGAAATTTACGACCACTTTATAGTTCAATTATTTTTATCCGAAATTCAAATTGCATATCAAATGATTTATGACATACTTGAAAAAATCGAAATTGCCATTTCTTTCTCGAAACTGAACACATTTCATAACGCTATTGTAGATCCTTTTGATCTATTACACGAAATATCAAACATTGACACTCAAGTAACCGACGGTAAATTACCCTTCGAACCAAAGATAAATAACATCTTACTTTTTGAAAAAATAATAAATATCAAAAGTTATAGTAAACAGAATCAGGTCATTTTCATTATAGAGATTCCAATAGTTGAAAACGAAATTTACAAATATTACCACTTATACCCGATTCCTGTCCCAACGAATCACTTATTCAAAGTCATTGTACCCCAAAATAATTATCTTATCCTAAATGAACATGACTATATACTTTTCGACGAAAAATGCAAAGAAATTAGCCCTAGTCAATACATATGTAACGAAGGAAAGAACAAAATCCATCAGTCCACGCCCTGCGAAATTCAAATGTTAAAATACTCAAAGAACCTCACCGAATGCCGACATGTACCAATCGAAATTAAGAAGACTAAGTTTCAAAAACTAGAAGATAACAAATGGATAATCGTAATACCTACTGAAAATGTAGCTATCCAAAAATGTCAAGGAACCGAAGAAAATGTACCATTACAAGGTACTTACGTAATGGAATTGAACACAGGATGCGAAGTACAAATAGACGGTTTAAAATTGAAAACTTTCCAAAATGTGAAACAAGTGTTTAAATTTATTGAACTTCCAAAATTAATTATTAGTGACAAAAAACTTATAGACTTCGAAGTGAACACAAACCCCATAAATTTAGACGATATCAATTTAAGTGATTTGAAAAACCTGCAGGAAAATCTTCAAGAACAAAATAAAAATTTAGAAAAACTTTCGGATAAACCGGTTCATTTTAATAAAATAAGTGTTTGGACATTACTAATTTACATGTTCATGACAATTATTGTGATTGCATATATTTACAGAAACATTTCAGCAAAAAGAAAGAAAATTCAAGAAAATGAAGATAGAAAAACAGAAGAAATTGTGATTTGAACATCCGTTCCACTATATGTTCAAGTCTAAGAGGGGAGGTGTTAGAAGTCTCCAAGGCCAAGCGTCAGTACATGAACAAGTGCTGAAGCGGCGGAACCCACGCTATAATTCTGCTTATTGTTATCTTTGTGCTTAGTAGACAATTTAGTGTGAGAAACTTTGTTTTATGAAATGTTAGAAGTAGTTGTAGTCTGAATTCCACACTTAAAACATCTTTTGTATTTACTGAATAAATTAAAATTTTTAAAAATTGGTTTTTCCTTTGAGGAAAAATATCTTGCGGAAAATCCAAGGTAGCGCCCTTAAAGGAAATCACGTTGCCACGACTGGAACTTTGCGGTGCTCTTTTATTGGCGCGCTTGATGCGGAAAACGTTGAACGCATTGAATAGTCCTATCTCCGGAGTTTATCTCTGGTCCGATTCCACGATCACTTTACACTGGATAAACTCACCCTCAAATCGGTGGAAAACATTCGTAGCTCACAGAGTGAATGAGATACAGTCACTCTCCCAGAACTGTCAATGGCGGCATGTTAGTTCAGCGGATAACCCAGCAGATTTGAGCTGATCCGGAAATTTTGTCAAAGTCATCGCTTTGGTGGGCAGGACCATCATGGCTATCCTTAGATTCGCACGACTGGCCTAATCAAGTATGCATGCCAGACGTTGAAATACTTGAACAACGTCCCGTAGCCACAACAACACAACAACAATTCGTGATAGCCTGTTCACGAGGTTCTCAAATTTAAACGAATTGCTTCGCGTGATTGCTTACTATTTTAGGTTGTGTTCCACATGTGTCTTACCCAAAGGGTCACGCATTTATGGAACACTGACGGTAGGGGAACTAGACAGATCGCTTAATAGGTTAGTTAAACTAGCTCAAGCAGAGAGTTTTGAGGTCGAGTTAGAGGCATTAAAGAAAAATAAGGCCATTAAATCAACAAGCAACATATCGTCGCTCAATCAAACCAATGGTTTGTTGAGAGTGGGTGGAAGGCTGGCTAAGTCTCCAATGTTGAACATGGATCAGAAGCATCCATTTTTGTTGTCACATGCGCATCCTTTAACGAAGCTGATCATCAAAGCAGAGCATGAACGAAATCTGCACGTTGGCGTCCAAGCCACCGTATCGGCAGTTCCAGCTCGTTTTTGGCCCACTCGTGGCAGAAGTGTAGTTAAGCGGACATTAAGGGAATGTATTACTTGCTTTCGAGCAAAGCCATCCTCGATAACGTATAAGATGGCGGATTTACCGGAAGTGCGTTGTTCGGCTGTAAGAGCATTTTTGAACAGCGGGGTAGATTTCGCGGGCTCATTCTTCATAAAAGATGGCAAATTCCGAAATAGGAAAATTGTTAAATGCTACCTTTGCCTTTTTATTTGTCTCGTTTCAAGGGCTGTCCACTTAGAAATCGTAAGTGACCTGACGACGCATGGTTCTCTTGGCGCATTAAAGCGTTTCATATCAAGAAGGGGTATTTGTTGTAACGTTAATTTTCGCTATTAGAACATTCTCTCTATTTTTAACGTTTTATTATAGACTAGTACTTACATCATGCTCATATTAACATACTTGTATTCTTATTTTAGGTCTTTCACTTATATTTAGTTTCTTATTTGCTTTAATTGTCACTGTTCCTATTTCTTGCCTCGCTCTCCGATTATGCCTCCGTCCATAGTCTGTTTGAGTTTCTCTCGATTTGGTTGAGGGTAGAACTGTCTTAAAATTATTAATTCTAGTTAGCTTTTCTATTCTAATAGGGTTTGTCTCACTTACCTGCTATCGTTGTCCTCTTATTGTCTCTGTATTTGGTAGTTTAGTTTGCTGGATGTCGCTGCATACGTTGAGTCTTGAAATTGTTCATCTTTCATATTTATCATTTGCTGAGCCTACCTTGGGAGGTTTGTCGTTCACTTTTCAAGATTTCGTTATGTAGTTGTTCATTTAATATCATCCAATTTTGTTCTTCTTTTGTTGACAGATTTTTGAGGTTATGTTTCCGTTCTGTCATCTGTGCAGGACACTGACCCACTTTGCTGCTTGTTCAGTGGCGTGCCTTCTGTCTCATATTTCAGTTATTTATGCATTATCTTATCTATTCCTTTGTCCCTTGAGACCTTTTTATGACTTTTCTTATTGCCATCTTCCTTTGTTTTGGGTTTGCAAGTCGTTTTACGCTTTCTTTCTTCTGTTAACTTCTCCGTTGCTGGTGACGCCTCTGGAAGATTTGGTGATCTAGGGTATTTCTGGTTACTTGTGTAGTTTTAAATGTGGCTACCTTGTATTTTATTAGTCGGCGGTTTTTTTTGGAATTTCCGTTTTCCGATTTGCTTCGGCATTTTTCACTCTTCCTGTTGATCTTCTCGTGAGTGGGCGGTGTTTCCAAGTTTTGTGGAATTAATTTTTCTAGCCAGTTATGGGATTTTCTTGGTACATCTCTTGAAGATGTCGGTTTATTGTAGTTTTAGAAATCGTCATCTGCTCCATTTTTTGGGATTTAGATTCAAGTTTGAGGTTCAGCAGGATTTGTCAAGGAAAAACCCCACGTGGTTTTTTTTTGGAGTGCAAATTTCGATTTGTTGCACTTTCCCATGTTTCAAGCGCCGATCACCTGGTACTGAGCTGCAAGTCTGATTTGTTGTAGCAGCTGACCTGCTTATCATCTGGCAGGTCAGATATAAAGTTTGATTATTACGTCGCCTGTCCGTCTGGAACATCGCGTCCAACGGCTGGTTTTTATGTAGCGCCCGTCACAGCTTTTTGTGTCAATTTTGTGTTCGTTTTTTGTGACTTCGCGTCGCCCGTCCGTTCGAACTTTCGCCTCGTTCGGCTATTGTTAATGTAGTTGCCTGGCCACGGCGTGTTGTGGTCATCTGTTTGTTTATTTTTGAACAAAATCTGTAAGGTACTTTTTAAAAATTTAATTTGTTTGCCATAGTATAATTTCCGTAGTTAAGTAGTTTATTTTGTTTAAAATTCAATTTAGTCAATTTAGACACTATTGCGATTTTGGTTCATTTTGTTTATAGTCACTTCAATAATTTTGCTGTTTGTAAATTCCATTTTGACTTTATAGTAATATCTATTTTTTGTGTCGAGATTTAGCAACAGTCGATACTCCCGTTTGCGTCTGATTACATTGTAGTAGTTAGCGTGCGTGCGATTGACCCGTCGGTGCGCTGCGCGTGCGGAGCTCCATTCGTGTAGTGTATTTACCGCGTCATCTGCGCCTATTTTTGATTTTCCCTTTTTTAGCGCAACGTTAGTACCGGGTGTCTAAATTTAACCCAGGTTTATGTTCATTGTGGTTTTTTATATTTATATTTATTCATTGATAATTAATTTGTTGATATACATTTGTTTTTTTGGATATTTGGGTATTATATGATATACTATTTGACTACGTTTTTTTCTTTTGTTATTTTATTGTGCCCTATTGTGTACCAGCGGCTTTTAGGAGTTGTAGTCGTTGTGTGTTGGCTACAGAGGATCAGCCAACAACTCCTTAGCGCCCTTTTTCCTGTTTTTAGCCCACCCCATCTTCGGCTTCGAGCATAGCTGCGGCAGGATCCTCCATTGTGGCGTTAGTCTTTTAGGTTACGTCACATTGTAAGAATCTTTACTCTGATAACGGCACAAATTTCGTGGGTGCGGACAAACAGTTGCGATGCGATTTGAAGGTGCTATTATCTATTCATAAAGAAACTGAAGTTTCTGATTACTTGCTTCAGAATTCAATAAAGTGGCACTTCATTCCAGCCAGATCGCCCCATTTTGGAGGGATCTGGGAAGCGGCAATAAATAAAGTCAATTTCTAAAAAGGTTCTCGGGAATGCTAATCTAACTTTTGAGGATATGTACACAGTATTTGCGCAGGTCGAAGCAGTGTTAAACTCAAGACCCATCACCCCACTATCCCAAGATCCCAACGATCTTATGGCCTTAACTCCTGGTCACCTCCTTATCGGAGACGCTCTCAATAACTTTCCTCAGCAAGAGATCCCTAATGTTCCTCAAAATCGCCTGGTACAGTACGAGCGCTTGCAGCAGATGATTCACCATTTTTGGTTCAGATGGCATCGAGACTATCTGACATCACTTCAACAAAGGAATAAATGGAAGTCGTCAGATGGCGACAGTCTGCGCGTTGGAACCATGGTATTGATCAAGGATGAAAACAATCCACCATTGAAGTGGCCTCTTGGTCGCATCGTCGAGGTGTTCCCTGGCAGTAATGGTATTGTGCGGATTGCCAATGTAAAGACTGTCAGTGGGATAGTGAAGTGCGCCGCGGTAAAGTTGTGTCCTTTGCCCGGTCAAGACAATACAAACATGTTGTGAATTTCTTTTAAATTTGTTTAGTTATACGCTGTTTAGTATAACGCATTGTTTGTTGTTTGATATACTTAAGTATCATGGCTCAACTTATTGAAGACTTATCCTTCAAGGTGGGCGGAATGTTTGTTTATTTTCTTATGTTCAAATATTATTGGAGCCGACCCTGCGCGGTCACGTGGCTTTAGCTTTATTCGCGAGAAGTGCGCATTAGTAGACATATAGAGCCGGTTCTAGGCCATCACATGTAATTCCTTATGGACAAATTGTTTGCAGCGCTTTTTCATGTGATGGCCCAGAATCGGCAGCCGATTCTGGGCCCCCTTTGCAGCGCTTTTTCATGTGATGGCCCAGAATCGGCAGCCGATTCTGGGCCCATTGCCGGTTCTGGGCCAATGGCCGGTTCTAGGCCATCGGGCCATTGGCCCAGAACCGGCAATGGGCCCAGAATCGGCAATGGGCCCAGAACCGGCTGCCGGTTCTGGGCCTTCACATAAAAAAGCGCTGCAAACAATTTGTCCATAAGAATTTACACGTGATGGCCTAGAACCGGCTCTAAATGTTTTTGGCCATCGGTGATGGGCCAGAAACGGCTACCGGTTCTGAGTCAGTTGCCGGTTCTGGGACGACAACACCAGATGTAAAAAATGTTGCAACAGGTGTTCTGAGATAATTATCGGTTATAGGCCATTGTTCAAAGTCAGATCCAGAACTGGCATATTGTTTTACTGGTGTTTAATTTCACCGAGCATTTCCGAACTCCACCGATCGGCATGCATGCAGTGGTTTGTTTCCAGTGGTGGGAGAAACGTCCTATAAAATAATATTCCGGGAGCTTAATTTACCATTTTCAGTTATAGAAGATGAGTAATATTATAATTACTGTTCTAGTTCTAGCAACTGTAACCCCAGAAAAACATCTTGTTGTTCAAAGGCCTGATGGTGTAGTTCAAGCGTTCGCAAGCATCAAGTTTTCAGAAAGTTGCCATATAAATCAACGTAATATACCGAAATGGCCCGAACGGTGGAGATTGTCATATGAAGATATCTTAAACAATTCTGCAGTGTTTGTCAATGAATTGGGAGCAGAAACGTCTGACAATACGTATTTGCATGTGAAAATACGATATGTATACCAAAATGGAAGTTTAGCCGAATCAGAATGGAAATGTCTTATATGGAATCATACAAGAATTCCTATTTATTTTTATTCTACACTAGTGTTTCTTATCTCTATAGCTTCGTTACTATCATGTATTATAGTATACTATTCTGTCGTTAAATACAAAAGTCGAATACAAAACACACACAATTATTTTTTTGTTTTATTTATGTAGGTACATAATATTGTACAATATTAAATATGATTATTCTTATCTATCCAACTGTTACGAGTTTTATCAAAACCCAACCACTTCACAAATACTCTATTCCCTTTTCTTTTCAACACTTTCTCCACCAAATAAACATCAGGATGTTTAACTTTCTGCAGCTCCAGTTCATAAAATCCTCCACGTATATCTTCACCTTTTTCATCTTTTAATAAGTAAGTTGTAGGAAAAGTACGTACAATATTTTTTATCGTAAATATTTCATTGGACCAATTTGGCGTATAACCTTTCTCGAAAGCTTCCCTATATTTACTTATTCTCACACGATCACCCACACGAAATTTTATTTTTTTTCAACCATTTTGACATGAGTATACGCTTTTTTCAAAATAACTTTTTCATTTTTCTTGCTGACGTCGACAGGTTTCATGCGTATAGTCGAATGCATTGTGTTGTTATACATTTTAACTACAGTTTTGAGCATATTTACCCACTTGTAAGAACCTTGCAAGCTGAACTGTCTCCACATGATACTTTTTAAGGTTCTATTTACCCTCTCAACAATGGAAGCCTTTTTAATACTGTAAACGCTATAATGGTTGATGCAATATTTTTTCATGACCGTGTTAAAAATAGTATTATAAAATTCCTTTCCCATATCTGTTTGAAGGTGTCTTGGAGGTTTCTCAGCTTGTTCTAATATTTTTCCCATTGCAGTAGCAACATCTGTTGCAGATTTAGTTTTTACTGGTTCACACCAAACGAATTTTGAAAAACAGTTTATTACTACTAGAATATATTTATATCCTTTATTTTCCCTTGCATATGGAACCATTTCTACTAAGTCAGCTTGAAACAAATCATTCAAACCTTTAACTATAACTCTTCGCCTTTTGAAATTAATTCGAGCAGTTTTGTGTAATTCGTTAACAACATCACGTTTAATTTCAGATGCTTGCAAATGAGCCATGCTTTATGCAAATTGTTAATCCTCTGGAACATATACCAACGGACATCTGAGTATGAACTCCACGAAAAAATTCTCGAAGTCATCATTTATACCTCGAAAAGTTATGCCATCTCCAAAGTTTAGTATAACATTTTTTAGATCATCCAACGCGAATTCTTTATCGTTTATTACAGTAATTACATTTGATGGCTTTGCATATCGAATATCAACAATAAATGCTGAGTGATATGGAAATATCCATACAGAATCTTTACAGTTCATTTGGAAAGTTACAATTGCATCGTAATAAAAATTCCGCAATAAATCGAAAATTATAGAGGATATATCTTCCACACTTCCAGAATAGTGGGCTTTTGGATGACCTATATATCTGCCAAATTTGTCTATGCTCATTTTAAAGTACTATCTGAGCCTCACGTAATTCCTCAATGATTGAATTGATTTCGTTTCTGTGACCTGTATGACCCGCAAGTTGGGAAGCTACTAACAGACGCAGTCGATCTACCAGCTCATTTGGATTATCCCAATATATATAGTCTACAGGTTTTCTGGACACTTCCATAATCATGTTTTGTCCGAATCCCAATTTTGTTCCAGGTTTTTGCGTCTTAGTCGATCTCTTAAGTGTAGATGGTTCAACATTTAATTGGGATATAATGGTTTTATATTTCAATGATGCATTTCCATCGACTTGACCATCGTCTTTATAGTGACGTCTATGCGCATTAGTGTGTTTAACTATTGATAAGTAGGTTCGTAATTCGCTATTGCTATAACCTTCTGGATACTTCTTAAACAGCAATTCATACAAACCGCGTGTTCCTTTATATGTTGACTCTGCAATAGTTACATCCGAACCCTCGAATGCTAAAACTGAATTTCCAACTTTAAACTGGTTAGTTTCTGGTATAAACCTTGCACCATATTTAAAGTCAAATTTGTTTTCATTATCTGTAAGCAAACCATTTACGTATTCTCGAGGCAGCGGAGCAAATTGTTCTAGATTCACTTTAGTTTCAAGAACGTCTGCTGAACTATTCAAGTTATCTGTGTATTCTACAGCGCCGACGTTCAAACCGTTGTCCCGTACATCATCCATGTCTCCAGCTAATGTAAATTTCGGCTCATTAGGGAACTCCATTTCGTCTTGATCATCAGAATTTAAGTCACCTTCTTGTTTAACTTCTTTCTTAATATATTTAGAATTTTTGTCGCTATTTAGTGTTGTTGCTATATTATGAAGTCTTCTTGTAATAGGTAAAAACACTTCCTCGCGATTAAGTTCTCCAATTTTGAGAGCCTCTAATTTCCTTTTTACATCCTTTCTTTTGTTTATTAACCTTTTCTTTATCTCTATGTCAATATTTTTCATTTTCTGTAATCCGTTACACAACTTGCGAACTCTTGTTACACAAATAAGTTAGTACTGGAAGACACAGCAATATTAAAAATACTGATACCAGTCAAGGATTCCTTTGACGTCTAAATCAGTTTATATTCCTAAAGATATATATAGTGATCGAAACCTTTTCTGTACCTTCCGCTGTTCAGTTCGGAATCTTTATTAATCAGTAAGAATCCATATTTGTGTTTTCAGCATATTTCACACATATTCCTGAACTGATCATATTTCATATCCGTATTAACATGGTCTTCATAGACATGTTTCAAATTCATATCATCTTGCTTGAAAAGAACTAAAACATTTGCATTATCTCGAATCAACTGTTTGGGAATACGAGTGTACGTTTGACACAAGTAGAACGAATCTACATCCTTATGCCTACCCATACTGAAGTAATCTCGAATAACATTCTGTTTGTCGCAAGCTACATCATCAAATATAAATAAAGAATTTCTTTTGGCTTGCGATGGATGTAAAATGTTCTCACAATCTTTAAATGTGTAGTAATTAATTTCTTTGATAGGTTTCAATGATTCTTCTAAATATAGATACTTTGGTTGAAATAGCGATTTGGAATACACGTAAACATTCTCAAAGCGCAATCCGTTAGGATGCTCTATGAGACTAATCATAACATTTGTTTTCCCACAGTTTGATGGACCCACAACTATGCAACGAATCGATGTAGGTAATAACAGCCCATGGCGTTTGAAACTTGCACATTTTCCATCATCATCATGATTATTAATTGGTAAAGTGAGAGTCTGCTTTATAACACGCATGACTTTTCTTATACTGATGCTGCAGGATATAGATGGGGGAATATATAAATAGATAACACCAAACTCTTCTGCAGTACCAACATATTCGTCGAACTAGCGCTGCCTAAATGCTAGAACACTGCAGAAAGTTTAAAAATAATACAAAGACAAGTAAAAGTAAAAGTGGTGGTAGTTTACTAAATTCTGCAATAAATAAATTACCATTTGAACTCCATATACCTGGATATAAATTTTGTGGACCTGGAACAAAACTAAGAAAAAGACTGCGTCGAGGTGATATTGGTGTGAACGGTTTGGACGAAGCTTGTAAGACACACGACTTAGCTTATTCAGAAACCAACAATTTAGCTAACCGACATAAAGCAGATAAACTTTTAGCAGAAAAGGCTGCAGAAAGATTCAAATCCAAAGATTCTTCTTGGGGAGAGAAAACAGCTGCATTAGGGGTGGCTGCAGCTATGAAAACGAAATTGAAATTGGGAATGGGTTGCAGTTCTAAACGTATAAGAAAATCTAAACACAAAACCAAGAAAGCTGGCGGAGCTCTGAAGTTTACAGACGTGACTAGAAAAGCAACTGCTGCATTAAAAAATGGCAAATATGCCGGTATAAGCGATGCAATAAAATTGCTGTAAACGCAGTGAAAAGAGCGAAAAGGAGGAAAACAATTAAGCCAAAGAGGATTATACCTTTGCCGAAAACTGGAGGCTTCTTGCCGTTAATACCGATATTTACAGGATTAAGTGCCCTCGGTGCACTCAGCGGTGGAGCTGCTGGAATCGCAAAAGCTGTTAATGATGCAAAGTCTGCAAAAGACCAATTGAATGAAAGTTCTCGTCATAACAAAATGATGGAATCTATAGCGATGGGAAAAGGATTGTACCTGAAACCATATAAGAAAGGTTTAGGTCTTTTTTTAAACTCTCCGTCTCAACCAAAAAACTACCAATAAAATTACCTAAACGTTCTCTAACTAATTTTGACTTGGAGAAATATGTAAGAAAACTAAAGTCAAATATTTCCGAGGTGTTTTATGCGAAATAATTTGCCTCGTAAAGTTCGGATGAAAGAATGTGGTATTATAAATCTGGACGATGAGGAAGGACCTGGGACGCACTGGACAGCATACAAAAAGGATGCGAATTCTGCAACATATTTCGACAGTTACGGTAATCTGAGACCGCCCACAGAATTAATAGAATATTTAACTGGTGGAGGTGGTGACTGCAAAATTCTCTATAATCATGAAATTTTCCAATCGTTCGATACAGTAAATTGTGGACACTTATGCTTAAAGTTTTTGTATAATTAGGTTAAGAAAAGAAAACTGTGTCATTACGTAATAAAGGAGTGGTAAGAAACATGTCTTTTACATTTACTCTGACTGGAAACACGTCTATTTTAACTGCAAACTTATACCCACCAATTAATTTAAACGAAGATAATGCACAGTACGTGTTGGGGTTAATAAACTTTGAAGCATACAATTCGTTCCCGAATATAGAAACTGGATGCAACATGTTTTATTATGGTCAACGCGGGGATTATATTGAAATACCAGAAGGATCTTACGAAGTTAACGATATTAATGAGTTTCTGCAAACATCTTTTAAAAAGCTTCGCAAATCTATAGACACTGATACTTCTACTTTCGGAGAGCAAAACGATGTATCGAATCCGAATAAAAACTTTTACACTGCTTACAACAGTGAGAGTAGAAAGCCTCCAGTATTTTTGGATATACGTGCAAATAATAATACTCTGAGAAGTGAAATTAAGTGCAACTATGAAATTGATTTTACAAAGAAAGATTCGATTGGATGGTTGTTGGGATTTGATTCGTGTAAACTTCAACCAGATAAACGACACGTATCAGACTCTCCAGTAAACATAGTAAAAATTAGCGCAATATGTGTAGGATGTAATTTAGTAGGAGGATCATATGTTAACGGACAACAAGTACATGTCATACATGAATTCTTTCCATCAGTACCGGCAGGATTCAAAATAACCGAAACCCCCAAAAACGTAATTTATTTACCAATAAACACCAACCAGATAAGCGAAATTACAGTTAAAATACTAGATCAAAACGGAATCTTGATCAATTTCAGAGGTGAAGCGATAACAGTAAGACTACATTTGAAAAGAATCGATAATGGGGATCCGTTACGATAACTGGAAGAGACGTCGAAATGGGGGTAATATAAATACACCCACCAGAAAACACACAGTCAGTTTTTCTAATCCTTCGTCTCACCTAACACAAGCAAACAGAGGTTTTCTCAAATCGTTAGGCCTGAAGATAAAGCTAGTGAAAGATGGGAAAATTAAAAAAGCTGTGGATTAGAGTGAAAGTGGCTTGCAAATCAAATTTTTGCAAACTTATTATTCTCTGCACCATTAGGACTAGCCATGAATAGTGAAATTTTAAACGTGAACGAAAGGGCTGTATTCGACAACGCTATAGTTAATGCAGAGAAACATACGCATCAACCATATGCAGCTACATCTCTTCAAAATAATGATGCAATTCGAATTCCCATCCAACAACAGGATGCATATACGTTACCTTGGGGTAGTTCTCTATACATCGAAGGCAAATTATTGACGACCGGAGGAACAGCTTCAAAAACTGAACGTTTCATAAATAACGGTGTATTATTTTTATTTGAAGAAATAAGATATGAAATGGGTGGATCTGTCGTGGATCGCGTACGGAATCCTGGAGTAACTTCAACAATGAAGGGATATGTTTCATACAATGTAAATGAGAGCGTGCGTTTGCAAAACGCCGGATGGTTCCCGATGCAAAATTCTACAATTGTTGACAACAACGGGAATTTTAATGTCAGCATTCCGCTAAGGATGTTCCTAGGATTTTGCGAGGATTTTAAGAAAATTGTTTTAAATGTACGGCAAGAACTTGTATTAATACGAAGTAATTCGGATACCAACGCTGTAGTTAACGAAAAGCAAGAAGAAACATTGAAAGTAACTTTACTGAAAGTGTTATGGAAAGTGCCACACATAGCCGTAGCAGACACTCAGAGATTGAAACTTATAACCTATATGTCAAAAAATGTAGAACTAGAAGTACCATTCAGAGGATGGGAATTGCATGAGTATCCACTGTTGCAGGAAACTCAACGTCACACCTGGTCAGTGAAAACCACAAATCAGCTGGAAAAACCACGCTTTATTTTAGTGGGTCTTCAAACAGACAGGAAAAACAAGATAGGCAAAGACTGTAGCAGGTTAGATCATTGCAAGTTAACCAACATCAAGCTGTACTTGAATTCAGAGACCTATCCGTACGACAACGTTAATTTGAATTTTGATAGCAACTTATTTGCAACGCTGTATGAGATGTACGCACAATTCCAAGAGTCATATTACGAGAGGGAATGCGAACCTCTTCTCACACCTATAAATTTCCGCGACGCAGCTCCTCTGGCAGTCATAGATTGTTCTCGGCAGAACGAAATCCTAAAATCTGGTGCAGTCGACATTCGTTTAGAATTCGAAACTAGTGCAAATATTCCTGCAAACACAGCTTGTTATTGTCTTATATTACACGATCGTTTAATCAAATACAATCCGTTAACGACCGCTGTGAGGGCACTATAAATTATGTACATCGTAGACGTTCAAGGATTTAAGTAGAAAAAATCAGAATTCTTGTGCAGAGAAATTGCTGTGTATGATGTAGCAAAGGGTTCTTTCTGGCATTCCATGATTTCTATGCCTATGGAATATTACTGTCTTTCAGAAGAGACTCGAAACCATATGGAATGGTTAACTCGCAATATCCACGGATTAGCATGGAAGTCTCTCGACGACGAAACTGCACCTATTATTAGTTATAAAGAAGTGTCTAGATTTTTTAGCAGTAAAATTGAAACAAATAGAGTAATTTTAGTGAAAGGTTTAGAAAAAAAAATTTGGCTTCAAAAAATGTTGATTAATTCCAATAATGTAATTGACATGCAATCGATGAATTGTCCTAATTTAAGTACGTTAAAATGTAGATATAAGTTAACTACTTCATTCCACTGTACGAATCATTTTATAAATAAACTTCAATGTGCAAGAGAAAATATTTTCTTATTGCACAAATGGTACTTAAATGAATACAAATGTTAATAAATAAAGAAATAAATAAATAAAAGTACTAAAATATTTCAAATTCTTTTATTTGCCCACATAGTTTCTAAATTACACAGTTTAATAAAGATAAGGTAATTTTGTAGTCTTCAAATGTAGTAGAGGGCCACACGTCAGAATCTGGTCCAGATCGCCATCCCAGAGGGCTCCCACCTTCTTCGCCCTTTTGAATATTTCGCTTCAACCAATTGACGATATTGTGGTGTCGTTTATTTGTGGAAGGCGTGAAATTAAAAGCAAACGATTTAATCTTGAGAACAGCAATAAAATTTTCAAGTAATTTAGCATTAGCTTTGTAAGCTAATTCACAAATAACATCATCAACACATTGAAGAGAACTTTTGTGATTTTTAACGAAATTTTCTAGCTCATATAAAGTGTTATTGCATCGAAAGCTTTCATTATATTTTTCGCCGGACAGTATTTCAAAGAGGTAAATTTTGTGAAAACTGTTGAAGTTAAAATTATTTTTATGCAAAATATAATTTAACTTTTGGAAATTAAGACTGCGACATCCATCGCGCAAACAAGCTCCCATCACCTCACTGACGAGTTCATCCAACTTTTCTCTTTTATCGAGCAGCAAACTAATTATATTCTTGTCAGTCACGCGTGCGTTTGTTGCAGCCCAATAAATGGCCATGTTCGACACAACGATATCAACTTTATTCAATATCTTATTTAACATTAAATGTTTATGAAACTCTGAGCGCCCAGTAATGGAAAGCGTTAAAAATTGTTCGTAAATGCGAAGCACTTCACGATGCAAACGCACTTTCATCTGAGCATGAAGTGGAATCGACATCTTTAAAACACAAACTGTTTTCAACAAGTATAATTCCCTATTTATATACCTAAAATACAGCAAGCATGTAACCTTGAAAATGTCGCAGATTAAAAATCATCAATATGTGGTGAAAAATCCCCATGGTTTTGTATCAGTCGTGACATAACTTAAAATTCGTTTGTCATCGTAAGGACTCAGAGCAACTTTATTTTGTTTAATCGAAAACAGTTCATGCTTCTTTGATCGTATGAGGTGCTGCTGTTTGGAAATTACTTTAAAATTGAAAAGGGAATCTTTATAATCATCAATCGAAATATTTCTCATGGTATATTTTGTGGAACCTTTAGATTTTTTGTTCACCGAAATACCATTTACTTCTTGCACGATGTAAGCGTACATTTTTGCTCGCAAACCTACAAACTCCAACATAATGTTGCCGTTATTCTCATCTTTCATTAACCCGGGAATCTTTTTGTTCTTTAGCTGGATACCGAACGGATTGTCAACCTTATAGTCAGAAGTGTCAAACATGTTACTGTCCCTTTTCATAATTTCGTAAATATCTACATTCGAAAATTCGTATATGAGACTGTCCGTATCCGTATAGAGAAGCTTCGCTTTGTCACCCAATTCTTTTAACATGTACCCATAATGGAAACCGTAAACAAAAGTTTTGGAAATGTCTAAAATGCTGCAGCCTACATAAATAGGTTTATTCATAAGTATTTCCAACTTATTCATTTCTATAATAACCAGGTCTTCATCGAAAATTGTGCGATCGTGAAAATTTGGTCTAGAAATATAATCTCTCGCACCAAAACGTCCCTCCCATCTTGTAACTAAATGAACGGTTTTGTGCTTCCTGACATTCTCCATGCATTTGCCGAAAACGGCATTGATCATGAGTTTACAAAAATTTTTATCGAAATCATTTTCAGATTTTTGTCTCATTTCAGTGTTCAAGTCAATATATTTTTTTAACCAAGGGCTCAGTTTAAACCTAAGAGCCCTATTGGTACAAGTTAGCTTCAGTCCATATTTGACATACTGCTTTAGATTCCTATAATGAATAATATAATTCTTTTTTGAATACAACGTTAAGAACAGTTTTTTTTGTTTAGAATCTGACTCGCTTACGGATGGAACCATATGTTCGGGTGCCAGAGGTAAATCGCTATGGAGTTCGTGCAGGTGGGAAGGATATTTAAAATCACAATCTAATATGTAACCAACATCAGAATCATCTGGAATGTCCAAGAAATTTAGATGTTTGAGAACGATATCCTCTTTTTCAAGAAACTCAAATTCTCCATACGGGAGATACTGAGACATTGCCGCCCTATATAGATTATTTACATCGAAATACATTAAATAAGTGGACGGTTCCTGGGGATTGAAAGTATCCATATATTTATTGTTAGCTTCAGCATATCTGTTGGAGCACTGAGCCACTCCGCCTCGGATGCCTCTTTCGATATACATTATTTGATCAATATCTGTGAGAAGCTCCAAACGTATGCCTGTGGTCTTTAACATGGCATCGAAGGCCAAACCAGGCGCCGTAAAATAATGAAGAGGATCTATTGTATATGTTTGCAAACACGTCTGACGAAAATTTTCAAAAATATCGGATAGGAGAAGGAAGTCTGTTTTTAAATATAGATCTGAATATTGTCCCAAAGTTTTAATGTCAAATGTTTGCCAAATATTGCTTGCATGCTGGTAGTCGCTTTCAGAAACCGCTTCATCGTGCAAGATGCTGTAAAATGATTGCTTTTCGGGGAGTCTTGCGTCTTCAAGTTTTTCCCAACGGTCTAGATAATCGTAAGGAAAAATTCCTTTTCGAGTTAACAATTTAAATTCTTCATCGGTTTTGCAAAGAGAACAAGTAATAACTTTCTTCTCATCATTTAAATAAGACGCAAGCTTTTCGATGCTACTAGCCATGAATCTATAGGAGTCTATGAATCGAAAGTTTACATTCGTTCCTTCGACGTATTTGGTGAAGGATATATATTTTTCCTTGTTTATTGGCAGAAGTTTCATTTGGCCTGGGATGAGCAAAGCTAACTCTCTTATTATAAAATGAGCATCGTATCCACTGAGGTTGTGAAAAACAACTGGTACCGCGTGAGAATTTTTGTAATTTACGTTACATCCTTGATGGGCCATGCCTCTAAATCTGCCAGAAAAATGACAATGATCCCTCACTTTAATTTGTCCCGGTTCAAAACTTGTAACATTAGATTGTTGATTGTCGAAATTTAACATAGGAATAATCGTCTTAAACGCTTCGTTCGTAAACTTTGCAATTTCATGTAATTCTGTAATGAACCACTTTATGCAATCTTCACCTCTATACATTTTAAACGAAGACAAGGAATCATCGTAAGAACACTTGAAATAATAGGCCACACTAAAGGCTGTATGTTTCTGATAATTCCATGTATTCTGAAAAGAACTCGGTTGGTCACATTTTTCAAGCAGACTTTCTAAGTCGGCATATATGCAAAAAGGGACAGCTTCTTGAAAGCGAACGTTTTTAAAGAACAAGTAGTTTTCCTGTTTCTCAGGTAATTTAATAAAACACGAATTTGAATGTCTGCAGTATTCGATATGTTTTTGTAAATTTTCGTTTGTAAGAAAATGATTTAAGCATATGTAACAAATGTACTGCTTGTGACCTCTTTTGGAAATTTGAGTTGAGACGAGTCTAGAGAAATTCTTTATCCAAGTATAATGAAAGAATTGCTCCTCGTTGGGGTTTACGCGCTGAAATTTCAAAGGTTTATTAGCTTGCAGCACCAAAAGATTCTCTCTGGGAACAAAAATTTTCACTTAAACGAAATGGCCGCACTTTGTCTGTATCATTCAACCAAAATAAATTAATAGAGAGATTGTTTAACCTGTCGAATTTGGTGACATCGTTAAGCGAAATAGGAATGCCAATGCTGGCATAATTTAAAACATCTCGGTAATTAGGATACGAAGACGTTCTGTAAGAGTGACTCGATGCAGGAAATAATGCTGACACAACAGCCCAAAGAAAGCAGTACTTGTCATCGTTTTTTACATTAACTACAGCGTGCTTGTTTCGAATGCATTCTGGAAGCTGCACGAAAGTTGAATAACCACCTTTCATGGGACAATAAGTACTGATGTTAACTTTCAATCCCAATATTTCTAACAGCGCCCAACCAGAATCTTTTTCACTAAAGTCTTCTAGTTTAGCCATGAGCACGTCAATAATATTGGTTTTGTACCATTGTTTCAAATCCGTTCCCCTATCAATTTTGGAATTTCTCGTTGAAAAAGATTTCAAATCAACGTCACCATTCTGAGGCTTGACAAAATTTCCAGTAAGAATGACATTTACTTTGAGAATGGAATCTCTCACCAAAATTCTAATCTTGGAAGCAAAACTTCGAAAAGCTTTATTTAAAAATGCGAGCGGGTCTTTTATTTTTAAATTTGTTATGATACCAGTCCGCAATCTACCAGCAAAACAAGATTCGACATCTAACCATTTGAGATTCGCATAGCTTTGACGTTTCAATATGCCACCCCCCTCTTTGACAAATGATATTTTCAGTTGTTTTAATTTTTCCAAATAAAAAGTGAGGAATGACAAATTGCTCTCCAATCTAAAAGGGTTTTCATCCGCTTTCTTGAGGAAAATTTTATTCTTGATAGCCATTCTTACCAATTTGATGCTGCTCTTGACGCGATGAATGAAGCGGTCCACTTCGTCGGATGTCTTCAGCAGCTTAAAAGATTGATCGTAAACTTTGATCAGTTTACTACTCAAATTAGAAACCGTTTCCGAGGTCATGATGGTCGCAATAAAATGTATCGAAATCGCGAAACAATTCAGTCAACACTGATTTTGCCAGAGCGATCGATGTAATTTATAGCTGCATCGAGAATCACATGACACAATAATATTAAATTACAGTTCTGCTTATTACAGGAATAATGTTACAAACGTTTCTCGGAATGCTAAGATTATCAGATTTCATAACAAATACAATTGCAGTATTAAGTTACATGCGAAATGTGATATTGCTGTATCGAATTACGATGTAACATGAGCTGATATCTTCGTATTACAAATGTTTCCCCCCATTTTTTGTGCTATATAAGTCGCAGTAAATGTTAGTGTAGTATAAATCTTCGTAAACAGTCTGTTTGAAAGCATCAAAAAAGAAAAATGGAATATTTATACATAACATCTCCAGTACCAACCATCAAACCTATCCGGGAGGGTCGGAACGTTCCCGAGTTCAAACTGTTTCCAACGCGGCAAGGAGACCACCCCATGAACATCTTGCTGCGGGCCATCTTCCACCCCGAACGACTGGATCAATATCTATCAGTAATGTTGAATTTCATTTAGGTGTAAAATATCAATCAATAACAACCAGTAATCAATATCTATCATCAATAAGCAATAATTTTTATCAATAACCAAAAATCAATAAACAATAGCCAATGACCAAAGGGCAAAAGACAATCGGACAACTTTGTTTTTTATTTAGTAATTAGAAAGAACTTTTCAAAATATTTGACCCGTATTTTTTCTTTTTCAGCTAGGACACGCATTAACCGAGATCGATAATCTATAATCGATCATCAATAATCGATAATCAATAATAGATAATCGATAATCGATAATCAATAATCGATAATCGATAATCGATAATAAATAATCCATAATGCATAATTGATAATCAATAATCGATAATCAATAATAAATAATCGATAATCAATAATCGATAATCAATAATCGATAATCGGTAATCAATAATCGATAATCAAAAATCGATAATCAATAATCGATAATCAATAATCGATAATCATAATCAATAATCGATAAATAATCGAGAAAAACGATTGTCAAAAATCGATAATCAATAATCGATAATCAATAATCATTAATCGATAATCTATAATCGATCATCAATAATCGATAATCAATAATCAATAATCAATAATCGATAATCAATAATCGATAATCAATAATCGATAAAATCGATAGTCAAAAATCGATAATCAATAATCGATAATCGATAATCAATAATCGATAATCGATAATCGATAATCAATAATCGATAATCAATAATCGATAATCAATCATCATTAATCGATAATCTATAATTGGTCATCAATAATCGATAATCAATAATCGATAATCAATAATCGATAATCAATAATCAATAATCGATAATCAATAATCGATAATAAATAATCGATAATCAATAATCGATAAAATCGATAGTCAAAAATCGATAAGCAATACTCGATAATCGATAATCAATAATCGATAATCAATAATCGATAATCTATAATTGGTCATCAATAATCGATAATAAATAATCGATAATCAATAATCGATAATCAATAATCGATAATCAATAATCGATAATCATAATCGATAATCAATAATCGATAATCAAAATCGATAATCAATAATCGATAATCAATAATCGATAATCAATAATCGATAATCAATAATCGATAATCGATAATCGATAATCAATAATCGATAATCAATAATCGATAAAATCGATAATCCATAATCGAAAATCAATAATCGATAATCAATAATTGATTTTCAATAATCGATAATCAATAATCGATAATCAATCATCGATAATCGATAATCAATAATCGATAACCAATAATTGATAACAAATATTCAATATATTGAATTTTATCTAGGTGTCATTATGGCTTTGTCACATTACCTATTACCATTAGCTATAATTTGATCAGAATATATGTTAATTCATAAAACTGAAACGCATTATATTTGGGGATGAGGTCAAATCTGATTTCTTAATACTGATCAACAAGATCTTCATGTTACATATGAAATAGGAGAATTATTTACATCGAATCTGATAAATGTTGATCTGAGATGTGTTATATTTATATCACAACGTACATTTAGTTCCTATTACATCCAAAGAACAAATGGTGAGTTTAATTTCTCAGCACTGAAAAAACAATCTTCATGTTACATCTGTAAGAGGAGAGGTCTTTTTGCAGATGTAACATGATGAACTTGTTTACCAGTACCAAGAACTTACAAATGACCTGGTCTCACCTGCAAAGTTAATTCACCTCAGTTTTATTAAATAAGTGCCTGCACGTTTTTTGCACCTCATAATTAAAAAATGCATAAGTACATTCATTTTTATTTATTTATTTATATATTATAAGTTTACAACCTTAAGGCTACATTCAAATTATGTAACAAGATTCTTTCCTTAAGCATAGGTTCTAAAATTAACGAAGTTCTACGAATTCTATCCCAAAATCTTTCACGATCTCTTGCATACATTTCCCACGGTCCTTTTCTGTTTGAATCTCTTGCATCCACATAGTACATTTCGATGATGGAATCGAAACGAACAGTTTTTCTCGTTTTTCCTACATCTGGTTTCTCACAGGTTTCTTGCTGGTTGTTGTTTTGCAAAGTCATCTGGCTTAATTTTCTCAATTCAAATATGCACTACTAAATCTTGAGCAAGTCTTCTAAACGATCGGAGGAACGGTTCGAGTATTCATTAGAGCTAGAAGTTTTCACTCTTCTTACAATTTTTTTCTTGCAGTGTTCTGGTTGATCGAGTCCAAAGTAATATGGCTCAACTTTTTTCTTAATTCGAATACAGCTAAATCTTGATTGAGTTTTCTAAGCGATTGAAGGAAAGATTCTAATCTTATTTCTAATTCTTCTTGTTCCTTCATTATGGATAATTATTGTTTCTCTTCTTCCTCAAATTCTATGTTTACAGTGCAACCTACGATCCCTTTTTGAATCAAATAAATCTTTTTTTCTTCCTTCTCTAATTGTGCATTAAAATGTAGTTAATATTTTCACTTTCACTATTTGGTAGAAATCCATGATTAAATAAAAAATTACTTCGCGTACTACCAATAAGTATAACAAAATTATTTTATTTAAACGGTTTCAAAATCTACAAACGATCCCATCATCAGAAATGTTTAAGAAAAATTGTAAACAAATTATTATGACAGTTGACAAGGAAACTAAAATTGACAAATTATAATGATATCCATGAAATAAGATAACTAGATAACTGAATTTCAGTATTTACCTACGGGGTATAAGAAAAACACAAAGGAAAATCGAATACCTCGTAGCTTGAAGGGAAAAAACAATGAATTTAAAGAAAACCATATAGGAAGAAAACAATAAATTCAATTGAAAAAACCTTCAAGTGAAATATCAGAACAGAAAAAACTAAATAAATAAATAAAATATCCATGGAATCTTGACAACTGCCAACTGCTAATCTAAAAAAAAAGACTCAAGGATTAAGATGTAGAGACTGTGGTTAAATAATTAATTCAAGAATCAATCATAATAACAATAATATTGTTGATGATAATATCAATAACAAAACAAAACGAAAAAATCCCATATTGCCAAATAACCTCGAAAGTCCATGGTTTATATGGGGGGGGGGGGGAAATAAACTAATTGATTCTTGAATTAATTTACAAAAGTTTAAATAAACTAGATTGTATTAAATCGACTTGATCATTAAGTAAGTTACAATTTTTATCATTTTTATGTTTATAAATTTCTATAGACTCTAATATATCCAATTGATAACTCTTTACAAAATTAAACAATAATTTAGTATTCTCCGGAGGAGGGAATTGATGATTGTTATCAAAGAAATGATTAGCAAAACTTGAATGATCATTCTTCAAACGAAATGATCTTAAATGTTCGTTATACCTAATACGTATAGATCTGCCAGTCTGTCCGATATATATGCTGTTACAGTCTAAGCAATTTAGTTGATAAACACCTGTGTGGTCAAGTTTATGTGTTCTGTCTTTACTGTTAAATAAAATATGTGATAATATATTTGATGGTTTAAATGTGACTTGTATGTTGTTTTTTCTTAAAATACTGGCAATCTTTTCAGAAATATTTCCAAAATAGGTAATCCTGCAAAATTTGGTAAGTTTATCATTAGATAATTTAGGATATATATTGTTACAAGCAATTTTAAATTTTTTATTGTTAATGATTCTATTGATGATTTCAATCTTAAATCCGTTATTTATTGCAATTGTTCTAATTATGTTTAGTTCTTTATTCAATTTATCTAAAGATAGCGGTACTGTAAAGGCCCTGTGTATCATAGAATTATAAGCAGAAATTTTTTGACAAAAGGGATGAAATGAATTTGCTGAAAGAGTAATATCTGTATATGTTGGTTTCCTAAAAATATCGAAATTTATTTTATTGTTCTCATTTATTAAAGTTAAATCTAAGAAATTAATTTTGTGTTCAGTTTCTATTTCTTTCGTAAATTTAATTTTTGGATGAATACTGTTCAAGAAATTTTGAAAATTGTCCAATTGTCTTGTTGTTCCTTTAAAACAAGCAATAATATCATCTACATATCTATACCAAAATAGAATATGTTGTTTCCCTAATTCTGAGTTCATAATTTTTTCTTCAATATCTGACATGAAAATATCTGCTAATAAAGGACTAATTGGTGAACCCATAGCAAGACCTAAATCTTGAGTATAATATTTATTATTGAACTGGAGATAATTTTGCTCAATACAAAGTTGGAAAGCAGTAATAATATCAATATCTTCTTGTTTTACTTTTTGGTAGAAGTTCATGATTTAACAAATAAATACTTCGCGAACTACCAATATATATATTGGTAGTTCGCGAAGTATTTATTTGTTAAAAAATAGTAATAATATCATTTTTTATAACAATATTAGTATGAGTTTTATCTAAAATATTTTCAATTGATTTTAAGCATTCATTAGGAGGAATATTAGGGAACATATTTGTAACATCAAAAGAAACCAAAAGGGACCCTGTTGGAATATTTTTATATTTGATATTGTTAATTAATTCTAAAGAATTTTTTAAACTAAATTTGGATTTAAAATTTGTTGTATTTTTGAATATCTATATTATTAATGTTTGTAGCTAAATTTCTCGTGGGAGCATTAATATATGATACTACTGGTCTTATAGGTGTATTAATTATATGGATAAGTCCATATAATTTAGGGGCACATGCATTCATATTAATTAATCTTAATTTTTCAAAATTGTTATTGAAAATACTGTTGCAATTCTTTAACCAATCTTTTAATTTTGTTTGAAAATGTTTTGTTGGATCTTTTTTCAGTTCAGTTAATTTTTCATTTGTAATAAAATTTTGCATCTTTGTTATATATTCATCTTTAGGTAAAATTACTATAGCATTGGATTTGTCGGCTTTCGAAACTATCAAATTATCTTTATTAATTTTTTCTTTAATAGAATTAATTGTAATTTTATCGATTTTATTAATTTTATTAATGATGGAGTTTTTGTACTGAAAGGAATTATGAATTTTATTTCTAATATTCTGAGAATCATCATCCTTTTTTAAAATTACTTCAATTTCTGAAATTAAAATTTCGGTTCTATTTATATTGTTTATATTGGGGGCAAATTTTGGACCTTTTGATATTAATTCTGTTTCATTATTGTCAAAAACTGTATTACTGTAATTGATAAATTTGGAACTAAATATTGATTTCTTAGAATTGTTGTTATAAATGTCAGTTTTGCTATAGTTTTGAATATAGTTCAAATTATCTAACTTCTTTCGTTGTGTGAGGTATTTTTTATGTATCATTTTACTAATATTGTCTCTAATTGTGTCATCTAAACTGTCAAACTCTATAGCGTGTAATTTGTATGAAAGTTCAGAGTGTAAAACTTTAATGTAGTGATTTAATACGTATCTTTGTTTATATTGGGTTCTACATTCTTCTTTCAACCAAACTCTCTGGGCAGCTTTAATTGCCTTCTCTGCAGCAATCGTGTTACTTCTCGTTGTGATATGTACATATTTGGGAACTATCTTCATTCTTAAACATTCTTGATTAAACCAAATATTTTGACTTATTTTTCTCTGTTTCAGTTTAAGCTTCTTGTATAGTCTTTCTTGAACTGCCGTGCTGGCATTTTTTATGTAGTTAATATTTTCACTTTTCACTATTTGGTAGAAATCCATGATTAAATAAAAAATTACTTCGCGTACTACCAATAAGTATAACAAAATTATTTTATTTAACCGGTTTCAAGATCTACAAACGATCCCATCATCAGAAATGTTTAAGAAAAATTGTAAACAAATTATTATGACAGTTGACAAGGAAACTAAAATTGACAAATTATAATGATATCCATGAAATAAGATAACTAGATAACTGAATTTCAGTATTTACCTACGGGGTATAAGAAAAACACAAAGGAAAATCGAATACCTCCTAGCAATAAAATTTAAAATTGCTTGTAACAATATATATCCTAAATTATCTAATGATAAACTTACCAAATTTTGCAGGATTACCTATTTTGGAAATATTTCTGAAAAGATTGCCAGTATTTTAAGAAAAAACAACATACAAGTCACATTTAAACCATCAAATATATTATCACATATTTTATTTAACAGTAAAGACAGAACACATAAACTTGACCACACAGGTGTTTATCAACTAAATTGCTTAGACTGTAACAGCATATATATCGGACAGACTGGCAGATCTATACGTATTAGGTATAACGAACATTTAAGATCATTTCGTTTGAAGAATGATCATTCAAGTTTTGCTAATCATTTCTTTGATAACAATCATCAATTCCCTCCTCCGGAGAATACTAAATTATTGTTTAATTTTGTAAAGAGTTATCAATTGGATATATTAGAGTCTATAGAAATTTATAAACATAAAAATGATAAAAATTGTAACTTACTTAATGATCAAGTCGATTTAATACAATCTAGTTTATTTAAACTTTTGTAAATTAATTCAAGAATCAATTAGTTTATTTCCCCCCCCCCCCATATAAACCATGGACTTTCGAGGTTATTTGGCAATATGGGATTTTTTCTTTTTGTTTTGTTATTGATATTATCATCAACAATATTATTGTTATTATGATTGATTCTTGAATTAATTATTTAACCACAGTCTCTACATCTTAATCCTTGAGTCTTTTTTTTTTTTTTTTTCTTGCTATTATTGACTTATTTCTCTCTTTTTTAGTTTATTACAATATGTACTAGCAGTTGGCAGTTGTCAAGACAGAACACATAGACTTGACCACAATTTATTACAAGATTAGCAGTTGGCAATTGTCAAGATTCCATGGATATTTTATTTATTTATTTAGTTTTTTCTGTTCTGATATTTCACTTGAAGGTTTTTTCAATTGAATTTATTGTTTTCTTCCTATATGGTTTTCTTTAAATTCATTGTTTTTTCCCTTCAAGCTACGAGGTATTAGATTTTCCTTTGTGCTTTTCTTATACCCCGTAGGTAAATACTGAAATTCAGTTATCTAGTTATCTTATTTCATGGATATCATTATAATTTGTCAATTTTAGTTTCCTTGTCAACTGTCATAATAATTTGTTTACAATTTTTCTTAAACATTTCTGATGATGGGATCGTTTGTAGATCTTGAAACCGGTTAAATAAAATAATTTTGTTATACTTATTGGTAGTACGCGAAGTAATTTTTTATTTAATCGTGCATTAAAAGTTTTTATGTAATCGTCGGTGAACAAACTCCGGAATCGTAGTGGTAGAATTGTTCGATTCTCCTCGAAGTCAGCAACTACACGTTCACCATATTAGTATTAAGCATACTAAAACGTTCCACTGCATATTTCTTATTTTCAACCAAATTTTTTGCATTTAAGTAAGGTTTGATGTAAGACTGCTCGTTTAAATTTTGGAAGACTGACATTTTGCGTTATTCGCTCTCGGTTTATAAATGATATAAAAAGCTATACAATACGTATATAAGTAATTCGAATCCCTCCCCCCTTCTTACTGAGAGATGTAACATGATCCTTTTGACTTTCAAATAACCTGTTGCAACATTTTTCACAACTGGTGTTGTCAATGACCTCTCAATCGGCAGAGTTCGGATTACATGCTAAGTAACCTTGAACATGATATCCGACTATCTTATTACGCCACACATCTTATTACACAGGCAGCAAAACTGTAACGAGATCTATGTGACTTTCAAACAACATTCACGTTGATGTAAATTGACAACATCCTATCCTGTTACAGGAAAAGTTCCATGAAATTCAACGCCAGTTCAATAACTTCTCAATCGGTGGAGTTCGGAAATGCTCGGTGAAATTAAACATCAGTAAAACAATATGCCAGTTCTGGATCAGACTTTGAACAATGGCCTATAACCGATAATTATCTCAGAACACCTGTTGCAACATTTTTTACATCTGGTGTTGTCGGCCGAGAACCGGCAACTGACTCAGAACCGGTAGCCGGTTCTGGCCCATCACCGATGGCCAAAAACATTTAGAGCCCGTTCTAGGTCATCACGTGTAAATTCTTATGGACAAATTGTTTGCAGCGCCTTTTCATGTGAAGGCCCAGAACCGGCAGCCGGTTCTGGGCCCATTGCCGATTCTGGGCCCATTGCCGATTCTGGGCCAATGGCCCGATGGCCTAGAACCGGCCATTGGCCCAGAACCGGCAATGGGCCCAGAATCGGCTGCCGATTCTGGGCCATCACATGAAAAAGCGCTGCAAAGGGGGCCCAGAATCGGCTGCAAACAATTTGTCCATAAGGAATTACATGTCATGGCCTAGAACCGGCTCTATATGTCTACTCGCATTCTTTTTATTCCAGTCAGTAGCAGACAGAGATTCGATGTCAGCGCACGAAGCCCACGCAAAAAGGGGGGTACGCTTGTACCTGCAATGTAACTCATTTTTGAATTGTTCTGCAATAAATCTTTAAAGGGGGTCTATCACAAAAATGAAAATTGTAGAACAAGGAATTCTAAAAACAAATTTTCAATCCGCACTTCTTTACGACAGGCCGTTTCAGAGATATGCGCGCTAAACGATATGTCGCATTCACTCGTGACGTCATGGCGACACAGCGCGGCGTATAGGCTGGGGCGCGCATTGTGAATCGACCAGATGCGGCGTGTTGTAACTCGTGTTCAATAATTGTTGCAAGGTTATTTCACGAAGTTCAGTTGCAAAAATTTATTGAGCATGGCTTTCGGGTTGGAACCAAAATATAGTGAGTCGGAAATGAGGCGTATGGGCAGTGAAAATCTTAAAAGAATCGAAGAAAATGATAATGCGCGGTTGAACAACGTAAGGTGGTGTGCCGATGGCTACTAAGAAGGAAAGTGTTTGCTGTTGGGATAATGATGAAACAACTAAAGTTAGGAACAAAAATATATGCATAACTTTGCATGAGAGTTTTGATAATATAGTTTTAAATTTAGATACTTTAAATAGGTATTGTAAGACACAATATAATATTAAAAGAAGTGCAAAAGCCACTCCGAAAAGAAGAGTTATATGGAAGTGAATAACAAACAGGCTTTGGCGTCATATTTCCTACAAAAATTTTACACCTTGGGTGAATTCTTGGACTTCAATTGGACATTTCAATAAAATTGTTATTCCAGCTTGCGTAGTAAGCCAAATTCGGGAACGCTTTCCTGAAATTAACGGCATATACACTGGTTTCAAAGAATATGAAGATGGACAAGAACAGTAAAACTTATAATAACGATAGATCTGCATAAATAGTGTCCTTTTAAAATTGTAATTAATTTATAATGTACCTACCTAATCTTTACGTTTATTAACAAAATGGTTTTATTCTTAATAAATCAAAACTGAACTTAAGTAAAAACAGAATTATTCCTTAAACCTAGATAAAAGTCACGGCGATTTATGCTTTTCCACACTGTAAACCGCTGAGGCTTTTTATTTTTATTAGGAAATCTATGTAAAGATTCGGACGAGTTTTTAAGGTTGTTATTACACCCAAAAACACAACTATTAGACATTTTAACCTGTGCTCTTAACAATTCCACCTTACGCAAATTTTATGGATGTCTCAGGAAAATACAAACAAGGGAAACTGCAAGCAACAACCGATCTGGAAGAGCGGCACGGCGTACGCAGCGGCTTAAGAGCGCCCGCCAAGTGTCGCCATGACGTCACTCGCAATAATCGCTCGACTTCAGAAATGAGAATCTCGAAAACTGTATCAGTTTTTTAAATGCGGATTACGATTTTATTCTTAGATTTTTTTTTACTACTTTTTCATCACAAGTTATATTTTTGTGACAGACCCCCTTTAAACAAATTTTGTGGGTATTAACGTCAAGAGAAAAAACCCAAACAATAACCATATCCAGTTGCATCCTAAGGATGCCGTGAGTGTTTATTTGTGGGTAAAATCTATGGAATATGTCAAGAAACATCTTCCATTTTATTTTATAAACAGCGAGGCTCAATGTCTTCGCTCAAAGAAAGCGAATTTGAAAAGAACGATTTTTTTGGCTTTTATGACAAATTTTCAAGAAGGTATGTTGACAAAGCTTGCGTGAGATAAAATTTGTATATATATTCTACTCATGGCACAACAGGTTATGATTTCTTGTTGACTACCATTATGGTGGTGGACGAATGTGGTGAAGGAATTCCAGTTGTTTTTTTTAATTTTTAATAAATGCGATACCAATGTTTTAAAGATTTTTTTTATTTAATAAAAGTAAAAATGGGAGATGCTATACAATGAAATGCTTTTATGTCAAATGATGCTGTCGAGTTTTGAATTGCCTGGCGTATGGTGATGGGGAAGTCAAATAATAAATTATTTGTTGTGTGAAAAGCATGTTGATAGGAACTGGAGAGAACAGATGCAAAAAATTAAAGGCGATCAACAGTTAGAAGCAGAAGTTTGTAAAGTTCTTCGTGTTTTATTGGAAATGCAAAATAAGGAAGAATTTGATAATCTTTTGTATAAAGTTACACATCAGCTATGTGCATCAAAAGATACCTCGGATTTTGGAAGATATTTCCAAACTTTTTAACGTTGAAATTTTATACTACAACATTTTTCGGATTTTAATATACTTATTTATTTAAATTCATATACAATGATGGTACTTACAACGTGCTAGAAATGATTGTGTTGCTATGTCTAACTTATTTAATTTTGTTATTGATTAGTTTCTCTCCTTAGCTGCCATCGCAGTTGTCTTTCTCAGATGCCTCCGTCCCAGCCCTCGGTCATATATTCTTAGGTTGCTGTCGATTTTGTTTCACTTCTGGAATTATTTACTTTTATTAGTTTATCAGGCTGAATAGGGATTGCTGAGTTTTACCTTTTGTATTGCCCTGTACGTTCTTGTATTTTTGTCATCTAACTGGACTCTGGATATTGCCAGTATCTGCTGGTTGTTTATTTTGTTCTCTTCATTAATTGATATTTACCCTTTTTCTGATCAATTCTGTGTGTCTTATTGTTCATCTTTCAGACTTTCATATTGCTTTTAGTTTACGAAATCTTTCAATCATTGAGGTAATCTGTCAAACTTTAGGGCACCTTTTGGGGTTATGTTTTGATTTTGCGATTTCCCCAGCTGTCATGTGTGAAGGTCACCTCGATTGTATACTTTTCGGTAGTTCAGTGGTGTTCTCATCTATTTCAACTTTCTAAATCGATCCTTTCATTTCTTTATGTCCTTTATTCTCTTTTCTTTCAACTCGAGAGGTTTGCTTAAGGCTTCTATCATCCTTATTATATTTCTGCTCAGGGTTGCAAGTCTTCAGAGCGTTTCTTTCCATCTATTTGTTATTCTGCACCCGGCGACGCTTATGCTTTTTGATGTTGGTTTGGGGAGTTTGGATTTTCATAGGTTGATCGTCGCGTATTCTTCAGGTGCGCATTTTTTTCCAACTTTGCAATTTCCGCTAGCGAGTGGCACTTTCATTCTGACTTCGAAGGTGATTGGTTTTGTGTGATCCGGAGAGTTTGAATATATTTTTCATTGCCAAGAAATTGGGATTTTCTCCGGACATATTCCAGACGTCGTTTCAGCCTGTTTGTTTTGTAGGAAGCGTCGTCTACTCCCGATTTGGGGATTTTGGGAGAGTTTACCGTCGATTTTAGTTGGAAGTTTGTTGGAAAAAAACCCTCTCGAGGTGAGCACGTGTTTCTTTCTTTCTATTTCCTTCATTTGTTTAATTCTTATTATTAGTATTGTGTTGTCTTCTTCATTTCTATTTTTCTTTATTCTAATTATTGTCCTTACGACATTTTAGGGTTTTTTTGGGACATATTTTGTGGATCACGATCACGGGTTTTTGGACGTTATCTGGATAGCCAGTCCAACTGCAGAATCGTCCATATTGTTGAGAGTCGCAAGTTACCAGGCGACCCTATAATGTTTTAATTCCATTACGGAAATTGCGTAATGCAGGTTGGATAATATCTTCCCCTGCGCGGACAAATTATTTAGGATAGATAATAATATTTCCTCCACCAGACGGATTACCTCATCGTCTATGAATTTGCGTACCACGAGAGTTAGAAGCAGCTCTCTAATTGGTGGAAAGAGATCACCCGATACGCTAACCACCCCGGTAAGCCAGATCGACTCGCGAAAACTTCAGTAGTAACCCATTTCTTCGTTCGTATACGACGTGTTCTGAAAGGTTTAGTTCGCATTGTAGGCGTCCATTTAAGTGGGATTTTTCCTTCAGACACCTTGCTGGACATTGCTTAATTGGTATTGATTGTGAATTGATAGTGAAAAAAGCAAAGTTCCATACCATTAATTTGGGATTATTCATACGGACGTTGGAGTTACTATTCGCAGGCAAATATTCTAACCAGGTAGGAAGTCCTTTTAATTCTCATCTTTTCTTTGCCCGTGCAGGCATGTGTTTCGTGGAATTCTTTTGATTTCTCTTTCCGTATTCTTTGCCGAGATATCTGTACGATATTTCAGGGTCTTTCGTTACCCCGTTTGTATTGGGTAAACAACATAGAAGCTAGAACTCTGTGTATGAAGTGTTCGAGTCATCCACATCTGTACCCGGACGAAATATTGGAAACACAAGTACGATACGAGGGCTGCCCGTTATGCTATTGGCCCCTGTGCTGAAGAAATAGGACATCCTTTAAGAAGCAATTTGGGAACAAACCAGATAAGCAAAGACGATATCCATTGAGGTCAGAAATTTTATACTTTGTTATCGCGACCCGCCATCTTTGACCGCGAGTTAAGCTATTTAGTAGCGATCTTTTGGTTACGTATTGCCTCGTTTGTGATATTCAGCATGTCAGTAGTAGTATCGCGTTGTTTGTAAAGATCAGAGATAGTAGTCAAAAGATTTTTAGTAGTTGTGTAATCGTGGTTCTAGACTACGGGGTTAAGTTATTGTGTAACAAGTTTATTGGTAATTTTTGACATTGTAGAATCATTGTAATCAGTGATTCGGATATTTTGCGCATTTCTTTAGTCGCCATCTTTACGGAACGCGCAGGCGTGAACGAAGCTTCCTTCCGTGCGGCATATTACCGGTTTGTTTATAACTCATAGTTTATCTAAAGCGTATTCCGAGTTACAGAGCTTATAGCTCGACCATTTTACCTTGGTCGATTGTGTATTTTGCACTTACATGTTTTGAAATTCGATATTTAAGACTAAATTTAATCTTTAGCGCAAGTAACAACAACTCCTTGGCGCCCTTTTCCTGTTTATACCCACCCCATCTTCGGCTTCGAGCTTAGCTGCGGCAGGATCCTCCATTATGGCGTTAGACTTTTAGGTTACGTCACAACTTATTACGCAAATTGTCCGCAGTTATCGGAATTCTGCTTTAGGAAGGAGTTGGGCATTAATACAAATATGTATTTAGAATCAATGCACAAGATACAAAAACATATACACCTAGAAGGTAAGAAGGGTAAGAGGTTAGATCGAATGAAATTAGTTAGGGATCATTCCAAGAGGTTAAAAAATGTTAAAGGAAAATCATCCTACCGATTAAATATTATCAAACAGAGGCATAAAAGTAGTAAAGATATTAAAGTGGATCACATTACCCAGGTTGCTCATAGTACTTGGAAATTACAACCTTTAAGAAATAAAACATTTTGTAAAATTGAAGAGCCTGAATGCACAAAATGCCAACTCTTTTGCGATAAGTGTCAAATTTGTATCCATAGTTTTACTTGCACGTGCCTCAATTTTTTTGTGTAAGCATATTCATGCAATCTGTAGTCAATTTAATATGGAGTCCGTTATCAGTAATCTGGATGGAGCAATACTGGAAGCAGCAGAATGCACAAACGAATTACTGAATTTTGCACCACAGCACAGTGAAAACAAAATTAGATACTTTAGTTGGACTTGTTTCTAACAGGGAAATAACTGAGCTCATCAATATGAAATTAGATTTTAGATTCTGCAATAAAATTATTTAATAATGGGGAACAGAAAACAAATCAAATTTCTAGAGAACCAGCAACAAAGGTCCAAAAACAATTACGACTCACATCGATAAAAAATTCACAGACCTCGCATCTTACGCAAGTATCATAGGCGTATTGAAAATACCGACACACAACTGCTCGATTTCTAAGTTGTCCAACAAAAGTGATCTGTGCCGTTTCAAGTTGGTATATTATTGATACAATAAAATAAAAGAAATGATTTGTGACAAGCACAAGGCACATAGTCAAACTGACGCAATACGTAACAAAATATTAACGCATCCGGTTTGTACAGTTTGGACTTTTACTGCAACGCGATATCCCTCTTAAGCTTGTCGCCCACTGCGACGGCACGAAACGAAATGATGCGGCGCGGCACGGCACGGTATATCTATTTTCTCCGCCCATATACACGACGCGCACCGGCGAGGAAAGACGACAAATCAACAGTTGAGTTTACACACCGATGGAGTATATACTACGCCGAATAGTTCCTCGGAGGAAGAATCTTCGTTGTAGCGGCATTGCTTGAAAAGCAGGAAAAACGAAGAAGAAAAAGGCGAATGTGGGTTCACGATGTTAATGCCAAGAGACTAGAATAAGCTTGTCTTCCATGTTTCAGCTGTTAACTACCAGCACTAACATGTGCCAGAGCGTCAGCGAGTGCTACGTTCGTAAAAATACCTAACACGCAAGCGCAATCCGCACGGCTTCGTGAAATTATGCGCCCATATACACGATACTGTACGGCACGATACTATTTTTGCTGGTTGGGATCGTGAGAGAAGAATCCCGGCATCGCCGTCCCGTGTCGCACAGTGCCGTGTCGGCTATATGGCCGCTTCTCCATTCATTCGCATGTATTTAATCCTAAATGGATTTTTCCGTTCCGTACCGCGCCGCGTCGTGCCGTAGCAGTGGGCGACAAGCTTTAAACGGTACTCGCGCTCGCCGTACTTTAGTTTACATCTGGCTAGCGCTCTAAATCCAATTTATTAGCGGCCTCGACTGCGCACGCCGCCAACAGAATCTGTCGCGTGTCGATACATTTTTCGTAAGATGAGTCCCATATACACGAGCCCAGAAGTATTTTCAATACTAAAATAAACGATGCAAAACTGGTTCAGATCAGACTCTAAAGAAACCTCGGACAGAGGAGAAAGAAAATATATTGAAAATATTGAATTCTGAGCATGCTGATGATCATGATTATTGCAGCACAGTAGGTGTATATGGAAATCCACAACCCTAGACTATTTTCTGTGATTAGTTACAATACTAATTATGCTTATAAATAAATTTCAAACTTTTTACTTAATCACACTAAGCGTTCTTTTACTATGAGGCGCCGTTTGTGCCATAAGTATTTGTAGTAAAATAATTAAAAAGATGACAAAGAAAGAAGAAAAATGTGCATGAAAAAAAAATAAAATGTGTATTAAGGAAATATTTTTCAGGAATAAAAAAAAAATCGTGGAAATATTTTTTTCACTGTGACAAAAAAAGATTTCACTGATTTTTTTTTTCTCTGGGAAAATTTTTGTCGCTGGAAATATTTTTCTTAAGGAAAGATTCTTGCGCGCAAGGAAAAAAATATTTTGTTGGCTGTGCTGTGTAGATTTTTTGGGCTGGTGAAATATTTTTTTCAGCTTTCGTTTACTCACGCATGATGGCGCTAATGTGAATCAGAGATCGCAATCCAGCAATGTTGCCACATATGCTGTTACTTTCAATGCGATCTACTGTTATAAAATTTAAATGTTGTGTTGTAAATAGTTCAAGTGATTCAGATGATTCACGTACGTCTCATAACTATGTAAAGACAAACATACCTACCAAAGTCTGTGTTGATTTTTTTCAGTAACGGTGAATTCAGTTTAGTTCGTAAGTACGACATGTGCAACTTAGCTACTATGGCAACTAGTAAGTTGTTCTATTAATAATGCACCTATCGCGTTTATATCCCACCTAGGTTTTGCCAATGCACAAATTTAAAGCGTTCTGATTGGTCAGCTGCATACATAGAATGATTAAAAAAATGGAATGGAGCTGCGTTTAAACGTTTCTAAAAATGTTAATGAGAAACTATACAAACCGTTAAAAAAGTAATACCTAATATGTACTTTTTTAATCATCATTCTACTTATTTTTTTAACTTTACTTTGTCCAAATTCATCACAACAAACTGTAGTGGTAAAATTGGCACTTAGTTCTTAGTACCCAATGTAAATCTTCTTAACTACTTAAGTAGGTAGGTATTAATTTATTTTAGCCTGTTAAAAATGGGAAATTTATAGGAACAGTAGAAAGTTCGCACTATGTGGGAATATATTTTTGTTCTTTAATTTAAAAATTTATTTTATTGTGAAAATGTCCTTCAATCAAAATATCAAAATATGGTAGGTAATTTGGTAAAATTATTGCAATATTCCAGAGATTGGCAAAAACCTACCGTCCTTTATCTCATTTTAGAAAAAAAATATACAGAAAATTTGTTCCTAATTAAGAGTTATGCTAAAATTTCAATGAAAAGCACAATCTAAAAAACACAAAATAAGTAATTGTATTATTTTCTCATTAAGCAAATACAAAACATTAAAATTGTGGAGGTGTCAATTAAGCAGATATGTATTTTAAAATGAACAAAAATGAATAGAATTAATTTCTTACAATACTTTTTATTTGAATTATAGTTGTTGTCGATAGAAGTTTGAAGTGAATGGGGACGTTTCCTCTTTGCCTCTCCTTTCTTCTTAAAATATGAATGATCATAGGATTTCTTGTGAGGTCGACCACTCTGCAGACATTTTCTTCCACCGCACTTTATCCTTCTTCGTATCGTAATATGATATTTTGAATGAAGGACATTTTTACAATAAAATAAATTTTTAAATTAAAGAACAAAAATATATTCCCACGTGGTGTGAACTTTCTACTGTTACTATAAAATTTATATTATTATGTTTTCTCATATGTGTTTCCATATGAGTGATTTTCGAGTCAGTTCCTGACGGTCCTTTTCCGAAAAAAACGACTATTTCCAAATGTTTTTTTACTATGTTTTTACTTATGAATAATCTCTTGCGAAAAATCATTCTGTTTGAGTTGCCAAATGCTGACTGGAAAATCGCTCATAAGAAAACTCATATGAGAAAACATACAATAATGAAACTAAATTTCTAAAAACAAAATGCCATAATCCTTGCTTGTGTTCCTAGATTAGGGAGTAAGCGTTTTTTTTGCATTGTATTTCAGTTCTTTCGCCACGCAGCTACGTATGCAGATGCAGCTAACCAATCAGAACGCTTTAAATTTGTGCATTGGCAAAACTTAGTTGAGATACAAATAAACGCGTACCTATCGGCAATCGAACGTATTCGGTGCTCCATTTCATGCCTTGATCTTGATTCCTTCATTGCTTATAGTTTGTGTTCAGTGGTGCATTAAACCTACAGAACAGAGCACTGCGCAACTGCGCTTATGAACTAAACTGAATACACTATAACTACTAAACAAATCCAACGTAGATGTTGGTATTTCTGTCATACCTAGTTAATGCGATGTTCGTGAATTATCTAGTACCACCTAGATTATTTACAACACATTAAAAATTTTGAATTTTACAGATTACAGTCCCACCCATCAGAAAATAATGGCAACATTGCTGGATGGCGATCCCTCAGTCACGTTAGCGCCATCATACGTAGGTAAACGAAAGCTGAAAAAAATATTTCACCAGCCTATGAAATCTACACAGCCAAGGAAATATTTTTTTCTTGCGCGCAAGAATCTTTCCTTAAGAAAAATATTTCGGTGAAAAAAATATTTCCGCGCAATTTTTTTTATTCCTGAAAAATATTTCCTTAATACACATTTTCTTTTTTTCATGTACCTACATTTTTATTTTTTCTTTGTCGTCCTTTTAGTTATTTTACTACAAATACTTATGGCACAAACGGCGCCTCATATTTTACACTGATCGGCAAAGATTAATAAAATGAGATTCAAAAATTATTATACATTTTATGAAATTTTGTTTTTATAAGTAAATAAATGTAAATGATAATTATTTAAAATATGATTTGATTCGGTCTTGTAGGTATAATACTTATATGAAATATGAACTTTATAAACTTACTTAAACCATGTTTGATATCTTTGTAAAATTTATGTAAAATTTTGTTCCATTTATTTTTTGTTAAATATTACTGTTTTTATTCAGCTAACAGCTTACTTTTTATATTTATAAAAAACGTCTAAAATTTATTCAGTATTCTAAACACGTTATTTCCTATGATTGAGATCCGAAAATGCGCTGTTTATAAAATTTTGAGAATAAATATTATAACAGATAAGTGTATTTAAAGAATGATCTAATTCTAACTTTTAACTAAATTGATGTTTTTAAACCATAACTATTGATCCCTACAAAATAAAGTACATTCAATTCTAACTTCTGTAAGTTTCAACAAAACAAATACACCTTTCTTAATTTTATGTAGAAAAAAATTATTTGTTTATTTAAATAATAACACAGCAGCTGTTATTAACACGAACACAAGGCAAGACAGTTCCCGGCTAAAAATTAAAGATATGCGCATGCGCATCACGACTTTATTAAGTTGCCGAATTGTAGTGAAGTGACAGTAGGATCGCAGCCATTCCTTTCTGGAGCGGCTCGTAAAGTTTGGTGGTTAGGTATGTTGTTGGTGTGCTCTTGACAAAATAAATTTTAAATGTTCAAAAATCATACGCATACAGCTGGCACCGATTTAAAAATATAAAATATGGAAAAACCCCCAATTATTAACGATAAGTTAAGGGATTCTCCAGAAAAATAACTTTTATTCTGAAAGGATCCAGTTCAAATTTATATTAACTTTTTACGCGGGCCAACAGAAAATATGGTTTACCTCTACAAATCCAATAAGCAAGTTTTTTGGTGATTACCAAATATGACAAATGAGACCACATGTTCCACTTTAGGTCAAGAGGCTTAGTTTTAATTGCGTTAGGGGTGTAAATGTTTAGGTAATTTGATAGGACCCTAGGAAAGAATGTAGAGCCTTGTTTTGCTTAAAATGAAAGTTTTGAACTCTCTTAAGTTAGAAACATATATTGTTAGATATGTGTAGGTTAAAATTAGGCGAAGTTTGTTATTAAAACTTATTTTTCGTCGAACAAAAAGGTCGGGGAGCTCATTTTTAGGGAAGAATGTGTTTGCCTTTTGAAAAGTGTTCAATGAATTTTGCACTGGTTAGTCTAACAATATTTTATGTATATTTCATTATTTGCGATTTTTTTGTTCACTAAATTTACGTCAATAATTCTGATAAATTAATTTGGGGTTCCTTTTATTCATTTCTACAGTTCATAAAAGAGATGGTGTCAGTTTTGTTTTATGTTCATTACCGGGGTATGTGATTGCATTTCGTACCTATTTGTTGTTTGATATTTAACTGACGTTTATTGGAGTAACAAATACTCAACTGTTTTTGGGATGTTTTGAGAATGTGGGCCTTGATCAATTTAAATAACATTTTCACCCGTGCGAACAATAATTATCGAAGTGCCTTGAGTTCTATAATATATTATATTGTTTTATTTGTGTCACTTGATCCCCAAGGTGGAACCTGTGAACCTATTTTATATGTGTTTATGCTATTGTTCCTTGATCCCCAAGGTGGGATCTGGTACCTATTTGCTTATTATTTATGTGTTTATGCCGTCGTTAAGGACCCTGGTACTTGGATAATCTCGTTTCAATCTTCAACTTTTATGTGCCTGTGTATTATTTGTGTTACTTGTTATTTCCAATATCCGCTGTACATAATGCTCGCTGCTTTGATTTATAATTTTAACAATCACATATTCTGCATTTTGGCCATTTTATTCAACATCTTATTCTTTTATTATATGCAATTGACGTCTTATTTTATTATTTCATTGAACACAAAAATACTTCTCATTATTTCCATTTTATTAAATTTTCACATTTTCACATCTTTAGATTATATGTTTTGCATATGTTCATTTGTATTTTAACCATTTACGATTTTGATTCTGTGTTTGACTTATAGACATTTGCTTTGTTTCTTTTTTTGGCACAAATACTTACTTTTTATTATTTCAAATTATTGAAAAATATAACTGGATTTTTACATATTATTTTTTTAATAGCAAAAATAAGTCATTTTCTACATTTTATTGTTTTTCTCTGATAATAAATATAATTTACGTTTTTGCTCATAATTATTGTTTCTGTGATTGACCAATAAATTACCGAATTGTGTATAATTTTGTTTCATTTGTTGCCAAATAAAATTGAGGTGGTTATAAATTCACAGCTTTTATTATTATCAATCCTTCCTAGATTCGTTAGTAATCAGTGTATCAACTTCGATTTTAAAAACACAACGTAGAGTCCTACTTCAACTTCGCGCGCATATTTTGACTAGACACGGGTGGGGTATATTAGTATTGAAAATGCTATTGGGATCACGTTTAGGCAAACTTAATGAGGATGGCGTGACCTCGAACAGCGCATACGGATAATATTGGATTGCGTGACATATGAAATGCCGACACCGAATCGGCGCGGAAGCAGTTATTGTTTTAAAACAAACCGCAAAGTATGGCTGTTTATTGTTACGATCTCGACCCCGCAAAATCGGTAAACGTAAATTAATAATAATTAATTTGTTATATTGTGGCAGATATAACTCATAAGTGTTTTAAATGTAAAAATTGTGTCAGGCATTTTCAATACATACGATGCTTGCGTAAGGTGCGAGATCTGTGAATTTTACAATACTTAACCTAGAAACTTCTATGGCCAAGAAATAACTTTTCAATGCATTACTTTCGTATATCAGAATGAATTCCCAAACACCTTTTGTGTCAAGAAGGCATGGTATATGTAGACGATTGGTTAAGCCAGAACTTCATAAAATTACAAATTTGACTTCCGATTCTAATAATATGAGTGTAGTAACGTCAAACGATTCTCATAAGTTTTTAATAATGATAATGCTTTATATTCATATGAAGACTCCGATACAAGTGGCAAGTTTACTACGAGTAGTTCATCATGCTTCCATATGCCTGCGTATGAAATACCATTACCGCAATATAGTTTTGATGTTCAATTATTAGCAAACCCAAAAACTAACAGTGACGAAGACTTCGCTCGAAATTTAAGAAATTGGTCTGCAATACCGACACCTTTACGTGAAATATCAATACGTGAGCTTTTAGAATTATTGAAGCAGAAATGTTCGTATTTACCTAAAGTTGCTAGAACCATTTTACGAACACCACGCTCCTGCAATTTTCAAATTATAAATAGTATTGTCATTTTGGCACAGAAGAAATGTTTTGTAGAGCAATTAACAGAAATAGCATTGATATAAATTGGGAAAATGACCAAGTCTTACCCTTATCCATTAATATTGACGGATTGCCGTTGTGCAAAAGTTCGCTAAGCCAGTTTTAGCCTATTTTGGGATCCATCAGTACAAGTATGGGGCGCCGCGCCGTTTGGGGCAAAATTGAAACTTTTTTTATATCAAGTATAATGATATTTACAATTCAAAAACGTAATATAAGCCAAATATTGAAATGTGGCAAGTAAAAAAATATTTCAAGTAAAAAAAATGCGACTAGAAAAAATGCGACCAAAAAATATTGCAACTCAAAAATATTTCAAGTAAAAAAATGCAACTAGAAAAAAATGCAACCAAAAAAAATTGCAACTAAAAAATATTTTGCAAGTAAAAAATATTTCAAGTAAAAAAATGCAACTAGAAAAAATGCAACAAAAAAAATTGCAACTAAAAAATGTTTTGCAAGTAAAAAATATTTCAACCAAGAAATATAAACCAATCTATCTACCTAGCAAGACAAATGTTTGGGATAAATAGTCTGTGGTTTGTATCACAGTTGCTTATATATAAGCAATTCTGTGGTTTGTACCTACTGTCACTGCGAACTTCACTTACGTCTTCTGTGTTTACGTTGTGTGTTCCTTGTTCTTTGCTAGCTTCCTTCTCGCGCGGCGCTGGGTTCTATTGGGCGGTTTTATTTTAAAACACATTTTTTTATATTTAGAGTGTATAATAAGGAAATAGGAAAGTAATTATTCATATCTTATCGAAGTAAGTAACTATACGTTTGCCGTTTGCGATATATTTTATGTGCTCTTCCTCTACTCTCTAGCTTCTAGCGTTTAATTTACAAGTATACAAGCACAGGTTTTTGAATATACAAAATAAGCTCAATGTTTCTAGTCTACTGAACTTAGAATTTCGTTAAAATGAAATGTTCAAGGTTCTTCCAAAATTTTAAAAATGTAGCAATAATAATAAATAATGACAGATTGGCCGAAACAAATTTTGGAATCTTGGCATTTATTTGTGCAGTAGAGTAACCTTTAACCTAACCTTGTTGGCAATATTCCCTGTCGAGACCTCTTTGCCGATGTTTAAGGACCCATTCTTTTAATAGGTTAAATAAACTACCATGATCTTGAACAAAAAAGATGAACTGCATAAGTATTATTTCTCAAATTATTTCTTTTTCAGCCTGGATTGTATGAACAGGGCAGAAGACAATAATTCTGACAGGCTTTGTTCTGTTGTAAATAACTTGTTATCCAGCGACTATTTTCGAAGATCATTAGAAAGTGCACTGCGAAATTCAGTATCTAATAGGCAAGTAAATAATCGTGAAAGCCCTGTTACTAATACTCACAATAGTGGTAATAATGCAATATGTAATAGCAGTTCAGTTTCACATGCTAGTAGTTCGCGTTCAATTGGAAACAGAATCCAGAGTGAAGTGTCACACTTGTTTAGGCCCCACATTACTATTCAAAGACCTTCCAAGAGAAAGTTGAAAGAAAACAATATTAAAACTTTTCACAAAAAATTTCTACTTTTGAAAAATCCAAATTCAAGTAAAGTAATCGCTGGCAACTAAAGAGGGACGTGTTATATTGAGCAAAATTTGCAAAACATGGTCAGAAGATAAAGTAAGAACACATATAAGAAGTTTATTTGCGAAATTTTTATCAAATAGTGAATTTGATATTCTGTTTCCGATATACAAAGACCACTTTAAAACTCATATAGAACCTGGAGAGGATTTGAATGTAAAAAATCTTCATCGTATGACAAGAATGAAACCGGTATATATCAGACGATCTACAAAATTATCAAATGTGTCTTTAACATCTGAAGATGAAGAAGATATGGGCACGTTCTCTAGCGAGGATTTTGAAAATTCAGTTAATGATATAGAGAATGTTATACACACGGTAAACGAGTCACCTCCTCTTAATTATGATTCAAATGATGAATTTGAAGATGATTTAAATAAAGCTATAGCAAATAGTTTAAGTGACACACACACATCATCTTCAGATTTGTTAGTTAGTTCAACCCTAGATTCATCACTCAATTCAGTTAATTTAAAAACAACCTACTCGCCTGTTACAAATTTACCCACCGACTCTTCACCTCAATTACAGCTACAAAACTTTATTGACCAAAATTGTAACATTTAATGTTATTAGAATTTTCATAATTATTTGTGCCATTTTTTTATGATATTTCAATAATTTTTGTGAATTTAATGGCAGTTAAACACTTAGTAAAGAGTATCTCGACGTTTCGCTCCCGATTGGGAGCTTTATCAAGAGTTTATTGAAAAGATTTGTATAACGTATAAAAATGTGACAAATTTTCTTAATAAAAATTGTAAATAACAGTAACTATGGGCTTATAATAATTAAAAATAGAAATTTTACTTGGCATACTCGATTTGGTAAAAAAGGAAATTGCAGTACATAATTTAGAATCAAGTGGTAGAGAACAGATTACTGTAAATTTGACTTAAATTTTGAATGTCAGATCTGTCATTCAAAGAGTTTTTATCTTTTTGGATGTGTATCATCTCTAAAACCAGTCTAGCTTTTAATTTTTTCTCCTGCTCCAGAATAGTAGTGTTGATCAAGTCGAAATCATGTTTGGTGTTTTTTATGTGCTTACTGATAGCTGAATTTCTAGTTTGGTATGTATGTTGTTTTAATCTAGTTTCAGGATGGTTCTTGGTTTGCCCAATGTATGTTTTATTACAGTTATTACAATTAATTTTGTATACAGTATGAGTTTTCATTAGTTTTGGAATTGGGGTTTTTAAATTAGAATATAAAAATTGTAAGTTATTATGCTTTTTATGAGCAATTTATTGTAAAATTATATTTTCTTAATAAGTTATTGATGTTATGTGATATTTCTTTTATATACGGTAAAGAAATGTAATTTTTTGGTTCTTTTTGGCTTTGATTATCATTATTGTTGTTATAAAACTGATGTAATCTAGTTTTTATAATTTTGTCAATAAAATTTCTTGGGCAGCTATTTTTTGTTAACGTCGAGATACTCTTTACTAAGTGTTTAACTGCCATTAAATTCACAAAAATTATTGAAATAATGTTATTAGAGAAAGCATTTTAATTGTGTTTTAATTACGTTGAAGACCATTATTTTGTGGATGAAAAAAATACACATATTGTTTACGGATGATTATGGAAACCCAGAAGGAGCCATAGATGCAGGTGGCCCCAAGAAAGAATTCTTTAGATTAATTCTCTCCGAAATAAAAGACTTCTCATTATTTGAAGGTATGTTTAAGGTTATACAGGGTGTCCAAGTTTGAGTAACTGATTCCCGATGGAATGTGAAGCCAAAAAGTTTATAAGAGGGCATGACCTAAAGTAACCTTCTCTAGAGTTATGATCCCTTAAACCGAGGTCAGTGAAAATTCGCTTTATGATTAATTTTTCTGGCTCCCTTTATTAGAATAAAATAAAATTTTGTATTTGTATTTATGAAAGTTAGTCATAAAATGGTGCAGTAATATTGAAAATGCCATCATCATGAGTAAGCGGCAGATTGTATCTCAAGTTTGTGAATACAGGTGTTCCAATCAAAAAATACAGTTTTTTTGAATTGGTAGCTCGAAAATTTAAAATTCTTTTTGTGTTCACTATCTTATTCATAAAAAATATTAATTCTTTGTACATACAACAGACTTTATAGGTCCAATAATAATGACTTTGGCACACTCAATTATTTTGGGCAGCCCGTATTTCTGACTTGGAAAAAACGCGTTTTTTCTCCTTTCCTTCTTTCGTTTTTTTTGTGCCAGACCAACAAATAAATGTTATACTTGGCATTGTTCTAATATTGGGTACACAGACCACTGACCATTTGGCGTTAGGTTCACTCTTTTTTTGTTCTTGTTTTATTTTCAAAAAATTTTTCAAAAACATAAATAAGTTTGACAGTGCGTTCTACCCTCAGCTAGGACAGAAAAACATACACAAGCGGCTAAAACGTGTTTTACCGCAAGACCTATGTGACTAAACCGAACTACTAACAAAAAAAGCGTTTTTTCTCAAATTATCCAGTTTAATGATGTGCATTGTGCAGGATTTATTTAACTTTGAGAAATACAGAAAATTTATAATTTCGGATTTAACTGTTCATTTTCCAGTACCGATGAAAGCCACCTTACGACTATTCATCAGCTGTTTTAATTTGTAGGTCCCGACTATTATAAACAGATAACATTACGGAGTTGCAAGACAATCTTAATTTTCATTCAGCAGTATTAATTGGCATGTCAATTATTCATGGAGGTTCATTACCTTCATTTTTCAGCGAAATTTTTTTTAATTGTTTAGTAGTAATCGAAAGTCAAATGGATATATGTAATTATGAAATAATGGATGAAATTAAAAAATTGAAGAAGCAACTGACTTATCTCAACTGAACGAAGTAGTGGGAGGTGAAAATTATTATTTACGCGCAGCTGGTTGTCCGACATACTTGTGTGATTTTTCAAAGAAGGAAACAGTTTTAAAAGGTAGAATTTACATATTATGTATTTCTAAAATTAAAATTAATGTTTTAATATTCACAGGAATTTTGGACTTCTATTCAGTTTATAGGAACAAACCGGCTTTAGAACAATTTATAAAGGGATTAGAATCCTTAAAAATAATTGAATTTATTAAAGATAATTATTCAATGTTTAAAAACATACTTTGTCTGCAAGAAAAATGTTTCACGGCTGAAGACAAAAGACGTACAGAAAACAGAACTTTGATGTTCTTCAGAAATTTTTTGGTAGATTGTCAAGGTAAATAACTGCTACTTTTAAAATCAAAATTAAGTCACATTCTGAATAAAATGCAATTGAATTTATAAGAAAAAATAGGTTTAGAATAATATACAATCGCCTCTTGATTATCTGGTGTGCAGATTAACCTTGAAATTAACCATGTCTGTAGTCTATATTACTTAACAGGATAAATTATCTTTTGCTTGTAAATCGTGCATTCTTCCTGCTGCTGCTGCATGAACACAAGGTCTCAATTTCACACCGTCTTCTTTGGCTATGCCTCATTACCGTGTATTTATACTATTTCCAAAAGAAATAGCTTTTTCATGTTTGTGCAGTTTCTACCAGTCATTACCCTGGATAATCAGAGTTGAATGTATAATACTTACAGGCTGGCCCATAAATGCTCTGTATGACTTAGCAAAATCAAGAAAAAGTGCATTTTTTGAGAGAAACTCAGTGATGTTACCTTAGAGGATATTTTAACGTTTGCAAGCGGAACAGATTCAATAAGTACCTCCTTTGGGATTTGTCGAAAAATCAACTGCAGAATTTAAACACGATAATGCAACTTTACCAACTGCAAACACTTGTGCCATAGTTCTATACTTACCAACATGCCATGAAATTTATGATTCCTTTAAAGAAAAATATAGTCTTATAAAAGATGGGATGGTATTTGGATATGAGTAGTCAGTCATCTACTCATACCGTGTGTCCCACTTTAGATGAAGACACCTCGGTATCGCCTTTGGTTAAAGGAATAGATTAAATTTTTTTACCAGTTATAATTTAAAAATTTGGAATTGTAAATACTTTGCCTTCGTGGCAAGTGCAATGAACTATATTACATTACATTATGTACCTCTAAAGACATTCTATATTAATAGACACCAAGATCCCATGTATTCCGCATGTGTAGTGGAGACCGGGGCACTGTGGGCATATTTTCCAATAATTAATTAAAATCTTGAAATAAACAACGCTTAGAGGAATACAATTATGCAGGTAATGTCAGATTTCACTTTTTGGACTTAAAATAGATGCAAAACCACAAAATTTGTTTACAAGAAACCAATGGGAATTCGTAAGTAGTCACTTCTGTTACTTATTATTCTGAGGCATTTTACTAAAAACTTAGAAATTGGAATTCAGACGACTCCAAAATTCAATTCAAAATTTGTAAATCAAAAAAATGCAGCTTATAGAGATGCATACTTAGCCGATAAAAATTAAATCTGTTCCTCTAAAAAGTGGGGCACACTGTATGTACAGCGTTTGATCGTATAATTTGGCACCCCCCTACAGAGTTTATTTGAAGAAATATAAAAAAAATTGATATAGATGGGAAAAACAATTCTAAAAGTTTTGTATGTATAGTTTTTTTTCTGTATTCCTTCAAATAAACTCTGTAGGACTGTGGCAAATTATATGGGGAAACCTGTAGCTCGTGCAAAACAACTTTCATTTATTTTTTGTCCTTTATAGTAAAATAATTTATCCTTTAGTTGAGAATTTTTGTTATATTTACATAATAAATTTTTTTAAATTTTAATATTTTTTAATATTTTTGATACAATGGTAATGTCTAAGAAAGCATATTATTATTGTTACCAAATCTTCTAATGTTAAGGTAAGATTGAGTCAATCTAAGAAGACCATCATCAGCCAAGTAATCTCGTACAATTTGATGGAGTTGTTCCTTTGGAGATCACTTACGTTAATACTTAATTCGGGAACTACTACATTATTGTCAGTTTTTATGGGTTCTAAGTCAGTGTCTTGCAATACTGAATTGCTTGTGCCAGGCTGCCCTAAACATAATATTTAAAGGTCAAACCTAACTTTGTAAAAGAAACACTACATTTTCGTTCATTTCTAAGATTTAAAATTTTGAAGATATGCTCAGACGTTTGTGAAGATGATTTAGATTGCTATGTTCGAGTTGAAAACAACTATTTAGTTATTTATAGCAGAAATGCATCATTTGACGATTCGAAGAAACCAGTGGTCTGCTGTTTTCCTTGCACATTTCAAACAAGCAATAATTAATTTGGATTTCTTGTGTTAGATTGCTCAATTTACTTTCTCAGAGGTAAGTAAAGGAAGTAACCAAGAAGTCGTTCTCTTTTTGTTTCAGTTTTATATTTGAAAAGTAGAGCAGCTTTTTCTCAAAGTAAAATTTACAGAAAACATTATCCGCACCTAAAGAACTCATCACGTCGGTCGCTCGGTGAGAATGAGCAGAACGTTCGTCTCCCACCCCATAATGAATTATGTCTCCTATATTATTTTTCCATTCGATTGCAATAAGCCGACGGAACAACATCACATCACGTTCGCTTCCACTCTTGCTCGAGTGTTGAGGTGTTTATTGTTGCTTTCCCATTCCCGATGCCAAAAATATACCCAGGACGGTTTCCAACTCCCTCTTCGCACTGTTTTGCCTTTCTAATGTTCTCTTTACTCATTTCCAGTCAAATCAAACGTAACCTGCGCTTAATAGGTTATTGATAAATTGCAGTTATGAAAATACAATAGGTACTACAAATTACAAGCGTTATCTACGATGGTTTTCGGTGTTCTGCTTCGAAAATAAAAATATTCCTGGACTTATTTCAGTGGAACATACAATCCTGAGAGAGAGGTGCCCCTAACAAATATATGCACACGGGTTTATTATTGGTTCTTATTATTTTTTATGAGAAGGAATGCACGAACAATAACGATTGTTCTCTAGATTTAATTCTCAGTAAGTAATCACTTTGAGCAATTTTGTAAATTAGGTACAGTCAGGTGCAATTTATTAATTAAATCTATGAAAGCCATTGTCGCAAAGCTCATTTCGAACTTCAAAAATACTAATGCACGTTTGCACCAAAGCCGATTAAATGTTAACCCTTGGTTAAAGAGACTAATGTGCAAAATAATAAAACACTTTAATTTCTTTATTTACTTATTTTCAGTTCAGGTAGCTAACAATAATTTACAGATAATTTTAGTATTTTTCAAATGCGCCATCTGTTGTCCCATGGCAAAGTTGCAGACCTTCAATTCATAATTTTCCTAGAAACCTTTTCATCCGAATTTTTAATAAATCTTCCAAGCTTTTTCCAATTTTTTTAAAATTAAAATTTTGCCATTTTTGATTTCTTTTCTGGCAGATTTCCTTTGTGGGTAGCAGGTCTGAAAGTTTGAGTGCTTAAATTTTAGCTAAACCATTTAATTGGGATTTTTTGGATGCTTCTATAAGCAATATTGTTAATCTTTGGTAAATTTCTTAGTTTGGAGCAATTATTGCTTCCTTTGGAGGGATATTTCCTGCTTATGCTGCACATGAGGCCATGTGCTTCCAGAGATTCATTTATATTTCCATCAGTTACACCCTTAATTACAAGGTGAGTAAATAAAATTCAATCCTTTATACAAATATTTCACTTAAATAGATTTTACAGTTATTTTTTTTATTCCAAACGTATCCTACATCGTTTCCATTGGGGCAACTGATACCTTTCGTTTGGGGGGTTTATTTAGTTATTATGTTCATTTCTGATATAATTTGGTATATTTAGGGTGCTTCGCGGTTTGCGGTTAGTGGCTAGTGACTGGGTAGCCAGTGAGTTAAGTGCATTTCCCGCAAAATCAGCTGTAAGGTACGATTAGCTGTTGTGAATTGAAACGTTGAGAGAAGTAACATCCAAGTTAGATGATCGAAGTGCTAGGGAGCTGAACAGGCCATCCGATCTTTGCGTCCGAACATCAACTTGGAAATTACTCAACAAGTACTTCCAACGGTGGGAAATCTGCTCCGACAGTTTAATATAAGGTCAGGCCAGCTTATTTAATTCCGTTCGATCGTACCTGGGATACATACAGTTGTACGTGGACAATTGGGGGTTGCTTCATTAAAGATTGGGTCAATTATTTACTAGTGAATCATTTACTTTAATAAATTGTTATTTTGTTTTGTTTGTGTAGTAGGTTACTTTTGATCTGAAAATGAACAGTATAGTTAGAAGCGGTCACAGGTTGCTTTCAGTTTGTTAAATTTTTAATAAAGTAGGTACATTCGGTACTTACATACGGTACTTTCATTATTCATCATTCTGTTTGTAAAATTTTGATCAATAATTTAGAGTTTTGTTGAAATAAAAATAGTTCTACACCACGTCAGTAGGTTATGTCAATTGTCAAATACTTGAATTTAGTTTATATTAAGGTGATTTTTGGTCAGTGTACCCGATACGTCACGAGGTTGTTTCTTGATAACTTACAGTTAGCGCTTGCGCATTCAATATATTTTCTTCTTTTACTTTTTGGTAGAAGTTCATGACGAAACAAATAATCACTCTGCGAACTACCAATATATAACGTTTTATTTAAATATTTGACCGGTTTCATGATTTACAACGATCCCATCATCAGAAATGTATGTAAAATTGTAAACAAATTATTGTGACAGTTAACAAGGAAACTAAAATTGACAAAACAATACAAATAATAATGATATCCATGAAAAAAGATAACTAGATAACTGAATTTCAGTATTTATCTACGGGGTATAAGAAAAACACAAAGGAAAATCGAATACCTCGTATCTTGAAGAGAAAAAACAATGAATTTAAAGAAAACCATATTGGAAAAAACAATAAATTCAATTGAAAAAACCTTCAAGTGAAATATCAGGCCAGAAAAAACTAAATAAACAAAATATCCTTGGAATCTTGGCAACTGCCAACTGCTAGTATTATAATAAACTAAAAAAGAGGGAAATAAGTCAAAAAATGGTATAATGGCAAAAAAGAAATAAGTCAAGGATTAAGATGTTAGAGACTCTGGTTGAATAATTAATTCAAGAATCAATCCTAATAATAACTATAATAACATTAATACTGATGATGATAATGATGATGAAAACGATGATAATAATGTCAATAATAAAAAAAAGAAGAAAATGAATCCCATATTGCCAAATAACCTCGAAGGTCCATGGTTTATATGGGCTGGCAAATAAACTAATTGATTATTGAATTAATGTCATAATGGCAATAAGAGAACTTGTCACACCGACACATGAGAATCATTTTGATCAAAAGACATTTACAAAAGTTTAAATAAACTAGATTTATATTAAATCGACTTGGTCATTAAGTTACAATTTTTATCATTTTTATGTTTATAAATTTCTATAGACTCTAATATATCTAATTGATAACTCTTTACAAAATTAAACAATAATTTAGTATTCTCCGGAGGAGGGAATTGATGATTGTTATCAAAGAAATGATTAGCAAAACTTGAATGATCGTTTTTTAAACGCAACAATCTTAAATGTTCATTATATCTAATACGTATAGATCTGCCAGTTTGTCCTATATAAATGCTGTTACAGTCTAAGCAATTTAGTTGATAAACACCTGTGTGGTCAAGTTTATGTGTTATGTCTTTACTGTTAAATAAAATATGTGATAATATATTTGAAGGTTTAAATATGAACTGCATGCTGTTTTTTCTTAATATACTGGCAATCTTTTCAGAATATATACAGGGTGTTCATGGAATCATTCTACAATGGCTAACTTTTTTATTTGAAATCGGAGAAGGTTCGTTAAATGGACAAAGTATAATAATTTCTCGAGAAGAATTTGATGGTGGTGGCAGAAAAACAATCGAGCATCGCATCTTTGAGATATCGCTATCAACTTCCTTAACTTAAATGGAACGACCAACTTTCAATTACACCATCGCATTTAAAATCAAAAAATACGCAAGAAATTATAAGGTGACCCACCACCTACATTCAACTGTTTTGGAGTTGCCGACAGCTGTTCACGGAATCGTTCTACAATGGCTAACTTTTTTATTTGAAATCGGAGAAAGTTCGTTAAATGGACAAAGTTTAATAACTTTTCAAAAAGAATTTGATGGTGGTAGCAGAAAAACAATCGAGCATCGCATCTTTGAGATATCGCTATCCACTTCCTTAACTTAAATGGAACGACCAACTTTCAAATACACCATCGCATTTAAGATCAAAAAATATGCAAAAAATTATAAGGTCACAGTCAACTGTTTTAGAGTTGCCGACAACTGTTCAGGGAATGGTTCTACAATGGCTAACTTTTTTATTTAAAATCGGAGAAAGTTCGTTAAATGGACAAAGTTTAATTACTTTTCAAAAAGAATTTGATGGTGGTAGCAGAAAAACAATCGAGCATCGCATCTTTGAGATATCGCTATCAACTTCCTTAACTTAAGTGGAACGACCAACTTTCAATTACACCATCGCATTTAAAATCAGAAAATACGCAAGAAATTATAAGGTGACCCACCACCTACAGTCAACTGTTTTGGAGTTGCCGACAACTGTTCACGGAATCGTTCTACAATGGCTAACTTTTTTGTTTGAAATCGGAGAAAGTTCGTTAAATGGACAAAGTTTAATCATTTCTCAAGAGGAATTTGATGGTGGTAGCAGAAAAACAATCGAGCATCGCATCTTTGAGATATCGCCATCAACTTCCTTAACTTAAATGGAACGAATAAACTTTCAATTACACCACCGCATTTAAAATCAGAAAATACGCAGGAAAGTATAAGGTGACCCACCACCTACATTCAACTGTTTTGGAGTTGCCGACAACTGTTCACGGAATCGTTCTACAATGGCTAACTTTTTTGTTTGAAATCGGAGAAAGTTCGTTAAATGGATAAAGTTTAATCATTTCTCAAGAGGAATTTGATGGTGGCGGCAGAAATACAATCGAGCACCGCATCTTTGAGATATCGCAATCAACTTCCTTAACTTAAATGGAACGACCAACTTTCAATTGCACCATCGCATTTAAAATCAAAAAATACCCAAGAAAGTATAAGGTGACCCACCACCTACAGTCAACTGTTTTGGAGTTGCCGACAACTGTTCACGGAATCGTTCTACAATGGCTAACTTTTTTATTTGAAATCGGAGAAAGTTCGTTAAATGGACAAAGTTTTATAGCTTTTCGAGAAGAATTTGATGGTGCTGGCAGAAAAACAATTGAGCATCGCATCTTTGAGATATCGCCATCAACTTCCTTAACTTAAATGGAACGACCAACTTTAAATTGCACCATCGCATTTAAAATCAGAAAATACGCAAGACATTATAAGGTGACCCACCACCTACGGTCAACTGTTTTGGAGTTGCCGACAACTGTTCACGGAATCGTTCCACAATGGCTAACTTTTTTTATTTGAAATCTGAGAAAGTTCGTTAAATGGACAAAGTTTAATAGCTTTTCGAGAAGAATTTGATGGTGGTGGCAGAAAAACAAACGAGCATCGCATCTTTGAGATATCGCTATCAACTTCCTTAACTTAAATGGAACGAGCAACTTTCAATTACACCATCGTATTTAAAATCAGAAAATACGCAAGAAATTATAAGGTGACCCACCACCTACAGTCAACTGTTTTGGAGTTGCCGACAACTGTTCACGGAATCGTTCTACAATGGCTAACTTTTTTATTTAAAATCGGATAAAGTTCGTTAAATGGACAAAGTTTAATTACTTTTCAAAAAGAATTTGATGGTGGTAGCAGAAAAACAATCGAGCATCGCATCTTTGAGATATCGCTATCAACTTCCTTAACTTAAGTGGAACGACCAACTTTCAATTACACCATCGCATTTAAAATCAGAAAATACGCAAGAAATTATAAGGTGACCCACCACCTACAGTCAACTGTTTTGGAGTTGCCGACAACTGTTCACGGAATCGTTCTACAATGGCTAACTTTTTTGTTTGAAATCGGAGAAAGTTCGTTAAATGGACAAAGTTTAATCATTTCTCAAGAGGAATTTGATGGTGGTAGCAGAAAAACAATCGAGCATCGCATCTTTGAGATATCGCCATCAACTTCCTTAACTTAAATGGAACGACCAACTTTCAATTACACCATCGCATTTAAAATCAAAAAATACGCAAAAATTATAAGGTGCCCACCACCTACAGTCAATTGTTTTGGAGTTGCAGACTACTGTTCACGGAATCGTTTTATAATGGCTAACTTTTTTATTTTAAATTGGAGAAGGTTCGTTAAATGGACAAAGTTTAATAATTTCTCAAGAGGAATTTGATGGTGGTGGCAGAAAAATAATCGAGCATCGCATCTTTGAGAAATCGCTATCAACTTCCTTAACTTAAATGGAACGACCAACTTTCAATTACACCATCGCATTTAAAACCGGAAAATACGCAAGAAATTATAAGGTGACCCACCACCTACAGTAAACTGTCGGCAACTCCAAAACAGTTGACTGTAGGTGGTGGGTCACCTTATAATTTCTTGCGTATATTCTGATTTTAAATGCGATGGTGTAATTGAAAGTTGGTCGTTCCATTTAAGTTAAGGAAGTTGATAGCGATATCTCAAAGATGCGATGCTCGATTGTTTGCTGCTACCACCATCAAATTCTTTTTGAAAAGTAATTAAACTTTGTCCATTTAACGAACTTTCTCAGATTCCAAATAAAAAAGTTAGCCATTGTAGAACGATTCCGTGAACAGTTGTCGGCAACTCCAAAACAGTTGACTGTAGGTCACCTTATAATTTTTTGCATATTTTTTGATCTTAAATGCGATGGTGTATTTGAAAGTTGGTCGTTCCATTTAAGTTAAGGAAGTTGATAGCGATATCTCAAAGATGCGATGCTCGATTGTTTTTCTGCTATCGCCACCAAATTCTTCTCGAAAAGTTATTAAATTTTGTCCATTTAACGAACTTTCTCCGATTTCAAATACAAAAGTTAGCCATTGTAGAACGATTCCGTGAACAGTTGTCGGCTACTCCAAAACAGTTGAATGTAGGTGGTGGGTCACCTTATAATTTCTTGCGTATTTTCTGATTTTAAATGCAATGGTGTAATTGAAAGTTGGTCGTTCCATTTAGGTTAAGGAAGTTGATAGCGATATCTCAAAGATGCGATGCTCGATTGTTTTTCTGCCACCACCATCAAATTCCCCTTGAGAAATGATTAAACTTTGTCCATTTAACGAACTTTCTCCAATTTTAAACAAAAAAGTTAGCCATTGTAGAACGATTCCGTGAACAGTTGTCGGCAACTCCAAAACAGTTGACTGTAGGTGGTGGGTCACCTTATAATTTCTTGCATATTTTCTGATTTTAAATGCGATGGTGTAATTGAAAGTTGGTCGTTCCATTTAAGTTAAGGAAGTTGATAGCGATATCTCAAAGATGCGATGCTCGATTGCTTTTCTGCTACCACCATCAAATTCTTTTTGAAAAGTAATTAAACTTTGTCCATTTAACGAACTTTCTCAGATTCCAAATAAAAAAGTTAGGTATTGTAGAACGATTCCGTGAACAGTTGTCGGCAACTCCAAAACAGTTGACTGTAGGTGGTGGGTCACCTTATAATTTCTTGCGTATTTTCTGATTTTAAATACGATGGTGTAATTGAAAGTTGGTCGTTCCATTTAAGTTAAGGAAGTTGATAGCGATATCTCAAAGATGCGATGCTCGATTGTTTTTCTGCCACCACCATTAAATTCCTCTTGAGAAATTATTAAACTTTGTCCATTTAACGAACCTTCTACGATTTCAAATAAAAAAGTTAGCCATTGTAGAATGATTCCATGAACACCCTGTATATCCTAAATTACGTAATGATAAAGTTACCAAATTTTGCAGAATTACTTATTTTGGAAATATTTCTGAAAAGATTGCCAGTATTTTAAGAAAAAGCAGCATACAGGTCACATTTAAACCTTCAAATATTATCACATATTTTATTTAACAGTAAAGAGAGAACACATAAAATTGACCACACAGGTGTTTATCAACTAAATGACAGATCCAGAATACAGTTTTTATAAAAATCGTTATAAGTGTCGTAAAGAAGCAGTTGTTCATAAGCAATGTTGTTAGTTAACGATAATTATATGGAATAGGCCTGATTGACTTGACCACACAGTTTATTACAAGATTAGCAGTTGGCAGTTGTCAAGATTCCATGGATATTTTGTTTATTTAGTTTTTTCTGTTCTGATATTTCGCTTGAAGGTTTTTTCAATTGAATTTATTGTTTTTTCCAATATGGTTTTCTTTAAATTCATTGTTTTTTCCCTTCAAGCTACGAGGTATTCGATTTTCCTTTGTGTTTTTCTTATACCCTGTAGGTAAATACTGAAATTCAGTTATCTAGTTATATTTTTTCATAGATATCATTATTATTTGTATTGTTTTGTCAATTTTAGTTTCCTTGTCAACTGTCATAATAATTTGTTTACAATTTCACATACATTTCTGATGATTGGATCGTTGTAAATCCTGAAACCGGTCAAATATTTAAATAAAACCTTATATATTGGTAGTTCGCAGAGTAATTATTTGTTTCTTCATATTTGGACTTGCTTTTATTTAGCGATATTTCGTTACGCCCTGGCCAGCGCTATTTACGGAATCCGCCGTGTCCGGTTATTCTTATTATATTGTGAATAAAATCATTTACCAGTGACTGGTTGAAGTTTTGAAATATCTATTCACTGTTTTTTTTGAATTATTTTGACTACTCATTTTTGTTATCAATTCATTTATTTGATCATTCCGTATATTTTGCTCTGTTTGTTAAAACTAATTTTGAATTATACCTGTAAATTTCATTTATCTACAATTTTCATTATACTTACTATTATACCAGTGGCGGCTCGTGACTTGGGGAATGGGTGAAGCAGCTTCGCCGCTCCACACCCACCCCTTGCGACCATCAACAAAAGAAGTGTTTCAATCCTAGCGACACATGAAAGTTGCGTTTTACACTGCCTTGCCCATAGGGCGAGACAAAATAAAATTACATTGTTAGTAATAATACTTTTTACCCACAATCAGTCTGTAATCAGAGACTAATATAGAGCACCGTGAAAAGAGGATCTAAATCTAAATAGTATTTTACCGCCCCACTGCGCTAAAAATACTTTATTGCCCTAAGGACGTTTCTTTGCAAAATTGAATGAGTCAACAAAAACTGCTCGTGGCGCAGCTTTTTTTATTTTCGCTTGAAGACCATGTAATTGCCCTGACGTCATGCTTGCACCATCAAAACATTGTCCAATAAGTTTTGTTTTATAGCCAAATTTTTCGAGGTTAAACAATGTTTCGGTAATCCTGCTGGAACCATCATAAAATCCTAAAAAAATCTTTCCACCAACTGTCCGTCGGGATTAAAACGGCCCACACACTATGCAACTTGTTGTACGGCAAGTTGTACAACCCAAGTGGATTCGTCCGTCGAAACGATAATTGCATAGTCTGTGGCGTTGTCGTTCAACAATATATGTATGGGCAACTTGTTGCACCGATTGTCTGTCCAATCTGTAGTACAACTTGTCGTACAACGAATAGTGTGTGGGCCCTTTAACACACCTAATTATATACAATGCTACACTAAAATTTTTGGACAATACCTGTGGAATCATCCACATGAACAGAAAAAAAATATATTTTTTTATTTCCCTTTCGATATGCTCGTCTTTAGGTATATTGGGAAATGCAGTCAATTATGTATTTCATTTTGAATAGTCTTAGAATTGGCAGTAAAAACGGGTGTGATTTTTTATAGTGCTCTTGAATGTCTATGCGGCTTATCAATACATAGAATTCTAAGAGTTCTTTACAGTTTCCGCGATTAATTCAAAACACATCTTGGCAACTTCCGCAAAATGATAGATCTTGTTTATCCAAGTAAAAAACTGCAAGAATTCAATAACATGCAGCTGCATAAAACATTAAGCTACTCATTTTCATTGAAATGTTTAATATATGCCTGTACGGCCTATAATTTTCTTTTAAGAAAGCATCCTCAATAATACTTACGTTCTTCTTCAACTTTAAGAAACCAAATGCACGTATATGTGCTCAGAAGATCCTTCATGTTTATCATTAAAACCGCTCTTATTCGACACACCTGACTTAACACTAATAATTAAACACAGCATACAAAAAAACTTATTCAAATAGTAACTGTCACACTACTCGAATTCGGAGTACCTACCACTAGGGTGGAGTGAATTTTCTTTTATTTAATTTTCTTTTTCTACATATCGGGGATGGAGGCCATTTGGGTTCAAAACGATAGCAAAAAAATCTGAACTCGATCAAAAAATATTCAGAGGGTTCACAACGACCTCAAAAATTTGCACGGCAAGTTACGTTTCGCTTGGACAATTGTCCTATTGTATTAATTATGCTTGTGCTTGATATAATATTATCTTATTCTTAGTATAATTCATTTTGCTTTGGTTGCGCTTTTGTAAGAACTCAATTCAAAGGTAATGCAAGTTCAGTTGGTACTTTATTCCCGTATGGTACTGTTGCTTTTGTAAAGAAATAAAATTTTTAAAAATATATTTCGGAGTTGTCGAAACTTAAGTGGCGCAGTCGGTAGGATTGCCAAAACGGTCTAAAGAAACAAATCGCTTGAAACCGTTCTGTTTCACAGTTAATTTGGCAATTTTAAATTTTTTTTTCGGAAAATAGACTCTGACGTGATCGTGGATAAAATCGCCGCAAGTTCAAGTGTCTCAACCGAAACGAACCTCGACAACGCAAAAGCAACCCAGGGTGAAGTCAAACAGCGACGGACCCTATTGGAACTCATAAATTAGGAAGACCTGGGACTGGACAAATTCGCTGGATCCTATAGGCGCTAGGTTAAGAAAACAAGAAACGAACAAGAATGAAAACATTGATAATAATACTGTAAGTCTCATTTTCCTCTTTAACATTTTTACATTTTCCTTAAGTACTTAGTAATTATAGTGTTAAATAACGCAATAAATTAAAATAAATAATAAAGTGATCTTATTCACAGTTGATGCAATCAGGGACAGTAGAAATAGAAGAATTAATTTTAAGTTTAAGTAATTTAGTAGTTGATCAAAGTACAATGGCAACTAGAGAAACAAATGTAGCTCTTTTACGTTATCAAGCGGATAATATTCCACCGTTTGATGGAAACCCAAAACAGCTACATAGATTTATAAGTTCTTGCGAACACCTTCTTAAAGCTTTCCAAAATTCTGAAAACATAAACGATCCAATTAATACATGCTTGCTGGATACAATTTTAAGTAAACTCAGAGATCGCGCAACTGACCTCATTGGCTCGCGAACAGAATTAAATTCGTGGCAATTAATAAAGAACGCTTTAAATTTAACCTTTTCAGATCAAAGAAGCATTGATTGCCTTATTTAGGATCTTATTTCGATCAAACCATTTAAAAATGAAACGCCAATTCAATTTGGAAATAGAATTCAAGACACTAGAAGTTTGTTATTTTCAAAATTAAATTCCTCCATAGGTACTCAACAGGAAAAATTAATCAAAATTAGACATTATGATTATTTCGCATTGAAAACATTTATAAATGGTTTACCGTATCAAATGCAATTAGTTATAAGACTCAGAAATCCAGATTCGTTAGAACAGGCTTTAGCTTTCGCAAGTGAAGAAGAAAATTTTATTTATTTTAGTACCAGACAAAATCAAAATTTATCCTATCCCGTATATAAACCGCAACCAAGAATAAATCCAAATTACCCGAAACCATCTCCGCAAAATTCATTCAGACCACCATATAACCCACATTTTTTCCCTACACCAAATCAAAATTTAACATCAATTCCAAATTTTACACCGAGTTTTACACCGAGTTTTACTCCGAGATATCCACCTACAAACAATTTTGGATATAGACCAATATTTCCAAACCCTTTCCAGCAAAGACAAAATTTCCCTAACTTATATCCGCAAAGACCAAATTTTCAACAAATTCCGCAACAAAGACAAATACCACCCTTAACAAATCGTTTCCCGTTTCAACAAAATTCTAATTTCAGAAACCCTCAAACAAATCAATTTCCCAGAAACAACAGTCAACAAACAAATCAATTTTCTAGAAACAACAATTATCAGAGACAAAATTATAAACCAGAACCAATGGATACAAGTTCTAGCAACTCCAAAATTAAGCCAACACCAAAATACATTGCTCAAGAACTTTTCACACAGCAAATCGATTCCACAGAATCCGAAATTCCCAAAAATGATCCACCCTCAAACAAATTCCCAAATTTATGACGAAGCGATTGGAGGTGACATTCCAACAGACAACAGTTATGAATCCTATGACACCAATATTAATTATGATACATCATATGATTATTACAATTATTACGAAGAAAACCAACAAATACCTGAATTTCCCATTCCTAACGAACATTTCGAAAATTTTATTCAAGCCCCGAACCAAACCAACCAAACATAATAGTTTTAAACAATTACAGATAATCGACACCGGCAGTTCAAAAAGTTTAATAAACCCGGAACTGGCTCACAAACTTTATGAACAATTTATATCAAAAGAACATTTCAATATTCAAACAGCTCATGCTATGTATCTTCATGACGAAGTAGCTAATATTCCAATTTTCAAAATTTTTAATACTCAAGGATTTCATAAATTTCATCTTTTCAAATTTTCTAATAAATATGATGGATTAATTGGCGCAGACCTTTTAAAACATCTAGATGCTAGTATAAATCTTAGAACATGCAAAATAACCACACCGTATACCCAAATCCCAATAATTTACGAACGTAACGACATTCCTTTAATTCCCGAAAATTCCCAACAAATTACTTTCCCATATTCACTTACAATCTATCCTAGAACACAACAATCTGTTAAAGTGCCTGTAACACTTAATCAAGGCTTAGGAATTTTAAACTACACAAATTTTGGAAGTAACACAGAAATGCCTAATGCTGTAGTAAATGTTTATCAAAATTTAGCAACTACGGTTATTACTAACTCTAAAGAATGTTTTGTAAGAATAGTTTTTTATGAACCCCTTCCTATTGAACCTATAAATCCTTGTGAAATAAATTTTTGTGAAAAAATGGAAACTGACGAACCTTTTGAAACTTGTCAAGATAACGAACTTAAATCAAATTTGAAAAATTTGCGTTTGGAACATTGCAATTCAGAAGAACGCAATGCAATTCGAAAATTATGTTTAGAATTTAGAGATATATTTTATTGTGACAAAATTCCGTTAACTTTTACAAACAAAATTCAGCACAAAATTAATTTGACAAATGATACACCAATTTATACTAAAAGCTACCGTTATCCTGAGGTATATCGAAAAGAAGTAAAAGAACAAATTTCGAAAATCAAGGAATCATTCAAAATTCAACCTCACCTTGGTCCAGTCCTATTTGGATTGTTCCAAAGAAAATGGATGCCTCCGGAAAACGTAAATGGCGGATGGTTGTTGACTATAGGAAACTCAATGAGAAAACTGTAGACGACAAGTATCCTTTACCCAATATTACAGATATCCTAGATAAGCTTGGCAACAGTCAATATTTTACAACTTTAGATTTGGCAAATGGATTCCACCAAATTGAAATGAATCCAGATGATATACCAAAAACAGCTTTTTCTACTGAACATGGTCATTACGAGTTTAAACGGATGCCATTCGGTTTGAAAAATGCTCCATCAACCTTTCAACGTGTGATGGATAATATCCTAAGAGGATTACACAATGAAATATGCATGGTTTATATAGATGATATCGTAGTATATAGCACATCCCTTCAGGAACACATAGGTCGATTAAGAGAAATTTTTACCAGACTTCGCGAATCAAATTTTAAAATTCGAATGGACAAATCCGAATTTTTAAGACGAGAAGTTGAATACCTTGGACACATAGTTACACCAGATGGAGTTAGACCAAATCCCGCTAAAATTTCAGCTGTCAAAAACTTTCCTATTCCTAAGACCCGAAAGGAAATAAAATCATTTTTAGGTTTAATTGGTTATTATAGACGCTTTATTAAAGATCTCGCTAAAGTCACTAAGCCCCTAACTCGTTGTCTCAAAAAGAATTCCAAAATTGAACATACACCTGAATTTATTAAAGCTTTCGAACACAGTAAAAATCTTTTAATTAATGCCCCAGTTTTACAATACCCGGATTATGACAAAACGTTCACATTAACTACCGATGCTAGCAAATATGCTTTTAGGTGCTGTATTATCGCAAGGAGAAGTACCTAATGATAGGCCCGTAGCTTATGCATCACGAAATCTCTGCGATAGTGAATGTAGATATTCCACAATAGAACAGGAATTATTGGCAATCGATTGGGCGTGCAAACATTTTAGACCTTATATTTTTGGTAGAAAATTTAAAATTTATACAGACCATCGACCACTTGTTTGGCTGATGAATTTGAAAGAACCAAATAGTAAATTAATTAGATGGCGACTTAGATTAGAAGAGTACGACTATGAAATTATTCATAGAAGTGGAAAACAAAACACAGTTGCTGATGCATTATCACGCATACAACTAAATTCGATAGATAACGAAAGTACAGTAAATAACCCCGGGCAAGTTGACCAAGACATTTTAGAATTTTTACAAAATTTAGCAGAACATCGACTTCCACCCGAAAATCCTCAACCTTCCACAAGTCAAAATCCCAATAATCAAAAAATTAAAATATTGCAGGACATTCAAATTCGACCACCCGACAAAAATGTCGACAGTTTAGCTACACCCCATTCTAGTAGTGATCATAGCCTACTGAATAACGGAATTTCAATTCTAGACGAAATAATTAATAATAAGTCACGTCAAATTATAATTTCAAGAAACAATCGAAATAATTTAGAAGTTAAAAGTAATGATTTCGAAAATCAAAAAATTTTACTAGTTAAAATTCCTGTATCAAATGAAAATTTAGTTTTACAATTTTTGAAAGAATATACGACAGGAAATAAACCATTTTACTTGTATTTTCATGATGACCTTTTGTATATAGATTTTAATATTGTTTATATGACACACTTTTTCGGCAAAGGTTTGAAATTAATTAAATGTACTAAAATTGTAAACACAATTAGAGAAAAAGATGAACGTTTAATGCTCATCAAATATAAACACGAAGGTAAAACTAACCATCGTGGAATAAACGAAACTTTAGGATTTTTAAGACGAAATTATTATTGGCCGTCAATGAAAGGAGATGTCGCGAATTATATTAATAACTGCCGTGGCTGTGGGATCTTGCTGGCATGGGCGAGTGAGCAGTCGTTAATGCTCAGCAACAGTGCCCGCGGTTTGGCTATGGATGGGTGACTCATTTCTGCGCTGTGGCTGGGGCGCGCCTTGGATCGCCTATCCAGCTCTACCTAATGAGGTTTTCCAGGTTTTCCTCATTCTCGCACTAAATGGTGGGTAGAGTACTAACAACTGCAGGTCGTTCCTGTGACGCACCTGCGGCTAATAGTAATATGCCGCCTCCTCCGTCCCGTACAAGCTATGCTTCTGGGGCTAACCTTAGGGTTAGTTTGGAGTGAGTAGAGATATTATTATTATTATTATATGTCAAACCGCAAAGTACTCTATTGTATTGACCGAAACCGTTGGAAAACCTTTACAGCTTTTGCATGTAGATATATTTAAATTTGACAATCAAAATTTCATAACTATTATAGATGCTTTTTCAAAATTAGGACAGGCAATACCTATTCCAGGGAAAACTGCTATAAGTATTTGCAATGGTTTAATATTTTACTTTTCATATTATGGTATACCAGAAAGAGTTACTATGGACAGTGGTACGGAATTCAAAAACGAATCTGTTAAAGAACTTTTAAAAACTCACAAAATTGACGTAAATTTTACGACACCACTCCATCACGAATCAAATTCGGTAGTAGAAAAATTTCATTCCACTCTTATTGAACATTTGAGAATTCTTCGTCAAACAAATAAAGATCATGACATTGGATTACTCATGATGTACGCATTAATTGCCTACAATAATTCAATTCATTCTTCCACAAAATTCACTCCCCTAGAATTAACGTTTGGGCATACCAATTTTCGAGATCCCTCTAATTTAATTGATTCATCATTCTATACTGATTATGTTTTGACTCATAAAGAGAAAATTGATCATTTATATAGATCAATTGCCAAAATATTAACAGAAGATAAAGTTAAAATTGTAGGAAAAAGAAATAAACAAGGTCCAGAACAATTTCAATTTAAATTAGGTCAAACCGTTTACAAAATTAATGAAGCTCGTAATAAAAAGGAAAATAAATTCAAAGGACCCTACGAAATAATTCAATTATTAGAAAATAATAAAGTCCAAATTAAAAATTAATCAAATAATAAGATACAGACAATACATATTAAAGAACTTAGAATACCTGTTGTTACAGACTGTCCGCTTGCACCGGATTAGAGATAGAAACTCCAAAATTCCACAACCTTAGCGAAAATCCTGGACTTCTACCATTAAAACTTGGAAACGCTCAAAATATCGCTGATCACTGGTCATTCATCCAAATTTTTGATATAACAAATATAACTATCCAATTTCAATTATTAAGAGATAAATTTTCAAGACTCAGAATAGGACTAAAAATCCAATAAAGAAGAATTACGGAATTCATACAGTTTAATAACTAATTTAGAAAACAAAATTTCGGCTCAAATCAATCAGATAAATCCACTAGTAAACAAACGAACTAAGAGAGGTCTAATTGATGGACTAGGATCAATAAAAAAGGTAATTACTGGAAATCTTGATCAATCAGACGCTGAACGTTACGATAAGGCAATTTCTTTTCTTTCGAATAATCAATTAACAAATTAAAACTTTAATGAATGAACAAATTACAATTTTGCAAAAATCAATCCATAAATTTAAGGAAACTACTGAAACCATTACTCGTAACCAAGACGTATTAGAAAATCGTATACAGCAAGTAGAAAATGCTCTAAGAAATATCGATTTAAGGAACGAAGGAACTTATGAATTTATACTTATACATCTGTTTATATCTCAGATAACCACAGCATTTCAAACCGTATATGACGTTTTAGAAAAGTTACAAGTAGCTATAACTTTTCCCAAATTAAACACTTTTCACGACTCTATAATAGAACCGAATGAACTTTTGCAAGAAATTACACTTATTGGAAATCAACTGGAAAAGAATAAATTACCTTTCGAGCCCATTTTGGAAAATGTTTTACTTTTCGAGAAAATTATGGAAATTAAAAGTTTCAGCAAAGGAAATCAAATAAGCTTCATAATCAGAATACTACAACATTCAAATTTATACCCCCTCATTCCAAATACTTAATCCTTAATGAGCAATACTATATGTACTCCGACAATAAATGTCAAGAAACAGAAACTTCGCAATTCCTTTGCTACGAAACAGGTCCGATGGAAGTAAAAGAAAATTCACCGTGTGAAATTCAAATGCTCCGTTATTCGAAAAACACAAATAGCTGCCTACAAGTTCCTATAGAAGTTGATGACATCAGAATTCAAAAACTGGAAGAACATGAATGGATTTTAGTGGTTCCTGAACTAACAGCCGCCGTTCAACATTGTGGACCAAATAAAGACAATATACCCCTAAAAGGAACATATTTAGTGAAAGTTAACCCTCACTGTGAAGTTCGTGTTAAAAATATAAAACTTCGAAATTATGTGAATACGAAATCGAATTTCAGGAAAATCGATCTGCCAAATTTAGATTTTGGCAATAATGTGAACTTCGCCAACGATTCAGAATTTAAATCAGTGAAACTCGGGATTCGCCCTCTTAAATTAAGTTCTATAAATTTTGACGAAATTAATAATATACGAGGTGCTTTGGACTTGCAACGTGACAAAGTTAATGAAATTTCAGAAGGACCAATTCAATATGATAAACTCAGTGTTTGGACAATAATATTGTACCTATATAATTTTAATATTTTGTATCTGTTTCATTTTATGGAAACAGGTTATACCCAGATTGTGGAAACCATCGCCGAAACAAGTTAAGAAAACACAACTGGAAATGGAAGAATTTCCGAAAAAGGAAGACATCATAGTTTGATGACCTCCCATACTTGTTCCACCCGTATGCTCGTCTCTACGTCGGGAGGAGTTACGTTTCGCTTGGACAATTGTCCTATTGTATTAACTATGCTTGTGCTTGATATAATATTATCTTATTCTTAGTATATTTCATTTTGCTTTGGTTGCGCTTTTGTAAGAACTCAATTCAAAGGTAATGCAAGTTCAGTTGGTACTTTATTCCCGTATGGTAGGTACTGTTGCTTTTGTAAAGAAATAAAATTTTTAAAAATATATTTCGGAGTTGTCGAAACTTAAGTCGCATATTTCTGTTGTAAGAAAAATACGTCAATATCATGACAAATATAAAAAACACTTGAAAAACTATGAAATAAACGATACCAGGAACAAACTCGAAGAATATAAAGTGCAATTGAAGGGGGTGCAAAAAGTGGCTAAGTCCATATTTTTGTGAAACTGAGTTAAGTATAGCCATCTACCCAAATTTGTCCGTACTATCGACTGGTGAGGTCAAATTCGCTGTAAGAAGTAGATAACTGCATGAAAACCCATATGTGTGATGCAGAGCTGATCGTCATTTCAGTGCAAGAAGTGGCTAAGTATCAAAAAGTGGCTAATTCAATGGACTTATCCACTTTTTGACCTAGACATACGAAGTAGTTATTAAAACGGCAATGCAATTTTATTTGTTTCTTGGCCGTTTTGCTCAATAATTACTTACGTTAAAGTTTGATTAGGGGTAGGGGTAGTTTTCATCTTTCTAGAACCTTAGTTAATTTGCTTTGCACATCAGAAAATAGTACTTCCAAGGAAATACCTACATACCAAATTGTAATAAAATCGAACGAAGTTTTTCCGAATGAATTGAAGAAAACAAGTTTTTTAATAAACTTTGAAGTTTCATCATGCTCAAACGAAGCGCTTTGGTATTTGTATAGATACGTGTGATCTAATCCATTTATTTTGGCCCCAATACCCTGAGGTCCACGGAGTCCACGAGTAGATTTGCTCGTCATGTCTTTTTATATTTTTTGCTATATTTTGGTTGTTGCACTGCGTTTTTTATTCAGTAAAGCGAGCCGTAAAATGTTTTATTTCTTTAACAAAATATAGTTCTCTTTACAGCTTCAGTTTTTTTATTTTTCCTATCATTATTGCGTGTAAAAACTGATATTTTATCTTTTAATCTGCAGTTGCCTCAGAAAATTAAACAAAAATGTAGAATTTCCATCGTTCTTAACGTAGTTTTCTAAAACTTTCTCAATTATTGACCATTTGTCACCAAAAAAGTGGCTAAGTCCAAATTCAAAAATCAAATTTCTGTGAAACTAAATAAGTTTTTCAGTGTATAATTCAGGTTATTATATTCATTGCAGGTACTATTTTACATTAAAAAAATACTAAACCTCCTAAACAGTACATAATAGAAGTGGGAGTATATTGAAACTTTCATTATGCAATAACTCGAAAACATGGAAATGTGACTTAACCACTTTTTGCACTGACCCCTTCAATTGCAACCGTTTTTGGATAAATCCGAAAAATTGTTCGACATTTGTACCTGCCAATGTGAGTGCTTCGAATTGTGTTCATGTGCTCCAGATAGAAAAGTTCCGCTTCAAAAGCGAGAGTTTTTGACCGATCAAAGGAATGCAAGCATAATGTGTATTGGCACTATCGATCTCGAGCAGCCGTTGGAAAGGAAGCTGGATAGAGTCCAGAGTATGCGGCGAAAGTGCCAATTGACTGAACCAAAATCGCCAATTGAGAAAAACATTGTGGTAAACCAACAGTAGTAATGGTCACGATTGGGCCAGACAGTTCTAGGGACTTTTGTCTCAGCATCTGGTGACTTTTAGTGTGTTGGCAGCACTAACAATGTTATTCTTATGGGAGAATAAAAACTTCATGTTGGTCGGTAAGTACGTAACCTGTAATCCCACACCATTTCCTATCAGTCCACACCATTCCACACCATTTACACACCCGGCGCCATGTTCCACACCATTTTTGCAGTTCCCGAATCTCGGATTCCACACCATTGCATAATCCTCCGCATTTATGAAATTAATGGCGGCCGCCATTGAATACCTGTGTAAGAAATCTGACTGTAAAATTTCCCGCTCTGAATAATATTCGAAATTAATTGAGTGACAGAATGGAAGCAGGCAATCAGATGAGATATGGGAATTAAGCGTCAAAAAATTAATAATTATTCGTTTGTAGTTACAAGGAAATCGGGCAGCCATTGTTGTTGTTGTTAGTTTGCAATTGTCAAAGAACAAATACCTGTAGGTAATGCAGAGTCCATGCGACATCTTCTTCTTGTCTAGTCTCCACGTTAATTATTACTGAATATGAACACTGTCCATCGAGGGCGGTCATTTCTTTTTTCCCCCGTTGTTTATGCGGGTAGCCATATTGTTTGGTCCTAGAAGTTGTACCTGAAAATGCAGCGGCCAGGAGTGCCAACGGCACCACAAAACACTAACAAATATTTAAAATTTGAAGATTCGCGGTTTATTTTAGCACTTAATAATGTTATACTTTGTAACTCGTCGAAACAAATATTAATTTACTTCAAGAAACAAAAACAAATCACTTGACAGTTGACAACAGGCACCGAAATAATTGTTACAGTGAGGAAGATAAGAAACCGGAAGAGTTCGCTTGCTAAAATAGAATCTAAAAATAGAATGGCATATACGGGGTGTAGCTGGTCTACGAACCGCTAAATGAAAATGGCGGCTACGTTACTTTAATTAATTAATTAATCTTCGGAATCAATATGGAAATGTATTTGCATAAATCTTGAACCAGAACACTTAGGTTTACAGCCGAAGAAAATAAAAAACAAACATGGCGACCTCTTAACGAGGCCCCCTTTGCGTTGAGTTTTGTCAAAGACACATACCTAATTGGTGCCAATCACCTAAAGCACACTGAGCTTGTCTTAAGAGCGTGCGCCCCCTTTCAAGGGGGCCCACATAACCTCAAAATTAAAGCACACGCACGTCTGTTTCGCGGCACTTCGACACTAATACTGAAATGATTGTAATCTTCTGTTTATTAAAAAGGCGCAAGGTCCAGAAAAAGATTTGAAGATGATGACATCACCATGTCCCATTAAACGCTTTAGTTGTACCCTCTAGTTTTAAGAGGTTCCGATAGAAATTACCATTATTACTACGAATGTAAGAAAACATCATACGGCTTAGAAGATTTTTATTTATGTTTGTATTTTCAAAACAGATTTATAAGCTGTATAAAGAATACGGTGGTACACCTGTAAGGAGACCTCAAAATACAATAATTAATGTTCTTAAATTAATAATCGGGGTGTTCTGTCTGCCTGAGAAACGTTAAACAAATACTACAAGCGTCTTAACACTCACTTCTATTGAAAATAGGGGCAAAATTATTAAGAGTAAAAACTTGAGTAGGGAGCGCTTGATATTTAATATTTATCATTATTTTTTAATTTTCTGATTTAATACATCCAATGTGGTCATGTCTTTAGTTTTATAAAAATACGCTCTTTCAGGGCCAAGCGATATTATTATATCTACAGGAAACAGCAGCATGCAATGTCAACTATTATAGTGTGGGTAGTTGGTATCAGAAACACAGAATAGATTTTCTTTGTCACAATTTAGCGAACAAAAGTTTATTATTTGGTTTTAATGTTTTCGTTGAGTGACCGCGACTTGTGTTGTTCAGAGTTTTGGGGCTGTTGTAAGAAAAATAGAAGATTACGATGATGATAAGGTAAGTGTCGTAACTAGTAAGAAATATTTTACATATGTTTTTCTATAAAAGGGTCCAAGCGCGTTTATCACTGAGTAGGTATTTTGTCGTGACAAATTTCGTTAATGCTTTGAATTTGATATACAGGGTGTCTTGAAAAATTCTAAATATATGTTGATACTTTGAATTAGATCTACAGGTTATTTAGCCGCGATAAATTTCCATTAATATTTTTTACATTTTGAATTCGTTATATACGGGGTGCGGGCTCAAGGTTGTAAGTATTTTTTATACGGCTTTAAGTAGTTTATAAGATATTTTGTAGTATCTTTACCTACTACTTAACATTTAATTTTTCTGGCAGGCAAAAATTTTTTGAATAATTTGTATTTCAGGATTTTGAATTTTTTTACTACCTATATCTAATATTTATTTGTGTGTTTTCCACAGTAGGTATTCCGCGAAATAATGTTATATCAATGTGGAGTTGAGCCGTTCCTGGAAGCAACGACCATCGCGTCCACCTGTAACCTGGTATTCAGGCGGAATTTCCAGCAGCCCAATTCTATTGGAATTATACCACGACATGGTTATCGGAGCGACCATCTACGAAGATGCACTGAACATACCGAAAAATGTAGGTACCTTTATATGGTTTTAAGTAATTATGTACATATGTTCCGCGTTAACATATTTTTAGTGTTTTTATTACAGGGTAAAACTGTTCGAAAAATTTTTATTTCAGGATTTTGTTTTTTTACCTCCTATCTAATATTTAATTGTTTGTTTTCCACAGAATACCTACTGGAAAGAAATGGAAAACTTTTATCCCTGACCAGATAGCAACTGCAAGAGTTCAAGGCATTTGAATATTCTAAGGAGGAATTTTTAGGTATCTAGGTCTTCCAGGTCGATCTTGGGAATCAAGTCGAAGAAACAAAACATATTGTGAATCTAATAGAGGAAGGGCGAAACCATAACAATTTGGGGAATGAGTTGCGGAAACAAAAGAAAAATGTAAGTACCTTTACATGGTTTAAAGTAATTATGTATGTCATGTGTTAACATATTTTTTAGTGTTTTTTTACAACTTAAAATTGTCGATCAATTCTTATTTCAGGATTTTTTTGCAGTTTTCTGTCAACTAATATTTGTTTGTTTTTCACAGAATAGAAGAAGAAAATAGAGAGACGGAGATAGAGAGAGAGAGAGGAAAAGGGGCTGTTGACCATTTCGAATAGGAAAACCTGGAACGACGGTTATTAACGTGATGTCATCAGCAAGACAACTTCAAGGACTAAGAGCACATGATATTTTGCAGGTATTTTGTTTACGTCAATTTTCAGTGTTATGTATCAAAATGAAATGTTTTTTCTAAATGTAGACAGCTGTATGATGTACGAGGCGTGTAATTTATCCTGTTCTCTTTTTAAAGGGTTCTCTCTTCTGCTTATTTATAATCTTCTTCTTTTTATTTCAAATGTTACGAGTCATTACTATCAAAGATAAGGTTCCTAGCGTGTAAACAGCTTATGTACAATAGTAGATCACGTGGTCCTCTATAATTTAACTAACAATAGAAATTGTTGCAAAGCAAAAAAGGTAGAAGTCAATAATTTAACTACCAATAAAAAGTATAATTATGCAGAAGACAATTTGACAGGTTCTGACAAGTCTGTGACCAAAGTATTGCGTCATTCACTTCCTCTTATCTCTCTCACGAGAAAATATCTAAGCGAAAGAAGACCGCGATTTGACCTTGTGCTTCGATAAGCGTGTATTTATACGGAAAAGTGTGTCGAGGGGCAGGGACATAGGCGAATTACCATTGTATCTTATGGAAAAGTAGCACAAATCGATTCATCAGATAAGCCACCTTAGCGGCGCGAGCGTTCAGTACGCGGTACGTGCAAAGGTATGAAAAGAGATGTGCAGCAACTGAAATCATCAGTTCATCTGTACTTTTGATTGAGTCAACATGTCCAACACCTGCGATATTTGCCAACGGTCTTTTTCAAGACCAGATAGTTTGAAGAGACATCGTCTTCACTGTGGAAAACACGATGTGAAATACGACTGCTCGCAGTGTGAGAAAAAGTTCTCCTGGCCCCATGCCGTCGAGCGGCATATCAGACAAGTTCACGCATCATCATCAACCGGGGGTCCGTCCAGCGACGCTCCCGAGGCTGTCGAACGGCACATCAGACAGGCCCACGCTTCATCATCATCCGGGACAACGCCCAGTGGCGCCACCGAGAACGTCAACGAGTCTTCGGCCCCCGCTTTTAAGGTCCTAGAGGAATATTCGACAGAAAACAGGAAATACAAGATAGCCCGCCGGAACATTGTATTTAAAATCAACGATGTTCCTAAAGACACCGACGCGGTCCAGTGGTTAAAGGCAGGCGTAGAGGGTGTAGTGAACCACGTGATTGCCAACATGGACCCGGCATGCAAGGCTGGATTCTCTTTTACCACCTTAGATGGCGAAAAGGAGAGCCATCTTGCATTCAGAAAAGCCACAAATATAACATTTGCCGACGTTTGGGACATGGTGTCGCGAATATACCAAAGTAACAGCGAGGGCTTGAACACGAATAAATTTCGCCTGGGGGTTACATGTCTCGAAGAGCCAAGGGGAAGGGGGCGCAACCGAGGCCCTAATTATTACGCTGACTTTGAGGAAGAGTGCCGAAAAAGACAGGGAATAATTGTGGTAAATACTTAGTTCTTTTTAAATTTGTTTAAATTTCATTAGCCAAACATAAAACAATATTCTGACAAAGCACGTTTCTTTTCAGATCAATAACACAGACCACCTGTGTTTAGCCCGGAGTCTCGTGGTGGCCTTGGCGAAAGTTAACGGAGATCCAGAATACCAAAAAATACGGAAGGATGTGGGTAAATTGCAGCAGAAGAAAGCTCTCGAGCTGTTAAGTGCGTCGGGTGTGGTTATTCCAGAAGAAGGTGCAGGCGTTGAGGAAATTGGAAGTCTCCAGGGCTACCTTCAGGGGTACAAGATTACCGTTTATGAGTATGGAACCCACAACAAGATCTTCGAAGGACCAGACGCATCGCTGAAACTCAATCTGCTCTACCACTCAGGCCATTTTAACGTCATTACATCTCTGACAGCAGCATTCGGCTCTGGGTATTTTTGTGAATACTGTCATACACCCTATGACAAAATATCTAAACATCGCTGTGCGAAAATGTGCCCGTGTTGTCAACAAACCCCACCATGCGAGAAAACTCTGAACATAACCTGTGCGGAGTGCAACAGACAATTTCGTGGACAGATATGTTACGACAACCACAAGGCGGCTGTTTGTGCAAAGATCCGGAAATGTCCGAGCTGCCTAAAGACCATACAGAAAGATCGTCAGCACCAGTGCGGCGAAATATTCTGTAAAATATGTAAGACCCACCAGGATGAAAATCACCTGTGCTACATACAACAGGATACGAGAAAGCCGAAATTAGACGATGTGCTCTACGTCTTTTACGATCTGGAGACGAGGCAAGAAACAGCCAAAGCGGACGGGTCCAAAGTGCACGAGGTAAACCTGTGTGTATTTCAACAACGTTGTTCGATGTGCTTAACCGCCGATGATAATCAAACTGTATGTGCTAGATGCGGCATTAGACGACATATTATCAAACAGAACCCCGTTGCAATATTTCTGCAGTTCGTTCTCAGTCAGGCCAAAATATTCAAGAAGGTTATCGTACTTGCGCACAACGGCCAGGCGTTTGATCATCAATTCGTTTTGAAATACATCTTGGAAAACACGAAACATACTCCCACCCTAATCATGCGCGGAACGAAACTAATTCTGATGCAGCTCGCCCAGAAAATAAAGTTCATCGACTCCCTCAACTATTTTCCTATGGCCCTCTCTGCACTGCCCAAAGCCTTCGACTTACCGCCCACCTTCAAAAAGGGATATTTTCCTCATCTCTTTAACACACAAGATAATCAGAGCTATGTGGGACCTATGCCGGCTGTTGAATTTTACGATCCAGACTCTTTGAAACCCGAGGTCCGCGAGAAATTTATGGAATGGTACGATGAGCATAAAGAAGACGTATTTGATTTCCAACGAGAGTTTATAGACTACTGTGTGAGTGATGTTCAAATCTTAACCGAAGCTTGTTTGAAATTCCGCGAAATAATGTTATGTCAATGTGGAGTTGAGCCGTTCCTGGAAGCAACGACCATCGCGTCTGCTTGCAACCTGGTGTTTAGAAGAAATTTTTTGCAGCCCAACACCATCAGTATTATACCGCGTAACGGTTATCGAGGGGCCGATAATCAATCCGAGATTGCGTTAAAATGGTTACTTTGGGAGGCCCATCAGAGGGAAATTGATATCAAACATGCAGCTAATGACAGAGAGGCGATAATTAATGGAATGAAGGTGGATGGGTTCTGCGCGGAAACGAGGCAGGTTTTCGAATTTCATGGCTGCCATTTTCATGGCCATGATATTTGTCAAAGATCGTCGCGAGATCAACCGCTGACCGAGGATTCCACAGACACCCTGAATAATCGGTTTGAGAGAACAAAAATGAAAACTGAAAGATTGAGGTCCGCTGGCTACGAGGTGATTGAAAAGTGGGAATGTCAGTTCAGGAGAGAAATGAGAATAAACTCGAACATTGGAAACTTCACGGACAATCACCCACTAATGAATCTCATACCTCTAAATCCGCGAGATAGCTTTTACGGCGGAAGAACAGGAAATACCGTATTAAAGTACGAGGTAAAGTCAGGGGAACAAATCAAATATCTGGACGTATGCTCTCTCTACCCCTGGGTGTGCAAATACGGAAAATACCCCGTGAAACATCCTCAAATTCACGTGGGTCATGACGCATGCGCTGAACTTAATTTAGAGAAGACCAACGGCCTCGTCAAATGTAAAGTTCTACCGCCTAGAGATCTGTTCCATCCGGTTCTACCCCTGAAAATGAACAATAAGCTGATGTTCACAATTTGTAGAGTCTGCGCCAAAGAGCTGAACCAGGGAGAGTGCCAGCATGATGAAGATGAGCGGGCATTGGTTGGTACGTGGGTTATCGATGAAGTGCTGAAGGCAGCTGAAATGGGTTACCAAGTATTGAAGGTTTACGAAATATGGAATTACGACGTGGAACAGTACGATAAAGTCAGCAATACAGGAGGTCTGTTTACTGAATTCATCAATGAGTTCCTAAAAATTAAACAGCAAGCATCGGGATGGCCAGCTAGTTGCATTAGTAGTGAAGAGCGTGAAAAATACATACAAGACTACTTAGACAGGGAAGGGATTCAGCTCAAGTATGATGAAATTGCTAAGAATGCAGGCCTTCGGGCCCTGTCCAAACTAATCCTAAACAGCTTCTGGGGTAAGTTCGGACAAAGAGAAAACCAAAGCAAGACATCGATTGTAAGGGAGCCGATGGCATTTTACGATCTTATATCAAACCCATCCATAGAGGTAAATAATATTTTGGAGGTTAACGAGGATACCCTCATTGTGAATTGGGAGTATAAGGATGAAGCCGACGATTCTCTAGCTACCGTGAACGTGTGCATTGCATCTTACACCACTACACAAGCAAGGTTAAAATTATACTCTTACCTGGAAAAACTGGGTGACCGGATCCTTTATTATGATACGGATAGCGTAATTTATGTGGCTCGGGAAGGTGAATACGATCCACCAACAGGTAGCTTTCTCGGTGACCTCACGAACGAGCTTGAGGACTATGGATCAGATGCTTTCATCACGGCCTTCGCCTCTACGGGCCCAAAATGCTACGCATACTCCGTATATAGTCCTGCAAAAGATATTTACTATAACACGTGTAAAGTGAAAGGGTTGACGTTAAATTACGAAACCCAGAAACAACTTAATTTAGAATCCATGTTACAAATGGTGGATGATTCCCGTCCCATAACAGTACCAACCAAGAGGATTGTGCGCACTAAAGATCACGAGGTTGTCACAAAATCTTCCACCAAAGTGTTCAGAATAACGGCGGCAAAGCGCCAGTTTAAGGAAGATTGCACTTCTGTCCCCTACGGTTTCAAGAAACGAAAAACTGCGTAATTTTGTAATAACCTCGTGATAGCACGTATTTTTATGTAAATAATTCATTTTTAGATATTATAGACAGTATTTGTATGTAAATAGTTCGGCTCATAGTATTAAGTTTTTACGTATATAATTCTCTTTTGAGAAATAATATTAAGTGTTTGTGTTTGTCTATTTTTTTTTTAACTATATTAACAAGGTGTTTATAATATTAAGTGTTTTTATGTAAATAGTTCAGTTCATAGTATTAAGTTTTTATGTATATAATTCTCTTTTGAGATATAATATTAAGTATTTTTTATGGATACAATTCTCTTTTGAGAAATAATATCAATATGTTCCTAATATTAAGTGTTTGTGTTTGACTATTTTTTGAGTTATATTAACAATGTGTTTATATTATGCAAATAATTTAGTGTCTTTCCCCGGACCTTAACCGGTGTTGTAACACGTGACTCAAAAGCGGTTATACTCGTACATAGTTTCAAATAAAAGCTGCATTAAAATATTGAGTTTTATTAAAGAGTCATAGAGAATAGTTTAGAATAACAAATATAACTTACATAATAACTGCCTGATGACCTCGCAGGGGCCCTCTTCAGGGGTCTTTTAAAGTGAAGATATCCTCTTCAAGGGTGTCATCTAACATGTAGATATCCTCTTCAAGGGTGTCATCTAACATGTAGATATCCTCTTCTGTGCTAAAGAAAATTCGAAATACTTCAGTCAATGATAATCGTTCGCAAAAACCACTTACCTCAAGGTACATACAGATTTTGTATTTGCTAAAAAATAAGCTCGGAGACCATGGATGTTCTTGCTTCTAATATGTTGTCTTAAATTTATGTGGGCAAATGAGAAAAAACCTACTGTACAGCTGATGCGTAAGAATACCCAACCGATGACCGCTGTCTACGTTCAATACTGTTACGTGCACCAACACATTGACCATAGACATCGATCACCCGTTAGAGCTTACTAAAAGACCAACCAAATATCGGAAATTCTTAAATACTTGTCCTGATTGAAGAGCCCGTTCAAGACGATCTGAGAAACCGATCAAAGAAACCACTCAAGAGGTCAAAGAGGTCAAAGAGACCGATCAAAGAGATCAGAGAGACCGTTCGAAGAGGTCAAAGAGGCCAAAGAGACCGTTCAAGAGGTCAAAGAGACCGTTCGAAGAGGTCAAAGAGACCGGTCAAAGAGGTCAAAGAGACCGAACGAAAGGATCAGTTGGAAAAAGCTCTTGAGCGCATGATGCGGACGCATGGAAAGCCCTTGATCGCATGAAGAGGTCACATGAAAAAGCCCATGGTTCTGTCCAAAAACCTGTTGTTATGAGACGAAAACATAAGAATAGCATGATATAATAAATACAAATGAAATCTGAGTGCTGCGATGCAATACTTTGATTTTGTACCGGTTTGAAACAAAAGTCCCTAGAACTGTCTGGCACAATAACAAATAATGTTCAAATAATACTATATAACGACAAAAAATTTATATTTTTATATAATAATAATGGTATTTGAATAATGGTATTTGGCCTATAGTAGATCCTCGTTTTCGTCTGTAATGGATTTTATCAAAACTAACATTCGAAACATTAGTGAAAAAAACACTTACGTTCAAGCTCCGGGGGCTTCGTTTCTGTGAACCAAAATGAAATGAAAATTTGCGAATAAACGCGAGAAATTAGAAAAATTACCGGAGACGTGGGCCAGGAAAAGCGGCAGTACAGGATGTTTTATAAGTACTAGGTACCCCTCGCCTGGCACGACCCCATTGTATACGACAACACAATAGTGCCGTCGTTGCAAGATTTCTGCCACCGTGGGCACATAAATGGTTGCGAACTGAAATAGCATAATATCAATCACTATTGAAATTTCTATAACGTTAACCTACTTCAAGTTCCCCGGGCCCCAAGTAGGCGAGGCTTAAGCCCTCGATTAAATCTTCTAGAGAACACAACAACAACAATAATGAAGCGTCAATAGAAGACTTTTTCAAAACTTACCCATGTTTGACAAAAAACGTTGTTAACACACAAATAGCAAGCAAAAAAAAAAACACTGAAAAGACTGAAAGAAAACCTGGTTGCAACTGCTTTTATTAACTTTTCATATCATATAGGAAACCCGTCATGATTTCCAGGAGGAAGGGGTAAAACCTCATTTACAGATTAAGAGCGTACATTTTTCCTGTCAATTTTTCTGCTTGTATCTAAATCCCACATGGTTGTTAGAGACTCCCCCAGAGAAATTAAGAGGATGTGCTTCCTCTCAATGACATAGGTATCTCATAAAGATTATGGTAGCCTTGCAAACTTCGCGATTAACATATTGCTAAACTACCAGCCCACTCGTATATTCCGATAAACATTTAATATTACAGTATAAAATTGACGTAAAAAAAAATTCTTGCAGTAAGCATGTGATCTTATCACCCGAAGGTGTCTTGAACTATGATGATGATGATGCTGTTAATAACCACCTTTTCAGATCTTCAAAACAGATGCAAAAAAATATCATATGATCTTATCGTTTGCAACAGTTTTGAAGGACCGGGAAGGTGGCGCATGCTACTGATAACCATCAAGCAGATTTTCCTATTCGCACGCATCAATTCTAACTCGAGGTAATGTAAGACAACACTTAGCGCTAAATAAAATCGACGAACCTGTAAATGTAATTTTGAAATGTATAAATGTGCGATCCTGTTAATGTGACAATTAGTATAAGAGCATCACTAGTCACTAAAACATCGACGTTGTCGTCTTTTGAGTTTGATCAAGATGCGAAATATCGTTATTTTATTTTACCTGCTAATGACTCATTCAGGATTCTCTCTGCAAAATACCGCGGATGATGATGTGTATGTGTTATCGTATCTACAACAATATTGGGGCGATGGTGACGGGGCCCTGAGAGCATCAAAACAATTATCGAAGGATGAATTATCTTATGCCCTCTCTGTTTATCAAACATTTCACAAACTACCCATTGACGGCCAATTAAACGACGAAACACGTAAACTAATGAGTTTGCCGAGGTGTGGGGCCCCTGATAATGAGTTTAGGGTCGAATATAGGTGGAACCGCACCAACCTGAGATGGAATTTGAAACATGACGACAACCTGACGTTCTCCGATAACCTGAGGCTAATGGCCGCAACATCAAAGGCGTTCGAGGTTTGGGCGGCAAATTCAACATTAACGTTCACGTATTCACCAGGGGTAAAAGACATACATATAAGCATTTCATTGGAACCAACAAATCACGCCTATGTAATTACAAATCGTCCGTGCCAGTCATTCGCCAGTTTAGCTGTGTTGGGCCACGCTTTTTATCCAACATCTCCAGACCATGCTCAAGCGGCCGTAGAAATTCACTTGAACAAAGACGTTGACTGGTATTACGAGGCCAGCTACTCTCCAGTCCCCGAGGGTAAAACTAGTATTTTTGCCGTTCTGGTACATGAGATTGGACATACGTTGGGTATTAAACATTCGTCGATAAACGCTTCCGTAATGTATCCATATTATTATGGGTTTCGACAGTTAAGTGATGACGATATACTAGCAGTTCAAGAGTTATATCCGCCACCTGGAAGAATAAAGGCTCGGTTCCCCTCGTATGCAACACCACAGACTTCAACAAGGAAAACAACTATTACGAATACTACACCACTACTGCCATCAGCTAGAACAAAACCAGTAAATACCAGTATGGAAAATTTGATAGAGGATTTATGTTCTATACGGAATATAGACGCCCTTTTGATTATTAATCAGAGACTGTATGTATTTTACCGAAACTTTGTGTGGCCTCTAGATCTGGGCACCACGAAAACAGCGAAAGCAAAGCCATTACGCCTAACAGATTGGTTAAGATTTTTACCGCAGAATTTTTCTAAAGTGAACAGCCTGTACCAGAGACCTAATGGAGAGATTGTTCTGATCGCTGATGACTTATTGTATATGATAGAGTTTCCAAGTCTACAACTAGTTAGTGGTTACCCCGTTAGCGCCCATAGTATACTTGGTTTACCGCGTAATAGTAAAATTAGGGTAATCGTGAACACCTATAAGGGACAAACGCTTATATTCTATGACGTCAATCAATATGTTGAAATAGACGAATGTCCATTTAGACCGAAAAAGTACGGAATCACCTCAAACGATTTTCCGGGTGTACCAGCGAAAATGTCTTCTGCTTTTCGATACACTAACGGCCTACTGTATTTCTTTAACAAGAAGAATTATTTTGAATTCAACGAATTTTCGAAACGGCTTGTGAGAGCTGGGGAAAAGGATCTGTCCCTATTTGGGATAAATTGTCCCAACGAAAGTATTTTCCAGCAACTACGAGCGCTGGTATTGGGGCTGACGCGTCAACAACAGACACAAATTGAAATTAACGAAGATAGCCCCGAAGAAGAAGAAGATTAATTCAAAATCTGTATAGGAAGACTAATTCAAAATCTGTATGGGAAGAAGAGTGGGCCAAAATTAACGAAGAAGAAGATTATAAATAAGCAGAAGAGAGAACCCTTTAAAAAGAGAACAGGATAAATTACACGCCTCGTACATCATACAGCTGTCTACATTTAGAAAAAACATTTCATTTTGATACATAACACTGAAAATTGACGTAAACAAAATACCTGCAAAATATCATGTGCTCTTAGTCCTTGAAGTTGTCTTGCTGATGACATCACGTTAATAACCGTCGTTCCAGGTTTTCCTATTCGAAATGGTCAACAGCCCCTTTTCCTCTCTCTCTCTCTATCTCCGTCTCTCTATTTTCTTCTTCTATTCTGTGAAAAACAAACAAATATTAGTTGACAGAAAACTGCAAAAAAATCCTGAAATAAGAATTGATCGACAATTTTAAGTTGTAAAAAAACACTAAAAAATATGTTAACACATGACATACATAATTACTTTAAACCATGTAAAGGTACTTACATTTTTCTTTTGTTTCCGCAACTCATTCCCCAAATTGTTATGGTTTCGCCCTTCCTCTATTAGATTCACAATATGTTTTGTTTCTTCGACTTGATTCCCAAGATCGACCTGGAAGACCTAGATACCTAAAAATTCCTCCTTAGAATATTCAAATGCCTTGAACTCTTGCAGTTGCTATCTGGTCAGGGATAAAAGTTTTCCATTTCTTTCCAGTAGGTATTCTGTGGAAAACAAACAATTAAATATTAGATAGGAGGTAAAAAAACAAAATCCTGAAATAAAAATTTTTCGAACAGTTTTACCCTGTAATAAAAACACTAAAAATATGTTAACGCGGAACATATGTACATAATTACTTAAAACCATATAAAGGTACCTACATTTTTCGGTATGTTCAGTGCATCTTCGTAGATGGTCGCTCCGATAACCATGTCGTGGTATAATTCCAATAGAATTGGGCTGCTGGAAATTCCGCCTGAATACCAGGTTACAGGTGGACGCGATGGTCGTTGCTTCCAGGAACGGCTCAACTCCACATTGATATAACATTATTTCGCGGAATACCTACTGTGGAAAACACACAAATAAATATTAGATATAGGTAGTAAAAAAATTCAAAATCCTGAAATACAAATTATTCAAAAAATTTTTGCCTGCCAGAAAAATTAAATGTTAAGTAGTAGGTAAAGATACTACAAAATATCTTATAAACTACTTAAAGCCGTATAAAAAATACTTACAACCTTGAGCCCGCACCCCGTATATAACGAATTCAAAATGTAAAAAATATTAATGGAAATTTATCGCGGCTAAATAACCTGTAGATCTAATTCAAAGTATCAACACATATTTAGAATTTTTCAAGACACCCTGTATATCAAATTCAAAGCATTAACGAAATTTGTCACGACAAAATACCTACTCAGTGATAAACGCGCTTGGACCCTTTTATAGAAAAACATATGTAAAATATTTCTTACTAGTTACGACACTTACCTTATCATCATCGTAATCTTCTATTTTTCTTACAACAGCCCCAAAACTCTGAACAACACACGTCGCGGTCACTCAACGAAAACATTAAAACCAAATAATAAACTTTTGTTCGCTAAATTGTGACAAAGAAAATCTATTCTGTGTTTCTGATACCAACTACCCACACTATAATAGTTGACATTGCATGCTGCTGTTTCCTGTAGATATAATAATATCGCTTGGCCCTGAAAGAGCGTATTTTTATAAAACTAAAGACATGACCACATTGGATGTATTAAATCAGAAAATTAAAAAATAATGATAAATATTAAATATCAAGCGCTCCCTACTCAAGTTTTTACTCTTAATAATTTTGCCCCTATTTTCAATAGAAGTGAGTGTTAAGACGCTTGTAGTATTTGTTTAACGTTTCTCAGGCAGACAGAACACCCCGATTATTAATTTAAGAACATTAATTATTGTATTTTGAGGTCTCCTTACAGGTGTACCACCGTATTCTTTATACAGCTTATAAATCTGTTTTGAAAATACAAACATAAATAAAAATTATTTATTACAATCATTTCAGTATTAGTGTCGAAGTGCCGCGAAACAGACGTGCGTGTGCTTTAATTTTGAGGTTATGTGGGCCCCCTTGAATGGGGGCGCACGCTCTTAAGACAAGCTCAGTGTGCTTTAGGTGATTGGCACCAATTAGGTATGTGTCTTTGACAAAACTCAACGCAAAGGGGGCCTCGTTAAGAGGTCGCCATGTTTGTTTTTTATTTTCTTCGGCTGTAAACCTAAGTGTTCTCGTTCAAGATTTATGCAAATACATTTCCATATTGATTCCGAAGATTAATTAATTAATTAAAGTAACGTAGCCGCCATTTTCATTTAGCGGTTCGTAGACCAGCTACACCCCGTATATGCCATTCTATTTTTAGATTCTATTTTAGCAAGCGAACTCTTCCGGTTTCTTATCTTCCTCACTGTAACAATTATTTCGGTGCCTGTTGTCAACTGTCAAGTGATTTGTTTTTGTTTCTTGAAGTAAATTAATATTTGTTTCGACGAGTTACAAAGTATAACATTATTAAGTGCTAAAATAAACCGCGAATCTTCAAATTTTAAATATTTGTTAGTGTTTTGTGGTGCCGTTGGCACTCCTGGCCGCTGCATTTTCAGGTACAACTTCTAGGACCAAACAATATGGCTACCCCCATAAACAACGGGGGAAAAAAGAAATGACCGCCCTCGATGGACAGTGTTCATATTCAGTAATAATTAACGTGGAGACTAGACGGTGTGACGGTACCGTCTGCAATACTAGCACGAAAGGAGGGGCCATAAAGTTGATTGAAGAAGCAGTAGGAAGACCTTTGCAATGGTTAATAGGTATGCTTGCTACATTGCAATGAGCTTCCGTTAAGACATCTTTTGCAATCTTTAGATGGCCGCACAACAGGACCAGTCGGTTTCTCTGGGCCGATTGGAAACAAATTGGAGAATTGTGAAACTACAACGTTGGCCAAATTCACACCAATTGTGGAAATACTTGAAGTTTTGCCGGATATATCGAATATTGATGATCTTTCTTGCGACCAAAAATACTTACATGACATATGCCAAGCAGTAGCAAGCGGGCACTGTTCCGAATCACTATTGTCAAGAAGTCCAGGAAAATTGTCACACGCTCGTTGGTTAACAGCCGCGAAGAGAATTATGAGGCTTTACATCGGCACGGAAAATCCAACTGAAAATTTGGTCATTTTCGCGAATTTCGTTGGTCGTGTTTACGACCCTATGTGGTTTAGAATAAAAGGTCATCCTTCCAGTAAAGATGGGACAAGCTACATATGGAAAATGATTTCGCTCTCCAGATATCTGAGCCCAGACATCCAAAACATAATTGACCCGGTCATTGCAAGAAATGCATTTTATGCCCACCCTGAAAACTTGCTCCTCGCTATGTTAACTGACACAAGGCAAACCATACGTGAATTGGCATTATGGCGAGTCATGAAAGCGCGACAAGGAGGAACCCAAACCAACATTCGAAAGTTTGTTGTGCCTACCCTAAACTTCGCAGCAGAAGACTATGTAAATTTAATTGATTGGTTTAGCGTCAGTGTGACAGAGCCTCCAGTGACTAAATTTCTCACCGACAATCAAATTCTGAGTTTAATTAAAAGTGGTGACTTTAGCAATATAAATTTTCCTCGGTTCCCATGTCATGCGCAAACCGTAGAACGTTGTGTTAAGCTTGTGACGGAGGTTTCAAAAGAAGTTTTTGGGGCGACACGTAGAGACGGACTAATAAGATCTCGAATTGCATCCAGAAAAAGCATGTCCAAATTCCATACCAAAAAACAGTTTGTTACAAATAGTATATAGGACCCTTTAGGATGACGCCCTAACGGTTGGTTGGTTGGGTAGGGGGTCGGGTGGAACTCAAGTGCAGCTACCTCCACGTGGTGAGTTCTGGGTGGTTTTCATGAGAAAACTAGCGAAGAGCTGCAAAAACTTATTTTTCTTCCGTAAACTTCCTCCTTTTAAGGCCATTGTGAACCCTCAAGATATTTTTTTATCGGACTTAGAACTTCTTTGGTCATCAGGTCGGAACCAAATGATCTACATCCCGCCAGTGAATGGAAAAAAATAGAAAAAATGTCTGCCCTGAACTTTTCAAGGCCATAGTGAACCCTCAAGATATTTTTATATCGGGCTGAAACTTTTTTGCCACTAATTGGACATTAAATGGCCTCTATCCCCCCTATGTATAAGTAAAAATATAATAAAAAAAAATTCTTGCTGTTTCACTCCACCCCTGTTTAAAATTTCGATTGTACACTTTGTTTTTATTTTTGTTACCACCTAACTGGCACATGTTTGTTCTCAACTTAAAAATCTTTCTTCCACCGTGAATAAACACATACGAGATCGCAAGACGTATCGCAGTGCGCAGCGCATGATTTCCAAGATACAAGTTTCCAACAACAAAACGTATACCACGTGACATGCAGAAACTGAAGGTATCGCGTCACATATGCTAGATTCTAGCAGCTAGAATAACAATGTCTCCTAGCCTTGTTTATATACATAAGATAGACAAGGCTCCTAGCTAGGTTGGGCTGAAGCAAACAATACTCTATGTGTTGGACGCGTGCACGGTGCCGTCAACGCGTAGAACTTGGAAGTTGCTGTTTCACATGAGCGCGGAGCGGCGGAGAGAAATTATAGGACGTCTGATGAACATAAGCTAAAAGGACTAATTCTAAAGGTGATATTTTATAATTCTAATAATATAAAAGAAATTAATTTTGAGATCAAAATAATATTTGACGAAAAAAATTAAAAATAATATTAGAGAAAAGAAAAGTTATTCCGGAAATTTTAGGTGAAACAACGCTTCACCTGCGTCTCGGGACAAGCCGCCACTGCATTATACTAAATGTTGCAGTTTCATTTAAAATTATTAGTATAGATCCGCAATTAGAACATTATTTTTCGGTTTATGCTCCATTAGGGATTGGTGAGTGCCCGCATATTTTAAATAAGAGGTGCAGCAATCTCTTGGCGCCCGCATTCCATCATTATTGTGAACCCAGCCCGTCTCCACTGGGTCTAGTCGTTGGTTTGTGCATCCTTAGGATCCCTTGTGCAGCATTTGTTAGTTTATTGCGCAACATATATTTTTGGCGCCCAACGTCGTGGGGCTCGAGCGTGATTTTTTTGTTCTGCATCATATTTTTTCTGTACATTTTTTTTCAACCTCGTTTCCAGATCTTTTGGAGATATTTGTTAAGCAGTACTTACCTTTTACGATATTTTTTTTAACATTTGTGCTGTCTTTTTGAGATACCTACTGTAATAAAAGCTTGTTGGCTAATTTTGATGATTTATTTGGTGAACAAATTGAAAATAAAACCACACACGTTTTTAGCAAACACGATTCCGTGATATTTTACCTGATACTACCTTTTTAGAAATTTTACATGTACATGCGTACGCACTAAGACAAAATACCAAAAACATTTAGGTATCCCAAAACCATTACAATAATAATTATTAACATCAAAATATCAAACATTCCGCCCGCCTTGAAGTAATACACTACTTCAAAAAATGAACAAAAATCTTATAAACAATAAGGTAAGTATCTCAAATGACATAATGAAAATATAACTAAATACAATTGCAGGTAAGTAAACAAAAAATGGTAATAATAAGAAATGAACATAATGCTTCTTTAACGAAACTTAACTTATCTACTCGATAGGCAAAACGCACAACCTATTTATCGCACGTTTATATACACCACCATTTGATTTTACAGAAACCACTCGCACAACACCATCGCGACCAGGATGCACTTCCACTATTCGAGCTAATCGCCAGCTCAAGGGAGGAAGATGATCTTCTTTGATGACCACGAGGGTTCCCACTTCGACGTTGTTGCTCTTTTTGCCCCACTTAGAGCGCACCTGGAGCTGATGCAGGTAATCTCGACTCCACCGTTGCCAAAAATGTTGCCGGATTTTTTGTAGGTGTTGCCACCTTGTGAGACGATTTATTGGCGTGGACAGAAAATCCAGTTCAGGGGGTTCCATAAGCAAGTCCCCTATGAGGAAGTGTGACGGAGTCAAGGCTTGATAATCGTTTGGATCTGAGGAAAGTGCGGTTAAAGGGCGAGAATTTAGACATGCCTCTATGCCGGCTAGGAGCGTATAACACTCTTCAAAGGTGAGTATTAAATTATTTGTTATTTTCAGAAGATGTCTCTTAGTGGACTTAACCGCCGTTTCCCATATGCCGTCGAAATGTGGCGTTCTAGGAGGAATGAAATGCCAGTTTATTCTCTGTTGGGATAGTTTAGAAATTATTTCTTCCTTATTATTTGACAGCAACTCATAAATTGCCCTTAGTTCCCTATTAGCACCCGTAAAATTGGTTGCGTTGTCCGAATATATATCTGTGCATAAGCCCTTTCTGGACATAAATCTCTTTAAGGCTGCCAGGAAAACTTCTGTACTTAGGGAACTTACAAGTTCCAGATGGAACACTGCTATATAGCTTTTAACAGTACGAATTCTTCCTCTGCCTTTTCCTTCACGAGTCTGTATTGGTCCCGCATAGTCGATTCCACATTTTACGAATGGTCGACTCGGTTCTAATATTCTTGGTTCTGGTAATTCCCCCATAATTTGTTGACAATTAAATCTTGGTTTATACCGAAGTATCGAACACAATTTCTAACTGTTTGTTTTGCCAGTATTCTCCCAGATAATGGCCAATAACGTTGTCTAACAATTGATAGAAGCTGTTCGTGCCCACAATGAAGATATCTTTCATGTTCTTCTTTAAACATTAGTTTAGTGACGTGATGCTTTGGTAAAATGTAGGGATGTTTTTGATCACGAGATAGATTCGAATGGCTCAATCGCCCGCACGCCCTGATCAATCCCTCTTCATCCAAAAATGGATTTAGCATTAAAAGTCGGCTTTTTGAATTAACGCTATTATTGCGTTGCAGATCTTGTTTTTCTTCTTCAAAGGCTTCGTCTTGTAATACAACTATGATCACCCTTATAGCTTCTTAAAGTTCATTGATTGTTAAGTCACCGATTTGCCTTTGCGCACCCTTCATAGTATTATGACGAAATCTTCTGCAATATGCAATCACCCGCGCCAGTTTCTTGAAACTTGAAAAAAAATTTAAAACATCAAATGTATCTTATTGAAATGTAGCCAGTGTCTTCACCTCCAACTGTTCGGTAGGTACAATTTCTAATTTCTGAACAGGCCACAATTCTGGATAACCCATCCATTTAGGTCCCTTCCACCATAACTCTGCATCCATCATATCCTCAGGTTCTATTCCTCTTGAGAGTAAATCTGCAGGATTTTCTTTCGACTGTACGTGATACCAACTGTTTCCCTTAGTCAGATCCTGAATTTTTGCGACTCGATTAGCTACAAAGGTTTTGAGATGGTGGGGAGAAGTCTTGAGCCATGTCAAAACAATTGTTGAATCAGTCCATAAAATTGTTTCACTTATAGTGTTCCCCAATGCCATTCTGACGCTACTTAAAAGCCTTGCCAGTAACAAAGCTCCGCCTAATTCCAACCTTGGTATTGACGTAGTTTTTAACGGTGCTACCCTTGATTTGGACGTCATCAGGTAAGTATTTGTATTCCCTTCAGTATTTTTGCTAACACTATAGATGCAAGCACCATAAGCCCTTTCTGATGCATCGCAAAATCCATAGAGTGTTAATGTTCCTACTTCGTTCCCAGGATTAATATTTCTAGGTATTCTGATTTCGTTTATTTGTTCCAGGTTATTATAAAAAGCTACCCATCTGGTGTATATGCACTGAGGTATTGATTCGTCCCATCCAACACCCGATTCCCATAGTTGCTGCATGATCAACTTAGCAATAACAACTATTGGCCCTATTAGACCCAACGGGTCAAATATTTTTGCAATTTTTGTCAATACTGTACGCTTAGTAATCGGTTTATTATTATCATGATCAATCACGATCTTATATAATAGTGAATCATTCTCATGATCCCACAAAAGACCTAAAGTTCGTATTGGTTCTCCTTTGTCTAACATCAATAACGAAGTTTGATCATCTTCTCGCTTCAAATTTTCTAAGATTCTATTGTCATTAGCCCGCCATTTTCTCAATGTAAATTGTCCCTTTGCTAATAGACTACTTAGTTGTTTTTGTAATTCTCTTGTTTGTTCTAATGTGTGTGCTCCTGTCAACACATCGTCGACGTAGAAATCCCGTTCCAATGCGACCCTTGCTAAAGTGAAATTATTTCCCTCTTCCATAGCCCATTGTTTCAAACATCTGGTTGCCAAATACGGTGCACTTGAGGTGCCATAAGTCACCGTGTTTAATTTGTATATGGTTATGGGTTTATTGGTATCATCCCGCCAGCATATTCGCTGCAAATGTGAATCTTCTTCTGTTACCCTTATTTGCCGATACATCATAGCTATATCTGCCGTGATGACAAACTGATGGTATCGAAATCTGCGAATTATGCTAATTAAATCTTCTTGTACCGTAGGTCCCACCAGAAGGATGTCATTAAGCGACTGCCCTGAAGAGGTTGCAGCTGAACCAGCAAATACTACTGGGAGTTTCGTCGAAATGCTTTCAGTTTTTATAACAGGATGATGTGGCAAGTAGCAAATTAATTTGTCAATTTTATCTTCAGATCACACCATACTCATGTGATTAAGTTTTTCATATTCCGTCAAAAACCTGAAATATTCCTTCTTCATTTCTGGAGATTTCTCCAATCTTTTTTCCAACTTATTAAATCTATTCAAGGCTCCAGTAAGAGAATCTCCTAGACATATGTTTTCTCTCTTTGGTAAGCTTACTATGAACCTTCCCGTTTCATCCCTTCTAACTGTCTTTGCAAAATGTCTTTCACATTCTAATTCTTCACTAGATAAGTGCTTTTCCTGGTTTACATCTTCCAATTTCCAAAAGCGCTCCAAACATTCGTGTAGCTCATCGAATGCTATAGAATGACAAGAAATATTACACAGCTCATTAGGACCTGAAAGTCTTTCAATGGTCCCTGATATAATCCAGCCCAATAAAGTTTTTTGTGCAATCAATTTTCCTCCCATTAGGCTCACTTGTCCAACAAACATTAAGTTCCAATACCACTCTGCTCCAATTAATATATCGATACTCCCCGGTACATTAAATGATTCATCCGCCAAATAAGTATTGTGTGGAATCTGTGTGTGTCGACATCTACCCGTATTTGAGGCAAAAATTTCGTGATATTTGGTAAAACCCTACAGTTCATTGAAATATTGTAGTTACAGAATCTCGATTTTACTGAAACCTCCGCGTAACTTGACGCCATTGTCCTAGTTTCATTAACTCCCCCTATTGACATTTTTTGTTGCTTAGTCGGTAGCCTTAAGCGGTTTATAAATTCTTCTGATATAAAATTTGATTGCGATCCGTTATCTAGTAGTGTTCTGCATGCATGAATTTTTCCCTGTGCGTCTGTTACATTAACAATAGCTGTAGCCAATAAAACGAATTTGCCGTTTTCAACACAATGGCTCGTAATTAAAGATGTATCTTTTTCGTGAATGACATTATTTGGGGCCATCGTTATTTCACCCTTTGTATCCCTTATTTCTGATGGTTCCAAATGCAATATGGTATGATGTCTTCTATGGCACACTCTGCATGAAGATGCCCTGTATTCGTGAGCACGATGCCCTCCCTTCAAGCAATTAAAGCATAGATTAATTTTTTGTACTTCTTGTCTTCTTTGTTCTACTGTAAGCCCTTTGAATGTTTCACACGTGGAAACATAGTGTTGTCCTTTACAAAATTCACAGATATGTTGACCTCCCGGCCGAACTGTTGGCGTAGATGTATAAAATGACGTAGTCCTTTCTGACTTCCTGATACCCGTTTCATGTTTTATTGGTTTATTTTTGTTTATCACCATAAGCGTTTGACTTCGGCGCGTAAGGAAATTTAAAAACTCTGCCATTGTAGGCATATTGTTCTCGTCCTTGGACATCTGATCCTCCCAATCCCTTCGCGAAGAAAAATCTAACTTTTCTGAAAGCAGATAAATGAGCATTACATCCCATTGCTTAACTGGTAATTTGAGCGCTTCTAAGGACCTCAAGTGTCCGAATTCCATCAATAAAGTTGCACAATGTCGTATGATTCTGTTTTTGTACTGCTTCGATTTCAATCAGACCCTTTAAATGCGTATTGATAATTAATCGCTTGTTTTCGTATCTATTAACCAAAAGTTCCCATGCTATTTTGTAATTTTCTGCTGACGTTTCTAGCGCTTGAATTGTTTGCAAGGGTTCCCCTTGCAAAGATCCCCGAAGATACTGGAATTTTTGTATATCTGGAAGTGTGTCGTTTGCGCTGATGAGTGATTGAAATGTGTCTTTATATAACAGCCATTTGTCGTAATTCCCCTTGAAAGTAGGTAAAGTTATTGTAGGTAACTTCACTTTGGCCCCGCTGATTCCCTGCTGTGTTTGATTTAGTTCATCTCTGTTTGCCACGCTCGTTCTTTCCCGTATGTGATGCCTAGCCTTAGAAATAATATCGAAATATTTATCTTCAAATCGTTGCCTTTCATCGCCGTCCAGTTCTTCATCATTTATATTTTCTATCTCATTTTGCACTTCATTAAATTCTTCTTTTCTAATCTTAACTGTAACTCCATCGTGTCTGCTTCCTTATCGTATTCCTCAAAATAAGTTTTAAAACGTGTAAGTTTGCCCCTGATTGTTGCTCTTATTTTAGATAATCGCCGCAATTCTGTATCTGTTTTTACTTCTAACATGTTTTAGGTAAATAGAAAAGGAAAGAAATTAACACAATAAACGAAGAGGAGACTTGCTTTTAAACCCTAAGAAATAGTCAGAAATAGTAAATATAAACAGAAATTTCCTTCCTGTTTATGCCCGTCAGCTGAACGTCCGCTGGAATGTGCAGAAGCCTACGTTTTTGGATTTTGGCCCTTGTTAGCCGCAGCGTTCTTGAGTATTGTTTCACTTAATTTTCCACTAATTTTAATGCTTCTGATCACTACACACGGTTCGAAGGACCACAAATTTATGTAATAAAAGCTTGTTGGCTAATTTTGATGATTTATTTATTGCGCAACATATATTTTTGGCGCCCAACGTCGTGGGGCTCGAGCGTGATTTTTTTGTTCTGCATCATATTTTTTCTGTACATTTTTTTCAACCTCGTTTCCAGATCTTTTGGGGATATTTGTTAAGCAGTACTTACCTTTTACGATATTTTTTTTAACATTTGTGCTGTCTTTTTGAGATACCTACTGTAATAAAAGCTTGTTGGCTAATTTTGATGATTTATTTGGTGAACAAATTGAAAATAAAACCACACACGTTTTTAGCAAACACGATTCCGTGATATTTTACCTGATACTACCTTTTTAGAAATTTTACATGTACATGCGTACGCACTAAGACAAAATACCAAAAACATTTAGGTATCCCAAAAACATTATAATAATAATTATTAACATCAAAATATCAAACACCTACTTAAATAATTTGAATATATTTGTGATTGTGGATTGTGGATTGTGATTGTGGATTGTGGATTATTTTAAAAATGGAGAAAATGGAGAAAATGGACCCTAATCGATTATGTAGTTAATATTTTCTGATTTTACTATTTGGTAGAAATTTATGATGATTTGAAAAATTACTATGCGTACTACCAATATAACGATTTATTATTATAACTTGACCGGTTTCAGAATTCAGAATGATTCCATCATCAGAAATGTATAAATAAAATTATTGTGAACAAATTATTACGACAGTTGACAAGGAAACTAAAATTGACAGAACAATACAAATAATAATGATATCCATGAAATAAGACAACTAGATAACTGAATTTCCGTATTTACCTACGGGGTATAAGAAAAACACAAAGGAAAATCGAATACCTCGTAGCTTGAAGGGAAAAAACATTGAATTTAAAGAAAACCATAATAGGAAAAAACAATAAATTCAATTGAAAAAACCTTCAAGTGAAATATCAGAACTAAATAAACAAAATATCCATGGAATCTTGACAACTGCCAACTGCTAATCTTGTAAAGAACTGTGTGGTCAAGTCTATGTGTTCTGTCTTGACAACTGCCAACTGCTATTATTAATTGTAATAATAATTAATAATTTTGACATTATCATCGTTTTCATCATCATCATCATCAATATTACTATTATCATTGTTATTATTATGATTCAGCCACAGTCTCTTACATCTTAATCCTTGACTTATTTCCTTTTTTGCCATTATGACATTTATTGACTTATTTCTCTTTTTTAGTTTATTACAATTAATAATAGCAGTTGGCAGTTGTCAAGACAGAACACATAGACTTGACCACACAGTTCTTTACAAGATTAGCAGTTGGCAGTTGTCAAGATTCCATGGATATTTTATTTATTTAGTTCTGATATTTCACTTGAAGGTTTTTTCAATTGAATTTATTGTTTATTTCCTATTATGGTTTTCTTTAAATTCAATGTTTTTTCCCTTCAAGCTACGAGGTATTCGATTTTCCTTTGTGTTTTTCTTATACCCCGTAGGTAAATACGGAAATTCAGTTATCTAGTTGTCTTATTTCATGGATATCATTATTATTTGTATTGTTCTGTCAATTTTAGTTTCCTTGTCAACTGTCATAATAATTTGTTTACAATAATTTTATTTATACATTTCTAATGATGGAATCATTCTGAATTCTGAAGCCGGTCAAGTTATAATAATAAATCGTTATATTGGTAGTACGCATAGAAATTTTTCAAATCATCCTAATCGATTAATTCAAGATGAATTAGTGTATGAGTTATCAGTGCGAGGAATTGGTGAGGTCGGAAGTGTTGATGCGATGACGTTTCGAGAATTGGTACGTTTGGAAAAGTTGGGAAAAGTTTTCTCCCCTTTAAAATTGGCTAATGCGGATGAACAACTTGTCATCTGCGAGAATAAATTAACGGAAGTTAGTTCGAGTTTAGAGAGTTTTGAGGGGTCTAATAATGCGTATAGGAAGATAGAAACAAAGCTGTGTCACATAATTGGGAGACGAATGATTGAAACCCTCCGAACAAGAAGCTATTCGTGCCAGATCTGAGTTGTTATGCAAGGCGTTAGAATTATCTGAGAATTTGGAGGAAAGGATGGAAGCATTCAAGAGTATTCGGCCTGAACGCTTGCCCGTCGATCCGCTTTCGGTAGGAAATCTTGCAACGACTATTGGAGATAGAGAGAGTTCAACTCCAATTAGATTACAGGACAGTCATCGAACTCAAAATGATGATCCGATAGCAGGACCCAGTACCGCTCCACAGTTTGTTAGCATAGTTGTAGAACAAACACCACCACTCAGTTCTTATCAGTTAATTAATAAGTGGACAATAAAATTTTCGGGAGATACCTCGAAACAAAGCCTTAGCTCATTTTTGGAACAGGTTGATGACTTATGTTCGTCTAGGAATGTATCAAGGGAACGACTTTTTATTTCAGCTTCGGAATTATTTGAAGGAAAGGCTTTAATCTGGTTTAGAGCAAAGAGAAAGATGGTTCGTGATTGGGAAGACTTGGTGAAAGAATTAAAGGACTAATTTCAGCCTCATGACTATGATGTTAGATTATGGGATGAAATTAAGGAAAGAACTCAAGGACCAAAGGAATCGGTAGGGTTGTATATGGCCGTTATGTCGAGTTTATTTTCTCGTTTATCGTTTAGTGTGTCTGAAGTTACTAGAGTTAAAATTTTGCGTCGGAATATCTTACGATATTAATTTTCAGAATCGGTTGTACTATTCGGGAGATTGAGTCGGAGAAAGAATTACTGGAATTATGTCGGACTATCGAGAAGAACAAGAGCAGCATAGATTCTTATGTATCCCCATTCAAAAATGTGTTTAGTCTTGAACCTGGTTTGTCATATACGGAGGCTAAACCCAGAATGCACTGTAGTAACATTACAACAGCCATTCGAGAACTTGGTCAATGTTGGAATTGTGGAAAATCGGGTCATACAGCAAAATTTTGCAGACAGCAACACAATAAACATTGCTATAGGTGTGGTAAGCAGGGTTATACGAAGTACACTTGCAACGCATGTAACAAAAATTCGAGAAACGGAAAGAGGGAGCAGCAAAAGGTCGTGCATTGACCCCTGCGAGTAAATCGACTATCTCTGATGTGGAATATGATCGGACTAAATATGTTTTAAATTATGTTGTGTCTTATTGTGAGGGTAATGAGTGCCCATACTTGAAAATTTGTATATATGGTAAACCTATGTACGCATTGATTGGAGGTCCAGGGTGGAATATTATCAAGCAGTGCCGGCTCGTGGGTTAATAACCAGGGGGGTCATTTTGGTTTTGGAACTTATAATTAATACATGACCGTGCAATGCAATGTTACGTTCCATAATTTCGAAAGGTATCAGCTGTTAAAATATTTCAGAGTTTCGTTCGGAGCTATTAATTTTTCTTTAATATTTTCTTGCTAAACGGTAAAAAATGGTTCACTACCTACTCGTATCGAGGTTTTGGCCGTATCGAGTCAGTAGTCTGGATATGCCGCGTGTGTAGGCTTGCTCATTTTTAAACGAAACGTTTATTCGTTCTTAATTGGATAAAAGGAGCAAAGCTACGTAAATTAGACATACTTCAGTTGTTTATTTAAGATCAATTGCTTATTGATTTTGGTTGTGGAACTAATCTAACCACTTTGTGGGATTAGTTACGCTGGTTACCAGACGACTGTAACGAATTCCGTTTTTGTCATTTTGGGCCCTCCTCAGAGGTAAACTATTCAATTTATTAATTATTTTTATCGAACTATGTATCATATTTAATCTTTTAGGGTTTTACTTCTGGGCAGAAGTAACATTAACGCTAATCATATGTCCGTTTTCTTTCTCGCCAGTGTCCCCGAGAATTTGTGATTTGGGAAATTTAGTTGAAGAATATTATATTTGCGGTATTCGATCGCCGCCTGCTACTTCTTTGAAGGCCAACAAAAACTCAGATAATCTGCTTGTTTATTATTGTATTTGTATTTGCCTCTGGCTCCGTTCATGCTCTGGAATTATGCGCTGTTTTATTATATGACAACTGATACCGTTCGTAATTTGGGTACTCCAGCGTTAGAGTATTGTAACCCCTGTATAATTGCGTGGCGCCTAGGGTACATTTATTTTTTTCTGTTTGTGGACCGTCACACCAGCTCCGTTGGGTCCAGCCGGGTTGGGGGTTGCCTTTTCCATTGTGTGGGGGTGTCGGGCTTTTGTAAAGATTTTGAGCGTCGCAATTGGCGCCCAACGTGGGGCCTTGAGTTTGACCTATTTAGTGTGCGAAGCGAAGTATTTGGAAGTGTGCCTACTATTTGTGATTGTGAAATTACATTTTTTTGCGTCTTGTGTGCTTTGATTATATTTTTGATATTTTCTTGTTTGGTGCGGATTGGTGTTTCGCCTTTTCATTTCCCAATCTTTTTGTGTTTTTCCTTGTTGTTTTTGAAACTGAATAGTCATGGAGTCGCGTTTGATACGGGAGTATCTGAAGAAGGACGAGTTAGCTTACGAGCTCGTATATAGAGGTGCCAATCCTGCTGAGATGGATGTTCAAGAAATGCGCGGATGTTTGCGGTCACTCTTGCGAATGGAAGGATTGAACCAGTCACTTAGGTATCCTAAGTATGAATTTGCTTTGGAATCTGAAGTGGGAGCCATTACAAATAGCTACACTGATTTGGCGGAAAGTATTAATAATTTTTCGGGTACTGCAGCAGATACATCTTCTCGTAGGTATCAGACCCGCCTTTCACATTTATTGCAGCGCGTTGATAGATTTCCCTATGAGGTGGATGACAAAATTTTGAAAGCACGAAGCACTTGGTTATCTAAGATTACTGCTTTGATGGATACTTTGAATAGGGCTACCAAACGTAAGTCTGTTCCCGATCTTAGTGCGCCTGTGCGTGCACATAGTAGCAAGATTCATAGTTCTGATGAGGAATCCGTCGAGGAGCCCGATGGTGATGTGCGTCCTATGGTACAGAGTATGTCTAAGTCTTTAGCATCAGGTTCTCACCCTCGTTCACAGCCAGTCTACAAATGGAATCTTAAATTTAGCGGTGACCCGAAATCCATCACTGTTACGAATTTCTTGGAACGAGTTGACGAACTTCGTATAGCTAGACATGTTTCCGACGACGAACTGTTTGCGTCTGCCATAGATCTTTTTGAGGGGAAAGCTTTATTGTTGTTTCGCACAGTAGTTCACCGATGCAGTTCTTGGAGAGAGTTGTCTGCCCTTCTGAATAATCACTATCTACCCCCTGACTATTTCACTCGATTATTCCAGGAAATATTGGAGAGAAAACAAGGAGTGAATGAGCCAATTGTGGAGTATTTAACATGTATGACCGCGTTATTTTCTAGGTACGGAAAAGTTGGAGCTGACGTTCAGTTGGATATTATGATTAGAAACTTGGCGCCGTTTTATACGATGAACTTGCCCGTTGTGACGTCATTAGGACAGCTTGAAGAAGAATGTTTGAAGCTGGAAATAAGAAAGTATCGAGTAGAGAGCTACCAGAGTCCTTCGACTAGAACTTCTCATTTAGTTGAACCTGATTTAGCTTGTGTTATGCCTGCTGTTGCTGTAGCTCCTGTTCCTGTCGTGGATGAGATTAGCGCTTCTTCTTCAATCCGCAGGCCTTCGCAATTTCGAGTGAATTGTTTTAACTGCAAGGAAGTTGGACACGTGGCCCGCAACTGTCGTGCACCCATTAATAGGCATTGTTATCGTTGTCAAGAGCCCAATGTACTTGTCCGAAATGTTCTCCTCAGTCGGGAAACGAGAGAAGGAGGTTTTAAATGGTCGAACTGATTTCTCCTCTGTCTCTTCTAATTCGACCACATCTTTTATTAACAACAATAATAAAGTTTTGTTGGATTTTATTTTACGCCATGCTGCTAAAGATCAACGTCCTTATTTAGAAGTAGAAATTCTTAGTCGCCGTGTTCTTGGATTATTAGATTCTGGAGCTTCGTGTACCATAGTTGGAGAATCTGGCTGGAAGCTTTTTCGCGAATTAGGCTTTGAATTGGATAAATCTGGAGTTAGCGCTTGTACTGTCGCTAATGGAGCCAATTTTGCCGCTGTGGGAACTGTTTTAATTCCTATGAAACTCATGGACCGATTGAAACTTATCCAAGTGTTAGTTATCCCTACTTTGTCTCACAATTTAATTCTAGGTGCTGATTTTTGGCGCGAAATGGGCGTTGTTCCTGATTTACGACGTAATGAGTGGCATTTTGCTGAAGATTGTGCTCTGCCTGACATAGCTGGTATTTGTAATGTCGACGATCTTTCTCCGGATCATCAAAAATCTTTAAATGAATTGCTTGATGCTAAATTTAGATTAATGGGTTCGTTCTCTGGGCCGTACCGATGTTGTCCAGCATGAAATTGTTACAGACGCCAAGCCTATTAAACAGCGTTATTACCCAGTTTCTCCCGCGAAACAAAAATTAATTGATGCTGAGATTTCTAGAATGTTAGACGAAGAAGTGATTGGGCCTTCTAGGAGCCCTTGGTCTTCACCTGTTCTGTTAATTCCAAAAAAGGATGGTACCCAGAGGTTTTGTGTCGATTATCGACAACTCAATGCCGTTACTAAGAAGGATGCGTATCCGATCCCATATATTTCTTCCATTTTGGATAGTTTGAGGGACGCCCGTTTCTTAAGTTCTCTGGATATTCGTAGCGCGTATTGGCAAGTGCCCGTAGCTGAGTCCTCGCGAAAATTCACCGCATTTACGGTCCCTGGACGAGGACTTTACCATTTTAAGCGCATGCCTTTCGGACTAACTAACGCACCAGCTACCTTTCAGCGCCTGATTGATAAAGTTTTAGGAGCCGACCTCCAGCCTCACGTGCTAGTTTATCTGGATGACATTGTTATTGTTTCTCGTGATTTTGATACCCATTTGGATATTCTTGCTAAAGTGTTTGATAGACTGTATGATGCAGGATTAACGGTTAGCAGGGAGAAATGCCATTTTTGCCGCGCCCAGTTGAAGTATTTGGGCTACGTGGTAGACAAGCATGGCCTTCGTGTTGATCCTGACAAGGTAAATTCCATTTTACAGGTGCCTTCGCCCAAGAATGTGTCTGAAGTTCGAAGATTTCTTGGTATGGCTAGTTGGTATAGGCGCTTTATACCAGATTTTGAGTCAATTGCTAATCCGTTGACTGGTCTTACAAAGAAGAATCAGAAATGGAGTTGGACCGACACTTGTGATGATGCTTTTAGGGCCCTTAAAAATCATTTAGTGACCGCCCCTATTTTGACATGTCCCGATTTCGAAAAGCCATTTTTTCTGCAGACTGACGCCTCCTCGTTTGGATTGGGAGCTGTTTTATCTCAACAGTTTGAGGAAGGTGAAAAGGTAATTTGTTTTATTTCTCGTAGCTTGACTCGCCAAGAGCGTGCTTATACCACAACTGAACGCGAATGTTTAGCGGTAATCTGCGCTGTGGAGAAGCTTCAAAATTACTTGGATGGTATACATTTTACGGTAGTTACCGATCATTATTCCTTGCTTTGGTTGGATCGTTTGAAGAATCCCACTGGTCGTCTTGCGCGATGGGCTGTTCGACTGCAGGGATTCGATTTTTCTATTGTTCATCGCAAGGGAAAGGAGCACGTGGTTCCTGATTTTCTATCTCGATCTGTTCCACTTGAAGAGTCTGCGAAATTTGTTGATGCTGTTACACTTCCTTGGCCGGATGTACGGGATTCTTGGTACAATAGAATGTTGAAGGATGTTGAGTTGAATCCCAATAAATATCCATCCTGGCGTGTTGAGAACGGAAGTTTGCTGAAATTGCTACCCTCCAAAATTCCACAGTTGACTTCTTCTCCTTCAGATTCTTGGAAGATAGTCATACCCAGAGAAGAGAGGTTAGAGCTACTTAAAAGCCACCATGACGTCCCTACTGCAGGTCATTTAGGAGTCTATAAGACTTATTGGAGACTGCGAAATCGTTATTACTGGCCGAAAATGAGAGCAGATGTGGCAAAATACATCAAGCGATGCGAAATATGTGCCCAACATAAGCCAGAACGCAAAGCACCAGCTGGTCTCGTGGGAACCAGACCAGAAATCATTTTACCTTGGCAGATGATTAGTCTCGATTTTATAGGACCATTCGTACGATCTTCAAAAGGTAATTGCTACTGCCTTGTAGTAACGGATTACTTTTCTAAATTTGTCCTCGTGTTCGCCCTAAGAGCTGCCACTGCCGCTGCTGTGGTTCGTTGTCTTGAGGACCATGTATTCCTTGTTTATGGTGTCCCATCGTCCATAATTTGCGACAATGGTACTCAGTTGAGAAGTCGTGATTTTAGGAACCTCTGTGAGAAGTATCGCTCGAAGCCGCACTACACTGCTCTATACCATCCACAAGCTGATCCTACCGAACGAACCAATCAGACTGTGGAAACTATGATATCTTCCTATGTCAAAGAGAATCATAGAAAATGGGATGAAAACTTATCTTCGCTGAGTTGTGCAATTCGCACCGCCAAACATGAAACGACTGGATATACTCCCTACTTCGTTAATTTTGGAAGAGAATATGTCAGTTCCGGAGATGGATACGAACACCCTATACCTGACCCCGAAGAGAATACAGTTGAGAAGAGAAGAGTAGGATTTGCCAAGATGTTTGATGATGTTAGAAATAAGATAAGGGATGCTGCAGCCAGGAATAAGCGTAGATATGACCTCCGACGACGACCCGTGAGTTATACGGTCGGTCAGAAGGTATGGCGTCGTAATAAGGTTTTGTCAGACGCAGCTAATTATTTTAGTGCCAAACTTGCGCCAAAGTTTGTTGGACCTTTCACGGTTTTTAGGAAAATAGGTTCCGTTTCTTATGAATTGAGGGACGTGCGAGATAAACCTGCTGGTATTTGGCATGTTCAGGATTTAAAGCCTGCCTATGTTGCACAATAATGAGCGCCGGGGTGTGAGGCGAATTGAGGGTCACACTGTTGCTAGGGTACTACTGAAAATCTACAAGATCAGGATCGAGAACGTCGGTGTGTGAGACGACAAAAATTTAGGGTCACACAATTGCATGGGAATCAACATATTCCACGAGATCTGGATTATTTCGTGTTCCAGAACGAAATATTGTGTTAGTGTTTAGTGATGTGTTATCTATTAGTGTATTGGTGATGGGTTATATTTGTCGGTAAATTTCGGGAAAATTCACCTCTTTCTAAGTGAGGGGGGAGTGTTACGTTCCATAATTTCGAAAGGTATCAGCTGTTAAAATATTTCAGAGTTTCGTTCGGAGCTATTAATTTTTCTTTAATATTTTCTTGCTAAACGGTAAAAAATGGTTCACTACCTACTCGTATCGAGGTTTTGGCCGTATCGAGTCAGTAGTCTGGATATGCCGCGTGTGTAGGCTTGCTCATTTTTAAACGAAACGTTTATTCGTTCTTAATTGGATAAAAGGAGCAAAGCTACGTAAATTAGATATACTTCAGTTGTTTATTTAAGATCAATTGCTTATTGATTTTGGTTGTGAAAGTAATCTAACCACTTTGTGGGATTAGTTACGCTGGTTACCAGACGACTGTAACGAATTCCGTTTTTGTCATTTTGGGCCCTCCTCAGAGGTAAACTATTCAATTTATTAATTATTTTTATCGAACTATGAATCATATTTAATCTTTTAGGGTTTTACTTCTGGGCAGAAGTAACATTAACGCTAATCATATGTCCGTTTTCTTTCTCGCCATTGTCCCCGAGAATTTGTGATTTGGGAAATTTAGTTGAAGAATATTATATTTGCGGTATTCGATCGCCGCCTGCTACTTCTTTGAAGGCCAACAAAAACTCAGATAAGCTGCTTGTTTATTATTGTATTTTATTTTTACTTTCAATTCACATTTATATTTTCAATCATAGTCTTAACTATTTTTTTTTGTATTGATCCGTAATTTCAGAATTTCATTAAGTAAAAGTTTTTTTTAATAGCTACCAAATATTACTATACACTGTGTGATAATTTACTCTTTGTAAACCTTGGGGTAAAGCGCTGTACACCGTGGTATATAGGTACCCATCTACCTGTCTCTTTTGGTAAGCTATTCTGGCGACCTTTTTTTTTGCCTTCAGCATAATATTTTGTTCTTACCAATTTAAAACGTACTGTGACACTTGCGATAATCGATATATTTATATTAAGCACTCCTTTAGACCTTACTTCACTTTGCACTCATTTGATTCAATTTGTAATTATCTCTACTTGTATTTTGTTTATTAAAGCCTCTGGCTCCGTTCATGCTCTGGAATTATGCGCTGTTTTATTATATGACAACTGATACCGTTCGTAATTTGGGTACTCCAGCGTTAGAGTATTGTAACCCCTGTATAATTGCGTGGCGCCTAGGGTACATTTATTTTTTTCTGTTTGTGGACCGTCACACCAGCTCCGTTGGGTCCAACCGGGTTGGGGGTTGCCTTTTCCATTGTGTGGGGGTGTCGGGCTTTTGTAAAGATTTTGAGCGTCGCAGCAATTTAAAGGATTCCGCAAATTTTTACACAATCAATTATTTTGTTCAAAATATACCTATTTTTAGAAACCGATTCATTAAAGTCGTGCACTGATTTGCGATAAGCACTATTAAGTTGCTGGCAGGGGCGTAACTACGGGCCCGCGAAGCCCGCCACCGCGGGCGGGCCCCGTGCTTCGCTTAATAATTCCGGAAACAAATGTTTTCAAAGTTGAAATTATGTTTTTTGTTAATACAGTTTTTACTTTAATTTGTTTTTCAATGGCAACGGAGGGCATCAGAAATTTTGCGGGCGGGCCCCTAAACGCTACTGGTTGCTGGCTTATGTCTACATGTTTAATGTTTAATATCGGTTACTCCATTTTTAGCCCATAGGTATAGCATCATTTGAAAATAATAAGCACGGATAGCGAAAAACGCAATTTTCCAAACTACATCCGCAAATTCAGTCGCACAAACTGTATATAGATTCTTTAAAATATCTTTGGACATTTACCTTTATCCTTTTGTTACCTATCTGTTTCAAATTCAGTTTTGGTTTCGGTCGCCCACTTTCCGACGTTCATAATTTACTAATAATAATAATAATATCTCTACTCACTCCTACTAACCCTAAGGTTAGCCCCAGGAGCTAACTATACAGGGTGGGCCAATAGTGCGTAGTCGGTCCATATCTCTGATTCTATTCAAGGTATCACCATGAAATTTTACGTGTGTGTGGAGAACCCCACGAAGCTTCTGTTAAAATTATTTTGATGTATACAGGATGTTCACGTGCTACGTACCAAACCAAAGTTATGTTTTTTTAAATGGAATGCCCCACATTTGTTTGCATATTTGGATTCCCCTTAAAATTCCATGAAAGTTGATATGCTACACGGTGCGGTTTAGAGTAAGCAATGTTAAGATATGGCCATTTTAGTATCAGCGTGAACCCAAATTTGTGGTGCTATTGACGTTTGCTGGCCAAAGCTAACTATGATTTTTTTATTGGACTATGTTCAGAGGATACTCTATTTGTAAAATCCATTAACACTTTTTTCAAATTAGTTCATATTGTACAGAGCGGTCAACGTGCGCAAAATGGAGCTTTTCTCAAAAATGTTAAATGGAACACCCCATATATTATTTGCAGGTTTGATAGCCAGTTTATTAAGCTTTTAACTGATGCAGATATTGGCAGGTCTTCGACTGATAATTTAGGCAGAAATAAAGATTGAACCTTAAAAATTGAAATTTTTGCCGTAATTTTGTACCATTTTTGGAGAATTTCCCCCATTTTGCCACCAAAAACTCAGAAAAATGCTTACACTTTGTTTTTACAGAAAATTTAGCGAACAGAGTTTACATCGGCAAAAGAAATCTCATTGCAAGATTACTTCTTGAAAGGTCGGTTTTCTTCCATGGCACTCCTTGTTTCAATTTATACCTAGGTTTAATAAGTTATATTTATTTAAGAATATGACTATGAAGAAGCAATCTGGCGATGAAATTTTTTGTCTCAATGTGAAATCAACTTCCAGAAACAAAATGGAAATCATATTTTGTGTTTTAGGCGATAAAATATGGGAGAAATGAATAAGCTACCGGTCAAATTACTATATTTTAAAGTTCAATTTTCAATTCTACCGAAACCGTCAGTCGCAGACCTAACAATATCTACATCAATCAAAAGCTTAGTAAACTGTCTATCAAATATGGAAATAATATATGGGGTGCTCCGTTTGAAATTTTTAAGAAAAAATGCATATTGCGTTAGCTCTCCACCCTGTATGATATTAAGTTTTGTGGAAAAAGTACTCAAGAATTTTACAAATAGAGCAGTCTGTGAACCTAGTCCAATAAAGAAATCTTAAATAGCTTCGACCAGTGGATGTCAGCAGCTCCTCAATGTTGGATCCACACTGGCACTAAAATGGTAATATCTTAAAATCGCTCACTCTAAACCCCATCATGTGGTACACCATCTTTCATAAAATTTTATTGGGAATTCAAATATGTAAGCAAATGCGGGGCATTCCATTTAAAAAAACATAACTTTGGTTTGGTGCTCAGAGTGTGAACACCCTGTATATACCAAAATAATTTTATCAGATGCTCCGTGGGGTTCTCAACATACGTGTAAAGTTTTATTTTGATACCTTGAATAGAACCAGAGATATGGGCCGACTACACACTATTGGCCCACCCTGTATAGCTTGTGCGGGACGGAGGAGGCGGCATATTACTATTCGCCGCAGGTGCGTCACAGGAACGACCTACAGTTGTTAGTACTCTACCCACCATTTAGTGCGAGAATGAGGAAAACCTGGAAAACCTCATTAGGTAAAGCTGGATAGGCGATTCAAGTCGCGCCCCAGCCACAGCGCAGAAATGAGTCACCCATCCATAGCCAAACCGCGGGCACTGTTGCTGAGCATTAACGACTACTTACTCGCGCATGCCAGCAAGATCCCACGGCTCGGAATGTTCCATTTGATTTTAAGGCAAATATCTTCTCAACAACACTAATCTTTTTTTGCTATAAACGAAATTTCACAACCAACAAACGAACAATCACAATAAATTCACGACCATAGCATAAACGCTTCGCCGACTATCCGACGACAACTGAGAAATGAACACTGGAGAACAAAAACTGATCAACTATTCCCTATTACAGATATGGGAGTACAAGGTGACTCTCACTTTCACTTAAGAATTCGCTATCTGCTGTCACTGTTCTTCTTTACATGCATTTCTCCATAAGCCATAAGAGCTGTGCCAACACCACCTAAACACAAAGCCTGTGCACTGTTAAGATCCAACGCGCATGAGTCATCATCATAAGGCCTGTTTTCCTGCGTTCACGCTTGATTTAAATATGGCAGTTGGCGGTTCCGTGAACAAATTCGTTGAAATTATTAATTATTAATCATTGCAGTTAATTTTCTGTATTGCAAGTAAGTATTATTGTAATATTTCAATAGTTTTTCATATTGATATCGCCTTGTTAGCAAAAAAAACATGCGATTATTTATTATGTGACAATAGGAATGGAATATTTACTACTTAACCTGTTTTTGAGTGAAAACATAATATAATTTTACTTTTAGAGATGCCGTTCAAATGCTGTGTGCCCAATTGTAGTGGAAATTATAATAATGGACCAAAAGTCAGTACTTTTTCCTTTCCAAAAAGTGAGGTTTTGCAGAAGAAATGGTTGAAAGCTATTTGTAGGGAGGCGTTTTGCCCATAAAATAATTCAAAGGTAAGATAATTTTTTTTGGAATCCGTAATCAGGCATTTAAATTACTTTATTTTAAGGTCTGCGAGTTACATTTTCAAGCGAATGAAATTATGACTGTCACAAAGTGTTACGATGAAGCCAGCGGAGAACTTTTGATTGCACCACTCAAACATCCACGTTTGATTGAAGGTTAGTTTTTACTGTCTAATAAATAGTCACTATTCTTGCTTATAGGTATTGCATTCATTTTTTGCAGGTGCAATTCCTAGCAAACTGCCCGGTTGTCCACATTATTTATCGAAACCTGTCCAACAGCACCGAGAAGGTCCAGAAGAAAAGAAACGGAGAATAGAATGTGCAATGATCGAAGAAGCCATCGCAAAAAGTTGTGAAAGTGAAAGAGCATATAATGAAAGAAAAACATTTCAATCTATCGGTGAACTTCGCAGTAAATTGCCAGATATAGTATTAGGCAATTGGATAGTCACAGATAAAGAAGATATTTATTTAATTTTAATTGAATTGACGCCGAAACCATCTATAAAATGTAGTGTCCATATTTCTCAGGACCTTAATTTGTCTTGTTTTTGGGGAAATACCGAGGTGAAATCACTTTCTGAGGGTAAACTAAAACTCCCTATGACTGTAAACAATTTAAATCAGATAGAAACAGTTTTAAATGCTGCATCCATGTTGGGGAAACGTGATAATTTTTCTGTTAAGGACAATTTAAATATGATCTTGGAAATCTTAGATTTTATTTCTGTCGAGCTGCCCGAACAAAAAGGTGTTGTGCATTTTTTACGAGAACAGATAAAACTGTTAGATACTAGTAGCAAAAACAGATTTAGATATTCTTGGGACATTACCTTATTCTGTGGTTTGGTACATTCAATTTCACCTCATGCTTATAAATTTATTCGGAACTCGGGAAATTTACTTCTGCCATCGACATCTACGATTAAACGTCTTTGCAGTACGTTTACAACAAACCCATGTCTCGAACAAAGTGAGTCAATGTTTTTACATTATATTGCATCAAAATTTAAAATGCTTAAACCTGAAGATAAAATGGTAGTAATTATGATGGATGAAATTCATATAAAACAATATATGGATTACAAGGGTGGAAATGTTGTAGGAGGAGCATTTAACAATTCTGAATGTGCTACAAGTGCTCATGTTTTCATGTTGAACAGTCTGTTATCTTCCTATAAAGATGTCGTCCATATTTTGCCGGTAAAAACTCTTCAAGCAAATACCTTGCATGCATTTTTAAGAAAAATTATTCTTGGATTGGAAAATATTGGGTTTGAGGTATTAGGAATTGTATCAGATAATAATGCAATCAATAAGAAGGCAGTCTCATTTTTTAGCAATCCTCCAGAAGTATTGAATGTATATCAGAATCCCAAAGATTCTTCAAGACCACTATTTTTTGTTATAGACACAGTCCATATATTAAAAAATATACGGAATAATTGGCTTAATCAAAAACAAAATCGGTACATGAAATATCCTGATTTTGAGGATGAAACAACCATACGAGTAGCTTCATTTCATGCTCTTACACAAATGCACTCAATAGAGAAACAAAATTTACTGAAATATGGATACACCTTAACTTTGAAGGCGTTATATCCTACCTCTCTCGAACGGCAAAATGTTAAACTAGCTTTGCAAATATTTAATCAGAACATTGTAACTGCGTTGAGAGAATTGGGACCATTGAGGCATTTTGACAGTTTCGAAGAAACTGCTAATTATATTGAAATCATTTGTAAGTGGTGGGATGTGGTAAATGTAAAAACAATGTTAAAGGGAAAAAGACTAAGAAATGTTCTGCAAGAACCTATTACCAAAACTTCTGATCACATTAAGTTTTTGAATGATATTTTGAAATGGTTGAATAAATGGGAGTGTTTTGAAGGATACGGAAAATTAACAAAAGAGACACATTTTGCAATCAAGCATTCGACAGATGCCTTAATAAAGATGGCCACTTATTGCCTAAATTCAAGAAATTTTAATTTTTTTCTGTGCGGAAAGATTCAGACAGATAAATTAGAAAATCGTTTCGGAAAATATCGACAATATGCAGGGTCTCAATATCATGTGTCAATACGACAAGTATTTGAAAGCGAGAATAAACTTCGCATGCAAAGCATTGTACCACTTATTTTAGAATCAAGGAAATTTGGTAATATTGCAATTACTTTAAAAGATGTGCCAACCTTTGTTGAAAACACAAATAATGATGACATACATCTTGACCATTCATATGTCGTCATACCATCTGTATTAAAAGAAGCATCTATCGTAGATGAAGATGATATTGATAACATTGCAGATAGCACTAAGCCGCTCCTTGTATATGTAGCAGCGGCTTATGCTGCCATAAAAACATTCAAGTGTGAATATTGTAAAGTTTTTCTAACAGCAGAAAATCAACAAGTCATTGCATCCAATTTAATAACAGCAAATGATAGGGGTGGATTGTGTTACCCAAACGAAGATGTAGTTACCTGTGCCGCATATACTTACCTGATAATTCAGAAACTTATTTCACCTCAAGTTGAACATGTTTTTTTAATTGAAAAAAACCAACGTGACATAATTAAAACTTTAGCATATGAAACCCTATGTGATCTAGACTCAAAAATATTTTTAGATCATAACTGTGTGAAACACTTAACAAAACAAATATTAGGAAAACTTTTACATACACTTTCAAACATTCTGTTACATAATTATGCCAAAAAAACAAAATGATGTTTTAAAGCCAAAAACAATGCCACAATGTAAACGCTTCAAACCAAAAAAACAAACTGTTTCTTAGTTTGCAGTGCATGCAATGAAGAAATATGCCTTGGAATGCAATGTAATGCAATATAATGTTTTCATATAAGCGTGTTTTATTCATTTATACATAGTAAAATGCCCATTTTCCATTTTATGCGGAGCTGTCGCAACCTGGAAGTAAGTAGTGAAACTTAAACCACTACAAGAGTAGGAGCCTACACGCGATGACTCATTTATTCTGTGCACAGGCTTTGTGTTTAGGTGGTGTTGGCTGTGCAGGGTCAATTTCAATTACGGCCCGGCTTGCTAGTTCTTAGCGAGCGCGGTTTGACTACTTATAAGGTAGTATTGCTGCGATGATGCGAATGCAGATCGCTGAGGATTTTAAATATGAGACTGTTAGACAAAAAAATATTTTTATTAAAATTATAGTTTTGATTGGAATATTTTAGGAGGGTCATTGACCAATTGACCTTAAGGAGAAACCGCCACTGTTATCAAGGGAGTTAAGTTGGATGAAAGTGTAAAAACACCTTGTTACATAGCCGATAGCAGTATGTTACAATCCTTAGGAGTTATTAGTTTGCCTATTACCATCCAGAATAAAGTTTTTAAATGTAATGTAGTGCCTGGAGTGAAACATGCAATAATATTAGGGGTTTACTTTTGGGTTAAGATGGGAGTCGTTCCGGACTTGACGCGAGGAGAATGGCATTTTTCTAGTGAGGAACCGATAAATAAGGATAACATATCAAGCGTTCAGTCGACGGATGATTTGGATGTAGACCAAAGGCAAAAACTGGAAGAAACTTATACGAAATATTTTAATCTTATGGGTGACAAGTTAGGATGCACGACGCTGGTCAAACACAAAATTGTAACGTCTGCACCGCCTATAAAACAACGGTAATATCCTGTTTCGCCTTATGTACAAAAGCGTATCGATGAAGAAGTTCAGAAGATGCTAGACTTAGAAGTGATCGAGAAATCCAATAGCGGTTGGTCGTCGCCAGTGATAATGGTGCCTAAGAAGACGGGACGATCGTTTTTGCATAGATTTCAGGAAGTTAAATGCTGTCACGGAAAAGGATGCATACTCTCTGCCGAATATATCTACGATATTAAACAATTTGCGAGGCGCAAAATTCTTGTCGTCTCTCGATTAGGCCTGCGCGATATTGAAAATTTGATATCGAATATCGATATCAAAAAGATATCGATATATATCGATATATCGAAATATCGATATATCGACATATTGGTATATCGGCATATCGAAATATCGATATTTCGATAGATACTTATACAGTGTGTCCAAAAAAGTGTGCAACAGGAGGAAAACTCTTTTATTGATTTCTTAGAAAACTTTGGCCTACGTAAAAGTTGGTGCTTGTTACTAAACGTAAGACGAATAATATCAAAAATTAGGCAGAGTTGTTAGGTTCCCACACGACCGTATGCATTATGGAAGAAGCTATTCATTTCTGTTTTAGAATATGTATTTACCCCTACCCAGTGGGGAGACCCTATATGTCCGCCACTGCCTCTATCAATCAGAAATAAATATTCCTTGCTCATTATAAAACGTCTTACTTCTGTCTGTAATAGTCACACTTTCCATTTTGATGTAAGTAGTCCATTAATTCTTCTCCAAAATAAGACAAATTTTAAGATGGGAGTAATTATTTATTGTCTCCTGAGAGCTTGGCTGCAAGTTGAAGGATAATAAGACAAAGCGAAAACGCCAGATCACAAACAATATTGAATTCAGTGGCGTAATTAGAATTTGGGGCCTCCCCACTCCGACAGCAATACTTGAAAGGAGGCCCCTTAGTTTGAAAAATGGCTACGATTTTTTATTGCAGTCATATAACCAAAAATAAGACCAAACATTGTTTCGTTCTGAATGACCAGGGTAACCAAAGACAACTGGTTTCGTCCTTTTTAGGACTTGTCAGTGCAGTACAGCTCTATACATTAAGAACGAAACATACTTATATACCGACCTCCTACGGTCAGATGTCAGTAAGAGCTAATTACTTCGTTAATTATTTATGAGATTCTAATGATACCGGATGGTTCCAACAATGTTCGGGCAAGTACGACTACCATACCAGGTGGCTGTCCTGTACATTAACAGCAAAATAATGTTTGATCTGATCTATTTATTCTAAACAAATCTTGTTCGCAATTCGTATGTACTATTATCAGCAAAAGTGGTATTCGTTCCAGTTTGCGATGTGAATCGTTTATGCCGGTCATTGCTATGTTTTCATCAGCCCCGCTCCCCATAGACGATGTGATTTTTCGTTATCCGATCTCAATACTTTGGATGAATGCCCTTTGTTTACTAGTGCAAGGCTAAAGGCCTCGCCACATAGGCCATGCTATGCTATGCCAATGTAAAACACAGAAGTAGAGACAATGGAATTCAAATGGAAGTGTCCACTTTGTTCATGTTTAAATTAATTTACATAGCAACGAAGTCGACTTCTATGCTGTTTCTATGGATACGTTCCCATGGAAATAAACTAGTAATTGGAGTAAAATGAACCCCAAAACAACGTTATGAACATATCAGTAGGGTAAAGTGGACAGTTCTGGATGTGGTGGGGGGTGCAAAACCCCACCACTCGACCTTGACCTTGAACTCGGTCAAGACCGAAGGTCACTGACTGAGGTCAAGGTCAAGGTTGAGTGGTGGGGGTTTGCACCCCCCACCACATCCAGAACTGTCCACTTATATCCCAAGGTCATATTCAACTCAAGGTCAAATCCGCTCCAAGGTCAAGGTCAAATTTGAATTCAAGGTGAAGGATCCCAAGGTCATATTCAACTCAAGGTCAAAACCGTTTCAAGGTCAAGGTAAAATTTGAATTCAAGATGATCAAATTTTGAATTCAAGGTGAAGGATCGTTAAACTTTTCAAGGTCAAAGTCAAGGTTGAACGTACCCCACTTCTTCCTATATTTCAAGGTTATTCCTAAAATATATAAGCGGCGTAACTGATCATCTCAACATGATTGTGGTATCAGAGATATTGCAGTGTTAGCGTTACTATAGTTTAAAGTGAGTTTGTGGTGAAAGGTGTACAACAACATTAACAATGCAAACACAAGTTATGGAAAAAGATCCTGCAATCTACCAAACAATCGTAAACAAGAAAACTTATTATCTGAACAAGTCAAAAACGAAATGGGTAAATATTGGATTATCTCATTCTGTGAATTTTAAACCGGTAATTCAGATTGAAGGTGTTAGTGGTACTGTAACATTTGAAGAAGACCAGTGGTTACAATTTCTAGATCATCAAGGAATTATTGTTAATTATTTCTTCGTGGAAGAAACTAGTTCCTGGCAACCTATAGAAGCGGGAAACTTTTCTATAAACTTTGAAAAAGTAAAGTTAACGAAAGTTATAGTTATACGTGAGAATTACACGAATCGTACTGTATACTTGGGTTCAGAATCTCTATTTGAATTATTGGGCTTGTTATCATTAATAAAGTACAGAGTTGATATTGCGCGGAAGCAAGATTTTTACTCTTTCTATACAAGTGCAGTAAAAGGGGCAACTCGCTGCAGCGGAAACTTTATTTCGACGCTTTCTGAAATTATTAAACCAGAAGAGAATAAGAATAGTGAAAATGTAAGCTCCATGATGGAGATGATATATTTCTATCCAGATATTATAATATCTGACCAAGGTAAGATAGGTTCTGAATTTACATTCAGAGTAAGCAATTGAAGTTTGACCTTGGTGCGATTTTACCTTGAAATGTGTGGTGGGGGAGGTGCATATATATTCACCTTTTGTGGAAATATTCTTCAGAACGTTCAAGATGTTGTATTGTGCTAATTCGTGGCCTGAGGCATATAACTTAAAATCTGCAGTTGCTCGATTGCGAGCCATGTTTAATTACTACGCAATTGAAACATGTTACAGTATCGATGTTTGCGACTGTGAAGAAACAATAGAAGAATTATTGGGGACCGAAGAAGAGTATAGTTTTGGAATGGAATTGTGTGATCAGTATATAGAAGGCGCTATCACACTAGATTTATTTCTGCAAAAAGTGAACGGAACAACTCTGAAATGGTACTTATACGTCTTAGAACCGTTTTTGCCACCGGAAATGTTAGGACAAGTACCCGAGGAGGAGGAATAAGTGAGAAGCAAAAGTGAAATTGAACATTTGAAATAAATACAACATTTCGCATGTGCACCATAAAATTTATTTGTAAGTTATTAATCAGAAAACCTAATGATCATAATTTTTTTGTATTGTACATCTTTCACCACAGAAATATATTTTTCATAATAAAAGTTATTACCTTAGTGTAACAATTGTTTTATCTTTCTCAAATACGTTTGAAGGTCTTTTAGAAACAGGGTGTGAAAGAACAAGAAATCTACTGAAGTAAAATAATTTTTTTTTATTATAAGAAAAAAATGGAATAAAACAAAATATTTATTGAATATTTTTTTAGAAATCCAAGAGTTGTGAGATTTACCTAATCCAAACCATTTCACAAAAACTTGATCTCCCTTTCTTCGCAGTACCTTCTCTACCAAATAAACGTCTGGGTATGTAACTTTCTGCAGTTCGTGCATATAAAAACCACCTTTTATATCTTGATTTCGATCATCTTTTAAAAGGTAAGTGGTAGGATTAGTTGACCGAACTCTCGAAATTGTAAATATTTCGTTTGACCAATTAGGTGTATAGCCTTTGGAGAATGCTTCGCGATATTTACTTATGCGAACTGGGTCTCCTACATGATATTTCTTGGACGTCACATCTACCAATTTTGGATGATTATAAGCTTCTTGTAACAATCGCTTTTCGATTTTCTTTGTTACGTCCTTAGGTTTCATTCCAGTTGTGCGGTGCTTCCGCGAGTTATACTCACGAACTAGTTCAGGTAACAATTGTAACCACTTGTAGTTTCCCTGGAGACTAAAACGCCTCCACATGGCTGATTTAAGGGTACGATTGCAACGTTCTACTACACTGGCTTTTAAGTTTGAGTATGTACTGTAGTGATTAATATTATATTTACTCATCAGGCTTTGAAAGTCTTTATTGTAGAATTCTTTCCCCATATCTGTTTGCAGGTTAAGCGGTACACGTTCAGATAGAACTTTTGTCATAGCTATAGAAACATCTTTACCGGTTTTACGTTTGACGGGATAAGCCCATACATACTTTGAAAATACATCAATAACGACTAAGATATATCGCACACCTCTGTTGACGTTAGCATATGGTATCATTTCTACCAAATCAGCTTGAAATAAATCGTTCAATCCTTTTACTATCACACGTCGTCTTTTAAAATGTTTGCGAGCTGGTTTATGTAATTCATCGACAACTGTTTGCATTACTGCAGACCTCATAGTTTACTCTCTGATAGTGGGACATTTTAACATTATTTTCACATTTATATGATCTGGGATGGGTATAGTGGAGGTGTTTAAGTGAATTTGTAGAAAATCGTTTTCTCGTAAATGCAATCCTCGAATGTTTTCTGTATTAAATGTTTTATTGTTAATTTTTATTTCCACGGCTGCTGGGTTTTCTGCAACGATTCCTCCAAAGAAACCATAGATAATTACGCTGTCGATAATTGGAGATTTGTAGGGTATTTGAAAGCGGTTACTTAAGGTTGAGAAAACATAATAGTTGTTCTGATCCCTTCCAGATAGAGGAAACTCAACTTGAACATTGTAATACAACTTGGGTTTGTGAATATGTCTTCCAAATTTGTCAAGAGTCATATTGGGGGGATTGCCGGAGACTGAAAAATTTTTGCGGTAAATTTCTATTTTATAAGTTTTGCTTCAGTCAGTTCTTCAAGTATGGAGATGATTTCGTTGTCGTGACCGGTATGTCCAGCTGCTTTCGAAGCAATGAGAATGCGTAAACGATCAACCAACTCATTCGGATCATCCCAGTACACAAGCTCGGTAGGCTTTTCATTTACTGTCTTGAAGATACCCCTTCCTTTCTTTTTCCCTTCACGATTTTTAAATAACTGAGGTCCGATAATCTGAATATATTTTCCAGATTTATTTCCGGCAATTTGATTGTTTACATTGTAATTCCTTCGAATCGCATTTGTTCGCTTAATTATATCCATATAATTATCCAAATCTTTCGGTTTATAACCGATTGGTTCCTTTTTAAACAGCAATTCATACAGTCCCGGTGTTCCTTCATAACGTAGATTCTGAACTAAAATATCAGGGCCATCAAATGTTAATTCAGAATCCCCTATGGTAAATTTTTCGGTAAGAGAATCGTGCCGCACGCCGTATGTGAAATCGAACGAATCCTCAGTATCTGTAATGAGAAGTTCTATGTATATTCGTGGTAGAGGATCGTATTGTTGTAAATAATCAACAAAAACGTCCGATTCTATGAACTCTTGTAGTTGATTTCTTGTATCGTCTAAATACATATCACTAATGTCAAAAGATGTGTCAGCTTCAAACACTTCTTCGTCCTCCAGAAATTGAACGGATGTTTGAGGAGTTTGTGAAGTTTTCGTAGGTGTTGTTTCGCAAAATTCTGATTTCATATCAGGCTTAATAGGACATTCATATTTAGCAGTGTTGATGAAACTTGTAAACAACTCTTGAAGTGGTTTAGTTAGCGGTTTGTATGAGGTTTCTAAATTTAACTGTGATTGATATGTATCCTGTTTAAGACTCTGAAGTTTTTGCTTCACAGCCTTTCTCGTTTTAAGCAATTCTTTAGCTAATTTGTTGTTCATGTTCAAGTAATGACTGATGATGGAAACGATACTCTTGTAAGTTATATAGTTTTCGATATGCTGAGGAAAGAGTCAAAACCTTTTCGATACCTTCCCGAGCCTAAATCACTATCCTTGTCAATAACCAAGAAACCATATTTATCTCTCCAACAATAAAAACACATATCCTTAAACTGGGAGTAATTCATGTCTATTCCTACATGATCGTCATAAATATGTTTCATACTTCTGTTATCTTGTTCGAACAAGATCAACATATTACAATTGCCTCGTATAAGTTGTCTTGGAACTTTAGAGTATGATTGACTCAAATACAGACAGTCAATATTATTGTGTCGCCCATAGCTAAAATATTCCCTCATTGGACTTTGATTACCACAAATCACATCATCAAAAACAAACACCGAATTTGCTTTTACGTCATTCGGGGAAAACATATTCTCCTCATCCGAAATCTCATAATAACCTATTCCTTTAATAGGTTTCAGTACTTCTCGTAAATGTTTATACTTTGGTTGTTGTAATGTTTTAGAATATATATACACATTTTCAAATCTCAAACCGTTTGGTTGTAACAGTAAAGATAAGACAAGATTTGTTTTTCCAGAACCGGAACCGCCCACGATTAAAGCTCGCTTGCAACCATTTCTAAACAAAAAACCATGCTTTCGAGTTTCATCAATTGACATAGGTGTATCGTAATTTACGATTGGTAACGTGTACTGCTGTTGTTCTACGCGCATACTGAAGGAAACTAATACTTCTTCCATATTCTGTATACTTAAGTACGGGTTATGTACATGTACTTTAGTTGAGAGTTGATTGTCGTGAGAATACATAATGCCAATTATTTTTAAAAAGAATGCCGCTACCTATAGTGGGAAAGGTGTTGTGAATACATTGATCAATAAACTACCATTTGAGTTACATGTACCTGGATATAAATTTTGTGGGCCGGGAACGAAACTATCCAAAAGACTTGCTAGAGGTGATAAAGGTATAAATCCCCTGGATGATGCTTGTAGAGAACACGATATTGCATACTCTAAAAATGAAAATCTCTCGGATCGTCACGAAGCGGATCGTATTTTAGCACAAAACGCTTCAGCACGCGTTCATTCAAAGAACGCAACTGTAGGTGAAAAGATGGTCGCGCTGGGCGTAGCAAATATAATGAAAGCTAAGAAGAAGTTGGGTATGGGTGTGAAAAGACGCAAAGTTACTGGAAAAGGATTAAACTTTAATGAAGCCGTTAGACAAGTAAGAAAAAGTATTAGTAAAAAACCGAAATCAAGTCTTTATGCTATTATTAAAGTCGCATTGAACGCATTGAAAAACAGAAGGATAGGAACACCGAGAAGCAGAATTATATCCGTTCCAAAAACTGGAGGTTTTTTACCTCTGATTCCAATTTTTGCTGCTCTTAGTGCCCTTGGTGCACTAGGTGGAGGTGCAGCTGGTATAGCAAAGGCGGTCAATGATGCTAAAAGTGCTAAACAACAATTAGAAGAAAGTCAGCGTCATAACAAAACCATGGAGGGTATCGCTATGGGAAAGGGTTTGATCTTGAAACCGTATAAAAGTGGGTTAGGATTATATTTAAACCAGAATTCAAAAAACTGCCAGTGAAGCTACCGATCCGACCATTAACCAACGTCGACTTAATAAAATACGCCAAGTTGTTAAGAATACCTAAATTTCGCGGAGTTTACATGCGAAATGCTCTACCTACCAAAGTGCACCCCATAGAATGTGCCATAATAAATTTAGATGATGAAACTGGTCCCGGCACACATTGGATCGGCTATGTTAAAAAACTGCACGCTATTTTTTATTTTGACAGTTATGGTAATTTGCGACCACCGAAGGAGTTATTGAAGTACTTTCGCAGTGACGGTAGCAAGCCAAAAATATTTTATAACTACAATCGATACCAAAATTTTAATTCTGAAAATTGCGGACATCTAACCCTCGCATTCCTATATGATTACACACTCGCATAATGTCGCCTCATTCATGGTTGAAACTTTAACATGTCGTACACATTCACGCTAAGTGGAAATACATCCATCCTCACTGCACATTTTAATCCTCCAATTTTTTTGGAAAATAATGTCGAATATGTGTTAGGTTTAACCAATTTCGAAGGGTTCAATAGCATACCAAATATTGATGAATCAAACAATAAATTTTATTTCGACGAAGACAAGAAAACTAAAGAAAACAAAATAATAGAAATTCCTGTAGGTTCATACGAAATTAGCGATATAGAGAATTACTTACAAACAGCGTCTTCGGCGAAATGGTTATTTCTCAAGATAACTCCAAATAATAATACATTAAGAACAGATATTAAGTGCACGAAATTAATTAATTTTTTACCAAGTGACTCCATTGGTAAACTATTGGGATTTAAACCTCAAGTGCTCAATCCTGATGTAATACATACGTCTGAATTTCCAGCAGATATTTTATCAGTTAATTCAATATGTATTGCGTGTAATATAATTACAGATTCGTATTCAAATGGTGAACCTAGTCACATCATCCACCAATTCTTTCCGACTGTACCGCCAGGGTACAAAATAATAGAATCTCCAGATCACGTGATTTATCTACCAATCAACGTTAGCGTAATAGAAAAACCAACGCTTAAAATACTTGATCAAGATGGTAAACTGATCAATTTCAGAGGAGAAACTATCACGGTTAGACTTCATTTAAAGAAGCTCTCTTAATATGGTTACTAGGTATAACTACAATTTAAAAAGAAAAACTGCTGCCCTTTCACGACCTTATAAAACGTCAGCAACGCTACCAAGAAACATTAAGTCAGTTACTATCGATCAGTTAACACCGCAAAATATTTCTTTTCTGCAAAGTTTGGGATATCAAGTTAGAAATGGGTATACTCGATGTCAACGAAAAAGTTTTGATTGATAATTCAATTGTGAATTCCGAAATTCATACACACCAACCGTACGCTTCTACAAGTTTCAATAACAACGATGAAATTCGAATACCCATTCAACAACAAGACATGTACACGCTACCATGTTTGAGTTATTTGTACATTGAGGGGAAAATTCTTCTAGCAGATCAAACAATACCGAAGAAAGCACAATTTATTAACAACGGCCTAGCCCATTTGTTCAGCGAAATAAGATATGAACTGAACGGAGTTGTTATCGATTCCGCAAGAAACGTCGGATTATCTTCAACTCTTAAGGGCTACTTGTCCTATAATACTAATGAGAGTGAAAAGTTGCAAAATGCTGGTTGGTTTCCGAAAGGTGGACACATAGATGTTGATGCTAAGGGAAATTTCAGTGCGTGCATTCCATTGAAAATGCTACTCGGTTTTGCAGAAGATTATCGAAAAATTATTTTAAACATTAAACAAGAATTAGTATTGATACGAAGCAATGATGACGTCGATGCTTTTGTAACGTCCGATGTAAATGAAAATGTCAAAATCCACCTCGAGAAAATTTACTGGAAAGTTCCTCACATCTCAGTTAATATTGCTAATCAACTAACATTAACCAAATACATGGATAAAAATATAGAAATACAGTTACCGTTTAGAAGTGGTGAAGTGCACGAGTATCCGAAATTACCTGAAACAACACGACACACATGGGCCGTTAAGACATCACCGCAGCTGGAGACTCCGAGATATATAATTTTAGGATTACAGACTGATCGCAAAAATTCAAAATCGAAAAATATGAGTCACTTTGATTCTTGTGATTTAACAAATGTCAGGGTATACCTAAATTCTGAAAGGTATCCCTACGATAATTTAAATATTAATTATGACAATAATCATTTCGCAACTCTGTATGAAAACTATGCGAACTTTCAAGCTTCCTATTATGGCAAAGAAAGTGAACCGCTGTTCAATCGCAGCGAATTTTTAAAATATGCACCTGTTGTTTGTTGACCTGTTGACTGTTCAAATCAAAAAGACACACTTCAAGCTAGCGCTGTGGAAATTAGAGTTGAATTTGAAACTACTAAGAACGTTCCCCCTAATACATCAGCATACTGTTTTATTCTACACGACAAGTTGTTCAGTTATAACCCCCTCACGAAAATAGTTAAACAATTGTAAATGATGTGGACCCTTCAATTAACTAATAACGAAAGATCTGTTGCGCAAGCGCCAGTAAATTGAAAACTCTCTTAAGAGCTTGCTTGCTTGTTTGCAATTTATTTCTACCAATGAGTATTACACGTAAAGACTTGCGAAGAAGATTAGATAAACATATTGCAAATCTCGCTGAGCTGCGCCGTAGAATCTACCTGCATGAAACATTGAAAAGAAACATCGAAATTCTATCAAAATTAAAGTTATCACATGAAGAGCGTCATTTTAGATGTCCAAGGATATAAATATCTTCAAAAAAATTTATACCGAAAGAATTGGCAGCATATGATGGAACACACGTGACGCATTATATTTTTCGACCTCCGTTCCCGTTGCGCTGTCTTTCATCAGAATATCGGAAACAAGCAGAATGGTTGATGGAAAACCACCATTGTATAAAATGGGATGACGGCTTCACACCTTGCTTTCAAGTCAAACATATTATAGAGCGGTTGACAGAACCTTACGACACCATATACGTCAAAGGCTTAGAAAAGGCTCAGTTTGTAAGAATGAACACCAAGAAAGTTGTAGAAGAATTCGATGATAGACCAGCTACGAAAAAATCCGAAGCAACCTGTTTTTATCATTCCAAGTCTATTTGTATTTGTGCTCTGTCTAATGTATATCAATATTATAATGACTTTATGATGTAATTTTTTAAATAAAGTTTTAAACTTCATTAGGTATTTTATTGAAACAAAAACAAACTAGAAACATTTTTTTATTGAAAAATATCAGAATAAAGTATACAATACAAAATTAGATTAATAATTCACTGACAAAACCTCTGATTACAAAAGCAATCTTCTGGAATTTTCTGTAAATATTTTCTCAAACATCGGTTCCAAAAGTTCTATTCTTCTCTTGAATCTGCTGCGATCTCTTCCAATTTCTTCCCAATTTGACCGTCGTGCTTGTCTATAAGCAAAATCCCAATCATATTGTAAACTCTATTCCTCTCTTGAGAGAAAGTAACTTTCTTCTTTTCCTCACATCGATCGTTGTAATTCATATTGCTCAATTATCTCGTCTGGTAAAAATTTTGTTAGCAATCTTAACGAATCCTTACAACCAATAAGCGCAACCTCTTCACAGTAGCAATGTATACAAAATGAATGTTCCAAGTACAATTCGGATAGTAATTGCAGTTTCTGGTATTTTACCATTTTACGTTGCAATTCTTTTACTCTCCGGTGATCAATTTCACAATTATTGAATAATACATACTGTATAATTGTGCAAATGGATTTGCTGATATCATACAAACTTTCAACGGCACTGCGTAAGTCTGTAGGTTTCACCCATAATAGCGACTCAAAATCTTCTGGCATTGTGGAAGTGTTGAAACTGAATGTGTAGTTAGCTTGTTGTATTTATATACCCAAAGGAAATATGGTGGGAGAAGATTACTATCTGATGGAGAGGTTGAACGTTCAAGGTTTTTAGGGTATTCACCCAGGTAAATAATTTTGTAGGACCTTCAGAGGTTGAACATTAACAGATTATTCGCGCAGTATTGAATTAAGTATTGATTTTAAAATTACATACACTGCAGTTTTTCTTCATTGGAGCTGGTCCGTCTATATAGGTTTCTTGGTTGGCTGTATTATAATGTTCTAAACACGGTAACATTCCTTGCAACACTGCATTTGCTTTGTAACTTTCGGGTAAATTCTGCCACACATTCAGTATTTCTCGAGGTTTAGCATTATTTATCAAATAGTTTATAGGAAAGTATAACAACTCCTCTTTTTTATAATTTTCAAGAGTTTTTTGATGTAACATATGAGGCATAATCACTTTATCAATAATATCCTCTCTATTGCACATTATTTCACTGTACTCACGCGATTCCAGCATGCATTAGTATATATAGGGTTTGTTATAGGGTACAATAAGAAAAACAAAAAAATAATCAAAGATTTATTCTTAAGCAGCAGAATCGCAAATCATTACATACATTTCGGTATTTTTTTTGATGTTATATGTCTACAAAGATCACAAAATTCATCATTTGAATTTTTTGTACAATATGTAAGTAATAATAGCTGAAATACTTATGATTAAAAGTAAAAGTGCGCCAATAACCCGACAATATATATCACAATCGCACTGTTCTGAGTTAACGAGTAACTTGTTCCATGATGTTGTGAAATCAGTTTGATTAATGTAAAAAAATTTAAGTTTATAGTTGATTTCACTTGAAGTGTTCAAGATGTGGTAATCTATTTCGGGACTTTTAAAAGTTAAATAATTCCCATTAATAGTTACGGCTTGCAATCTGCTATAACTTTCAGGCCACCTATCTATTCTAGTGTTGTTTATATCCAAACATATAAATCCATCTTTAACGCCTGACGGGTAATGTACGTAAAGAACATTCCCGATTAAACTTGTTAAAGTAATGAACTTCACGGCTAGGTGGTTCATCGTAGACTATCTGCGTGTTGCTCGCTTTTAAACAATTATACTTAAATTTACAAAATAAGGCTGTTGCAAATACCTCAAACAATTGCATTATTGTACCGACCACTATTGTTGCACTTCATATTTAATTAACATGTCTTCAATTTAATCAATTAGATGGTGACCCCAAGGCAATGTTTTTGTGGTATTTGGTATAACAAAGCGTTTATCATCAGTAGACGACAAAGCCACTTTATTTTTCAACTCTGTATACATATTGTGCAAATGCGATTTAAAAACAACCATTTTACACGTAATACTTTCATTATTTTCGATGACTCGCTTATAATGGTCAAGCTCCAAAATTTTGTCAATCGTTGGTTTTGTTACCCCCTTGGCTTTCTTGATTATTTTTGAATTAACATTTACACAATATGCTTTAGCGCCGGTACCATAAAAACTTTCTATGTGTTCACCGGCATATTCATCCTTCATTTTACCTAAAACTGACTGGTTTCTGGGAATATTGTGAATGTTGTCCAGTTTGTAATTTGATGTGTCAAACTTGTCTAAATTATTTTTCATGTCATCATAAAAATTGTCCGTAAAAATTTCTAAGATCAAGGAGTCTGTGTCGGTGTATAACAGCGACGCGTTATCTTCATACAGAGGTTTGAGAAAATCGTAAAAGAATTCGTAAATTACAGTTTTTGATAAATCCAAAATTGAAAATCCTACATAGATTGGTTTGTTATAAATTACCTTCAATTTCTTCATTTGTACAGCTACTAAATTTTGAGAGAAAACTGTTACATTTTGGAAGCTGGGTTTCGCGATCAAAGTTTCTGCACCTGTTTTATTGTTCTCTCTTTTCCAATGACTCACTAACCGCACGTCTACCCTTTTTTCAACATTTTCCATTGTTTTGCCAAATACGCTATTAACCATCAATTTAAAAAAATTTTTCTCGAAATTATTACTTGCCGCATTCCTCCTAAGAGTATTTAGTTCAATGTATGATTTTAGCCAGAATGATTGTTCAAACTTTAAAATTCGGTGACATTTTGATACAATTAAACCGTGTTTTAAACATTGTTTTAGATTTCTATAATGAATAATATACTGACTTTTATTATATAAATTTGGAATCAATTTTGAATATTTTCCATTAGGAGGGGTTATGTTTTCGGGACAAAATGGTAGATCTTTATGCAAATTGTGTAAATCTTTCGGATATTCCAGATCAACTTCAAATACATACCCATAGGTACCATCATCTGGAATATCGGAAACATTCAAATTTTCAATTTCTTCCTGGCTTAACCATGTAAAATCACCTTTAGGAAGCAATTGCGACATACTGTAGCCGTACAGATTAGTGGCGTCTAGATAGGTTATGTACGAAGAAGGAATTGAAGGATTATAATCCTTACAAAATTTATTGTTCGCGATTGCTTTCCGTGAAATACACTGACTAACTCCCCCACGAATTCCTTTTTTAAAAAAATGCAACATGTCTATATCCGTCAACAATTCTAATTCTACTTTTGTACTTCTCAGCATCGCATCCCAGCTTAGGCCGGGTGCAGTATAATATCTCGCGGGGTCCAATTTATAAACGGATAAGCATACTTTTCTAAAATTTTCGAAAACGTCAGCCAAAAGTAACACGTCTGTTTTTAAATAAATATCGGAATATTCCCCCAATGTTTTACATTTAAACAAATTCCACACATCAACGGCACGGTTGTAATCCTCTTCGGAGATGTTTTCGTTACGTAATGTGTCGAAGTAGTCTTGTTTCGTTGGTAAAGTAGTCTGGTTAAGCTTATCAAAAGATGTCACGTATGAATAGGGAAAAATTCCTTTCCGTCTCATCAAGTCTGCATTGTATCCAAAGTATTTTTTAATTTCTACACATTGATCTAAAGAGAGATTATTTGCTAGATTTTCCAGGGAAGATGCCATAAACTGCAACGAGTCTAAAAATTTTATATTGAAATACACATTTTGTTCCTTACCAAACTTATTTACCCGCTGTTCTACTAAAATCTGTTTACTAAACGAAATATATTTTTCTTTATTTTTAGCTAGCACATCAATTTTTTCCCGATTCATGGCTAAGTTTTTGACGAATAGGTGGCAATCGTATCCTCTTAAATTATGAAAGAATACCGGAATGAAATTTGGTAATTTATAATTTAAATTACATATCGAATGAGCAGCCCCTCGAAATAGACCTGTGACATGACAGTGATCCCTTACTTTCTCATTGATATTATCTATAACATTGTCGCAAATATGACAAACCTGTGAATCCTCATATCGCCGCATTTCTGCGGGTGTTAGAGGTGTCATAGGTTTAGAAGTTTTTAAGCATGTATCGTACAAAATCTTAACGTCCGTTTCCAATTTCTCCATAAAAATCTCCGAACAATTGTCCCCGCGATACACAACCAATTTTGAAAATGAATCATCAAATGAACACTTTATATAATAGGCGAATGAGTGCGGTTCATGAACATACGTCGAGAGAGTAAAAGATTTTTCTGCGTTAGGCTCAACAGTGTGAATCGGTTTAAGAATACATTCGAAATCTGCGTAAACAACAAAAGGTAATTTCAACTGATTTTGGAAATTCTGAAATTTTAAAATATTGTCTGTTGTGATGTTGCCGTATTTGTCAAGTTTATTTTCAGTTGATGGCATCTTAACGGATAGGTGATTGCAGTCATGTTGGCAGTGAGTCAGCAAATGTTCCGGAGTTCTGAAATATTGCAAACACCCATCACAAATATGTTTAGCTCCGTCATGATTTGAAATTTGGGATGAAACCAGTCGCGATAAATTTTTTATCCAACAGTAGTGGTATCGTCCGGAGTTCTGAAATATTGCAAACACCCATCACAAATATGTTTAGCTCCGTCATGATTTGAAATTTGGGATGAAACCAGTCGCGATAAATTTTTTATCCAACAGTAGTGGTATCGTCGTCAATTACTAATAATTTAATGTGAGCGGCTTGCTTATGTTTTGTGTAATGCAATGGTCCGACAACTTGATATGTCATCGTATTATTCTCAAAAAATTTTTCTAACCCGTACACATTTATAGAAATAGTGTTCATCTCTTCAAATTTTGAAATATCGGTGATTTTGACGGGAAATTCTATACCTTCAAAATTGAAAAGAGGCTGCCAATCAGGATATGATGCGGGACTGCTGACATTATTCGGGGGTGGGAAAAGTGCAGCTGTCGCACACCAAGCGAAGCAGAACTCATCTTCATTTTGAATGTTTACAACAGCCTTCTTCATTTCTATACTACGCGGTAATTTTATATAGCTGGTAGCCCTAAGCGGATTAAATTTATTAATATTAACTTCTAAATACAAAATTCGTTCCAGCGCCCAACCTGAAAAGAGAAATCACGCTTAGAACTTGTTTTCGTATTAAAAAAGGAAAAAAAAAAAGCTTTTACCAGAATCTCTCTCCTGAAACTCTGATGCCTTCTTGTCGATGCTAGCAACAAAATCATCATACAATTCAGTCAGATTAGTAGACCCCGATGCTACTTTATTACTCGTGTTGAACGATTTAATTTCAAGTTCTTTTTGTTCAATAATATATATCGCGAAAAGTTCCAAATTCAATTTCACTACACGATGTTCTATTAAAGCGGCTTTACAAAGTTCGATTACAACATTTTTAATTTCATCCGTAAAATCCCTGAGAATTATGTGATGATTATTGCTCCTAACTCTGTAGTTGGCTATTCTGTTTCTGAAGGCGCTGTTGATAACTTCAACGTTAGGAATGTCTAGGTGTTTGGTCGCTGCCTTGTCCTTGTGTCGCCGATCTCTCAGATGCCCGGGAAATATTTGCCTCGGTACTTCAACGAAACATGTGTGACAATAGACTGTAACAAGAGAGAGTATGTTGTCAGCTGTTGTCAGCAGTACAAGAATACTATTTACATACCATTTTCTAAATTTAGTTTCCGACGCTTATTTTCATTTTCTGGGACTGATGATTGAGTACCGCGACAACTTTCTTTCTGATGGCGTTGCATAGAAGATTTTCGGCTGAACACCTGTCGACAATCCTGACATTCCCGCATGATAGACAGTTTTTATGCACAAAGTCTCAACACTCTCGACAAATAAAACGTTACTACAGCACGCACTCACGATACAGTTTTGCCCATAACCGTCACTGTTCAACTGCTACTTCGCGTAGGTTACAGTTGTTTTTTGTACGAACGGCGACAACCACGAGAAGGTAACAACTACTGCCGCCAGGAAACGGATCGGGTAGGTATATTCGTGTGTTAGTGGAGGTGGGGAGTTAGACCGAAAACGTATCTTGGAGCTTCTTCTTTTTTTCTAAGATTTGTCGGAACAAGTTGCATTTCTTGCTCGTATAATTAACCAACCATTTATATTTTTGCAACTGAGCCCTCTGATATAAACTAGGAAAGGTTTCTACATCCTGCTCTTTCCTCAAAACAATAATTTTGAAATTGAACAATTTTTTTTCCCAACCCGAAAGAATTTTATTGATTCGAACGATCTCGCTTGCAAGATACTGCCGCTGACGATTTTCTGCCTCCACACCTACGTTGTTAGCGATTGCAGGAGAATTTATGTCTACAGTTAAATAAGGAACAGCGCCACAACGCAGATACATCATAGCATCGTAAATGGTAGAAGGATCATTATCATCTTCTTCCTCCTCATCATCCTCATCGCTTGTGAATGATGCCGGATCACCTGTGTTTATAAACAGTTGAACGGCGTCATCAGAAACGATGAGGCTATCTCTATCATTTACAATTTGAAAATCGTCATCAACGTTTGCATGCACTTGCACCGACTCACCGAAAACTGTAGGAGAAGCTCCTCCGTCATAACCGTCAACTGTGAAAGGTGATCCGTCGTTCGGTGATGCTACCAGTTCACCGTCTTGATCGTCGAACAGATCGGTGCGAAACGTAGGAACCAATGGGAGACTGTCAGACAATTCCCCCCCTTTATCATTGAATAAATAGTCACCAACTGGTGGAATTGATAGGGGGTAGTCAGATTTCAGAAGACAGTTGTTCATGTAGTCTTCCGCCATTGCGTCCCAAGCAGACACCAAACTGTTAGGTATTTGAGATGCATTAAAATCCATATCAGATCCAATTAACTCTGAAATATCTGGCAAAGATGCTCTAGATATTTGAGATGTATTAAAATCTGACATAGATTTTAATAACTCTGAAATGTCTGGCAAAGATGAGTCTGATTGTTCCGCACCGATCACTCTCTCATCAACAGCTCTTTGTTCTGTGGAGTTGGAATCTGAAAGATTGAAGTATTCGCATATGGCTTTGGAATTCTCCAATCCTGCAGATTCCTGAGGATTTGGAATAATGATATCCGATGCGTTGAAATTCTCTCCATTGTCCAAGCTTTCCAACGCATCGGATTTCATTGGGACTTCTTTGGGCAGGTTACATGGGGGTTTCACAAGAACATTGCTGTGAATAATAATTCTTGGTGTTTTCCTACCTTTCTTTTTAAGAGAGAGTAGTTTACGACGATTGATACGAGTAACATCACCCTTTTGCGCACTATACTGCGTAGGTTTCTGTCCATATAGCAAAAACCTACGTAATATATCACCGTTTGGTTTAAGAGGTGCATTATCCGAAATCGAATTATGCACTCCCGAAACCACTAACTCACACTTTTCACAGTTACTACACCCCGAACAATCGAATATTGTATTCATTTTAGCGACGAATGACGGACTGAATTTCTGGCGTTGGGTGTAACGTTTATATAGCTTGTCCCCACTATTTAGTATTAGTAGAGGGGCAAGAGTGGGGGTCGGAGTGGGGGTCAAGGTCAAAATTTTTCAAGGTTTCGGAAAAAAAAAGTTGAAAAATAAAAAAAAAAAAACCCCAAAAAATCAAAAAAACGTAGTTTTTTTTTTCCCCGGGGGCTGCACCCCCCCAGGAGTGATTTATTGCTGCAGTACATATATATCAACTACACCTCGGTTTGCTTACTCATTTTATTTTCAATAATAACACTTTATTAACTTGTGACCATGCGATGTTTTATTGTTGACGTTTATAATAAACCTTATATTACAAACATTTATTACTCCATTTTTTCTTTACAGTACCATTAACTCTATTTTATTTTACATAAAACTAATTCTATTTCTATACACACTATATACACTAAATTAATCTTCTGTTTCTGTAAAAGAGGAAGGAAGGTTAGGTGCTTAATCTTCAAATAAGTTTTAAGTAACTTACTACTCCTCCCTGTCGATGTCGATGTTGACGTCGTCATCGTCGGTGAAGGTGAGGGAGATGGTGTCATCTTCGGAATACACTTCCGACTCCATCTCCTCATCGGATGGTGGTTGTGGTGATTCCGGATCCATCATCAACACATCGAGTGGTGAGGGACTCTCAGGAGTGGAACTGTCCCTCACCACAAAATTTGGATCCGGAGACCAAGATAACACCGGCTCACTACTGATATCACTGTCCTCACTTCACTCACGAACATTTCACTTTCGACATCGGATGGTACGTCTGCCATTGTTGTTAGGTATTAACAGACTGACGAAAGAGTGAAGTATCAAGAACAAAGTGGGGGTAGTGGTGGGGGAAGAAGTAGGGATAGCCTTGACCTTGAATTCAGATTTGACCTTGAAACGGTTTTGACCTTGAATTGAAAATGACCTTGGAATGGATTTGACCTTGAGTTAAAAATGACCTTGGAATGTATTTGACCTTGGATTGAAAATGACCTTGGAATGAATTTGACCTTGAGTTGAAGATGACCTTGGAACGTAAGTGGACAGTTCTGGATGTGGTGGGGGGTGGAAACTCGACCTTGACCTTGACCGCGGTCAAGGTCAAGGTCGAGTTTGCACCCCCCACCACATCCAGAACTGTCCACTTTACCCTACTCATATCCATTATTGAAATTTATTTATGGTTACCCAAATTTACATAGCATGTCCTATTTGAACAGCTCTGTGCTATGATAAACCTGATACATTTCTGTGTTTTAGTTTGAAAATTATTAATGTAATTCTTGCTTTTAATGCTTTAATAAATTGGAAAGTTGTAGAGTTTTTTGATGTCCTCATACGCAGAAAAAAATTATCTTTCTATTGCTACCATTACCACCATTGTAACTACACTAGGGGAGCAGGAATTCCCAAAAACATAATAACACATGTTATTTGCCCATGTACAGTGTACACATGGAAGTTTGTCACACGGTAGAGGTAGGTTAGGTAGTAAATAATTGAAATAGGTACCCATAATATCGTAACATTGAAATATCGACATATTGCAATATCGAAATATCGATTTATCGAAACATCGATATATCGAAATATCGACATATCGATATATCTAAATATCGATATATCGAAATATCGATATTTCGATATATCGACTTTCCGGTATCGTTATTCGATATATCTATATATCGATATCCATATCGATATATCGAAAAAAGTCGCAGGCCTATTAGGCCTGCGCGATATTGAAAATTTGATATCGAATATCGATATTAAAAAGATATCGATATATATCGATGTATCGAAATATCGATATATCGACATATTGATATATCGGCATATCGAAATATCGTTATTTCGATAGATACTTACACAGTGTGTCCAAAAAAGTGTGCAACAGGAGGAAAACTCTTATATTGATTTCTTAGAAAACTTTGGCCTACGTAAAAGTTGGTGCTTGTTACTAAACGTAAGACGAATAATATCAAAAATTAGGCAGAGTTGTCAGGTTCCCACACGACCGTATGCATTATGGAAGAAGCTATTCATTTCTGTTTTAGAATATGTATTTACCCCTACCCAGTGGGGAGACCCTATATGTCCGCCACTGCCTCTATCAATCAGAAAGAAATATGCCTTGCTCATTATGAAACGTCTTACTTCTGTCTGTAATAGTCACACTTTCCATTTTGATGTATGTAGTCCATTAATTCTTCTCCAAAATAAGACAAATTTTAAGATGGGAGTAATTGAGAGCTTGGCTGCAAGTTGAAGGATAATAAGACAAAGCGAAAACGCCAGATCACAAACAATATTGAATTCAGTGGCGTAATTAGAATTCGGGGCCTCCCCATTCCGCCAGCAATACTTGAAAGGAGGCCCCTTAGTTTGAAAAATGGCTACGATTTTCTATAGCAGTCTTATAACCAAAAATAAGACCAAACATTGTTTCGTTCTGAATGACCAGGGTAACCAAAGACAACTGGTTTCGTCCTTTTTAGGACTTGTCAGTGCAGTACAGCTCTATACATTAAGAACGAAACATACTTATATACCGACCTCCTGCGGTCAGATGTCAGTAATTACTAATTACTTCGTTAATTATTTATTAGATTCTAATGATACCGGATGGTTCCAACAATGTTCGGGCAAGTACGACTACCATACCAGGTGGCTGTCCTGTACATTAACAGTAAAATAATGTTTGATCTGATCTATTTATTCTAAACAAATCCTGTTCGCTATTCGTATGTACTATTATCAGCAAAAGTGGTATTCGTTCCAGTTTGCGATGTGAATCGTTTTTGCCGGTCATTGCTATGTTTTCATCAGCCGCGCTCCCCATAGGCGATGTGATTTTTCGTTATCCGATCTCAATACTTTGGATGAATGCCCTTTGTTTACTAGTGCAAGGCTAAAGGCCTCGCCACATAGGCCATGTTATGCTATGCCAATGTAAAACACAGAAGTAGAGACAATGGAATTCAAATGGAAGTGTCCACTTTGTTCATGTTTAAAGTAATTTACATAGTAACGAAGTCGACTTCTATGCTGTTTCCATGGATACGTTCCCATGGAAATAAACTAGTAATTGGAGTAAAATGAACCCCAAAACAACGTTATGAACATATCCATTATTTAACTTTATTTATGGTTACCCAAATTTACATAGCGTGTCCTATTTGGACAGCTCTGTGCTATGATAAACCTGATACATTTCTGTGTTTTAGTTTGAAAATTATTAATGTAATTCTTGCTTTTAATGCTTTAATAAATTGGAAAGTTGTAGAGTTTTTTGATGTCCTCATACGCAGAAAAAAATTATCTTTCTATTGCAACCATTACCACCATTGTAGCTACACTAGGGGAGCAGGAATTCCCAAAAACGTAATAACACATGTTATTTCCCCATGTACAGTGTACACATGGAAGTTTGTCACACGGTAGAGGTAGGTTAGGTAGTAAATAATTGAAATAGGTACCCATAATATCGTAACATTGAAATATCGACATATTGTAATATCGAAATATCGATTTATCGAAACATCGATATATCGAAATATCGACATATCGATATATCTAAATATCGATATATCGAAATATAGATATTTCGATATATCGACATTCCGGTATCGTTATTCGATATATCTATATATCGATATCCATATCGATATATCGAAAAAAGTCGCAGGCCTATTAGGCCTGCGCGATATTGAAAATTTGATATCGAATATCGATATTAAAAAGATATCGATATATATCGATATATCAAAATATCGATATATCGACATATTGATAGATCGGCATATCGAAATATCGATATTTCGATAGATACTTATACAGTGTGTCCAAAAAAGTGTGCAACAAGAGGAAAACTCTTATATTGATTTCTTAGAAAACTTTGGCCTACGTAAAAGTTGGTACTTGTTACTAAACGTAAGAAGAATAATATCAAAAATTAGGCAGAGTTGTTAGGTTCCCACACGACCGTATGCATTATGGAAGAAGCTATTCATTTCTGTTTTAGAATATGTATTTACCCCTACCCAGTGGGGAGACCCTATATGTCCGCCACTGCCTCTATCAATCAGAAAGAAATATTCCTTGCTCATTATGAAACGTCTTACTTCTGTCTGTAATAGTCACACTTTCCATTTTGATGTAAGTAGTCCATTAAGGGTGGGATACGCTACGACAGGACAGGAGATCGGTAGTACGAGTGTAAGACAGAAATAGACATAGCTTTAGCAACCGCTTGGTACAGACAGTCCAGCAGAAAATTGAAATAACGAAATTAGGCAAATGTAGTCTTAAAATAAAGCTAAAAGATCGGTGAGTATGCTCACATATTTTATTTGGCTGTTAACTAAAATCCGAATGTACAATTTGTGTGTGAATAATGCTAAGATTTCCGTTAAAATTTGCCAGTTTTCCACTTCGTTTATTTTAACAACAGTGTAAATATGGCAAATAAAATAGTTATAAGCGTATTCTACCAACCCTCATATTTCTTTTAAACCATAATTCATGTCTATAAGTAATATAGTTTTTGAGCTGGACTGTCTGTAGTAACACCGTGTCAGAAGCTAGGAGAACGCTTCTCGGGTACTCGAATATCCCAGCCTTAATTCTTCTCCAAAATAAGACAAATTTTAAGATGGGAGTAATTATTTATTGTCTCCTGAGAGCTTGGCTGCAAGTTGAAGGATAATAAGACAAAACGAAAACGCCAGATCACAAACAATATTGAATTCAGTGGCGTAATTAGAATTTGGGGCCTCCCCACTCCGCCAGCAATACTTGAAAGGAGGCCCCTTAGTTTGAAAAATGGCTACGATTTTCTATTGCAGTCATATAACCAAAAATAAGACCAAACATTGTTTCGTTCTGAATGACCAGGGTAACCAAAGACAACTGGTTTCGTCCTTTTTAGGACTTGTCAGTGCAGTACAGCTCTATACATTAAGAACGAAACATACTTATATACCGACCTCCTGCGGTCAGATGTCAGTAAGAGCTAATTACTTCGTTAATTATTTATGAGATTCTAATGATACCGGATGGTTCCAACAATGTTCGGGCAAGTACGACTACCATACCAGGTGGCTGTCCTGTACATTAACAGCAAAATAATGTTTGATCTGATCTATTTATTCTAAACAAATCTTGTTCGCTATTCGTATGTACTATTATCAGCAAAAGTCGTATTCGTTCCAGTTTGCGATGTGAATCGTTTTTGCCGGTCATTGCTATGTTTTCATCAGCCCCGCTCCCCATAAGCGATGTGATTTTTCGTTATCCGATCTCAATACTTCGGATGAATGCCCTTTGTTTACTAGTGCAAGGCTAAAGGCCTCGCCACATAGGCCATGCTATGCTATGCCAATGTAAAACACAGAAGTAGAGACAATGGAATTCAAATGGAAGTGTCCACTTTGTTCATGTTTAAAGTAATTTACATAGCAACGAAGTGGACTTCTATGCTGTTTCTATGGATTTGTTCTCATGGAAATAAACTAGTAATTGGAGTAAAATGAACCCCAAAACAACGTTATGAACATATCCATTATTTAACTTTATTTATGGTTACCCAAATTTACATAGCATGTCCTATTTGGACAGCTCTGTGCTATGATAAACCTGATACATTTCTGTGTTTTAGTTTGAAAATTATTAATGTAATTCTTGCTTTTAATGCTTTAATAAATTGGAAAGTTGTAGAGTTTTTTGATGTCCTCATACGCAGAAAAAAAATATCTTTCTATTGCTACCATTACCACCATTGTAGCTACACTAGGGGAGCAGGAATTCCCAAAAACGTAATAATACATGTTATTTCCCCATGTACAGTGTACACATGGAAGTTTGTCACACGGTAGAGGTAGGTTAGGTAGTAAATAATTGAAATAGGTACCCATAATATCGTAACATTGAAATATCGACATATTGCAATATCGAAATTATCGAAACATCGATATATCGAAATATCGACATATCGATATATCTAAATATCGATATATCGAAATATCGATATTTCGATATATCGACATTCCGGTATCGTTATTCGATATATCTATATATCGATATCCATATCGATATATCGAAAAAAGTCGCAGGCCTACTCTCGATATCAAGAGCGCTTATTGGCAAGTCATGCTGGATGAGTCTAGTAGACAATACACTGCATTTACAATACCTTCCCGAGGGCTGTATCAACTTAAGAGACTTCCTTTTGGACTCCATAATGCACCAGCTACATTCCAAAGGTTAGTCGACGCTATATTGGGACCCGAGTTGGAACCGTATACATTTGTATACTTGGATAATGTCATAATAGTTACACCAACATTCGAACAATATCTAAGGGTATTAGAAGAAGTCATGAAACGTTTATACGAATCCGGGCTTACACTGAGTCGAGAAAAATGTAATTTCTGCCTGCCAGAATTGAAATATCTAGGTTACGTTGTTAGTAAGGAAGGAATACATACAGATCCTGAAAAGATACAAGCTATAGTTGATATACCAACTCCAAAGACGGTTAAGGAAGTGAGAAAACTTGAAAGAATGGCATCTTGGTACCGAAAATTCATACCCGATTACGCAACTACACTAGCACCAGTTACTGCGTTGTTAAGAAAGAATAGGAAATTCATTTGGACTAAAAATTGTGAAAATGCCTTAGAGATGTTAAAGAATCATTTAATAACTGCTCCACTGCTGATGTGTGCTAATTTAGATTTGCCTTTCTATGTACTATCAGTGCCAAAATTGGTCTTACACTTTAGGATTCAATTCCGCTTAAAATGCCACAACCAATTACATTCTGAGGTAAAAAAACCTTAGCAACTGCCCGCCAGTTAAGGTTTTGAAGGCGGATCTAAACGATTTTATTTGAATGACAACAAACGTGTTAGCCTTGCACTAGTAAACAAAGGGCAGCAAAAAATAGATAAATAATCATGTTCTTTTAACGAAAAATCACATCGCCTATGGGGGGGCGGGGCTGGCGAAAACATAGCAACGTCCCGCATAAACGATTCGCGTCGCAAACTGGAACACCACTTTTGGAACTTTTAGTACATACAGTGTGATAGTTCTGGATACGGCCTAGGGGCTGTACTAACGCAAAAGTATGACGACAAGGAACACGTAATTTGTTATTTAAGCAGATCTTTGACTAGTGCAGAAAGGAAATGGACGACAACTGAACGAGAACTTTTGGCAGTACTGTGGGCCATAGAAACGTTAAGATGTTATTTGGAAGGTTTTAAATTCTTTGTTATTACTGATCATTATTCGTTAAAGTGGCAAGATAATTTGACGAATCCCAGCGGAAAATTAGGAAGATGGGCATTGCAGATGCAACAATATGATTTTGAAGTCCGTACCTACCGTAAATTATATTAGGTTGGTTGAGGAAATTCCCATTAAAGATAAATGGTATTTGAAGATTATAGGCCGTGTTAAAGAAAAACCAAAATCTTTTGGAAAATGGTGTCACGAGCCAAAAGCGAAAATGCGACAAAATACAAAAAAAAGGAATTGATTGTATAGTTCCGCAATAAAACCGATCTTCTAAGCAAATCCATAACCACGGCCAGAGCTGAGAGCATGGAGGGGTTCCCTATAATTGAAGATGTAGGGTGGCGCCACGTTATTTGAGCGACTAGGATCTACAGATATATATATATAGTTTAAATTTAAATCACGAAAAAGATATATAGCTATTACGGCAACTAAAAAAAAGGAGGATGATGATACCAAATTTTACAAAGCAATTCTGTAACAGCAAACGCTCGGCGATTTCTAATTATCTTTTATTTAATAACAAACAATAACTCAAAGTTCATACAAAATGCAAACAATATTAAATTAGGCATGTTAGACTAACAAGAAAATATATACAAAATGTTAGATATGACTGCTATAAAAGTTAAGAGGTCAGTAAACGTAAATTTATCTTGGATGCACGTGCCCCGACAAACAAAATTGACAAATCGCACAAAAATAACCTACTTAATTCCATAAGCAAGTGCATTCAAGGTAGATGAATTAATTGAATCCAAACAATGGTCAACTTACGAGTTACATGAAAAATATACAATTTTAGAAACGATTAATCGTCAGCTAATCGTGTTTTACAATACAGGTGTCGAAATCAGTTTGTGCTATTGCGGTCCCTAGGTATGTAATATATAAAATATGCTTAGGCAGGTCTTCGATATGATTAACTTATCAGAGATTGTGCTATCTCCACGTGAATGCCAGAACCACAATAAACCTAATATGTATAAAGCGAAGGGAGAGGCAAAATTAAAGGCCCTAAAAACAATGCAAGAAGAAATTAGTAAAACGAGAAACGAGAAACGAGACAATGACTACTCACTGCGATGTCGAGCGACCTTTTAAAGATTCGTATTGCAAAATACAATAAGTCGTTATGTTTCAGATCCAGCGTACTGTGAGCTGAATCCGTAAATCCAATAACGTGCAATGATTCAGCTCAATAATTAAGAAGCCACGAATTAATTAGGAACATCCCACGAATGCGGTTAAATCAAAGTTTTCCTAATAAATTCAGAAAACGACCATTCCATTTTACTGTCGAATCGAAAAGTGTTTCTCTACCGTGCGAGAACAATAAAAGAAAATGGCAAAAAAGGCAAATTTTGTATAAAATTTTAAGCTGCAAATCAAAAACAGAACCTGCATTTATTGACGACCAAGGTTATTCAAACAGCTGATTCGATTTAAATATTTTACAAAATAACGTGACTGTTACGAATCTGTATTTGTAAGGCAGCCGTTCCGCTGTGAAACTTATTTTATATTTTTTGTGTCGGTCGCGTTACCTTGTTTGTTTATATATTGACATAATAATAAAAATTTGTTCTACGAGATGGTCAGAATATTGTGGCGTCCCTAGTTGAATTATCTATTAAATATTGGAAAAAGTAAGCTATCTTATTTTATTTATGGTCCTTCGAGTATATTCAACCCAAGAGGTAACATTTTGGTCCAATCGAGCCGGATGGAACTTGTGTGGTGCAGCTAAGAGTAATTCAATTGAAAAGGACGCTACAGTGCTACAGATTGCCTTTCGCCATTTCGAAAAATACTTATATTCCACGGAGGAATCAAGATTTATACAACAAAGTATACTGTACGATTCAGCAAAAAATAAAAGGTTAGTGGGTCACTACTTCCGTCTTACCTTTGTCAAATTTATCGCATACCTAGTATACATTTCTTTGTTGATAATAATTTAAAAAAAATCATCATGTCTGAGGAACAACTCGGAGGTTTAATTCAAAAACGTGGGCAATTAAAAACTCGTCTTACCAAATTTATTACTTATTTTAGCGAGGCTGACAATAGACTTAGTGTTTCGGAAATAAAATTATGATCAACTAGACTAGAACTAGTTTTAAATGAATTTGAAGAAGTGCAATCTAATATAGAGTTATTGGATAAGGCTAATTTAAATCGTCAATTGGATGAGCGCGATGCCTTCGAAAATTCATATTATAAATGTCAGGCCGAAGTCCACGATTTTCTATAAAATGCAAGATCGGTAGGATCTACTTCACGTAATTCAGATGCTTCCATAAGTCAGCATCACAGATTTCATGTTAATTTGCCTACAATGCAACTAAGACGATTTGATGGTTCATTCATGGAATGGGCGGCATTTATTGATAATTTCAATTCTCTTATACATAATAATTCCAATTTATCAGAAGTTGAAAAATTCCATTACTTAAAATCTAGTTTAAGGGGTGAAGCTTTAGCCACGGTAGACACTTTGCCCATGGAAGCTGACAATGACGCAATCGCGTGGAATTTATTACGTGAAACATACGAGCATAAACGCTTAATAGCGCATCATCATATAAAGCTACTATTTCAGTTCCCTGAAGTAACACGAAATTCAGCAACTGCATTGAAACAGCTCATAGACGTTGTAAACACAAATTTAAAATATTTGAAAATTCTAAATTTACCGGTCGAGCATTGGGATGCAATAATTAATCACTTAATTGTATCAAAACTGGACTATGAAACAAAGAAGTATTGGGAAACATCTCTCTCAAGTCAAGAGATACCCAGCACTAACGTTTTAATTAAATGTTTGAGGCAAAAATACGTAACATTGACGGCCTTACAAGCCCAGTCTGTTGAACCTCAAATTTTACCAAATAAAAATAATTTCAAGCCTAAGCCGCAGTTGAGGCATATGCAAGCACAATCAACTAATTTAGCAGCTACTGCGAGGACTATTGTGCCCTGTGTAATGCAGATCATGCCATTTATAATTGTCCGAAGTTTCTCAGTTTATCTGTAGAACAACGTATGGCAGAAGCTAAAAAATATAAATTGTGCGAAAACTGTTTAAAATCTAAAACTCACAATCTTGGTAAGTGCTACTTTGGCCCATACAGGAGTTGCCATAAAAGGCATAATACATTACTTCACTTAGATTCCATTCATTCTGATTTAAATTTAAATACTCAAGCCCAAACAAGTCAGTTGATCTCTGACCATGAAATTCAAGCTAGTACGCCTCTGTCGGCTAGAGATGTGCAACTGATACTTTTTTCGGTATCAAGTAGATATCGATACTTCTTATATGAGTATCTGATACTTTGTATTCGTTACTTGGTATCGATTGCCGGTAAACCTCAGCGGCTGTACAGCACTGGTTTAAATACATACTGATACTATTCGTAGTACATACGGCTACTCCGTGTGATATTCGCAAGAATTCACTACAAAAACAATTAATTTCCTTCAGTTCTTGATTTTTTTATATTATATTTATTAAATAACCAAGTTAAAAAATAAATAGGTAGGTAAGACTTGTCTCATTACTATAAATCATGTGGTTTGATTCCTTTCTGCATAACTACTTCCATTTTATGAACCGTAAACAAAATACCTAAGGAAATGCCTACAAAGCTTTTGGACACCTGCATAAGCTTTTATCTTTTATGTCTGCTGCCTTCGAGCGGCACTCATTCCGATGCGATATGCGAATACAAGACCACACCCCAGACGCTAAATAAATATAGGTACCTCGATATCGAATAGGAATACTAATAACACTGCTACTGCACGGACATCGGTACCATAAAATATCCGACGCGGTATCTATTCGTTACTCGATACCGATTCATTTCCGACTTCCTGTGGTTACGCAAGTTATTCGTTCGTGTTCACTTCACATCGATACCCAGTAACGAATACTTTCGTTTGGCACTACCAGATACTTCGAATCCAAGAGAGTATCTGATACTAAGTAACGAATAGATACTTTTTGCACATCACTACTGTCGGCGGTTTCCCAGTTTTCATCCACCTCAATTTTACTACCTACAGCTCTTATCGATACACGCGATAAGCATGGTAAGGTAGTTTCTTTACGAGCCCTGTTGGATAACGGAAGCCAAAGCAATTTTCTGTTAGAAAATACTTGCAACATTTTGGGTCTTAATTGTCATAAGATCAATCATTCTATAGTTGGTATCAATGCAAGTGCTACTACAATGAACAAATCAGCAACTCTTGAATTTCATTCTTAGGTTTCCCCCTATAAAAGCGTAATAACGTGTTTAATTGTGCCAAAAATCGCGCAAAATTTGCCTATGTCTTCAATTACCGGTTTAAGGATTCCCAACGATATTACACTTGCTGACCCTACATTTAATTAGCCAGGTAAAATAGATTTTGTTAGGAGGTGAGCTGTACTGGCATTTATTATGCGGCGATGAAACAATTCAATTAGGTCGTAATAAACCAGTACTCCAAAATACATTCTTGAGTTGGATTGTTGGCGGTCCCACTACTTTTCCAAGACAAACAACGGTAAGCACGTGTCACCTCTCGCGCCTTTAGACGCAGGTATCTAAATTTTGGGAAATCGATAGTTATGACAATAAACCGATAAGATCTGTAGAAGAACAAAATTGCGAACGACACTTTCTGGAAACTCATAAAAGAGAAACCGACGGGCGATTTACAGTTTGTCTCCCCTTTAAGCACGAGTCTCCTAATTTAGGTCATTCTAAGGATACTGCTCTCAAGAGATTTAAAGCTTTAGAAAATAGGTTTATTAAAAATTCTAAACTCAAGGAGTACACTAAATTTATTACAGAATATTTACAGCTTGGTCACATGGAGGTAGTTTCAGGTTCGGAAGATTTCGATAATAATAGCATTAAACATTTTTATTTACCTCACCATTGTGTTTTTAAAGAGTCTAGTTTGACGACTAAGCTACGTGTTGTCTTTGATGCGTCGGTAAAGTCTTCTAATGGAGTCAGTCTTAATAATAATTTAATGATAGGTCCTACACTACAGGAAACCTTATTTTCGTTAATAATTCGTTTTCGTTCATACCAGTTTGCATTTACAGCGGATATTGCACAAATGTATCGGCAAATTTGGGTAAGTCCGTCAGACAGAGACTATCAAAGAATACTTTGGCGAAATAGTCCATTAGAACCTATTCAAACCTACAGCCTAAAATTCGTGACCTATGGAACTGCATCTGCACCGTACCTAGCTGTTAGATGTTTGCATCAATTAGCAAACGAAGCAGCGGACAATTTTCCTGAAGCCAGTTCTACAATTCTTCACGACATGTACATGGACGATCTCCTAACAGGAGCGAATGAGATTTCAAAAGCTATAGAATTAAGAAAGCAGGTTACTAAGATTCTTACGGCTGGCGGATTGGAGCTACGTAAATGGGCTTCAAATGAAGCTGCAGTGTTGCCGGAAAATACTGAGTTACTGCCACAGTCTAGTCTGATCTTAGATCCAAATATAGCTACCAAAACATTAGGTCTAAGTTGTAATTGTAGTCAAGACTCACTGAATTATGACATAAGTAATATCGGCGAACCGAAGATTATTACCAAACGAGTAATATTAGGTATAACGGCATCCATATTTGATCCATTAGGATTAGTAGGTCCGGTGCTGGTTACTGCAAAAATTATTCTACAGTCGTTGTGGACCTTAAAGCTTGACTGGGATGCAGAGGTGCCCATTGAGCTCAAAAATAAATGGTTGGATTTTGTAAAACAGTTGCCCATGATAAATAAGGTCAAAATTCCCCGTAAGGTTATTTCTGGTTATTCTCTAGCAAAAATAGAGTACCATGGATTTTGCGATGCTTCACAAAATGCCTACGGAGCCGCTATTTATATCAAGGCAACTAATTACAATGGGCAACAATCAGTAAACTTGTTATGCGCCAAGTCTCGAATAGCACCACTTAAGGTTATTTCTCTGCCACGTTTAGAATTGTGTGCAGCTGTACTGTTGGTAAAATTAACAACGACTATTAAAAATTCACTAACAAATATTGAATTTGACGATTTGTATTTTTGGACAGATTCTACTATTGTTCTAGCATGGCTAGTGGCTCCTGCTAATAATTGGCAAACATTTGTGGCAAATAGGGTGTCCGAAATTCAGTCTTTAACAGACATTAAAAACTGGCACCATGTCAGTTCTGGATGTAATCCAGCGGACACAATTTCTAGAGGATCGTTTCCTATGCAATTAATTGAATCTAAATTATGGTGGAACGGTCCCGATTGGCTATTTCAAGATGTTATCACTTGGCCAAAAAATTATTCCAAAGCAGACATTTCAAATGTACCGGAAAAACGAAACATCGTGTTAATTACACGCAATGTTTTCGCGGATTTAGGATTTATTTTCAAATGTTCTAGGTTCTCTAAATTAGAAAGAATAACTGCCTATTGCCTGCGTTTCTTTTACAACTGCAAAATTAAAGATAAGGCACAAAGGATAGCGGGTAGTTTGACGCGAAATGAGTTGCAAATATCGTTTAACAAATTAATACAATATGTTCAAAACAGGGAATTCGCGAATGAATTAGCTGACCTAAAACAGGGTAAATCCATAAAATCGACAAGTAAAATTATCGCTTTAAATCCCATGCTAGATGATCGTGGTCTTATACGTGTAGATGGACGTTTACAAAACGCAGAAATTTCGTATAACAGAAGGCATCCATGTTACCGCGAGACCATCATATTACAAAAATAATAATATCCGATTTTCATATCGCAAACTTGCACGCGGGAAATTTAGGGACATTGGCCGCAGTTCGACAAAAATATTGGCCGCTAGCAGGGAAAAGTGTAATTCGGCAAGTAATTCATAGGTGTGTACCGCGTTTTAGGGCTACGCCTACTAACTGGAATCCTCTTATGGGCTAGTTACCTATTAACAGAGTTATCCCGTCACGTCCGTTTTCATACAGTGGCGTAGACTATGCGGGACCGATCCTAATCAAGGAAAAACGTGGACGTGGGTCAAAGTTAATCAAGTCGTACATTGCACTCTTTGTGTGTTTAGCGACTAAGGCCGTTCACTTGGAATTGGTATTAGATTGCACTTCTGAAACATTTCTGAACGCGTTAAAGAGATTTATGGCTCGACGAGGTAAAGTGGTTGAGTTACATTCGGAAAATGCAACTAACTTTGTCGAGGCAAATAAGGAATTGAAAATTTTGTTAAAATCAAGTCAATTCCAATTGACGGTTTAGCAGTTAATCACATTCAGTGGAAGTTTATTCCTGCCAGATCCGCGCACTTTGTCTATTCATGTCTTTAATCAGGTTGTCCATTTCGGTTTGTTAAGCCAAGTGTACTCTTCTATGAGCTTGCTTAATGGGAGTATATGATCACCGGTGTTGATCGTGTGTTGAATTACTCCCGTCCGTCCTAAGTCACCATCTTGCAATAAGAAGACATCTTTGTATTTTATCAGGAGTTGAGCCAGCTTCTCACCCTGTACCTGATCCAGTTGTAGGGAACACTCTTCTACCATCTTTTCCAGAGGAGTTGGTAAACTGGTCGTGGACATCTTCTGATATTCTCCATTCTTCTCATTTTTCTTTACCATGGCAATCCTAGATACCAACTATCGTATCCTTGCAAATCTTCTGGTCAAATTCGGCCATGTTCGCTATCCTTACGAATACTGGACGTTGACCAGGTCTTACCCAACGTCTTCCCAATCAGTAATCCTTTCTTCACCTTTTCGTATATCGGCTCGACCTATCCCACCAAGCAGCTCGGAGCACCATCCATACGGACACGTATGATGTACTCGGATCTGGCAGGCAACACGACATCTTCTTCGACATTCATTCGGTATACACAGTTCTGGCGCCCAGGAAAACTCATTACTAGCTCTTCTTCTCCAATTCGAAGTACACCGGCGCCAACATCAAGCACAATCCCGTGCTTCTTCATACAATCCAGGCCCAGTATAACTTCATCCACAATATCGGCTACAAGAACTCTCTGTGGAATGAGATCTTCCATCCCTATGTCGATTTCTGCCTCTCCATATATAGGTGCTGTCTCGCCGGTAGCAGTAACCAATCGGATATTCTTATTGGTCGGCATAATTCTCCACTCAGCCACAACATCTTTTCTGACTATGGTGTCACTGGCTCCTGTATCGATGGTAATTTCGGTCTTCCTGTCATCAATAATCCCATCAATCATCAAACTATCCCCAACTCGAGCCAATCTTGACACATTCACATCTTGTACTGGGGCTTGGTAGGATTGGACCAGCTTTCGCACCTCAAAACTGGTCGACTTTAGTTTCCCTGGTACCCGGAGGTACCAGCTTCGCCCTCGTGCCGTCTAGATGTATTTTGGCACCTGTTGCGGAGATGGCCTTTCTCATCGCAATTCCAGCATAGTAAAAAATTCTTCCTCTCTTGCCATCCCCTCCTAGTCCCATTATTTTTGTTGTCTTCAGTACGTGTGTCGAGTTTCTGTACAACTTTTTCCAGCAGATCTTCGTCTGGTTCTTCAGTATGCAGCTGCCGCACCTTGGAGCATCCTCGTGATGTTTGCTTCGCTGCCTCATACTCCAAGGCGTGGGCCAAAGCGTCTGCCAAAGCTTTATGTCTAGCGCCATCTTCGTTTCGCTGTCACGCAGTTCCTCGATAAAGTTTTCAACAGCCAGGTTCTCCAAAAACTCCTCTGGGGCTGTTGGGTATGCCAAACGGACCAATCGGGCAATGTCAGTCTCAAACTCTTGTAGGGTCTCGTTAGAGCGTTGAGACCTACCCATTAACTGAGCCTGGTGGACTTGCTGGAGGTGTTGATTGATGGCCATACCTCACTTCTAGACGCTTAACTATCTCCTTATTATCACCCTGTTGTTCTGCTGGCACGGTATCCAAGATATTCAAGGCGTCACCTCGAAGTGCAACCACCAAATTCACTGCCTTCTCTGTCGCTCGTCGCTGCCGCTGCCGCTGCCTCGAACTGCTTGATGTAGGTATGCCACGAGGACTTCCCATCAAATGTAGGTGGCTTCACTTTAACAAGAGGAGCTCTTCTTTCTTCGTCCAATCCAGTATCTTCTGTCTTTAATGTCTTCTTCTTCTCTAATTCTGCCATTTTCTCGTTTATCTTCAATATTTCTTCATCCAACACCTTTCTTATTTGATTTAACAAATAAATACTTCGCGAACTACCAATATATAACGTTTTATTTAAATATTTTACCGGTTTCAGGATTCACAAAGATCCCATCATCAGAAATGTACGAAAAATTGTAAACAAATTATTATGACAGTTGACAAGGAAACTAAAATTGACAAAACAATACAAAGAATAATGATATCCATGAAAAAAGATAACTAGATAACTGAATTTCAGTATTTACCTACGGGGTATAAGAAAAACACAAAGGAAAATCGAATACCTCGTAGCTTGAAGGGAAAAAACAATGAATTTAAAGAAAACCATATTGGAAAAAACAATAAATTCAATTGAAAAAACCTTCAAGTGAAATATCAGAACAGAAAAAAAAAAAATAAACAAACAAAATATCCATGGAATCTTGACAACTGCCAACTGCTAATCTTGAAATAAACTATGTGGTCAAGTCTATGTGTTCTGTCTTGACAACTGCCAACTGCTAGAATTGTAATAAACTAAAAAAGAGAGAAATAAGTCAAAAAACGGCATAATGGCAAAAAAGAAATAAGTCAAGGATTAAGATGGAGAGACTGTTGTTGAATAATTAATTCAAGAATCAATCCTAATAATACCAATAATAAAACAAAAAGAAGAAAAAGAATCCCATATTGCCAAATAACCTCGAAGGTCCATGGTTTATATGGGCTAGCAAATAAACTGTAATTGATTATTGAACTAATGTCATAATGGCAATAAGAGAACCTGTCCTACCGAGACATGAGAATCATTTTGATCAAAAGACATTTACAAAAGTTTAAATAAACTAGATTGTATTAAATCTACTTGGTCATTAAGTAAGTTACAATTTTTATCATTTTTATGTTTATAAATTTCCATAGACTCTAATATATCTAACTGATAACTTTTTACAAAATTAAACAATAATTTAGTATTTTCTAAAGGAGGGAATCGATGATTGTTATCAAAGAAATGATTAGCAAAACTTGAATGATCGTTTTTTAAACGAAACGATCGTAAATGTTCATTATATCTAATACGTATAGATCTGCCAGTTTGTCCTATATAAATGCTGTTACAGTCTAAGCAATTTAGTTGATAAACACCTGTGTGGTCAAGTTTATGTGTTCTGTCTTTACTGTTAAATAGAATATGTGATAATATATTTGAAGGTTTAAATGTGACCTGTATGTTGTTTTTTCTTAAAATACTGGCAATCTTTTCAGAAATATTTCCAAAATAAGTAATTCTGCAAAATTTGGTAACTTTATCATTACATAATTTAGGATATATGTTGTTACAAGCAATTTTAAATTTTTTATTGTTAATGATTCTATTGATGATTTCAATTTTAAAACCATTATTTATAGCAATTGTTCTAATTACATTTAGTTCTTTATTCAATTTATCCAAAGATAGTGGTACTGTAAAGGCCCTGTGTATCATAGAATTGTAAGCAGAAATTTTTTGACAAAATGGGTGAAATGAATTTGATGAAAGAGTAATATCTGTATACGTTGGCTTCCTAAAAATATCGAAAGTTATTTTATTATATTCATTTATTAAAGTTAAATCTAAGAAATTAATTTTGTGTTCAGTTTCTATTTCTTTTGTAAATTTTATTTTTGGGTGAATACTGTTCAAAAAATTTTGAAAAGTGTCTAATTGTCTTGTTGTTCCTTTAAAGCAAGCAATTATATCATCTACATATCTATACCAAAATAGAATATGTTGTTTGCCTAATTCTGAATTCATAATTTTTTCTTCAATATCTGACATGAAAATATCTGCTAATAAAGGACTAATTGGAGAACCCATAGCAAGACCTAAATTTTGAGTATAATATTTATTATTAAACTGGAGATAATTTTGTTCAATACAAAGTTGGAAAGCAGTAATAATATCATTTTTTATAACAATATTAGTATGAGTTTTATCTAAAATATTTTCAATTAATTTCAAGCATTCATTAGGAGGAATATTAGGGAACATATTTGTAACATCAAAAGAAACCAAAAAAGACCCTGTAGGAATATTTTTATTTTTGATATTGTTAATTAATTCTAAAGAATTTTTTAAACTAAATTTGGATTTAAAATTTGTTGTAGTTTTAAATATATTATTAATGTTTTTAGCTAAATTTCTTGTGGGAGCATTAATATATGATACTACTGGTCTTATAGGTGTATTAATTTTATGGTTTTTGATTAGTCCATATAATTTAGGGGCACGTGCATTCATATTAATTAATCTTAATTTTTCAAAATTGTTATCAAAAATACTGTTGCAATTTTTTAACCAATCCTTTAATTTAGTTTGAAAATGTTTTGTTGGATCTTTTTTTAGTTCAGTTAAGTTTTCATTTCTAATAAAATTTTGCATCTTTGTTATATATTCATCTTTAGGTAAAATTACTATAGCATTGGATTTGTCCGCTTTGGAAACTATCAAATTATCTTTATTAATTTTTTCTTTAATAGAATTAATGGTACTTTTATCAATTTTATCAATTTTATTAATGATTAAGTTTTTGTACTGAAAAGTATTATGAATTTTATTTCTAATGTTCTGAGAATCATCATCCTTTTTTAAAGCTACCTCAATTTCTGAAATTAAAATTTCGGTTCTATTAATATTGTTTATATTAGGGGCAAATTTTGGACCTTTTGATAGTAATTCTGTTTCATTTTTGTCAAAAACTGTATTACTGTAATTGATAAATTTGGAACTAAATATTGATTTATTAGAATTGTTGTTATAGATGTCAGTTTTGTTACAATTTTGAATATAGTTTAAATTTTCTAACTTCTTTCGTTGTGTAAGGTATTTTTTATGTATGACTTTACTAATACTGTCTCTAATTATGTCATCTAAACTGTCAAACTCTATAGCGTGTAATTTGTATGAAAGTTCAGAGTGTAAAACTTTAATGTAGTGATTTAATACGTATCTTTGTTTATATTGGGTTCTACATTCTTCTTTCAGCCAAGTTCTCTGGGCAGCTTTAAGTGCCTTCTCTGCTGCAATAGTGTTACTTCTCGTTGTGATATGTACATATTTGGGAACAATCTTCATTCTTAAACATTCTTGATTAAACCAAATGTTTTGACTTATTTTTCTCTGTTTAAGTTTAAGCTTCTTGTATAGTCTTTCTTGAACTGCCGTGCTGGCATTTTTTATGTAGTTAATATCTTCTATACAAGAAGCTTAAACTTAAACAGAGAAAAATAAGTCAAAACATTTGGTTTAATCAAGAATGTTTAAGAATGAAGATTGTTCCCAAATATGTACATATCACAACGAGAAGTAACACTATTGCAGCAGAGAAGGCACTTAAAGCTGCCCAGAGAACTTGGCTGAAAGAAGAATGTAGAACCCAATATAAACAAAGATACGTATTAAATCACTACATTAAAGTTTTACACTCTGAACTTTCATACAAATTACACGCTATAGAGTTTGACAGTTTAGATGACATAATTAGAGACAGTATTAGTAAAGTCATACATAAAAAATACCTTACACAACGAAAGAAGTTAGAAAATTTAAACTATATTCAAAATTGTAACAAAACTGACATCTATAACAACAATTCTAATAAATCAATATTTAGTTCCAAATTTATCAATTACAGTAATACAGTTTTTGACAAAAATGAAACAGAATTACTATCAAAAGGTCCAAAATTTGCCCCTAATATAAACAATATTAATAGAACCGAAATTTTAATTTCAGAAATTGAGGTAGCTTTAAAAAAGGATGATGATTCTCAGAACATTAGAAATAAAATTCATAATACTTTTCAGTACAAAAACTTAATCATTAATAAAATTGATAAAATTGATAAAAGTACCATTAATTCTATTAAAGAAAAAATTAATAAAGATAATTTGATAGTTTCCAAAGCGGACAAATCCAATGCTATAGTAATTTTACCTAAAGATGAATATATAACAAAGATGCAAAATTTTATTAGAAATGAAAACTTAACTGAACTAAAAAAAGATCCAACAAAACATTTTCAAACTAAATTAAAGGATTGGTTAAAAAATTGCAACAGTATTTTTGATAACAATTTTGAAAAATTAAGATTAATTAATATGAATGCACGTGCCCCTAAATTATATGGACTAATCAAAAACCATAAAATTAATACACCTATAAGACCAGTAGTATCATATATTAATGCTCCCACAAGAAATTTAGCTAAAAACATTAATAATATATTTAAAACTACAACAAATTTTAAATCCAAATTTAGTTTAAAAAATTCTTTAGAATTAATTAACAATATCAAAAATAAAAATATTCCTACAGGGTCTTTTTTGGTTTCTTTTGATGTTACAAATATATTCCTCCTAATGAATGCTTGAAATTAATTGAAAATATTTTAGATAAAACTCATACTAATATTGTTATAAAAAATGATATTATTACTGCTTTCCAACTTTGTATTGAACAAAATTATCTCCAGTTTAATAATAAATATTATACTCAAAATTTAGGTCTTGCTATGGGTTCTCCAATTAGTCCTTTATTAGCAGATATTTTCATGTCAGATATTGAAGAAAAAATTATGAATTCAGAATTAGGCAAACAACATATTCTATTTTTGTTATAGATATGTAGATGATATAATTGCTTGCTTTAAAGGAACAACAAGACAATTAGACACTTTTCAAAATTTTTTGAACAGTATTCACCCAAAAATAAAATTTACAAAAGAAATAGAAACTGAACACAAAATTAATTTCTTAGATTTAACTTTAATAAATGAATATAATAAAATAACTTTCGATATTTTTAGGAAGCCAACGTATACAGATATTACTCTTTCATCAAATTCATTTCACCCATTTTGTCAAAAAATTTCTGCTTACAATTCTATGATACACAGGGCCTTTACAGTACCACTATCTTTGGATAAATTGAATAAAGAACTAAATGTAATTAGAACAATTGCTATAAATAATGGTTTTAAAATTGAAATCATCAATAGAATCATTAACAATAAAAAATTTAAAATTGCTTGTAACAACATATATCCTAAATTATGTAATGATAAAGTTACCAAATTTTGCAGAATTACTTATTTTGGAAATATTTCTGAAAAGATTGCCAGTATTTTAAGAAAAAACAACATACAGGTCACATTTAAACCTTCAAATATATTATCACATATTCTATTTAACAGTAAAGACAGAACACATAAACTTGACCACACAGGTGTTTATCAACTAAATTGCTTAGACTGTAACAGCATTTATATAGGACAAACTGGCAGATCTATACGTATTAGATATAATGAACATTTACGATCGTTTCGTTTAAAAAACGATCATTCAAGTTTTGCTAATCATTTCTTTGATAACAATCATCGATTCCCTCCTTTAGAAAATACTAAATTATTGTTTAATTTTGTAAAAAGTTATCAGTTAGATATATTAGAGTCTATGGAAATTTATAAACATAAAAATGATAAAAATTGTAACTTACTTAATGACCAAGTAGATTTAATACAATCTAGTTTATTTAAACTTTTGTAAATGTCTTTTGATCAAAATGATTCTCATGTCTCGGTAGGACAGGTTCTCTTATTGCCATTATGACATTAGTTCAATAATCAATTACAGTTTATTTGCTAGCCCATATAAACCATGGACCTTCGAGGTTATTTGGCAATATGGGATTCTTTTTCTTCTTTTTGTTTTATTATTGGTATTATTAGGATTGATTCTTGAATTAATTATTCAACAACAGTCTCTCCATCTTAATCCTTGACTTATTTCTTTTTTGCCATTATGCCGTTTTTTGACTTATTTCTCTCTTTTTTAGTTTATTACAATTCTAGCAGTTGGCAGTTGTCAAGACAGAACACATAGACTTGACCACATAGTTTATTTCAAGATTAGCAGTTGGCAGTTGTCAAGATTCCATGGATATTTTGTTTGTTTATTTAGTTTTTTCTGTTCTGATATTTCACTTGAAGGTTTTTTCAATTGAATTTATTGTTTTTTCCAATATGGTTTTCTTTAAATTCATTGTTTTTTCCCTTCAAGCTACGAGGTATTCGATTTTCCTTTGTGTTTTTCTTATACCCCGTAGGTAAATACTGAAATTCAGTTATCTAGTTATCTTTTTTCATGGATATCATTATTCTTTGTATTGTTTTGTCAATTTTAGTTTCCTTGTCAACTGTCATAATAATTTGTTTACAATTTTTCGTACATTTCTGATGATGGGATCTTTGTGAATCCTGAAACCGGTAAAATATTTAAATAAAACGTTATATATTGGTAGTTCGCGAAGTATTTATTTGTTAAATCATGAACTTCTACCAAAAAGTAAAACAAGAAGATATTAACTACCTTTCTTATTTCTTGTGATTTTTTTGTATTTCGGTTCTCTAGTTTGTTCTCTATTCCAATAATTCTCTCAGGTACCTGCTCTTGACTTCTTTCTAAAGCTAATTTCATTTCTTCTTGGTTGGTCTTCATTGCCTCTTCTAGATGGTTCTTCACTTGAAGACTTGCAACGAAAACCGGGCTAAGTACCAAAACAACTATTTTGAGATAAATGTACTTTTTTTAAAAGTGATGTAAATTTTTGCACTAAAATGTTTGCAGAAATTCGCACGTATAGTATGCAATGCGTTATATAGCCCTCTTGTAACATATTTTTACTGTATGTGCCGTGAACTTGTTAAAAAAATAATAAAATTGAAATTTTGAAAAACGTGTTATGTACCAAGCCAAACAACATGAAAATTGAGCTATCAGGTAAAAGGGTTTCAAATTATAAAGGTAAGTGCCAGAGCTACGGATACCAATATTTTATTGACAAAATACATACACAACTCAACAAGTTTTTAGGAAACATAATACATATTTCTTACAAAAAAAGTTTAGGCCTATAAGTTTTGATAAAATTCTTTATTCTGTGGCTTCAAAAATGGAATAATTGCTTGAATGTCCTTCTCCTTTTCTGCTTTTATCTTATTTACACAACGTAATGGTGATAAATTCATGTTTTTAATTCGAGCGGAATTAATGTTTTTCTTGAAAACATTCACTATTTTCCAAGCCTCCATTTCATTGAAAGTTTCTCTGAACTTTACCGATCCAGGATTCTCAGCTGAGATCTGGATCCATGCGGCTTTTGAAATCTGGAGCTTAGTAGTGTTCAATGTCCCATCAGCAGCAGTTTTAAAATCGATAAAATCCTCAGGTTGCATCGTGGTGACGATAAATGGATTGTTTGGGGTTGCAGATGTAATTAGACGGACTAAATCAAAAGGCACCTCGCATTTTTCCAACCGCTTCCTTTTTTCTATAAGTAGTTAATGTGGCACTACTGACAGACAGTTCTAGGGACTTTTGGAAAGAATCTGGTGAGTTTTGGTGAAAAATCTAGTGACTTTTTGTGTGTTGGCAATACTTGCAATGTATTTCTTATGGGAGAATAGAAAACGTCATGTGGGTCGGTAAGTACGCAACCTGTAATTTCTTAGTTTGCTCAGCCACCTGCAGCTTGCTCAGCCGGCTACATCTTCCCCAGCATGGTTGAAATTATTATGAACGCGCGCAATTCATAGCGGCCATCTTGTCTGTTTGTATATAGCTGTTGGACATTGAATGCTTCTAGAGGTATAGAGCGCATGAGAACTCACAGGTGTCAAATAAAAACAGGTTGTAATTGCTGTGTAAATTATGTTGTCAGAATAACTACAATATAAATGCACTCACACTTATTTTATACTTATTTTATACACATTAAGAATACCTAAATAGTTGACAACCGTTTTGAATGTCGAGCTTGTTAATAAATTATAATAATATATTATGGAGTTTGGTTTTAAGATAAGAAATTGTAATCGGAATCTGGTAGGTTCGCTTGTCCGAGGATACATCGATTTAAAAATAGAATATTATATACGATGTGTGAGAAGGTCTAAATAAATTATATTTAGCACATTTAACATTAATTTATTATTATTGTTGTCAGTAAACATATGTACGCGGGGGTATTGAAATAAGCAGATCATTTTGCAGATGGACCGATCAGATCACGTGGGTGCTAGATCAAACAAATCGATTCTAAGGTAACTGCATAACTGTCAAAAGGTTTCATTCGGCGGGCGGAAATTTTTAAGATGAAGACTGCAATTCAACCTTGTGCCTTGACATGTATGTACTCACACGGGAAAGTGTGTCGTGGGGCGTAAAGTAGACAGATTACCATTGCGGCTTATGGAAAAGTAGCACAATTTTTTTCAACAGATAAGACACCTGAAAAACACGGTTGGTCAGTACGCGGTACGTGTAAAGGTATGAAAAGAGGCACGTGGTGAATAAGACTATCAGTTCATTTGTACTTCTTCACGAGTAAACATGGCTGTTACCTGCGACACTTGCAAAAGATCTTTTTCAAGACCAAAAGTTTCTGTAAAATATGATTGCCCACAATGTGACAAGAAGTTTTCATGGCCACACGATGTTGAACGGCATATTAGACGGGTTCACCTGACGCCATCTAGGACAACGCCCAGTGACGTTACCGAGAATAATGATGCGTCAGCACACCGAAGCTTTAAAATCGTGAAAGAAGATTTTACCGAAAACGGAAAATACAAGATCACCCGACTGAGCGTTATTTTTAAAATAAACGACATTCCCAAAGATACAGACCCGGTGGAATGGTTAAAAGCGGATGTAGAAGGTGTTGTGAACCATGTGACGGCAAACATAAATCTAACATACAAGGTCGGGTTTACGTTTTCAAATATTTCGGGCGATAAGGAATCGTATCTAGCGTTCAAAGAGGGGGCTCGGATAACGTTCGGGGACGTTTGGGATATGGTTTCGAAAATGTACCAAAGTAATTCCGAGGGTCTGCACACCGATAAATTCCGTCTGGGGGTAACATATATCGAGGTGCCAAGAGGAAGGGGTCGCCGGTACCCCGGTCATTATGAAAATTTTGAAGAAGAGTGCAGGAACAGACATGGAATAGTTATGGTAAGAAGTTCTATAATTTTAATGAAGTAAATATAAAGCATTTGTTCAAATTCAAATAACTAGGAATGAAGCATTATTTTGTTTAAATTTCATCAATCAAATAATGTAAAGAAATATTTTGATAAAGCACGTCTTTTGTTTCTTTCAGATAAAAAATACAGACCTTTTTTGTCTTCCTTGTAGTCTCGCGGTAGCTATAGCGAAAATTGAACGAGCTCCAGATTATCAAAAAATACGGAAGGATGTGGGGCGGCTCCAAGAGAAGAAAGCTCGCGAGTTGTTGGCCGCGTCAAGAGTGGTAATTCCAGAGGAGGCTGCGGGTGTTGAGGAAATTACAAGACTTCAAGCTTACCTTCAGGGTTACAAGATTACTGTGTACGAATACACAAGTTCCTCAATAATCTTCGAAGGGCCAGATGCGCCGATGAAACTCAAAATACTCTATCACTCGGGACACTTCAACGTTATTACATCCCTGACCGCTGCATTCGGTTCGGGATATTTTTGCGAACACTGTCATGTACCTTATAACGACAAATCAAGACATCGTTGTAAAGGTAGCTGTCCGTGTTGTAGACAAAGCCCTTCGTGTGACAGAACGCTTGAAATAACGTGTGCAGAATGCAACAGACAATTCCGAGGTCAAAAATGCTATGATAACCACAAGGCGGCCGTGTGTGTGAAGATACGGAAGTGCCCGAAATGCTTGAAAACGGTGAACAAGAACAGGGAACATAGTTGTAGAGAAATATTTTGTAACATATGTAAAATACATCAGGGGAAAAATCTTCTGTGCTACATGCAAGTGGACAAGAGAAACCCGAAGACAGAAGATGTGTTCTATATATTTTACGATTTGGAGACGAGACAAGAAACTGCCAAGGCCGACGGATCCAGATTGCATGAAGTAAACTTATGCGTTTTACAACAACGATGCTCGGTGTGTTTAACTTCAGATGATATCCAAGTTGTATGTGCTAAATGTGGCGTTAGAAGACATATGCTTAAAACTTAACCCGTGGAATATTTCATTCAGTTCGTCTTAAATCAGAGCAAGATATTCAAGAAAGTCATCGTACTTGCACACAACGGCCAGGCATTTGATCATCAATTTATTTTAAAATACATTTTGGAAAACACAAAACATACCCCAACATTAATCATGCGCGGTACGAAACTCATTCTGATGTAGATTGCCCAGAAAATTAAGTTCATCGACTCCCTCAACTATTTTCCCATGGCTCTCTCTTCCCTACCCAAAACCTTCGATTTGCCACCCACATTAAAAAAAGGATATTTTCCTCACCTGTTTAACACGCAGGCCTATCAGTACTATGTAGGCGCCATACCAGCTGTCGAATTTTACGAGCCAAACTCCTTGAAGCCCGAGGCCCGCGATGAATTTCTGAAATGGTACGACGAACATAAAGAAGATGTGTTTGATTTTCAAGGAGAACTTATCGAGTATTGCGTGAGTGACGTTCAAATTTTGACTGAGGCGTGTTTGAAATTTCGAAAAGTAATGCTGGCTAAATGCAACGTTGAACCGTTCCTGGAAGCTACTACCATTGCGTCTACTTGCAACTTGGTATTCAGACGAAATTTTCTGCAACCCAACATTATAGGAATTATTCCAAAACTGGGTTATAGACTTGGCGATAATCAGTCCGAGATCGCATTAAAATGGCTGTTGTGGGAGGCGCAACAAAGGAATATTAATATCCGGCACGCCGGAAATGGTAGAGAGGTTTCAATTCACGGTATGAAGGTGGACGGATACTGTGAAGAAACGAGGCAGGCGTTCGAGTTTAACGGTTGTTACTTTCATGGATGTCCCACGTGCTTCACACATCGGAGAGACGAACCTCCGCACGAAGACGCATCGGACACCCTGAACAATCGTTTAGAGAGAACAAAAAGGAAAACGGAAAGGCTACGAATGACAGAATATGAGGTCATAGAAATGTGGGAATGCGAACTGGAGAATAATGTGCGCGAATTCTATTATCCACAATTAAATTACGCCCCGTTAAACCCTCGAGACGCTTTTTTGGTGGTCGCACAGGAAACTGTGTATTTAAATATCAGGTGAAACCGGGGAAGAAAATCAAATATCTCGATGTATGCTCGCTCTATCCGTGGGTGTGTAAAAATGGAAAATTTCCGGTAAGACATCCTAAAGTTCACGTTGGTGAAGAGTTTGGCGGTCTCACTGAGCAGAACAGTGATGGGCTGATTAAGTGTAAAATACTACCCCCTCAAACACTCTTCCACCCGGTTCTACCTGCGAAGATGAACAACAAACTTTTATTTCCGTTATGTCAGGTGTGCGCATTAAATTTAATGCAGAAGGAATGTACACACGAGAATGAAGATGGGCGGGCCTTGGTTGGTACGTGGGTTATCGATGAAATGCTAAAAGCGGTTGAAATGGGCTACCAAATAGTGAAGATTTACGAAATCTGGAATTACGATGAGGAACAGTACAATGAAAATGTTGGTGGATTATTTACCGAATTCATCAATAAATTCCTGAAAATTAAGCAGGAAGCTTCAGGGTGGCGACAAGCTGTGTTAGCAAGGCGGAGAGAGAAAGTTACGAGGAAGAGTACATGAAACATGAAGGTATTAAACTGAAGTTTGAAAATATTTGCAAAAACTCAGGATTGCGAGCGTTGGCTAAATTAATACTTACAACTTTCTGGGGAAAATTTGGTCAAAGATAAAATCAACCAAAAACATCCATCATCAGATCTCCCAGCGAGTTTTTAGAACTTCTAGAGAATCCAGCCATAGATGTAGATAATGCTTTGAAAATAAATGAAGATACGCTTTTGGTCAACTGGGAGCATAAATTCGAGGCCTGCGAGTCGATATCTACAGTAAACGGCACCATTGCGGCATACACAACCGCACAAGCCAGAATAAAGCTATATTTTTACCTGGAGAAGTTGGGAGATCGAGTCCTTTATTACGACACAGATTCAGTTATATGTCTCTCGTAAGGGGGAATACGATCCGCCAACCGGTATTTTCTCGGTGATCTTACGGATGAGTTGGATGTTTACGGCCCAGGATCATTCATCACAACGTTCGTATCGACTGGCCCAAAGAGTTACGGATACTCTGTATATATTCCTACAAAAGATATGTACTTTAATAAGTGTAAAGTGAAAGGGATGACGCTTAATTACGAAAAACAGAAACAAGTAAATTTTGATATGATGTTAAAAATGGTAGAAGATTCCCAACCAATAAACGTCTTGACCAAGAGGATTTTGAGTACCAAAGTTCACGAGGTCGTTACAAAAACGGCATCAAAGGTGTACAATATAACAGCGAAAAAGAGACGATTTCTGGACGAGACAACATCGCTTCCTTATGGTTACAAGAAAAAGAAAATCTGATATCCCTAGCCTAGAGCATCATGGAATGCTTCGAGGAAGAAACAGATCAACATTTGTGTAAAAAATATTTTGAAATTAAAATATTCAGATTTATTTGTTTTTATTTCTACCTTGACTAATTTAAAAAGAAAATGATAGAGTAACACGAATAAGATACTCTAGGATTAAAATTTGTTTACAGGCGTCTATATAGAGACATCTGTAGATTTTCAAACCACAAAAAAGCATGAGAAAATTCAATGTATGATAGAAATTATTTTCACTTAAGTAAAAGCGGGTAATATTTGAAAATACGTACCAGCAGGTACCTAATGTAGGGCGTGAATAAAACAGTTCAAATAACGAAAGTTTTGACGCTGTTATTTACTCTCACCTGAAAACTCCTATAATTCCACAACCAAAAATCAGCTGGGCGAGGATGATGTTCTTCCACATCTTAAACGTGATGTATTGGAAGTTTTCGTCCAATTAGGGATGCAAAATGTTCTACTTTGATATGTGATGTCACTCTCTTTCAAGCCTAAACGAGAAAGCAAAGACAGCAGCAATCACTTATGCGTAAATTGATAGAGGTGTAATGTTTTATTCAAATTCGACTTATAATAATTAAATTATGAAAGATAACTATGTTTATGTGCACAGAGACACCTGTTGAAAATGTTACTAAGTCAACAGAATTGACAGCAGTGAGCAGCCTCTTGGCAGTTGACAGATAGATAAATAACTATTACTAGATGAACCCGTGGGCTACGCTCCACGACTTTTACGTAGTGGTGATTCGGTGTAGTAATTATACTTAAAACGTAGGTGCATCCCAGGTGCACCACAAAATATTCCCATTCTACCTACGGGTGCATCGTTGAACTCCCCCAGGTTGAACTACGACTGCGAACAGCGCTGAGCAGATCCAAGCGTCCATCGGAATGATGCCGATGCAATTTTCTTATTTGCGTTAAAGAAACACCTGATCGAGTGTACGACCTCACCCATACGATCTCCACCAGTTGAAAAGAGACCGAGCGACCGATATCCATCCCCACCCGTAAAGTGTTGTGCCATTTCGCTTTTAATATTATGATGATGATTAGCAAGCCAACAAAAATTAAGTATCCGGCTCAAATAAATTTGATCGGAAATCCCATTATAAAATTACGAAGAACTAATCGTTTCTATAATAGATATGTTTGTTACAAATACATAATTTATTGCATTAAAGTTCCTTCACCACTGTCGGATTAAAATTTGTTTACTGGCGTCCATATAAAACCATCTGCAGAATTATTATCAAACTACAGGAAAGCATGAGGAAATTCAAAGTGTGATAGAAATTATCTTAAGTAAAAGCAGTAAATTAAGGGTAATATTTGAAAATACATATTGATAGGTACCTAATGTAACGCGTGCGTGACATTGGGCACAGATGCCTTTCGGGTTTCCTCTCTAATCTTTGAGTGTTAGGTTAATTCCCACAATAAATAAATATCAAATTTTCTAAAATAACAGCTAACTATATATACACATACGAAGTTCCACAAATTTTAACAAATTTAGGAGTACTTCGTTACGAACTGAACTGGCAAACAGGCGCATGTGTTACATCTCAGTTCATATCGCTTATAAAAAATGTGCAAGATGGCATTAATTTTAAAAGTTATTTTTATGTATAAGTGAAAGCCACAAACATATATCATTTAATCACGTGACAACAAAAATGCGAACAACGATTTCTGATTGGTTATCAGACCCACTCGCCTGTCATATTCTTCATTATTATTAAGAACTAAGGAGTAGGTATTCAAGTTAACTATTTATTTACATTTCAATGGAAGTATTTTAATGTTCGAGTGGATGCAGTATTCGATTGAAACTGCAAAAGTAAAATTGTGTATTGATTAACCTTTTGGTACTGAATAACTTTACACAAGTGGAATCCTGGCGTGATGTCATCGTCTTATAAGTTACAGGCATTATTTGTTATAACAGGGTCGATTTAAACAAAAGCAATGACTGGCCCCGTGAGAAACGAACTTGGGCACAATCTTAAATCAATTTGAAATTCGGTGTTAATGCAGTCGTCAGCTATGTGATCAATAGTTTAGCGTCTTCAGTACAATCATGCCTTCGGTTATGTAACGAAATACATTTTGCTCACAATACGGGGTAGAAATCTTCCTAATACTCGCCACTCTGCTTTTTTCCTGAGCGGCCCCAAAATATACAGGGTTCAAATCTCACTTTCGGTACTCTGCTTAGCAGGGTATGCACAACAGGTTATCCAGGTTATCTGCGTTTGAACCGATCTGTTCCAAAATATAGGCTCATCTCTCACTCTCAGCATTCTTCTTGGCGGATCAGCTGCTTCTTGAACTGTCTGTTTCAAAATATGGCAGGGGTTTAAATCTCACTCTCGATATTCTGTTTGGCAGGTAAGCTGCTTTTGAACAGGTCTCCTTGTCTGGCAGGTCAGCTGGTTTTTAAACTGGTCTGTTCCAAAAAAATACTGGTTTGAAAATTCGCTCGCGGTACTCTGTTTGGCAGATCTGTCTAGCAGCTCATCTGCATTTTGGACTGACTGGTCTGCTCCAAAAAAATAATGCTGGGTTTAAACCTCACTCTCGGTACTCTGTTTAACAGGTCTATCCAGCAACTCATCTGTTTGCTGGTCTGTTTCAGAATATGCTTGATTCAAATATCACTAGCGGGTACTCTGTCTGGCTTTATGAGCTGGTCTGTTCCAGAAGGTGCTGGGGTGTAAGTCTCACTCACGGTACTCTCTTTTTCTTGTTCTGTACGAGAACGCACACACAAACACACACACGCCCACCCACACGCATATAAGCATGGCGTGCGGTACGAATCTCTTGCGATACCCTTCTGGTGTGAATGTACCATGCCCCGGGACTGCGCCCGCGTGGATGCGGTGGTGATAATGGTAATGTGACAAATTGTGATTGTGTGAAACACGCGCTGGCAGTCCCGGTATGTCTCTGCTTTTACACTAAGCCGTTCCACTGTGCGGCACCAGCCGTCATTGTAAGAAAAATGGGGAATTTCGATTCTGTGGGGATTATCGTCGTTTGAATGAGATTACGGTATGCGACAAGTACCCGCTGCCCCGTGTTGAGGACTTACTTCATGCGGCAAAGTCCACAAGTTTTATGTCGACATTAGATTTACGTGTGGGCTACCACCAAGTGAATGTTAAGGAAATTGGTCGCGATAAGACTGCTTTTGTAACACCTTTCGGTTTGTTTCGGTATAAAATGATGCCTTTTGGACTTAAACAAGCTCCGACAACGTTTCGAAGATTGATAGATCGGTTTCAATTGGGCCTTCCGGACATTACGATTCTTGCGTATCTTGATGGCATTATCATTTCATCTAAATATTTGCAAACGCATTTAGCGGACCTTAACGCAGTCTTTGAACAATCAAACAAGTTTAATCTTCGTGTCAACCGTAAAAAGAGTGTTTTTGTTCGCGAATCAATAAAATACTTGGGACATTTGATTACGCCAAATGGACCAACTACTGATCCGAGTAAAGTATCCGCTGTCGCTGAAATACCTGAACCGCGAAACTTGAAACAAGCGCGTGCCTAGTACAGACGGTTTGTGGCAGGTTTTTCCAACATTGCCAGGCCATTGACTAATCTGCTCAAGAAAAAATCGATATGGGTCTGGAAAGACGAACAGAAGCAAGCATTCGAACGTTTAAAGTGTTTGCTGACGATTGCCCCAATATTGCGACAGGCTGATACGTCTCAGCCATTTATATTAAATACGGAAGCGAGTTACGATGTTATTGACTGTGTTTTATTACAAGGTGATGGATAAGTCGAGCGTCCCGTGGAGTATGGAAGCCGTCTTTTGACTCCAGCAGAACGACGTTATAGTACGACTGAGCGTGAGGCGCTTGCGGTTGTCTAAGCAGTCGGTAGATTTAGAGGTTACCTAGAATGCTCCGAAGTTCACATTCGTTCCGATCACTTAGCATTAAGATGTTTAATGAACTTAGAGTCACCTACCGGCCGATTAGCACGATGCGATGGGCACAGTTACAAGCCTTTGATTTACGAATATCTTACATTCCTGGTAATAAGAACAAGGTTGCCGATACCTTGTCTCGGCCAATATGCCACCCTGAGGGCAAAGAAAAAATTTGTTCGGCTTGCTCAGTAACTGTCGACCTGGTTGGTAAGAACTTTGAAACTTAGAGGACACACCAAATGTCCGACCCTGAACTTATAAAAATCATAGACTGTTGAATCTGTACCATCTAAAGATGAGATGTCTCATTGGACTGAAAAGGGCTATTTAATGAGCAACGGTGTTCTATATGAAGAATATGGGGTTCCAGAGGGTTCAAGAAAGTTCATATTAGAAGAATATCACGACAGAAGAGACATTAAAGCGTATCGCTCCTCGATATTATTGGCCAGATATGCGCCGATACATCGAAGCGTATGTGCGAAAATGTTTTCTGTGCTAGAAGTATAAACCCACCAATTTTAAACCTGCGGGTCTGATACAGACTCCCATTTACAATGAAAGATTTGAAGCTTTATCTATCGACTTATTCGGTCCTTTACCGGAAACGGAGAATGGAAATCGATGGATCTATATAATACAAGACACAAATACCAAATGGGTGGAGCTTTTCGCTCTTAAGGAAGCGACCGCCGTATAATGTGCGAAGGTGCTTACGGAAGAAGTATTTTTAAGATATGGATTGCTACGGCGAGTTCTTAATGATAATGGCGTCCAATTTATCTCAGAAGTTTTGCAACAAACCATGTGTGCCCTGGATGTTAAACAGAGCTTAAATCCAGTGTATCACCCGGAATCGAATCCAGTGAAGCGACGTAATAGAGACTGTGGTATATTTGTTGAGATGTAGTGCGCTTGCACGATTTTGGGAAAGTGGGAAAAAGTGATTTGTTTGAAGGACAGTTTAAGTTCATGTTTTGCGGTGTACGGTATTGTGGGAATAAAATTATTCTTCTAAAACCAATCTTCCATTTTCTCATAATAGAAAAGGAAAAGAGCCGAATGCAAAACATTTAACCCCCAAAAAAATATACCGCAGTTTTCAGCAAACAGACTACGTCGCTGGGTGGTAATACTTTCTACCAGATAGAGTTTGTTAAATCGAAAGAAAATTACGCAGATTCGTTATCACGGTTGCCAATTGAGGGTGAAAGATGGGAGAACGTCGATCTTAATTTCATAGATTATTTCTCTACAAATACGGATTTCCCGATTAATTTTGAGGACATTCAGAAGGCTACTGGAAATGACAAAACATTACACCAGGTTATCCAATTTGTACGCACAGGTTGGCCAAAAAATGTAAATGAGGCGTTAAAGTCCTTTCACAGGGTAAAAAAATGATCTGTCCGTGGAGGACGATTGTTTGCTCTGGAACTCACGGTTAGTAATACCGGAAATATTACAAAATAATATTTTAAATAAGCTTCACGCATCTCACATGGGGATGGTAAAGATGAAATGCTTTGCTCGGTCTTATTTCTGGTGGCCAAGGCTCAACCAGCAGATTGAGCATTCTTGCAGATCTTGCGAAAATTGTATGCGTCTTCAAAAGACACCAAATAAATCAGTTTTAAACAGCTGGCCGTATCCAGCAGAGGTATGGTCGCGAATTCATCTAGATTTTATGGGTCCATTTTTAAATAAGCAGTTCCTAATTTTACTAGATGCCCACTCAAAATGGATAGAAGTGTTCCCCGTTAATTCGATAACTTCTAAAATAACAATCGAAGCACTTCGAACAACATTTGCAAGGTTCGGTTTACCACGCACCATAGTAACCGACAATGCAACTACGTTTCTTTCGAAAGAAACGGAGGATTTTTTAGTTAAAAACAATGTGTTGCATTTGACATCACCCCCTTTTAACCCCGAATCAAACGGTGCTGCTGAAAATTCAGTGCAAACGGTGAAAAATGCTTTAAAACGTGCTGTAAATGAAAACAAAAATTTGGATATTAATAAAATACAAAATTTATTTTTGTTTGACTATCGCAACACCACTCATTGCACTACGGGGGTTTGCCCAGCACAACTTATGTTTGGTAGGAAACTTCGTACCAGATTTGATAGTTTAATGCCCGAAAATGAAGAAACACAGAAGCCGGAAGTTAACGAAGACTTAATGATAAATAGACCTAAGCGAAATGTAAAACCGGTGGAACGTTTAACATATGAATAATATTATAATATTTTTAGGGGGGAAATGTGGTATATTTGTTGAGTTGTAGTGCGCTTGCACGATTTTGGGAAAGTGGGAAAAAGTGATTTGTTTAAGTTCATGTTTTGCGGTGTACGGTATTGTGGGAATAAAATTATTCTTCTAAAACCAATCTTTCATTTTCTCATAATAGAAAAGGAAAAGAGCCGAATGCAAAACATCACAGAGACCTAAAACTACAGCTAGGTTTATTAGTGGGAAAAGATCATACCACTTGGGATTAGAAATTGAGCTACGTTCGTTTGACATTAAATACAGCATGGTCTCAAAGCACCGGTAAAACCCCAGGTTTCCTTAATTTTGCTCGTGAGTTGAGAACGGTAGATGATTTAGCTCATGATTCCCGATTGATACTGTCCAATGACAATTTTATAGCCAGATTACACCCTACCTAAAAAGATTTAAAGATTTGTATCCAGTCTGGATGATATGCGAGGAAGGGTGACTTTACAGCAAGAGAAATATAAAGCTTACGCTGACGACCGGCTCCAGATTATGAACTAGGAGATCTCGTATTATTCAAAATCCACTCCTTAAGTAGTACCTCAAAAGGGTTTTTATAGAAGTTCGCTCCTAAGCGAGATGGGTCATATAAGATTTTGAAAGTGTTATCTTCAACTACTTACGAAATTTCATCAGTTAAAGATCCTACGGATATTATTGGAAAATATCATGTATCCGGTCTCACCCCGTTCATTGGAGGAGAAGATATTCAACCAGTCACTACGAAGAAGAGGCGTGAGTTAAGTTGAAAGCCACAGACAATAACTTTTTAAAAACAATTTATTTTAGGGTTTAAACACAATAAAATGTAGTTCACAAATTAAAATCTATGTTACTTTCTAACAGTGAAACAGATATTCAAACGATAAGCATACTAGCCTAAAGCGATGAATAACTTGAATGCCGCCTCGCACAGCGAGTTCGGTATATACAGTGCCCGTCTAAAGTCCGTTCCCCCCCTACTAATTTTTGAACCATTTGAGGTACATCCATGAAATTCGGTTCAAGGTAGTCACAGGTCACAAGATATTTTTTGACGTATTAATGACAGCTGTCAGTCTCAAGATGGCGGTCGGGCGCCATTTTGAAAAAATATTTTAAATGGGAAGGGGCGTCATGTGACACCTCGTTTTAAAGGTCTTATCCAGTGCAATATCATACTAAAATATGGCGTCGATACCTGAAAACGTTACAAAATGGTGGCTAATCAAATTTCTAAATAACCATGAATGTTGCTCTCAATCACGTTTGTATGAGAAACAAAATTCGTTGTCGCGGTAACATCTTGTTTTCTACTTGTCAAATGTGGCATGTTTAGTTCCTTCATTTAGGAAAAGTGTGACCATGGCTCGTAGCTTAGACGATAAATTTGAAGCGGTTTTGATTTTTGGAGAAGGTGGAAGAAATTACCATCTAACGGTAGTTTTTCCTTAATAAACTCTATTTTCTCCTCTTATTGGTCGACTTCATTAAGAAATTTCACTACAAATTAGAATAAAATTTCGTTAGAAAAATGTTAAAATTTAAAAATTTAACAAAAGACATCGACGCCATATTTTAGTATGATATTGCACTCGATAAGACCTTTAAAACGAGGTGTCACATGACCCTCCCTCCCATTTAAAATTTTGTTTCAAAATGGCGCTCGACCGCCATCTTGAGACTGACAGCTGCCATTGTTACGTCAAAAAATATATTGTGACCTGTGATTACCTTGTGCCGAATTTCATTGATGTACCTCAAATGGTTCAAAAATTAGTAGGGGGGGAACGGACTTTAGACGGGCACTGTATATGATAAGCATTGTAAACAGTATACCCCAAATCCGACAATAAACCAGGAACTGGAAGATACGGTCAACCAGACCCTAAGAGCTTTCGATGAAAATAGTATGGAACAAGACATCGCGTTCAACCCAATAACACAAGACGAAATTCAAGCATTAATAAAGCAGTTGGAAAACAGAAAAGCACCTGGGAGGGAAGGAGTCACAAACTTGGCGCTCAAGAACCTACCGGAGTACTGCAATAGAATAATAGCTGACATCTCAAACGCTATACTTAGAACAGCCTATTTTCCCCAACGCTGGAAAATAACAAGGACCATCATGATACGAAAACTTGGTAAACCCTCAAATGAACCTACAAGCTACAGACCCATTGGCTTACTACCGAGCCTTAGCAAAATAGTGGAAAAAACCATACATGCGAGACTCAAACAAATAGCACATGAAAAAAACGCCATACCCAACTACCAGTTTGGCTTTCGTGAGCAACACTCCTCGGTACACCAGATTATCCGAATAACGGAGAACATAATTGAAAATTTCAACCTTACCATAGCTACCGGAGCCGTCTTCTTGGATACTGGAAAGGCGATCGACAAAGTTTGGCATCCCGGACTGCTATACAAGATTATCAAAATGGAATTACCAAGGTGGCTCGTCAAAATCATCAGAGCATATCTATCAAATCGTAGTTTCGAAATTAAAGTTAATCAAGACACTTCAAAACAGAGAAGAGTTCAGTCCGGGGTACCTCAGGGTTCAATTCTCGCACCAACTCTATTCAACTTATACATCTCCGACATACCAACTCTCGAAAAATGCCACATCGCTCAGTTCGCAGATGACACGGCCATCTTTACGCATAGTCGCAACCCCAAATTAATACACAAATACCTGCAAGATGATCTCAACACAATCATTAAATGGACAGAAACTTGGAAAATTAAAATTAACCCAAATAAAACTGTAGCCGTACAGTTCAGCAAAAAGAAAAATAAACCAAATCCAGAACCACTGACGATAAACGGAGAATTTATAAATTGGCAAAATGAAGCAAAATACCTTGGCATTCATCTGGACAAAAAGATGACTTTTAATAAGCACATCCAGGAAACGCAAAAGAAAGCGAGACAAATTCTAGGCAGAGTCTACCCACTGTTAAACAGGACGAGTAAATTAAACATCAACAACAAGATGAAAATAATAAAAACAATTATTATACCGACAGTCACGTACGGTAGCGAAGCCTGGACTTTAGCCTCTCCAACAAGAAAGAACAGCTTCCAAACTGTCATAAATATAGCAGTGCGCATGGCAGCCAATGCCCTCTGGTATATTAGTAATGCTCAAATTTGTGGAGAATTCAACTTACAATCTTTACAAGTAATAACCCGGAACAACAGGTATCAGACAATAGAGAACATGAAGAAGCATGAAAACCCGTTAATTCAGCGTGCATCAACACTTAAAAGGAAAAGGAAAACAGACACGCACACTGGAATAGCCAACTTGGCGGAAATGGAAGGAGGTACACTAAAAAAGAAAAGAGCCAGAACGGCTACCTAATTAAACAAAATTCAAGTGAAAAGTGGGTGAAATAAGACGAAAAGGTAAAAGGAGTCTACTTCGTACCTTGCCAAAGAAAAAGATCTAGAAACAAGTTGCGTCAGCAAAATGAAGGGGTCATCGTATCTAAGGTGTATAACCCGAGATATAACTCTTCCTCCCTAGGAAAAAGGAGCGTCCTCGCCCTTTTCTACCTTCTGTAGGTGAGCAAGCTCATTAGCGACATCACGGGGTACGGTGATGACTCTTCGTTTAACACATAATATCCTATAAAGTACTTTCCTAAAGATACATAAGCAAATTAAAAGTAAAATTAATAGGAAAGTTAAACTAATTGTAACTCCACTGTGTATACCGGGTGGGGATTTAGTGTGTAATCGGCTCATATCTCTGGAACTATTTAAGATATCAAAATTAAAAAATTTTGCACGAATGTGGGGAACCGCATGGAGCATTTCCCAAAATTATTTAGGTGCATACAGGATGTTCACATTCTAAGTACCAGACCAAAGTTCTATTTCTTTAAATGGAAACCCTACGTGTCCTTGCATAATATGGATTCCCCATAAAATTCCATGAAAACTGATATAATGTGGGTTTGACTAAGGAATGTTGAGATATTGACATTTTTATGCCATTATGGACCCAAATTTATGACGCTACTAACGCATACTGACCAAAGCCATCTAAAATTTTTTTATTGAAAAGGGTTCACACACTGCTGTATTTTTGAAATCTATAAATAATTTTATCATAATACTTGAGATAATACAGAGTGGTTAAGTTATGCAAAACAGAATTTTTCTCATAAATTTCAAATGGAACACCATGTATATTATTTGTACAATTGATGGTCATTTTACTAAGCTTTTTATTGATGTGGATATTGTCAAGTCTACCACTAAAAGTTTCGACAGAATGTACAATTGAATTATAAAAATGTAGAGTTTCGTTAGTATTTTAGATTATTTTCGACGATCTCCCCTATTTTGTCACCCAAAACTCCAAAAAGGTCTGCATTTTGTTTCTATAAAATATTTACCAAATGAAGTTTACATTAACACAAAAAATCCCATTGCAAGATTATTTCTTAAAGATAATATTTTCTTCCATGGCACTCCTTGTTTGAACATCATACCTGACTTTAAAAAGACATTATACATTTAAGAATATAACCATCAAGAAACAATTTTACAATAAAATTTATTGTCTTTATATTGATACCAATTTGCAAATACAAAATATAAACATTATTGTGAGTTCTGAGCAACAGAATAGGGGGAATTCGCCAAAAAGAGTATAAACTAATAATGAAATTCAAAAATTTCGATGTTCAATCGTAATATCTGCCGAAACTATCAGTAGTAGACCTGGCAATATCTACATCAATTAAAAGCTTAGTTAATTGACTGTCAGTTGTACAAATAATATACATGGTATTCTATTTGAAATTTTTGAGAAAAATTATCTTTTGCATAACTTTTGCATGTATAATCCTAAGTATTATGGTGAAAGTATTTATAGATTTAACAAATACAGCAGTGTGTAAACCCCTTTCAATAAAAAATAATTAGGTGGCTTTGGTCAGTAGACGCCAGTAGCGTCATAAATTTGGGACCATAATGACACAAAAATGTGAATATCTTAACAGTCCTTACTCAAAGCCACATCATGTAGTATATCAATTTTCATGAAATTTTATGGGGAATCGAAATCACGCAAATACTTGTGGGGTTTCCATTTAAAGAAATAGAACTTTGGTCTGGTACTCAGAACGTGAACATCCTGTATATACATAAATAATTTTACGAAATGCTCCATGTCGTTCCCCACATACGTGTAAAATTTTATTTTGATATCTTAAGCAGTAACAGAGATATGAACCGATTACACACTAAATCCCCACCCGGTATAGTGGATAAGTGGATTAATAACTAAAGGATTATTTTGAATGTAAGTTGCTTCTCGCAACAAGTCGGAGACGTCCTCTAAGTGTCGTTGCTGAAGACGTATTTCCTTACGAGGGACGTCTTGCACTTCTACGGTCTTCGGGGTCGTAATCTGGAAATTAACCGGATACACTAGGTGGTACACTTGGTCATTTAAAATCACTTCACACGGTGATGTGATTAGCACATTGGTATTTAAGTATGTGGGTATGTTCTAAGTTTTGTTTACATTTTTCGAGGATGGTAACGTTGCTGTCCGTTAGCACTAATAATCCTTGTTGTACTTGATGTACTATAGTTTCTTGTTCAATCAAACTTATGGTTTCACATCTTGATTTCGCTCTATTTTCTTGATTGTTGCAGATGTTTTGTTGAGTCTGGCTACAGATGGTAAAGTTTCCAAGCTGTTTGCAGGTATTGGTCCATGGGTTGGGTTCGATATAGTAGACGAAGGGGTTTATCGTAATACATCTAGGTTTGTCGCACTCGAAGGGGATAGGATATTGTTTATATAATTGAAATAAAGGTTTGTGTAAGATAGGAATTTTAAGGAGAAATATTATTGCTTGGTTGGTAATGACTATAGAAGTGTGAGAAAAATACAATAATTCAAACATGTGGTTCGAATCAATGGGTAAAATTGAATCTGGTTTGTAATTTTGAAGTAAATACTCATACATAAGTCCTAATTCTTGAACTGTAATAAGTTCTAAGTTTGGTAAATCCAGTGCTGCCAGAGAAATAGTTCTTTCTACGATCTTCACACTATTATGCAGTCGCAAAATAGCAAATATTTATTGTTTAATTGCTGTACAACAGAATCAAGTGATTCGAATTTAGATTGGGTAATTTTTATGTTATTAGCATACCTTTGTGTGATATTGACAACTAGGGTCGATAATTCCGAAAAGCGTTGTATAGTTTGTTGATTATTTCTTTGAATAATTTCTACATTCTTGTTAATCTCGATTAAGTCATCATTATCTAGGTTACAGAATATAAATTTAATAAATGAACCGAGAGGGTTGAGTAATCCTCGTTTTTGTCTAAAATGTAATATTTTTGCTAACGAGTCTTTCGTTGCTTTTACTTCTGAAAGATAAAAATCATGTTGAGTTTGAACAATCGGGTTTGAAAAGCGAGAGTACGCATCCCTAAAGGAATTCAGGGCGAATTGTAAAAGAGTGGTGTTGATTGAAAAATAGAATTTGTGACAGTGACTTAATAATTTAGTTGGTCCTAAAGGATCTAGATACGTTGGTGGTTGTATTTCAGTTGTCTGAAGTGCTCGAGTCATCATCAGCGGTGTTATCAGAATGATCCTGCAACAAAGAAGGATTTTTCCTTAACGGTCTAACTTTTGACAGTGTAAGAGTAAGAATTTTCTTTTTCTTTTTTCCTTTAATCTTGTCATTAACTTTGGTGACCTCAGTTATTTTTGCGAAAGGTGGTTTTGACTTAATTCTACTAGAGTTTCTAGCGTATATTGTTTCAGGTAATTCGGAGGGGATATTGTTTCCTCGTGTCTCGTTTCGTTTATCTAGAATTTTAGTTTCCTTTTCTAAAGCTTTGTCGTAAATTTGTTTTATGAAAGGTTCCATTTTTGCCTTGTGTTGTTGAACATAGTTGTCGTAAAGGGTTAGTTGTTGGTCGAAAGGTGGTCGGTGTTCATATGGTCCGAATAGAATGTGAAAAGGAGTGTAATCAGTAGAAGAGTGAACAGACTGATTTTAAATAAACACGGCGTCGGTAATTAAGTTTGGAACTGATTCTGATTGATCTTTCTGTTTTAAAACAACGTATTTTTCTTTAAGAATCGAATGAAAACGTTCGATCAAACTATTCGAGTTTTGAGATGTTGGGTGTTGTATAGTGGAGGTTAATATTATGCAAAGCACAAAGTTCTTTGAATACTGCCTTAAATTCTGTTCCGGGGTCACATTTGACCTGTACAGGAAAGCCATAGTGCATGAAGTAATGTTTTAATTTTCTAGCTATGGTTAAACTATTTAGATCAGATACGAGCAAGTTTTGAGAAAGCGTCAATAATAGTCAGAAATATGGTTTTGTCGATTGTAAAGGTGTCCATATGTAGAGTGTGGAAGGGTTGATCGGAGAGGAGGGGTCCTTTAAAGTTAGGTTTCAAGGGTTTACGTTCGTATTTTGAAGTAAGACAAAGCTCACAAGTGTTAATAATTTTGGTGATAGTTTTACTCATTTTTGGCCAGTAATAATTTAAATGTAACTGTTTGAGAGTCTCGTTGATACCATTGCGATTGTTGTTATGATATTCTCGGGTAATCTCTATTTGATCATCTAGAGATACAACATCGGCGAGTAAGGTGTTGGTTAGGATCAGATCAATTTTGTTATTAAATAATTTTTGAACAACTTGGGGAAATATTAGTTTCAGAATCTTAGAATATGGAATATAAATACAGTATCGTCTGTCTGGTTGAATAATTTCCTTCAAAGTGTTTTTCAAATCGTTAACCAGATTATTTTCATCAAGAGTAATTGTATATCGTAAGTTTTGGAAGATTTTGAGTGGGCCAGGCTTAACTGACTTTCCTTTTTGTGTATAAAATACAATTTGATATCTAAAATGATTTAGAGCTTTTTCCGAAATAGGCATAATTTTTCCACCGTCTTCGTTGTGAACAGAGCGGGATGTACTACCGTTAGTAGATGGTTCCTTTGGTTTATTTTGGCCATCCTTATTACGAACATAAGTAATTTTTGGAATAGTAATGTCTGAGATAATGTTAATTTTAGGTTGTTTGACGGCAGGGGGGTCAATAGACTCCATGGCACGGGCGACTTCATTAATTAGTTCTTCTTCTTCAGGTGTAGGTTGATAGACAATGGGTAAGATTAGTTCGTTAAATTCGTCTGGACTCAATGAAATAGGATCTGGGACTTCAGAGGTGTTAGGGATCATATTTTCATTATCTTTCTCTCTATAATTGATTTCTACGCGTGACAGCGCGTCGGCCACGAAATATTATTTTCCTTTTTTGTAAACGATGTTAACGTCGAATTCTTCTAATTTAAGTCGCCAACGGACTAATTTTGAATTTGGTTCTTTCAATTTCGAGAGCCATACTAATGGATTATGGTCCGTTTCGATGGTAAATTTTTTAAACAAATAAGGTCTAATGTTTTTACATGATTCAATAATAGCAAAAAGCTATTTTTCAATCGTAGAGTAGTTACGTTCGGCGGAATTGAGGATTTTGGAAAAATAGGCGACTGGTTTGTTAGATTGGGATAGTACACTTCCAATTGCAACGTTGGATGCGTCGATGGTCTGTGACGTAACCTAAAAGACTAACGCCACAATGGAGGATCCTGCCGCAGCTATGCTCGAAGCCGAAGATGGGGTGGGCTAAAAACAGGAAAAGGGCGCCAAGGAGTTGTTGGCTGATCCTCTGTAGCCAACACACAACGACTACAACTCCTAAAAGCCGCTGGTACACAATAGGGCACAATAAAATAACAAAAGAAAAAAACGTAGTCAAATAGTACATCATATAATAAAAAAACAAAATATGTATGAAACCCAGACATGGCAACATCTGACAATACACATATATATATATAATAATACAAAAAAAACAATTGATATCAACAAAAATAATTATCAATGAATAAATGCATATCATCATAAGGTTCTCAGTCCGAAGACTGGTTGGCCGCGTACCTCCATTCTTTTCTATCCTGAGCTAACCTACGCATTTCCCTAAAAGTAGAACATCCTACATCCCTAACTATTTGAGAGCAGTAGTCTAATCTAGGCCTACCCCTACCTCTTTTTATTCCTATCTCTGACTCTAGTATGTCACGAACTATTCCTTCGTGTCTTAGAAGGTGTCCTACCATCCTATCTCTCCTACTCTTTATTGTTTTCCATACCTTTCGCTTTTCCCCAACTCTTTCTAATACTTCCCTATTGCTAACCTTATCTATCCACGGTATCTTCATCATGCGTCTGTAGCACCACATTTCAAACGCTTCTACTCTTTTTCTATCCGCTTCTCCTATTGTCCAAGTTTCGCACCCGTATAATGCCGTACTCCATACATACGACGTTAAGAGTCTCTTCCTAGTCTCTATATTAACCGTTCTCGAGCATAACAGTTGTTTCTTTTTGTTAAACGCAACTCGGCCCTGCGCCATTCTTTGTTTTATATCTTTAGTGCTCCTACCGTCTTGAGTTATTTTACTTCCTAAGTAGCAGAAATCCGCGACCTCCTCTATCTTCTCATTTCCAATTTGTATTTCCATTTTAGTTCTATTTTCACATCCCCTACATACCAAAATTTTAGTTTTCTTTTTATTGATTTTCATGCCGAAGCCCTGTGTCAAAACTGCTTCCATTTCATTCAAAGCCGCTCCTAATTCTTCTTTGCTAGATGCTAACACTGCTATATCATCCGCAAATCTGAGCATGTTAATAGTTTGGCCCTGTACATTGATCCCTGAGGCTGTTCTTTCCTTAACAATATTAATCGCATCTTCGATATATAAGTTGAAAACTAGAGGTGACAATGCACATCCCTGTCTCACTCCCTTCCGGATATCTACTTCCCTTTGTTCCTGCTCACATTCTATAACTGCCTTTTGCTCTTTGTAGAGATTATGTATTATTCTTCTGTCCCTGTATTTCATCCCTACCTTTCTCAGCACTTCGAACATCTTCCCCCATTTTACGTTGTCGAAGGCTTTTTCTAAATCTACAAATCCTATATAGACGCTCTTTCTCTTTTCTATCGTTTTTTCTATAATTACTCGTAAAGCTAGAATGGCCTCGCGCGTTCCTCTATTTCGTCTAAATCCGAACTGATCTTCTCCTAATATTTCTTCCGCCTTTTTCTCCATCCTTCTTTGCACAATTCTAGTTAAAATTTTTGACGCATGGGAAGTTAAACTGATAGTTCTAAAATTTTCGCATCTATCCGCGCCTTTTCTTTTTGGCAAAGCTACTATGATGTTCCGTTTGTAATCTTCTGGAATCTCGCCTGTCAGGTATATGCGACTAACTAGTTTAAATAAACGATCTATTACCTCTTGACCTGCGCACTTTAAGATTTCTGCCTGCAAGCCATCTATACCTGGTGCTTTATTATTCCTTAAACTTTTTAGTGCTATCTCAAACTCTTCTCTCATTATAGGACTCCCTAGGTTATCCCCCTCTACACTGCTTTCGCTTTCTAATATATCTTGCACTTCCTGTCCCGCATATAAGTTTCCTAAATATTCTTTCCACCTATCTGCCTTCTCCCCACTTCCGATTAGGATATCTCCTGCCTCATTTCTAATGTTTTTGGTACTAGATCCAATTTCTCTAAAATTTCTCCTAATTATTTTATATGCTTCATCAGTCTTTCCTACTTCGAATTTATCTTCCACTTCTTTGCATTTATTATCGATCCATTGCTCTTTCGCTTTCCTACATTCCCGAATAATTTCCCACTTGATCGCCTTATATCTTTGTTTCCCTGTTTCATCTAACCTATTTTTATATTTTCGCCTTTCCTCTATTAGACTCACAATATGTTTTGTTATCCAGGGTTTCCTACTTTCATTCTGTTTATGACCCAAAATATCCCTAGCTGAGGAAACTAAACTATTTTTAATGCAATTCCATTCTGCCTCTATGTCCCTAACAATATTTCCACCCGTGCCCTTTAGTGCTTCGTTTGTCTTTTTCTCGAACTTATTGCGCATATCATCATCTTTTAGTTTCTCTGGGTCAAGATACCTTCTTCCGCTTCTTTTTTTCAAAATCTTAAATTTAAGATTGGCTTTCATAACGACTATGTTGTGATCACTATCTATATCTGCTCCTGGATAACTTCTACAATCCCTAACTTGATTTCTAAATCTTTGCCTAACGAGAATGTAATCTATTTGATATCTCCCTAAGTCTCCTGGCATCTTCTACGTATAGCATCTTCTAACATGATGGTGAAATAGAGTGTTCGCGACCGTTAAGTTATGTTTATCGCAGAACTCTATCAGTCTAACTCCCCTATCGTTCCTATTGCCTAATCCAAAGGGGCCAACTATTCCGCCCTCTCGCCCTGTGCCTACGACTGCATTGAAATCTCCTGTAATTATTAAATTTTCGTGCCCTCTCCAAAATCTAGCACATATTCAATATCACTATAAACTGCCTCTACGGCCTCATCACTGTAGTTAGAAGTGGGCATATATACCTGTATTATTACTGTTTTTACAGGTTTCGAATCTAACCTAACCATAACTACCCTGTCACTTTGCTGTAAGAAATTTTCTACACTCTGTCCTACTTTTTTCCGCATATATAAATATAAAAAACAATGAACATAAACCTGGGTGAAATTCAGACACCCGGTACTAACGTTGCGCTAAAAAAGGGAAAATCAAAAATAGGCGCGGATGACGCGGTAAATACACTACACGAATGGAGCTCCGCACGCGCAGCGCACCGACGGGTCAATCGCACGCACGCTAACTACAACAATGTAATTAGTCGCAAACGGGAGTATCGACTGTCGCTAAATCTCGACACAAAAAATAGATATTACTATAAAGTCAAAATGGAATTTACAAACAGCAAAATTATTGAAGTGACTATAAACAACTTGAACCAAAATTATTATTGACTAAATGAATTTTAAACAAGATAAACTACTTAACTACGGAAATTATACTATGGCAAACAAATTAAATTTAAAAAAAAAGTACTTTACAGATTTTGTTCAAAAATAAACAAACAGATGACCACAACACGCCGTGGCCAGGCAACTACATTAACAATAGCCGAACGAGGCGAAAGTTCGAACGGACGGGCGACGCGAAGTCACAAAAAAAAACGAACACAAAAAGCTGTGACGGGCGCTACATAAAAACCAGCCGTTGGACGCGATGTTCCAGACGGACAGGCGACGTAATAATCAAACTTTATATCTGACCTTCCAGATGATAAGCAGGTCAGCTGCTACAACAAATCAAACTTGCAGCTCAGCACCAGGTGATCGGCGCTTGAAACATGGGGAGAGTCGGAGAGTACATCAGGACCAAAGTTTGCACGGAAAAATCGCTCCCTCGCAAAAAAAACGTTCCCCTGGAAAAATCGTTCCCCTGGAAAAATCGTTCCCCTGGAAAATCGTTCCTCTGGAAAAATCGTTCCCCTGGAAAAATCGTTCCCCTGGAAAAACCCTAAAATACCGAAAAGCCAAATTAGAAGAGAAAATAAGAAAAAGGAAGGGAAACAACACTGATGACTGAAGATTTAAATAAAAGATGAAAAACAAGACACTCACCACGTGGGGTTTCTCCTTGACAAATCCTGCTGAACCTCAAACGTGAATCTAAATCCCAAAAAAATGGAGCAGACGACGATTTCTACAACTACAATAAACCGACATCTTCAAGAGGTGTACCAAGAAAATCCCACAACTGGCCAGAAAACTTAATTCCACAAAACTCGGAAACACCGCCCACTCACGAGAAGATCAACAGGAAGAGTGAAAAATGCCGAAGCAAATCGGAAAACGGAAATTCAAAAAAAACCGCCGACTAATAAAATACAACGTAGCCACATTTAAAACTACACAAGTAACCAGAAATACCCTAGATCACCAAATCTTCCAGAGGCGTCACCAGCAACGGAGAAGTTAACAGAAGAAAGAAAGCTTAAAACGACTTGCAAACCCAAAATAAAGGAAGATAGCAATAAGTAAAGTCATAAAGAGGTCTCAAGAGACAGAAGAATAGATAAGACAATGCATAAAGAACCGAAAGATGAGACAGGGAAAATGAAAATGAGAGGGCGCGCCACTGAGCATCTAAGTGGGAAAATGTCCTGCACAAGTTGGCAGAACCGAAAGTCACTATCACGACGAAAATGTAACCTCAAAAAATTTGACAACAGAAGAACAACAAATTGGAGGCTATTAAATGAATAATTATACGATCAAATCGTGAAAAGGGAACGACATTCCTCCTAAGGTAGGCTCAGCAAATGATAAATATGAAAGATGAACAATTTCAAGACTCAACGTATGCAGCGACATCCAGCAAACTAAACTACCAAATACAGAGACAATAAGAGGACAACGATAGCAGGTAAGTGAGACAAACCCTATTAGAATAGAAAAGCTAAGTAGAATTAATAATTTTAAGACAGTTCTACCCTCAACCAAATCGATAGAAACTCAAACAGACTATAGACGGAGGCATAATCGGAGAGCGAGGCAAGAAATAGGAACAGTGACAATCAAAGCAAATAAGAAACTAAATATAAGTGAAAGACCTAAAATAGGAATGCAAGTATGTTAATATGAGCATGATGTAAGTACTAGTCTATAATAAAACGTTAAAAATAGAGAGAATGTTCTAATAGCGAAAATTAACGTTACAGGTCAATACAAATGGTTTCGTGAAGTCAGGGTATGCAAGTACAGGTGAATTGGTTAGGAGATCTTTTAATTTTTTAAAGCTAGAAGTATATTCAGGATATTTTTAAATCAACTCTTGCCTTTTTTTTCAAATATTTTGTCATAGGGGATGCAATTTTACAGAAATGTTTGATGAATCTTCTATAGTAGCCGGCTAGGACAAGAAATGCTTTGATTTCTTTTGGTGTTTTTGGTAAGGGGTAATTTTGAACGGCTTTGATCTTGGAAGGGTTAGGTTTTATTCAGGGCCGTAGCCAGGATCAAAACTATTTTTTGAGGGGGCGTAAACAAAATATTTGGTAGGATGTCTCTTGGAATATGCGATTAAAATTATACCAAAAATTGGAAATTAGAATACAACTATACAGAAAATCTAGAATAATTGCAGTTTCCTATTTCGACTGCTATTAAATTTTCGGAGCACTTTTTTCATATCAACGTATTTTGTTCGCTCTTTTCCAAATGCCAAGATTGTTAAATTGGCCCGCCTTTGAGGTCTGTTTATACGTGTAAGTACAGAGGGGCGCACAGGTATGTTAGGGGGGCTGCACCTCTCTGCCCCTCTCTGGCTACGGCCCTGGTTTTATTCCTTCTGGGGTGATAATGTGTCCGAGAAAAGTGACTTCTTTGCGTAAGAATTCGGATTTGTCTAATTGAACTTTCAAATTTACATCCTGGAGTTCCTTAAAAATTTTGGAAATGTGATAAAGATGTTCCTGAAGGGATTTCGAAAAGATTACTACGTCATCCATATATACGAAACAGGATTTGTAGAGCTCTTCTTTTAGAACTTCGTCCATCATTCTTTGGAATGTGGCCGGTGCGTTCCTGAGTCCGAAGGGCATTCGGAGATATTCAAAATGTCCATGGTTGACTGTAAATGCAGATTTTTCGATTGACTGAGGGTCCAGCTCTATCTGGTGAAAACCTTGTGCAAGATCTAAAGTGGTAAAGAATTGACATTTTCCGAGTCTGTCGAGTATTTCATCGATTCTGGGCAGGGGGTATTTTTTATCTTCAATGGTTTCGTCATTCACTTTGCGGTAATCTATTACCATACGATATTTCTTTTTGCCCCATGCGTCTAATTTCTTGGGGACTATCCACACAGGAGAACTATATAGTTAGATAGAAGGGCGGATGATTTCGTTGTCCAATAATTTTTGTATTTGGTTTTGAATTTCCTCTTGCATTGAGATAGGGTGTCGAAATGATTTAACGTAAATAGGTCTGTCATTAGTAGTGCGTATGTTGTGTTTAACGTGGGAGGTGAAGGACAGATCGGTTCCTTCGTAATAGGAGACATTACGGTGCTTGTGGCACAGGTTGTAAATTAGTTTATTTTCTTCGCCATTCAAATGATCTGTTCGAAGTAAACTTTTGATTTTTGGCAGATTGCCAGGAGGAGGTTCAGGTTCGTTTTCAAATTGATCGAAGGGTGTGACTTCCATGGGTTCACTAAAATTTATTTCCAAATGGGGGAAATCATTGGGGATTGTGCAATAACCATCGTGTATATTGACAATGTATTCAGCTAGATAAGAATCCTCAGCTACTTGAATAGGTGGAAGATAAGCTTGTCCCTTTTCTAGATTAACTGGAATTTGCAGTTTTTTTGATTGGTAAGGATTTTGGACATAATTTCGTTGAACATTATACTCAAAATAAAAAGGAATAACAATGTTATTAATACTTATTGATTGCTGGTCATAGTCAATTTTAGCTTTAAGATTTCTGAAGTCTTGGGTGCCGAGAAGTGCATCGAATCTTGAATGCCATGGTATAACACGCATTTTGATTTCATGAAAGATATTTAATTCATGTAACAAAGGGATAATGATATTGTCAGCGGAGATTGTTTGATTGTTGAGGGAGTTTATAACAAAGGGTTCATGCAAGTAGTAATTTGAAAATTGCTGGGCTACATCAGGGTTAATAATTGAATCGGTTGCACCGGTATCAATAAGTACCTTTAGATTTAAGTTAGGAAGATAAAAGAATGGTAAGCGAGGTTGTAGGGTTATGTTATTTAAGTCGACGATGGATTGTTCGAGGCTGGTGTAGGAAAATTTTCGTCGTTTTGTTCATTGTCTTCGGGTTCTGTGACGTAACTTTCAGGGTCGTATTCCTCATATAATTGCGGTACATATTGTTCGTCAAATTCAGGTTGAGAAGAGGGGTTTCCTTCCGTATTATACAGTTCTCTGCTGATAAAGTTAAGGGTATCAGTAGGTTTGAAATAATAAGGAGATTGTTGAGGTCTTTGTTGGAATGTCGGTCTGGGAAATTGCGATCGTTGTAGTTTAAAAGTATAATGTGACGTAGTAGACATAGGAGTAGGTTGTTGTGGTTTAAAAGTATAATGTGAAGTAGTAGACATAGGAGTAGGTTTATTAAACTGTGATTGAGGATTTTGCGTATTCGGTTTTCCGAATACTTGTTGATTTGTAGGGAGTTGTCGGCGAGGTGCAAATTTAGGAACAGCGCCAAATCCAGCATTTTGTTTGTTACTGCAGGCGCAGTAACAGGTAATTGAAGTGTTGGATTATAGTTCCTCTGGAAAGTGGGGTTATTAGGTCGTGGTTGTTAGGATAGAAAGTATTTTGAAATCTAATTTGGGGAATTGGTTTTTGTTGAAGGGTAGGTCTGTCCCTTACTTGGGAAGCTTGAAGATATTGTCTATGTTGAGTTATCTGGTCATAAGAGTAGCATTCTTGCAATACTTCCTCTAATGCGTTGAATTTTAGACTTCTGATATGTTCGAAGTAGGGGTTAAAAATTCCACAGCGAAATGCGTCAAGAGCTTGTTCGTGATAGCGAGCAATTTCTCTATGCAAGTCGGGTTGATCGGTATAAGTAAGTTGGGCCTTTTGAATTGCATTATTTCTGTTTGTTATAATGCGATTGTAAAATTCAGACATAGTTTCAGTTTTGTTTTGAATTGAATTTTGAATAAGTAATTCCAAAGTTCTTAAATTTCTTTGATCTCCGTACTGAAGTTTCAAAGCTTCTTTAATTTCAGGCCAGGTTACCTTATTTTCATTAAACAAATAATCTCCGGCTGCCCCTTTGATTTTGGAATTTAAAATGGTACTGAAAATGCGTTGTTGATTTTCCGTGATGCTGATTCTAGTCGTTAAATAGGTAGCGAGTTGGTCTACGCTTTGTATAAATTTTGCCAAGTGGCTTCCAGGTTCGAATTCTGGAAGATCACGAACTAGATCCCCTAAGTCTCTGTCAGAGAGTGAGAGAAGGGTAGCAGATGATTGGGTAGTCATGTTTAAGTTTTCTTTAATTAAACTAAGTTTCGAAGGAGTTAATTGAAATTTAGCTTTCCTTTCTTTTTGTTTGGGTCGTTCGATCTCAATTTCGATTTCTTCTTCAGAATCGGAACTGGTCATTAGTTATAAAAATGTAAAATTTCTGGATACAATAGTCAATGTATGAAAACACAAAAACGTAGAAATTATTCAAAAAATGTGAATAAAGCAGTTAAAATCGATTGTTGTTTTGTTTCTTAAGTAAATTACGCATGCAAAACTTGAATTATTGGAAGATCCAATAAAGTGATACAATAAAAATAGCTGCAGCAATAATTATTTGCTAAGGTGCCAAAAATGCAAAGTCAATGCAATAATATTTTGGAAAGAATGGATAACAAAACTTACAGGATGGATTTCATGTCGTCCTGGGCAGTATAGATGCTCCTTTCTGTATACGTTCCGGTTTCGGCAATGTATCTTGTGGTTCCAATAACCAAGGTGACGTTCTTTCAGACTTGAAGTTAGGAATTAAAATTCTTCACCACCTGTAGAAGCGATTTCGAGAAACCAGAGCTTCTTTCACAAAGCGGTGCTTCAAGTCCTGTCACGGTCGCCAGTTAAGTTGAACGCCACAGACAATAACTTTTTAAAAACAATTTATTTTAGCGTTTAAATACAATAAAATGTAGTTCACAAATTAAAATCTATGTTACTTTCTAACAGTGAAACATATATTCAAACGACAAGCCAACTAGCCTAAAGCGATGAATAACTTGAATGCCGCCTCGCACAGCGAGTTCGGTATATATATATGTTAAGCATTGTAAACAAGCTGCGTCAGCAAAATGAAGGGGTCATCGTATCTAAGATGTATAACCCGAGATATAACTCGTGGAAGACCCTGTAAACAACATTAGGGCATGTTTATGCACGAGGTCGTTATGCATGAAGCAGATGGAGAGAAGTTTAACGTGCCGCCACTGAGGCACGATCCAGATGTCCACATTCAACCAGACGCTGCGACAACCTTGAAACCAGTGGAAATATATTAGCGCATTTGGGCGCACTTGTTTTCTTAATAACTATACAGTCATTATTGTTTAGTCTTTGCAATAAAATATGCCATTATTTGTTACTACACGTTAATAAAGTGTTACGTTTCTTCTTCATTGTTGAGTTTGTGTACCATAACATATAAAAGTACATTATGTTTCTTGTTGTATTTACTACAACCTGCTCGTTTACAATGTAGAGAAGAATGCTTTGGGTTAAACCAATTTACGCACAATTTTAAACGCTTAATATTTTCGTACTTTTCGTAAGGTTCAAGTTTTAGAAATTCTGAAAATTGTATATTAAATGTTTCGCGTTACAAAACACACATTTTTCCCCTCTTGTTGAAATATGCGCTTTCATTTTGGGTTTTGAGTAATAATTTTTATTATCATCATTGCTTGATTGCAAAGTTTCTAATAAACGACATTTTTCCTTCAGAAAGTTTTTAAATTCATCAAGGGATGGCAATTCACCCTTTGTAATTCGTGATTCCCACTCCCGTCTGGTGAGGGGGGCTAATTTGACTCGAATGATGCGAATAACTAGTGTATTCCACTTCTCGGCAGGCTCTCTCAAAACTTCTAAAATGCAAAAGTGCTTGGAAAAGCCATCCAATAATTTACGAAATTCAACAGAGGATTCCTTAGTTACATAAGGTAAATTCAAAAATGCTTGTACAGATTTGTAGCTAGTAAATTTTTATGTTCATAACGCTCTAAAATAAGCTACCACGCTGTGTTATAATTCACTGATGATACTTCCAATGATTGAATGACTTCCGCAACACCGCCTTTTAAAGCTGAACGGAAGTAATGGAATTTCTGTACTGGTGGCAGAATTTGATTTTCATGAATGACCGGCGTACACGTGTCTTTAAAATGTAACCATTGATTATACGACGGTAAAATTAATGTAGGTAATTTAACATGGTTAAAAACATTTGGATTTGAATAATTCGCGAATTAGCAGAATTTTCTGCGGACATTTCTGACATAGATTCAGGTAACACAAGTTGAACCGAAGCTGTAACGAGAGTTTTAGCTTTTGAAACCGTTTCAAAGTATTTTTCTTCGAAATCGGCACGCTCTCTTTCATCGATATTTACGTTTTCCGCAGAGTGCATTAATCGATATTTAATGAGATGTCATTAAAATCATCCAACAATGATTCCATTTTAGCATTTGCATGTCTACCCGAGAAATATAACATTCCTTATTGTTGAATTTTATTAGAATGCCCTGAAAACGTGTGAGCTGGCCTTTTATTGCTGCCCTTTTTATTACCAAGACTTGTAATTCCGCCATTGTTTATTATTGTGCACTATAATTACAAACTTTAGGACACAAAAACAAGTAATTATATGCGAGTAATCGGCATGCGTCTACTTACTTATTAATTCTATTTATCACCTTTATTACAGGTATACAATATCAAATACGATTAAGCATGCAGCGATTTGCAGGAAATATGTGTTTAGGGAACTAAACTTGGTGGACAATGTAACATTCAGGATTTTTCAGTTTTGTTCAGCTCACGTATCTTTTGTACTTACTTGTACAAGAAACCATCCAATATTAACTGCTTGTTGTTGATTCAATCCCGTTCGAAGGATCAATAAACAACTAAACATATTTTTTTATATTATGATTTACATCAATTACTTTCTTTATCTAATACACACATAGCCTACCTTTCTTTCAAAAAATGTAAATGGAGCCACAACAGTATGTAATACTATAACAAAATGATCGCTTACACATTATTTTATAAACATCACAAAATGAAACTAAAACGATCACTAATGTTAACTGAATTTCAAAATTCACTTAATTCACTAATAGTAACCTCCCCACAAAATACCAACACAACACAAAACATGCAGCAACGCGGTCAAAAATACAAATAACATCAGTGAATTTCAAACCCTGCTCACTGAAGGTAAAGAACTAAACAACTTGTGCAACTTCCTAGTATTAATTCAAATAGCCGTGGAAATAAGAACTGCAGTTGCGAAAACTAATGATAACATAGAAAAAGGGAAGATGAAAGAGAAGAGGCGAGAGGAGAGGCGAGAGGAGAGAAAACCAGCAGACTGGAGGAGGAAGGGGAGGGAGCCAGACGACAATTACCAGAATTACCGTCGGAAATGGTCCAGCCGCCAATGGTAAGCGCCTATGCAGGTTGTCTTTCTAATTACCTACGTGCGTGGGAACGAATTACTGACGACCAGGTGGTCCTTAACTGGGTTAAAGGAATAAAAATTCCTTTTCTTCATAAACCTAGGCAGGTTAGCGAACCTAATGTAAGAATTCCGCCCAACCTTTTATTACAGAATTAATAAATATTGGTGCAGTCAAAAAATGCCGCCCATTAAGGAATCAGTTCATTTCTCATTACTTTCTTGTAAAAAAACCTAATGGAAAAAACAGATTTATTTTAAATTTAAAGAACCTCAATAACTGTATTGAGGCCCCGCATTTCAAACTAGAGGACTATAGAACCGTTTTAAAATTCCTTAGGAAAAATTCGTATGCATCCAACATAGATCTCAAGGACGCATATTTTTTAGTTCCTGAAGACAGAAGTATAGAAAATATCTTAGATTTCGTTTTAAAAATTATCTCTATGAATTCATCTGTTTACCTTTCGGTCTAAATCTAGCCCCGTTTCTGTTTACAAAACTTCTTAGGCCAGTAGCAAAAAAACTACGGCTTATGGGCATAATTACAGTTTTTTACTTGGACGACATTCTTATAATAGGTTCGAATGAATTAGAATGTAAAAATAACACCGATATTGTCTTTAAACTCCTTACGAGTTTAGGTTTTTTAGTAAACTTAGGGAAAAGTAATCTAGAACCCTCTCAAATATAAAATTCTTGGGTTTTATATACAATACCTTACATTATGCGCATTTCTCTTCCTACTGACAAAATTGTAAACGTAAAGAAACTGATTTGTAAGTTTAAAAACAGTCATTCTTGTAGTGTTAGAGATTTTGATACACTATTAGATAGCTACAAACTATGGTTTTATTCATATTAAACCCTTTGAAAGGATAAAACATATTTCACTAGAGGGTGATTATAGGAATTATAATAAAAAAATGATAATACCAGAATTTTTAAAACAGGAATTAGAATGGTGGGAAGTGAACATAGGAAGAAATCAGGATACAAAACCCAGGGAATTCTCCAGGGAAATTTTTTCCGATGCTTCCCCAACTGGTTGGGGCGCTTTTTGTGATGGATATAAGTGCCATGGTTTTTGGGACAACCAAGAAAAACAGATGCACATTAACTTTTTAGAAATAAAAGCCGCTTATTATGCCTTAAAATCGTTCGTTAAATATAAAACTCAAATTCGCATATTACTTAGAATAGATAACCTGGCAGTCATTTCTTGTATTAATCGCGGAGGGAGCACAAAATTCCCTTCCTTAAATGAAGCTGTTGCACAACTATGGCAGTGGTGCGAAAAAAATGATATTTTAGTTTTTGCAAGCTATATTCCACCTTTTTGTAATATTGAAGCTGATAAAGAATCAAGATGCTTGTCTATTGATACAGAATATGAGCTTAACAATACAGCTTTTAACCGCATTGTAAATATTTTTGGAAATCCTGAGGTGGACTTGTTTGCAACGAGAATTAATAGAAAGTGCGAAAAATTTATTTCGTGGTTGCCCGACCCAGATTCCTTCTCATCTGATGCTTTTACAATAAACTGGTCAAAATTGTATTTTTATGCTTTCCCTCCTTTTTCAATTATAATGCGAGTGTTAGAGAAAATCATTCAAGAAAAAGCTTCGGGCATCGTGGTGGTTCCAAACTGGCCAGCGCAGCCATGGTATCCAATTTTAAAAAAAATTGCTGAAGGAAAATCCAATTATTTTTAAGGCAGAGAAATTCTTACTTATTTCTCCTTTCAGAGAGAGTCACCCACTACACAAGAAAATTTCCTTGGTGGCAGGAAGATTATCCGGCGCTTCTTTTTGAAAAAAGGTATACCAGCAGCTGCAGTACATGTTATGATTGCGTCTTTAACAAGAGGTACCCTAAAGCAATATTCAGCTTGCCTTAAAAAATATTGGGTTTTTTGTCAAAATAATCAATTAGATCCTTTTGAATACCGTCTGGACACCTATCTGAATTTTTTAACTGAAGTATTGGATAAAGGAAGTTCCTATTCAGTAATAAATTCGTATAGGTCAACTCTGAATTTAATTTTTAATCCAATAAGTAGAAGCGATGAGAGGGTAATTAACAGATTTGTCAGGGGCGTTTCGAATCTACGTCCACAAAACCCCAAATACGCTTACACTTGGAATTGCGATTCTGTTTTAAACTTTTTAGGAAAGTGGCACCCTTTAGAATCATTAAGCTTAGAGATCTTGACATATAAACTTGTAATCCTCATGGCTTTAACGTCTGCCAGTAGAGTACAGACTTTGTCCTTGATAAAAATTGAAAATATTTCAAAATCGATTGATAACATTGAAATAAGAATCCCAGATAAAATAAAAACATCCACAGCTGGTAGATTACAACCACTATTAATTTTTCCGTTCTATAAAAGTAAGCCAGAGTTATGTGTGGCGTTGACTATCCAGTTTTATGTTGAGAACACAGCTCTTTCTCGAAAAGAAGAACAGACTCTCACACTTACTCATAAAAAGCCCTATCATAAAGCTTCCTCGCAGACAATAAGTCGTTAAGTCTGGGAGGTGTGGATACATCAATTTTTTCAGCTCATAGTATACGTCATGCATCAACATCCCAGTGGCGTAGCCACACACCCGCGAGCCACCGCCATGGGTTATAAAATGTTTTTTTGTTTTTTCCCGCAGGCGCAGCTAAAAATTTACTTACGTATTTTCTTTACTTTTCTGTGGTCTGTAAATGAACATACACATAATGATTAAATAAAAAATTACTTCGCGTACTACCAATAAGTATAACAAAATTATTTTATTTAACCGGTTTCAAGATCTACAAACGATCCCATCATCAGAAATGTTTAAGAAAAATTGTTTACAATTTTGAAACCGGTTAAATAAAATAATTTTGTTATACTTATTGGTAGTACGCGAAGTAATTTTTTATTTAATCATGGATTTCTACCAAATAGTGAAAAGTGAAAATATTAACTACATATACACATAATGATATTTCTTGTTTGAAAATGCTTTAAAATGGTTTCTTAAACGCAAAATTTAAAAAAAATCTCCGGGGGAACAACCCCCGGACCCCCACTTAGTGGGGCGCGGTAGCCCGTAAGTTTCAGGGGCCCTACGCCCTGCCATGGGTTAAATAATGATATTTCTTATATGGAAATGCTTTAAAATAGTTTCTAAAACGTAAAATTTAAAAATTCTCCGGACCCCCACTTAGTGGGGGGCTACCCCGTGGGTGAGGCCCTTTGGGATTTTTTCGCGGGGGGCTAAAAATTTATAGTTACGCCACTGCAACATCCGCTGCCTACAGAGCAGGTGTAAATATAGAACAAATAAGAAACACGGCTGGATGGACGCCTTCGTCTAATACGTTCTTTAATTTCTATAACAGACCGCTTAAAACTTAAAGGAATGATGTGTTTGCTAACGCTATCCTTCATACAGATAAGTGTTCGGGGTAAATACTTAAAAAATAATATTGTTTATGCACCAGAAATAAAAGTTATACTTAAATAGGTAAATACCGCAATAATTTTGTATGTATTATGTCGCTATTTAATCATCATTGTTCTCGAGTTACTATGGTTTAATTATAAGTAATTATTATTTGTTTTAATTGCAATAAAATTTCGTTCTTGCAAAATCGTCGTGTTTTGCTCTAAACATCTACGATGTAATTATATCAAGGACAAGCGAAGGAAAATTTGTAGATTAATCGACTTACTTTAAGGAAGATTAATTCAAATTTTCCGAGCTTGTCCGAAGATTATTACCCGACCTTCCCCAATAGCTATAGCTAGTTCCCACAATTAGACGATTTTGCACCGATCAACCACTTCAACGGAATGAGCTGACTGATGACAGGTGAATCACATCTCTTTTTGCTTTTAACAGTTCGTGCCGATGAGTAAGTTTTACGGAAACTACGATGTAATTATATCTTCGGACAAGCTCGGAAAATTTGGATTAATCTTCCTTAATGTAAGTCGATTAATTTAGAAATTATTAAGGTACATCAGAAATAACATTAACTTTACTGACTTACCAATCGATAATGCCAATAATAGATAACACAATATTTTAAAATATCTAATCAGCTCCGGGATACAGGCTAGACGTGACCTTACTAGAGAATCTATTAGCTACACACAACAGAATACTAGGCATGGGAGACCTTGTAACAAAGCACAATTAATATGTCTATGTTGGCATTCGTAATTTGTGCTGCTAAGCCGCTACAGGTATTAGGCTCTGACGTTGACCGCTGGAAAATGTCGGGAGGACAAAGCAGAATCCATCCTCCCCCCGGAGGCGTATAAAAGCTATGGTCATGACGGCCAAGGAACATTCATTCGCTCCCGTGTTCTGAGTGATCTGAGTGCGAAAAAAATTAAGTGAAGTGAAACTAAGCGAGAAAGTGACAGCAGAAGTGAAAGTGACAGTGAATTTAACAACAGAACTGTACTGAAGTGAGCTGAAGGCTTGCTGACGTACTTCTCGAAAGTGAAAATGGAGGTAAACAGTGCCGCCAGCGATGGTCCTAGTGAGAAAAATGCGCATATAGCACCGTATACGTGATAGAAGTGAAACTTCTGAGAGAGATTTACAGTGAGAGATAGAGAACATTTCAAGGGAACGTTCAGTCGTTTTTTTGACGCAATATAAGCATACAAACGTCATTATCATTAAAATTTTAATACTTTAAATATACTTACATAATAACTGTTCACGGATATAATCGAGTATTCACAGGACACAAACGTAAAAAACATAAATAATCACACGATGGTAAGTATTAATTATACAACGCGTGGTATCTCGCTACTCATGCATGCATAACTCTCTTTCTCCTTCTCTAAACGTTATATCTTTCGTCTCTCTCGTGTAACGAATGCTCGAAAACGTGACGCGACCTTGAAATTTTACTCTCAATTCTTTGGCAATTTTCGAGGCGCCGGCGCCGCTAAAGAAGTTTCACATTCTAGAAAAGATCAAAACGAAAACCAAACAAAAAAAATGCGCGTATAGCACCGTATACGTGATAGAAGTGAAACTTCTGAAGGAGATTTACGGGGAGAGATAGAGAGAGGGAGCTTTTCACGGGAACGTTCAGTCGTTTTCTTTGACGCAATATAAGCATACAAACGTCATTATCATAAAAATTTTAATATTTTAAATATACTTACATAATAACTGTTCACGGATATAATAGAATATTCACAGGACACAACCGTAAAAAACGTAAATAATCACAAAACACGATGGTAAGTATTAATTATACAACGCATGGTATCTCAGCTACTCATGCATGTATAACTCTCTTACTCTTTCTCTCAACGTTATATCTTTCGTCTCTCTCGCGTTACGAAATGCTCGAAAACGTGACGCGACCTTGAAATTTTACTCTTAATTATCCGGCAATTTTCGAAGTGCCGCTAAAGAAGTTTCACTTCAAAAACTGGTGCGTGTACCTATGTACGCGCGTTAGAAGTTATACTTCTTTGGCATAACTTTATTTAGCACGCATCGTGCGCGCGCATCGTAAAATTTCACTCTCATCATTCTTTCATACCGCGCCTAAAGAAGTATAATTTAAGAAACTCAAAGTAATTATTGTCACTTGCTGATATCTGTCCAGAGCGCGGCAGTATATACAAGGTGATTCTTTTAAAGCGCACATTAGAAAATTTTCGACTTCTACTTATGCTAGAGCTATGAAACTTGGAACGTAGCCATAATCGACGATTCCGAGTCGAAATTAAATATTTACAGGATGACGTCACTTTTAAAAATAGCGGAAGTAGACGCCATCTTTGTTTTTTTAAATGGAATGCCCACATTTTTATTACGGATTTAGATTAATGATCGAATTTTAAGGTCACCTTATGCAAAACATCATATGTGTAAAGTGCACCATCTTCGAGGTATTGGACGTTAAAAATCCTCATTTTTCAAATTTCATCAATTATAGCTTGGAAACTGTACGAGATAAAGAAAAATGGCTTACATGTCCCTATCCCAGTTTTAATTCTCTATCTAATGAGTCTGGAAAATACTGTCTCCTGATTGGCAACTTTTTGTCATTTTGTGTGTGTGTTGTGTGTTGTGGAGATGCTTGTAACTTCGGTTTGATTTAACCGAATTTAACAAACTTAGTCTCGTTGAAAAGAGATATCTTCCTTTAATCAGATACTTTTATACTTTAAATCATTTTTGTTCTGTAGTGATCGCTAGAGGGCGTTGTTTGAAAGATCAGCCAACTTTTCAGATTGCCTTGAAAATTTTAAATGGAACGGTATAATAATTATAAATTAATTAAAAAGAGAACAAAATAACGAGAGAAACAGTGAAAACCGCACATTGATATCTTTTTCTAACCGGAGATATGGACAAAAGAGTTTTAGGGGCGGGAGGACGGGTTAATTATTAACCTTTATACGTGCCACCGAATATAAAAGACATTTTGAAAATATCATAATCATTAAAATTATTCGTTGCTTCTTCGTGGCCGTTTTAAATGTGGAAATTACCATTTTTTAAAGGAAAAACCTATATGTTTTACGTATTAAAATATACTCTTGTAAGTTGCAATATTTATTATGAATTCTTAAGAAGATAACTCCACACGTCAAAACACAGTGACGCAGTCATTAAACTCGACACATATTTCGCTGACAAAGACAGCGTCCTCAGGAGTGAGCTGTGTAACTGTCTTTTGGCGTGAGAGGTTAACTTATTAAGAATTCATAGTGAATTTACGCCAAAGTTACTGATCCAACCACTGTGTGCGCAATATATTTGTCAAACAAGTTGGCGTTGAAACAAAAAGATTCAGCACAATGTCAAATGTTTGATATCTACAAATGTCTTAAATTTTCGGAAGATGGGAGACTTTCTCCAAACTATAGTAAAAGCTATTTTATCATATTTTTATAATTTTTATATTGGCATCAAAGCATGCATAAGTTTATCACTACTACACAATAATTGCAAATGTTGAATCAGGTGTTACCAACAATTTTTGCCCCCATCCTCCCAATCCTAACACTAATTTGTTTATATCTTCGGTTAGAAAAAATATATCAATGTGCGGTTTTTACTGTTCCTTTCATCACTCTATCCTCTTTTTAAGTAAGTTAAAACTATCGTATCATTCCATTTAAAATTTTCAAGAAATTTTGAAAAGTTTGCCGGCCTTTCAAACAGCGCCCCCTAGCGATCACTACAGAATTAAAAGAACATAGCTCATAAAAGCATATAATTAACCGAAGAGAGCTCTTTTCAACGAGACCAAGTTTGCCAAATTATGTTGAACCAAACCGAAGTTACAAGCATCTTCACAATCAATCGTTCCCCTTCCCCCTCCGCTGATATTTGATGAGTTAGAGCAAGAAGTGGTAAACCAAAATTATGCAAAATATATTCAAGATTGCAATATTCATATTTCTGATCTACTTTATCTGGGTATATTTTAGAGAAAACCATGTTTCTTTTGTTGACTATGACTATTACGCCCTCTAGCAGCACACTTAGAAACTTGAAAATAATTTCCAGCGATTTCTCTTGGCCACTTTTATTATTATTTTTTCTTTCCCATAGCTGTGTCATGAACGCGGTTCCTTAGATATGGCCGGCATCCTTTCTTATTTGGACACCCGGTACACACCAAATACAATATAACATATACACACGTTTAGAGAACATCAAAAACAAACAACCCACCAGGCATAACAATATGTGAAACAGATACATTCTAAGCACCTGTCAAATATTTACGGAAGCCCGGTGGGATCATTGTATGATGCAGTGATACACATACTCTTGTATGCATGCAGTTGTGACGTAAGATGTCTGCATATACTTTATTTTGACGGTTTATATATCTGCATAAACCGAAATGTCAAGTAATAAGTCTTCATGGTCAAAGATATTGTCATTATCGCTAGGTAAACGGTATTTTAACGCAGTATTTTTAAATAAGTACGTGAAAGTGATTCAATCAAGTATCTATAGCTTATGAAAAAGATTTACTAATGTAGGTGATTGAGTGTTAATATTATATAGAGTCGTCCAGATATTTTAGATGTAATCCGTAGTAGCTAGTACTGAAATGGCAGAACTTTCAAGAAATGAGCTGATCTACAAATATTTTCACGAAGGTTATCTGTATAAAGAAATTGTAATTTTTTTATTTAATATGCACAATATACGTATATCCCTAGTTCATTTAAAAAGGACTTTGAAAAAAATGTGTTTGAAAAGAAAAAATGTGAAAGAATCTCGTCTGGAAAGTATTATAATAGGGATACTGAATGAAATTGAGGGAAGTGGAAGTTGTTTGGGGTACAAGACGATCTGGAAAAGACTTAAAATCACTTATGGGTTTGAAGTAAAGAGGAGTACCGTATTGAACATACTAAGGATTGTTGATCCAGGTGGTATAGAATGTAGATCCCGGCACAGGTTAAAACGTAGAAAATATGTTGTTCCTGGGCCAAATTTTTTGTGGCACGTTGACGGGTACGACAAACTAAAGCCCTCTGGGTTTGCTATTAATGGCGCAATAGATGGATATTCAAGGAAAATTATATGGCTCAAAGTAGCATCTTCAAACAATAACCCAAAAATAATCTCCTCGTATTATTTACAAACAGTGAAAGCATTAAACTTATTACCAACTGTCTTAAGAAGCGACAAAGGAACAGAGAACTTAGTACAGAGCTCAAGGGTACAAATTTTCACTTTGGTAGGGGGATCGTTGTTACAACCTGCAACTCGTTGCAATCTGAAGTTCATGCATTGACTATAATATATCCAAAAGCTGTCAAAAATCGGAATGTGCAAAAGGGCGTTATAGCCAAAAACTGAGTTATGCACACTGGCGCAAAGAGCGTAAAAATTGCTATCGTTTGGCACCAAGATCATTAAATTATTTGTGACACTTCTATCTCTAAAAAACTGCTGAAGAAACAATTTAGTACAGGCCCTTATGAGGAGGTTATACCGCTCGGTTTTAGGCGAAAAACAGCCTTTCTAATCTAAAAGATTACTATGCCATTTTTGAAGTTAGAAATGTGAAAATTTTCTAGTGCATAGTTAAAAGGTTGGAATTGAATCCTACATACGACTTTTTTCAATTTTCCCACTGTGAAATCAAGAAAAAAATATTTAAAATGCACAAAATTATCGCAATTTCAGTCATATTTACGTTCCACTGCATGTTACTGCTGCAAATTTATGAGAAAAAACTCGATGTAGGCGACATGCTCGAAGTTTTGCGATGCCAGCAAGCTTTTTAAAATTAAAATCGGTTAAAAATTGGTAACACAAAATTGAATTTTGTAAACCCTTGCAAAGAGCCAGCAACGCAAGAAATACATGGGCCTCTTACGGACAAACTCGACAAATCGCTCACGGTATAACCACCTCTTAAGGGAGAAAATTTTTGGAAAGCTGAATATCTCCGTTCAAATGCCGATAAAATCTTCAAGATTTCGACATTTTTTACATTTACATCGCGATAACTCTTAGATTATTGCCTAAATCTAAAAATTTTGTTCTTTACAAAATCTTGTACGCTTCTTTTGGAGTGTGATGGTTCGACATGCAGATTTTTATCTTTTACATATATTGAGTTGTGTAATTAAATATAAAAAGATGCAAGAAGACCGTCCGATGCCAACGCGCGCCCCCCTCTCGCTGTGTTGGTTTACATCTCACTTTTTGCCGTAGCGCCGTCCTTCTCCGGCAAGCCACAGTGGAATTTACTACTTCTAATTTAATTCATATGTTTAAAATCTGGTAAGCCATGATGTTTTTGTCAGAATGACAGCGAGAAAAATTAGTATTTATAACTCAAATTTCTTGAACATATTTTAGCAAGACGTAGACGGAGCTACGGCGAAAAGTGAGATGCAAACCAGCGCAGCGACAGGGGGGCGTGCGTTGGCATCTGGCAGTCTTCTTACATCTTTTTATATTTAATTACACAACTCAATATACGTAAAAGATAAAAATCTGCATGTCGAACAATCACACTCCAAAAGAAGCGTACAAGATTTTGTAAAGAACTAAATTTTTCGATTTAGGCGATAATCTAAGAGTTATCGCGATGTAAATGTAAAAAATGTTGAAATCTTGAAGATTTTCTCTGCATTCGAACGGAGATATTCAGCTTTAAAAAAACTTTCTCCCGTAAGGGCCTGTACTAAAGTTATGTTGTTGGAGACGACACAACAGTTTTTAAAAACCACTTTATTACTTTAAATACAATTTAATTGAATTATATAATATTCAAAAATACAAGAATTACGTGCAGCAACCTTCGTTGAAGATTCGTAGAGAATAGTTGCTGTTACAGTTCTCGCTGCTGTTATATAGGATTTTTATAGCTGACACAGCTTGCTGGCTAACATAACTCCTCCCGGGTTAGATTGGAAAATAAAGGGGATGCGATGTTTTCCAAAGTTCTCCCTTGTTGGGGTTGCTCCTCGATGGTGGTGCTGTTACGACACTGTCGAATTAAGAAAGTTCGGTTACTGTAACATATATAAATCAAAATTAGTAACCCAAAGGAGGAAAATAAACCGTAGGTAATATACGAATGCTGCTTGTGTTCTTCGGTCAGCTCGTGGGTTTGCAATAGCGAAGTCTTTTGTACAACAACTTGTAATTCTTCTGGATGTATGACATCAAGGTGGAGAGGTTTGAGTCCAGCTGGTTTTGTGAACTCGATTTGAAGTGTTGGTAAAACTAGTCCTTGTGTTTTCAGAAATACAGGTTGGAGATTGATTGGAACGTTGTCCACCGTGACGGTACATGTTGATGGAATTGTAATGATGCTTGGTCGATGAAGGTATTGTTGTAGACGTGTAGTACAGTTGCTTTCGATTAATACCTGGTTGGATGTAGGTATCACAATTACTTCTCGATCAGTGATTTGTTCGATAATATTCCGGGTGACTGTAGTTATGTAGGTGGTGCAGTTGTATGGTTTATGATTTCGCAGAAGTGCGATGATACAAAGGTCTTCACCCTTTACTTGTTGCTGTTGTTTGCAAATGAAGTTGTTTTTTTCCACGTAGGCACATGTTTGATCTTCAAAGTAGTAGTCGGTTTCAGTGATCAGTAGGTAAGGGTATAATGGAACAATTATTTGGTTGTTTACTGGGATGGATAAAATATGATAAAAGGTATACGTCGAAGGGTAGAAAATGGGTATGTGTATTGCAAAAATTAGATGTTTATCACGTTCTATTAGTTGAACGCCTGCCAATTGATAATATAGATTTGCTGACTGTGGAATAAGTAACTGATTAATTGGATAAGGTCTTCGTAATGTTTGAGAAATTTCTATTAGTTGTGCTGTTGGAAGAATAGATCTGTGTAAAATATTTAAGCGGCTAAAAACAATTGCTTCCTCTAGTTCGTCTAAGTTTGAACTAAAATACCGTAAATAAGCTGAAATTTGTCTTAATACTGATTGACATTCGTAGTAAATATTGAAATCGGACGTAAGGTTCCTTGTTTGGTTTTGCACTGTTTCTATTCGTTCTGCTATTTCCTGTTGAGCTCTTCCTAGTTTCAGGAATTGTTCTGAAGTTTTATTAGATAACATTTGAAGAACTGATACTGAATTTTTTAAATCGTCGTGTAAAATATGTTGATTGTGTTTCAAATTAGAAAGAATTTTTGTATATCTTTCGTCGTCTTCTGTATCTAAAGTTCCGAAAAGCCATTTTGAAAGTTTACCTACGCCATCGAAAAAGGATCTTTTAAATCTGGATGGTAGTAAAATTGTCAGTTTGTCTTTAGTTCTTTCGAGTAATGTTTCTGTATCATTTATACGTGACATTATGGTTTCCTTAAATGAAATCTTTAAGAGTCTTGGTTTAACCTTTCGAGAATTTGTGTTCTAATGGACTCAAATTGATTACTAAAAGTTTCTATTTGTTGTTGAATGTGCGTTAAGTTTACTGTGTGTAAAAATGTATGTTTCGTAAAAGTCAGTCTAGCCGGGCCTAGTTTAACGGGAAATATAGGGTTAGTGATGGGATTAATTTGCATCTGAGATTTAACCAGTACTGTTAGCATCGTGAGGTTGAAGATTGTTAGCAGCATCTTGAGATCCTGCAATAAAACGTTGGGGTTTCAGTCTGTTCTTATGGATCATTTCATTGGATGTAGTAATTACTTTGTTATCAGTTTCGGAGTGTATCGTAACGGGAAGGTAAGGGTTAAGTAGTTTTTTCTTAAGTTTTTGTTTCCCTTGGTCTTGAACGTAAACAGGTCTGTCAGTATCAATGTCTTGTTGTGGTTGTCGATGGGTGTTGCGTTTCTCCAAAATTCGTTTTTGTTTTTCTAATAATTTGGTATGTAGGAGTTGTTGCATTAGTTTCATACTTTCGGTGTGATCGTACATATATTGGGTAGTTGTGTGAATTTCATTTAGATCGAATGGAGTTTGGTAGTTGAGATTGCCTTTTAATATTTGGAAAGGTGTGTAGCCTGTACTGGAGTGGATAGAATTATTATAGCTAAGTACAGCTAATACAATCCGTTCTTTAATATCGGTTGATGTTGATTTCAATCGTAAGGCGCGTAAACTCTCTATAAGGGAGGAATGGAATCTTTCAATGGGACTATTGCTGTTGGGGTTGTAAGTTGTCGTGTAATGAATTTGGATTTTGTGCATGTCTAGGAATTGTTGTATAATTTGATTATTGAATTCTGTGCCTCGATCAGTTGTTATTTTATTTGGTAAGCTGTGATTGAAAAAGAATTGAAGTAGTGCGTTTAGGATTTCTACAGCACTTTGATTTTTAATAGAAATAGCTTGAGCGAATTTGGAAAAACTGTCTACTTTTGTCACAAAATATTCTGAGTTTGCCTTAAAGTTATCCACATAAAGATGTTCAAATGGTTTGCTACCTATGGGGGTTGGTTTATAAACAAGTTTTGTTGGATGTCGTTCGTATTTCACCTTTTGACATATGACACAATTATTCACGTATTCTCTAACGTTTTGATCTAACTTTGGCCAATAATAAATCTGTTTCAGGGATTGTATAGTTTCAACAATTCCTCGGTGACAGGTTTTTTTCTCGTGATGGTAGATTATCTTTTCCTTCTGCTCTAATTCGTCAAGTACGTCAGTTAGTAGTATGTTGGACAGGTAAAGGTGCAGTGAATTAGCTTCGAATTGGTTTCTAAGGGTTTCTGTAATGATTGGTAAAATGTTTTCGGTTGTTTTGGAATACAGGCAGTAGGTACTGTCAGGGTTTAGATATTCAGTTAGGAATTTGGTTAACTGTGTTTTTAAATTGAGGGGGTTGAAGTTTGCAATGAGTCTCGTTTTGTCAAATATTTTTTCTGTTTGTACTGATTTTTTGTCTACAGTTGTATTAAGTGAAATTATAATTTGATTTTTAAATTTATTTACTGATCGGTCGGTTATAGGCAAATCTTGGATAGGATTTTCGTCGCTAGAGTGTATTGTGATATCGTCTTCACCGATATCAACGATGTTTCGAGGGTCCTTTTGTGCGGGTTGAAGAAGGACGTTAGATATAATATTTACTTTTGGTACAGAGGGAGGTTTTGGTTCTGTAGGTATTATGTGTATGTCCAATTCTTTTATTAAGTCTTGAAGTTCTTGGTCTATTGGATCTGGGATGTCAAAATTTTGTAAATCAAAATTTTCTATGATCTGGTCTATGTCGCCTGGATTGCCAATAAGCGATAAGGTATCTGTGAAATTTAATGGATTGTCAAGAAGGTTTTGATTGTGGTGAGATGTGTTGGGAAGGTGGTCAGTGGAATTTATGGGAACTGTTTCTGTTGCATTTAGTTCCACTCGCGATAATGCGTCAGCATTTGTATTTTGGCTACCTTTATTATGTTCAATTTTGTAGTCGTATTCTTCGAGTTTTAACTGACCTCGAACTGGAAGTTCTGGTCTATCAATTAGTAGTGGTAAAGTAACCTGTTCGTTTTTCAAACAATTTTCTTCAAGATCAATTTTAATTTTGAGGGTTTGCAAATCTGTTAGTCTTATGGCACCATCAAAGAAGTCATGAAAGTCGTATAACAAAAATTGAATATCTTGATTAGATTGGAATTCTGGAAAGGAAGGGATTATGGCTTGGTACTGATGTTCAACTTCACCAAATGCATTTTTTTAACACAAATGGCCGTTTCACGATGTATGAAGGGAAGTAATTGCTCGGCAATGGATGGTCTCAACAAGGAATTATTTGCTCCAGTGTCAATAAGTAGATTTAGTGGTGGATTAGAAATTTTGATATAAGGAAGTCTTGAATTATTTAAGATGTTCAGTTCTATTCTGGTTTTAGGAAGAAAGAGTTCTGGTGAAAAATTTGAAGAGTCGTCAGGGTGAAAGTTCGAATGATCTTGTTGTGAATCTTCGGGTACGTAATCGGGTTCATAAGGATAAACTTCAGTTTTATTTAGGTCTTGAGTTTCTTCGATGGGTTCAGAAATCTCAGTTTCGGATGATTCCATATTATGTAACTCTTGGGCATAAAAGTTGCGGGTGCCTGAAGGTTGAAAATGATTTCTAGTATTCTGGAAATTTGTTGGATTCGGTTGCCTGAAAGTATTCCTGGTACTAATCGACATTGGTGTTGGTTTAGGAGCAGATGGGTTGACGGAAGGTTTCCAAACATTTTTCGGGTTTCCGAATACTTGCCGATTTGTGAAATATTTTTGTTGTACATGTCTGGGTTGTATATTAATAGGTTGACTGGGGAATTGGTTATTTTGTTGAAGAGGATATTGGGTAGATGTTCTGGGTAAATAACCTGATTGATTGAAATTTTGTGTGGGTTGATAAAATTGAGGTTGTTGATATTGTTTCGGCATTTGATTTGAAAATGTCTGCATCGTTGTATGAGGTTGTTGATAATAAGGTTTAAAATTTTGGTTCTGGAAGTGTTGTTTGGGCATTTGTATTGGGAATGTTTGCATTGGCATCTTAACGTTTAATTTTTGTGAAGTCTGTGGTGTTTGTGGTTTGTGAATTAATAAGGCAGTGCGTAAATCGCCAAACGTATTATTTTTAAGGACAGTCATCGCAGTATTCTCATTATATTTGATATGTAACTGTTTCATATTGTCATCAAGCGTATTATCAGACATAATTTTTAATTGTAAGCGTGTTCTTGTCTGTTTGATTCGTTCTATGAAATCTAACGTTTGCTCTCGCTGTATACGCTGAAGAAATGTGAGCTGTTGTTGCAAGGTCGCATAATCTGTTCTGTCTCCAAATTTTAATCTTAATTCTAATTTTACCGCTTCCCATGTTTTTAAATCTGGTCGACTTAAAATGCATGTGGCAGCGTCTCCCGATTATTGGTGAATCAAACAAGTAAAAACAAATTTGTTCAGAGTTTGGTTAGCGGTCCTGCCAAAATCCGAATAAAACGAATCACATATTGTTAAAAATGTTTCTAACTTTTCTGGTTCTCCAGAAAAGGTAGGTAATTTGTTGCTAAATTTCCTAGCAGCAAAAACAGAAGGAGCAGTTGGTTCAGTCATGATTGAAAATTAAATTAAGTATTCTTATTGTAAAATTAACTTATTGAATAATATCTCAAATTATTCGTATTTTAAATTGTAATTGTAAGAGTTATTGGTTATGAATTAATTTACGTTAAAATCTATGATTTCAAAGCAAAACAAAATTAATTATCAATTACAGGGTAACTCTAAAAGTTTTATTTATTTATTTATTAAATATTTATTGAATTGACACTAGATATCAATTGGTTCGATCCAATATGACTTATCCAGCAATACTAAGCATAAAATACAAAATAATTGTTGCAATACAACTCTGTTTTGATTCAGAGAGGGAACTATTGAAAAATTAAAAGAAAAGAAGGATGCTCACTTCCTACTTGTCTTCTCCCTTGGATTTCGATTTCCTTTGGAGTTTTCTTCTTTGTTTTCGGTTTTGAGGAATATTCTCGGTGAATTTTTCTCCCCAAATCCTGTTCGCAACGCCAGTTATGTTGTTGGAGACGACACAACAGTTTTTAAAAAAACACTTTATTACTTTAAATACAATTTAATTGAATTATATAATATTCAAAAATACAAGAATTACGTGCAGCAACCTTCGTTGAAGATTCGTAGAGAATAGTTGCTGTTACAGTTCTCGCTGCTGTTATATAGGATTTTTATAGCTGACACAGCTTGCTGGCTAACATAACTCTAAATTGTTTCTTCCGCAGATTTTTAGAGATAGAAGTGCCACAAATAATTTAATGATCTTGGTGCCAAAAGGTAGCAATTTTTACGCTCTTTACGCCAGTGTGCATATCTCAGTTTTTGGATATAATGCCCTTTTGCACATTACGATTTTTGACAGCTTTTGAATATATGACAGTCAAGACATGAACTTCAGAATGCAACAAGTTACAGGTTGTAACAACGATCCCCCTACCAAACGCATTTTACTGCGTCATTGCAAGCAAGCACTCTACTAACAGTATAATGGGACCATTACAGTGTTACTTACGAAGTGAGCATAATGATAAATTATGTGGTATCAATAGCTTTATTGAAGGTAGTAGTACTTCAAATCAGCGCATTGAAAGTTCTTGGGGACAACTGCGTAAACATGGCATCAACTGGTGGATATCGTTCTTTAAAGATTTGAGAGACACGCTCCAGTTTAACGATGGAGATCAGCTGCAGGTACATGTCTTTAATAATTTCGTAGGTACCTCTCTGTTTATGTTTTGATTATTTCTCATCAGTTACTATTATTTTATCGGTTTTCTGCATTTCAGTTATTTTGGTTTTTTATATTCTACAAGATATAACCCATGAAAACTTAACCATCTTGTATAAACGCATATTATGACCACGAAATCAGGCTCACACCTATAACATTTTCCATTGTTAAGATATTAATCTGAAATTTGGGAAACTTAAACAGCATCTAAATTTTAAGCAATTTAAAATTTTCTGACAAATCAGGTCTCACTCAAAATTGAGCCAAAGTTATACTTTTAAATATGACCAGCTGTATACCTACTTTTAAATCCAGTGAGTCATTTTAAATAAAATAGTTTCATTTTTAAGTAATAGTTATTTACGACATAAGTAGGATATGAGTTTTATTAACGTACACATGCGAAACTTGCATCGCAAATGTACGTTAATAAAGCGTTATCACACGTATGTCGAACAAATTTTTATCTACGCCCAAAGGGAAAATAAACGGTAATCATAATGTTAAAAGCGAACTGGCACAGCACTTTACGGGTAAAGGGGTACGTGGTAAAGCACTTGTATGTGGTGAAGCCCCATTACATACAAGCGCTTTACCACGTTTGATAAAAATGAGTCATCGTGCAATCTTGTAGATCGGATAGATTCCCTATCGATTTTTACATTTTTAATTTGTTTTCTGAATTTTGATCATTATACCGATATTTTGCCTTCCTTGCAAGTATTTGGTGCCGTGAGTGGAGATATTTTGGTACTTTAGAATGTCTTTGTGACCACTGTAAGTATACAGTGTTTATGTTATATTTGTCAATCATTCTAACTCGAAATTGTTATATGTAGTCTCCGGCATGATGATGGGTTGTTAGTAGATGAACCCGAAACCGGTCGCATTTATTAGTAAATAAATAAGAAGTGTCGAGGAATGTAAACGGACTTTTACTACCCAGTTATATAAGAACATACCTCGATAATATGGAGTACTTAAGAAGATTCATTATTGAAGTTCTGCATCGACACCTATGCAGTAAAACCAAAAATGTATAGCGCATCATTTCGAGAACTTCTTAACTTAATTAGACCTGATGTTCAAATACCAAAAAGATTTGATAAGGCTTTAAGTTTGTATAAGTCTCTGGTCAGGACTTTTAATTATTATGATGAGTTGTTAGAGTAAAAAATGTTGACTCCCTATTATTGTGGCATCGATTATATTTGTATTTGTTAGGAAATTTCGATAAAAATATAATTGAACAGCTATAAATATAATAGTCTCGTTTTTGTACCGCCTTAAGTCAGTTTACCATTCCACGTTAAAAATCCTTAATTTTTGAACCTCATCAGATTATAATTTCAGAGAGTCAGATAGTGTGGTAAGCACTATACCTCAAGCTGCTAGTTATTACCGTAAGTTCCATTTCTGTTAGACGAGTTGACTCTGAGGTTCAAAAACTTCACATATAATGACTGTGGATTCCAAGGGTCAAACCCACGCCCGCTGTATTTTTAGTCTAGCGTTCTAATCACTAGACTATCATGTCTATTAAACAGGTGTAAAACCATACCATACCACGTTAGAAATCCTTAATTTTTGAACCTCATCAGATTGTAATTTCAGAGAGTCAGATGGTGCGGTAAGCACTATACCTCAAGCTGCTAGTTATTACCGTATGTTCCGTTTCTGTTAGACGAGTTGACTCTGAGGTTCAAAAACTTCACATATAATGACTGTAGATTCCAAGGGTCAAACCCACGTCTGCTGCATTTTTAGTCTAGCGTTCTAATCACTAGACTATCATGACTATTAAACAGGTGTAAATACCCTTCATAACTCCCTTGTGTTTGTACGATTATCGTACAGATGGGAATTAATCACAGACTGTAAATAAACGTATTTTAATGCATATAAACTTTAATACAAAACATTTATTCTTGAGAAACAAAATGAAAAACTGTAAAAAATAAAAGTAACACAACTCTAAATTAAACAAACATAAAAACTAATTTTATTGCTCCATCACAGCAATTATTTTAGTGAGATCATCGATTTTAGATCTTGCCGATGATCATAACTGGCGGATTTCTGTATTATGTTACTTAACTCAACAGGAAAGCTACTAGTGTTTGGTATTTTCTTTTCCAACATGGTCTGAGCTAACCAATCTTGTGGTTCTCTCTCTTCTTCATCTTCATATTTCCAACAGTATTCCTAACCATAAAGTTCAACTAATATACAAGATACAGACCAAACATCACTTGCAGTGGTAGCTTCTCCAGATTTAAGTATTATTTCTGGGGCCATATACATAAGGGTGCCTTTGAATTTTCCTGCAACAGTTGTGAATGCAGATGCCATAACTTTAAATCGGCTTAACCCTATATCACATAGTTTAATGATTTTCTCATTATTTATTAAAACATTATCAGGTTTAATATCCCTATGTAAAATAGGGTTGTAACGTTTGTACTTCGTATAAACGTTTATTAATGAAACATACAAGCATTAAACATACAAGAACACAAGCGTAGTAACTACTAGAGTCGATGCTACCGTGACACCGGTTGGTTGCAGACTGGAGACTGACAACAGTACTTCGCGTCGCTACCGCCAGGCGCACTGGTTACTTAAATACAACGGGAGGGGATGTACATTTATAATTTAACCTCTAACATCCCCCTTCTTTAGTCTTTTTTAACATAAACACTTAAAGTTTTTAACATTTCAACTACTGTATCTTAAGCATAACTAACAAATTTTATTGTATAATACAGCAGTCTTAAATTAGCATTGTACATTTTTTTCACTAGAAAATACTAAAATAAACTATTCTAAGTAAACATAATTTTGTAATTTATTTAACATAGGTAGTCGTTTAGATAAGCTGGTCGCTTTTTAACTCTTTCTGGTCTAATACTATTATTTTCATTTCTTTCAGGTGTCTGATTATAATTCGCATTATTGCCTGAAGTATAATTGTTGTTCTCAATGTTGGTAGGAACTACTGTATGAAAATTAACTCTTTTTTGAGAATTATTTAGATATGAATCAAGTATGTTATCAAATTCCTCAGAATTCTTGGGGTACTGTGTCGGAAAATTATTTTTCTTAATTTTGGTTAAATATTTTCTATTTCTCAGAAGTATATTGTTATTTCTACTGAGTTGTATATGATATGCTCTTGGTCTATATTCGTCTTTTTTAATAATCCTTCCTGGTTCCCATCTTTTAGTAATATAATCTTGTACAATTACTTCTTCGCCCGGATATAGGTAATTCTGTTGATTGTTTTGCGTGTTTATTGTAATACTGTGATTGTTTTTTATTGTTTTTTAATTGCCAGTTAATTATAGGTATAGTGTCGTAATTTGGTTTTAATAGGGATCTATTTATTGGTAACTGTGTTTGAATTTTTCGACCAAACAATAATTCGGCTGGACTCGGAATTTTACTACTTGTGGGTGTGTTTCTATACTCCAAAAGTGTAAGATAAAGGTCTTTTCGATCGAACAAGTTTTTCAACAACATATTTTTTATGGCTCGAATATGCCTTTCCACTAGTCCATTAGATTGTGGATACCTGTGAGAACTGATCTTATGACAAATTTCCCATTCTTTAACAAAATTTTGAAAATTAAAATTTGAAAACTGCGGTCCATTGTCCGAATACAAAATATCAGGCATGCCATGCCTCGCGAAAATTGACTTAAATTCGTTTATTACTCTGCCTGCAGTTGTATTATTTTGAAAACAAGTAACTTCTGGATACTTTGTAAACTCGTCTACTATTAGCAAGTATCCTCGTTTATTAAATTCAGAAAAATCTGCGGAGACTATTTCCCATGGTCTCGTGGCGGATATTTTATTGATCATTGGATCCTTTTGATTTGAATTTTTAAAACGTAGACATAGACAAGCTGCACAATTTTTAACTTTGTCTGTTATTTCTGCTATCATGTGTGGCCAAAACACTAAATCGCGAGCTTTGTTGCATGTTTTTTCAACTCCTAAGTGTACATAATGTAATTTCTCAATTATATCTAGTCTTAAACTTTTTGGGATTACCATCTGGCAGTTTTTGAATACTACATCGTTCATTATATTTAATTCACTCCTATGCTTCCAATACGCCCTAACTTGATACGGTACTAAATTTTTACTTAGTAGCCATCCCTCACTAATAACTTCTTTCAGAATTTTTCATTCCGGATCTATGAGTGTTTCTTGTTTTAATAATTCGAATTTCTGGGGTCTCATTTCAACATAATTAATAAAATCCAACTGAAGTTCAACATTATTTTCAATTATTTCAAAGTCTTTATCATCATAGTGTGCACGTGACAGTGTCAGCAAAGTAAAGTTTTGACCCACTTTTAAATATAACTGTAAAATCATACATTTGTAACGTTATTTTTAAAAATTTTTCTTTGATTTGTGCCAGTTCCAAAAACTTTAAATTTCCAAATTTTGTGAAATTTCTGGCAGTTTTTTTTAACAAACAAAACTTGTATTTTTTATTCGACGTTTCGCCCCCGTTTGGGGGCTTTGTCAAGAATATTTATTTAAACTTGTAAAGATATAAAAAAATATAAACGTAAATTATTTGACAAAATTTTTTAAAAAGTCAAAACTTATGTGGTAACTATGTTCTAAAAATATAAAATTTCCGCAATTTTGATTTTGCAAAACATTCCAAAGGTAGTGTGTTTAATTTAACAATAATATTGGTTAATAAGTAAGTAGCAGAGAGTATGATTATTTTATTAAGTAATCATGTTAAAAGTTTTTCAATATTGCATGTTTCGATTGTGCATGGAAAAACCGTAGACCACTGGTTTTGTCCTTGTGGGACTCATCAGTACGGTGCTTTGACATACACACTCGAACCATGCAATATTACTTGCTTTATATAAACTTACACACTTAGTGCAGATATTAGGAAGAGCTAATTATTTGCCGAATTATGCGGCAGAGATGAGCTGTACTGGACCGTTCGAATAATCAGCACTACAATATTTATTCAATCACAAATGAAGAGACAAAAAATAGACATCTCCTTTCTCGCATGAAAAATTGGAAATTTCATGCATGTAGGTTTTGCGTAGGAACAATAGATGAGGAAATGTCCTTCCTTCCAAGCTAGACGTCTAGCCACATTGCATTTATACTTTCGCTCCTTAGTCATCGCATTAAAACATAATTAATTAACCATAGAAACGTGCATTAAACATTTTCATAAACACAGAATGTGCATTAAGATAAATGTTATATAGTGGGGACTTGCTCTCATAATATAGAAACTTGCTTAATATGCAAACGAAAGCACGTACACAAATATAGGGAAAAATAGCGGAATTAATAATATAATGATATCGAAGAAAGCTCAGGCAAAACATAAAGCTTATAAAATTGTCTACAAAAACGGTTAGTATATTTCTTGTCCATTTTAAATGGTTTAGCTAATATTCCACGTTGAAGGTACACAAATATAGGGCAGCTAAGGGGTCTGTTTAAAACGCGTATGCGTTGTATCAGTCTTTTTCGTTCCCAAATAGAAGCGCGCCGGCAACTATACGCAAGGCCGGCGCCGGCTATGGAGGCACTTCCTTAATTTAATATAATGATAATGATATCGAAGAAAGCTCAGGCAAAACATAAAGCTTATAAAATTGTCTATAAAAACGGTTAGTATATTTCTTGTCCACTTTAAATGGTTTAGCTAATATTCCACGTTGAAGAGCGAAACATCAAATGGCTTCTTGCAGGATCGCCTTCTACTGAAACGTCCGCAACTATCAAATTCACACCGTCTATATATGTCATTCAAGTAGACACTTATATTTATCGAATTTAGACAAATGATTGTTTAGTACGATTTTTGTCTAAATTGCATACTTTTTGAGTTTCACAGCAGTTTTAAACGATTTTAACAGACGTAGAAATGAGAGGTGTTTTGAAAATTAAATGTTGTATCACTGAGGTACTCAACAACAACATCATACTAATAATAATAATAATAATAACCGTTATTCACCTATAAACACACGACAAAATAGTATAAGATACTTCATTTGGGTGTGTTATCAGGCTAGTCAAAGAATACAGAAGTAAGCAGTATGTAGTATGCAGACAAAAAAAGATAAACCAAACAGACAAATTGATAGATTGATACATTAACACATTAACAGTACTGCCCAAATGCATTCGGGCACAAGCAATATAAATTCCCAGTAATACAGTACATCACAGAAAATCATTAACTGAATACAAACAGGCCGTCATTAGGTAATGAAAAAGCATGTCTTTGAAAGTAAAATAATCAGGAACCACTCCAAACAGTTCAACATATCTATTGTAAAATGTTATGCCCCGATATATGTGAGACTGTTGAGATACAGACATTCTCTCATAGGGTTTATGCATTAGATGACAGTTTCTCGTATTGTGGTTGTGAATACAGGAGTTCTGCTGAAAGAGGTGCTTATTCTTGAATATGAAGAGCAAGCACCTGTAGATGTACAGAGACGGCAGCGTCAAAATTCCCAACCGAACAAAGAGAGGTCTGCACGTTGTGCGGCTGTCAACCCCCATCATCACCCTCACTATTCTCTTCTGCACAACAAAAACTGAAGCCATGTGACTGGACGATCCCCAGAATTCCAAACCATAAGATAGAACGGACTGGACTAGACCGAAATAAGCCAGTCTCACAACCTCCAATGACACAGTGTTACGCAACTGCCTCATAACAAAACAAGATGTGCACAATTTGCCAATCACACTGTCCACATGACTCTCCCATGTTAACTTTTGATCAACAACTATACCCAAGAACTTGATGTCTCCCACTCTCTGTATAGATCTACCCGCAATCCTGATTAGTTGACTCGAATCACTTTGGTGTAAAACTCATATAGAAAGTTTTAGCAGTATTCAAAACTAATCCATTACCCAGACACCAGGACTGGAGCTCACTCGCGGACTGGTTTGCCCTCTCAATCATACTCTCTGCTACTTACTTATTAACTAATATTATTGTTAAATTAAACACACTACCTTTGGAATGTTTTGCAAAATCAAAATTGCGGAAATTTTATATTTTTAGAACATAGTTACCACATAAGTTTTGACTTTTTAAAAAATTTTGTCAAATAATTTACGTTTATATTTTTTTATATCTTTACAAGTTTAAATAAATATTCTTGACAAAGCCCCCAAACGGGGGCGAAACGTTGAATAAAAAATACAAGTTTTGTTTGTTAAAAAAAACTGCCAGAAATTTCACAAAATTTGGAAATTTAAAGTTATTTTTAAACGATGCATTCTAAGTGTACACTGGTTCAAAGGTTTCTTAAAAATTGTTTCGAGTGGCTTATGGTAACTCTCCACCATGAAATGCTTGCCATACAAATATTGGTGGAATCGTTGGACTCCAAAAGCTATGGCGAGTGTCTCTTTTTATATTTGCGCGTAATTTTGTTGTGCATTATTTAAAGATTTTGACGCATATGCAATTGGTGCACGTCTTGAAGAATAACCGCGCCTAATCCGTCGTTTGAACTATCTACAGATAAAACTAAATCTTTTTTATTATTATAAAATTTTAGAACAGGTGTAGATATGAGATGGTCTTTTAACTTCTGAAAATCTATTTCGTATTCCGTCCACTGAAAAATTATATCCTTTTTTACTAACTGCCTTACATTTTTAGTTTTGTCACTCAGATTTGCAAAAGTCAAAACAGGAACTAACAATCTAAAATTGAAATAGACTTGAAAGATCTTTCTCCTACAATATTAGTAATGTTTATAACAAACTGTCAAGAGAAACCAGGTCTCTTACCATATTTAAGTTTCGAAAAAGGTAAAGCAGATCCTTCTAACTGAACAATGAACAATAAATATAAATACTACAGTAATTGTCTCTATTTGCTTTTTTTTCTCTTGCTTTTTTCTACTTTTCTTTGCCCTTTACTTTCGCCTTTTTCTAGTTCTTCTTTCCTATTCTACCGCATTAATTAGTTTTTCGTAGCCCTATAGCCAGATACACTTGTTCTTTCTTCTTTTAATTGTTATATTATATTGGGGTTAAGTGGAAGAACAGCATGTGCTGAACTGGCATCGATTTTTTTTCTGTTTTTCTGTATTGTAATGTCACAATAAAGACGTTTATTATTATTATTATTATTATTATTACTTACAGTGATGTGGAAGATCTTACACACATAACGCAAGACGAGCTGAGCCCATCCAGAAAGGACAAGAAAAACGTCCGGATGAAAACATGGACACAAAACTTATAATCCACTAACATCAAACAGGCGGTAAACTCATATAACTTTACAAAATAATCCACTGTAAACTAGTCAGCTAAGACAATGCAATAGACACTATATTAAACAAAAATTACGACAAAATGTATAAGTAAAACTTTTAAGAAAGTAGGTCAAGACGCACGCACGTCAAATTTTAAACGCCGTTATGTACGAGACACAGTTTTCCCAGATGGGACTCTATCTTGTCCACAGAGAGAAGGTTCTTGACATATTTATTACCCCTATTTTCTAGGGAAGCAGTAGGGTCTGAGGGGACCACCGAGTATTAAGATGGGTCACCAAGGAGGTCAAGAGAGAGGCGATCATATTCCGTCCTGAGCAAGACGACAGTGACGTTACCCTTATCGGAACGAAGGACAAGCAAGTCAGGATGGTCCTTCATAAAAAGGGAAGTCTTCCTGTAGAGAGAATGTATGAAGGATGTGTTTATAGAAGAACCATGTAACCAGTTAGTGAGAATGTTGGTGGTTTGAGCACGGTAGAGATCCTTGTCACCGTTCTTTGAGAGTTGAATGACGTCTTCAACATCGGAAATGAGTTTATAAAGATTAACGTCCCTTCTATTAGGATCGATGGCGAACTTGAGGCCCAGGGAGAGGAACGCCTGAATGTCCACTGGGAAGACAATGTCAGTAAGATTTTTAAACCAGGAGGGTTGGGATGAGATACTCCGAACCTCGGCAAGTATGAGTCTATTAAACTTGTCATCCGTAGTACGATTATGGGAGGAGAGGACTTTACTGAAGGAGAGCCTCTGTCTCCTGTTAAAATTCCAAATAAGTATGATAAGGAACAGAACGGAGAAGCTCTGTCTTAGTGGAATGGAGGGACTTAAAAAGTACATCAAGATTATTATTAGTTCCTGTTTTGACTTTTGCATTGTTTATATTTGCTAGATTTCCTGAGGAAGGATTTAAAAAATCCGAAAACTTGAATAAGTGGTAAAGGCAGTTTCATTTCCTCAATCCTTTGGCTGCATCCCCGTGCTCTTAGTTATTTTCAACTAGACAGCCGTGTCTATCGTCAACTTTATTTTAAGAGATAATGGGGTTTTATCAAGACATAAGATCGTCACATGGAGCAAATATTTGCAACAAATTTAAGAGGTGGGCCACACTGAATCGCAAGATACCTGCAGCCTTGCCAAGAAAATGGTTTCTTTCCAAGTGCAAGAGGGCTGGCATCCCTTCTCCACACGTCACACACGGAATCAGGAATCTGGAGTCGCTGCTCGACGAAGTTAAGAAGTAGAATCCTGGGATTTAATAACAGGTTGATAAATAAACTAATTTCTTTTGAGCTTGATGTACTTTTTAAGTCCCTCCATTCCACTAAGACAGAGCTTCTCCGTTCTGTTCCTTATGCTTATTTGGAATTTATGGAATTTAACAGAAGACAGAGGCTCTCCTTCAGTAAAGTCCTCTCCACCCATAATCGTACTACGGATGACAAGTTTAATAGACTCATACTTGCCAAGGTTCGGAGTATCTCATCCCAACCCTCCTTGTTTAAAAATCTTACTGACACTGTCTTCCCAATGGACATTCAGGCGTTCCTCTCCCTGGGCCTCAAGTTCGCCATCGATCCTAATAGAAGGGACGTTAATCTTTATAAACTTATTTCCGATGTTGAAGACGTCATTCAACTCTCAAAGAACGGTGACAAGGATCTCTACCGTGCTCAAACCACCAACATTCTCACTAGCTGGTTACATGGTTCTTCTATGAACACATCATTCATACATTCTCTCTACAGGAAGACTTCCCTTTTTATGAAGGACCATCCTGACTTGCTTGTCTTTCGTTCCGATAAGGGTAACGTCACTGTCGTCTTGCTCAGGACGGAATATGATCGCCTCTCTCTTGACCTCCTTGGTGACCCATCTCAATACTCGGTGGTCCCCTCATACCCTAGTGCTTCCCTACAAAATAGGTGTAATAAATATGTCAAGGACCTTATCTCTGTGGACAAGATAGAGTCCCATCTGGGAAAACTGTGTCTCGTGTCTTGAGTTTTGACGTTGTGTCCCTTTTCACAAATATCCCTGTGGACCTAGCTCTGGACTCCATCACCAGACGTTGGACCTCCTTGAGACGTCATACCAATCTCCACCTGGTTGATGTCCTCGACGGCATATCGTTACTTTTCAACAACACTTTCTTTACTTACAATAATAGATACTACAAACAACTCACCGGTTCGCCTATGGGTGCTCAAATATCCCCCATCATCGCCCAATATGAGATGGACGATGTGTTGGACTCCGCTCTGTCTTCGTTAGATTTTGATATTCCTGTTCTGAAGAAATATGTTGACGACATTTTTGTGTCACTTCCTGCAGACAGAGTAGACCTCGTACTAGATCGTTAAAATTCCGTCCACAGTAAAATACAATTTACTGTCGAACACGAAACAAATTCCAGTGTTCCTTTCTTGGACACTCTTGTCCACAGAGGTCATGATAATGTCCTTAAGTGCGAATGGTACAGAAAGCCCCCCAGGTCGGGTAGGTTCCTTAATTTTACTTCCCATCATAAGCCCTCCATTAAAATTAATCTAGTCTTGGGTATGAAAAATAGAGTCGAGAGAATCTCTCACCCTACTTTCCTCCAATCTGGGCTGAATCGACTCAGAGATATCTTTGTTAAAAATGATTATCCGAGAAGATTACTTAATGCCTTGCTTTTCGGCACTTCTGCTCCTGACCTAGAGCCCCGTGAACGTCTTCCAGGTGAGATCTATGTCACCATTCCCTATATAAAGGAGTTATCCCATCATATAAACTGTTTTCAAAAATGAGATTCATCTAAAAATAGTATATTCATATAACTTCAAAATAGCTAATCTCTTTAGCAACCCTAAGGACCGCATCCCCCTTCTTCGCAGTTCCAATGTGGTGTACAGAGTTGAATGTTCTGACTGTCCCCAGGTGTATATAGGACAAGCCTGTCAATATTTGAGTGCTCGTCTGGCCTCCCACAGAAGTGATGTCAGGAGATCTCTTGGTAATTTTGCTCTGGCCCAACATTGTATTGAGTCGAATCATACAGCCAACTTCGATGATGTTTCTATCTTAATCAAGGAGGAGAAACTTCGTAAACGTCTTTTCCTAGAAATGTTATTCATTGATACCCATAATAGCATGAATAGGCGCACCGACACCGAAAATTTGAGCAATATTTACATATATTTGCTTCATCTTCTTAGGAATTCTCTGCAGGTTATCGCAGATAATACTGTTCCATCCATCCTCATTTGGGGTGCTTTTCGTTTTTCTAGTCTGCTTGATCCTATTACCCCCTCGTACCGCAGGCTTCCTAGCTGCTTGGGTCGCCTCTCCTGGTTCATCCTTCCAGTCCTTTCCTGTCCTTATGTTTTTTCTCTGTCATATGCTTTACTCACTGAAAGGTTATTGACCTTTGAGTGTCCCTTATATGTACTTTTCCTATCATTTGTTAATGATAGGTAATTAATTATTTAACATTAGTTATGTGCTACATATATCTTATTCTTTTAGGGAAACTTTAGTTTATATCACTTATTAGACCTGTTATATGATGTATTATCGTTGCTCTCATTTTCATATTTCCCTCCTTTTATCAATCAAGTTGGTAACCATCCAATCTAGTGACTTTTCATTTCCATCTGTTTAGTTTAGGATTTTCTCTGTCACTTGTCATATTTCGACCGTTTTTTCGGTTTTCCGGAATAAAAGTTAGGTTAGATTAATTTTAAAATTTGACGTGCGTGCGTCTTGACCTACTTTCTTAAAAGTTTTATTTATACATTTCGTCGTAATTTTTGTTTAATAAAGTGTCTATTGCATTGTCTTAGCTGAATAGTTTACAGTGGATTATTTTGTAAAGTTATATGAGTTTACGGTTTACCACCTGTTTGATGTTAGTGGATTATAAGTTTTGTGTCCATGTTTTCATCCGGACGTTTTTCTTGTCCTTTCTGGATGGGCTCAGCTCGTCTTGCGTTATGTGTGTAAGATCTTCCACATCACTGTAAGTCTATTTCAATTTTAGATTGTTAGTTCCTGTTTTGACTTTTGCATTGTTTATATTTGCTAGATTTCCCGAGGAAGGATTTAAATAAATCCGAAAGCTTGAATAAGTGGTAAAGGTAGTTTCATTTCCTCAATACTTTGGCTGCATCCCCGTGCTCTTATCATCATCATCATAAGGTTCTCAGTCCGAAGACTGGTTGGACGCGTACCTCCATTCTTTTCTATCCTGAGCTAACCTACGCATTTCCCTAAAAGTAGAACATCCTACATCCCTAACTATTTGAGAGCAGTAGTCTAATCTAGGCCTACCCCTACCTCTTTTTATTCCTATCTCTGACTCTAGTATGTCACGAACTATTCCTTCGTGACTTAGAAGGTGTCCTACCATCCTATCTCTCCTACTCTTTATTGTTTTCCATACCTTTCGCTTTTCCCCAACTCTTTCTAATACTTCCCTATTGCTAACCTTATCTATCCACGGTATCTTCATCATGCGTCTGTAGCACCACATTTCAAACGCTTCTACTCTTTTTCTATCCGCTTCTCCTATTGTCCAAGTTTCGCACCCGTATAATGCCGTACTCCATACATACGACGTTAAGAGTCTCTTCCTAGTCTCTATATTAACCGTTCTCGAGCACAACAGTTGTTTCTTTTTGTTAAACGCAACTCGGCCCTGCGCCATTCTTTGTTTTATATCTTTAGTGCTCCTACCGTCTTGAGTTATTTTACTTCCTAAGTAGCAGAAATCCGCGACCTCCTCTATCTTCTCATTTCCAATTTGTATTTCCATTTTAGTTCTATTTTCACATCCCCTACATACCAAAATTTTAGTTTTCTTTTTATTGATTTTCATGCCGAAGCCCTGTGTCAAAACTGCTTCCATTTCATTCAAAGCCGCTCCTAATTCTTCTTTGCTAGATGCTAACACTGCTATATCATCCGCAAATCTGAGCATGTTAATAGTTTGGCCCTGTACATTGATCCCTGAGGCTGTTCTTTCCTTAACAATATTAATCGCATCTTCGATATATAAGTTGAAACCGTGCTCTTAGTTATGAATAAATTTACCTACATACGTTATCATACCGAGAAAACGCATCAATTTCTTTTTGTCTTTAGGAGCATTTATTTGCCTGATAGCCTCGACTTTTCTCTCATCAATTTTTATACCCTCTTCCGTTAGAGTGTGTCCTACATATCTTATTTCCTGCTTTTTAAATTTACATTTACTTAAATTGAACCTTACACCGTGTTCCATAGCTCTATTTAATACTTTTTCAAGGATTTCATCATGTTCCAATTCAGTGTTTGCATATATTATAAGATCATCAATGTATATTTTGACACCCTTGATTCTTTAAATATTTCCGAGAATGTACGATGGAATATTTCCTGGGCGTTAGAAACACCAAACGGCAATCTTAGAAATCTATATCTTCCGAAAGGCGTAGCGAAAGTTGTTAAATAAGACGCCTTTTCGGTTAAACAAATTTGCCAGAAGCCTTTATTCGCATCTAAAGTCGTGAAAAATTTTGAACCCGACATATCGCTATACTTGGGCCGCCCAACAGACGGAGTGATCACCCTGCAAGAATGAGCTCTAGACGGGACCACTATCAATTTAGGATGACAGAATCGCAGTGATGCGCTTTCTTTAGACCCAACGAAGTCGCATCACTCCAATTCGGTCGTCATAAATTAATATTGGCCCCGCTAGAGCACGTTCTTGCAGGGTGATCACTCCGTCTGTTGGGCGGCCCAGTTATAGTGATTTCCTCAAATGTTCGGATTTCAAAATTTTATCGATTCAGGTCCAAAATTATGTTACACATTCGATAATTATGTTACATCTGGCAACCCTGCTGGAGACAGACAACGGTACTTCGCGTCGCTACCGCCAGGCGCGCTGGTTACTTAAATACAATGGGAGGGGATGCACATTTATAATTCAACCTCTAACACCGTGCAGCAGTATTCCCCATCGTTAACAACAGATATCCAGTAAAGAAATTCCCCTACCTTCCATACAGCACCATTTCTGTACCAAGTAAAAATTGGTCTGCATTTGTCTGAGCATGCGGGTATTATACCAACTCCCATAGATCCATCGCTTGTCCTGCCATAAAAGGTATCTTCTATTATGCTATTGTGACGTAACCTAAAAGACTAACGCCACAATGGAGGATCCTGCCGCAGCTATGCTCGAAGCCGAAGATGGGGTGGGCTAAAAACAGGAATAGGGGCGCCAAGGAGTTGTTGGCTGATCCTCTGTAGCCAACACACAACGACTACAACTCCTAAAAGCCGCTGGTACACAAAAGGGCACAATAAAATAACAAAAGAAAAAAACGTAGTCAAATAGTATATCATATAATAAAAAACAAAATAGGTATGAAAACCAGATATGGCGATATCTGACAATATATATATGTATAATAGCAATACCAAAAAAACACCAATGATATCAACAAATTAATTATCAATGAATATATATAATATAAAAAAAAGAAATGAACATAAACCTGGGTGCAATTTAGACACCCGGTACTAACGTTGCGAAAAAAAAGAGAAAACCAAAAATAGGCGCGGATGACGCGGTAAATACACTACACGAATGGAGCTCCGCACGCGCAGCGCACCGACAGGTCAATCGCACGCACGCTAACTACAACAATGTAATCAGACGCAAACAGAAGTATCGACTGTTGCTAAATCTTGACACAAAAAAAATAGATATTACTATAAAGTCAAAATGGAATTTACAAACAGCAAAATTATTGAAGTGACTATAAACAAAATGAACCAAAATCGCAATAGCGACTAAATTGAATTTTAAACAAAATAAACTACTTAACTACGGAAATTATACTATGGCAAACAAATTAAATTTTAAAAAAAGTACTTAACAGATTTTGTTCAAAAATAAACAAACAGATGACCACAACACGCCGTGGCCAGGCAACTACATTAACAATAGCCGAACGAGGCGAAAGTTCGAACGGACGGGCGACGCGAAGTCACAAAAAACGAACACAAAATTGACGCAAAAAGCTGTGACGGGCACTACATAAAAACCAGCCGTTGGACGCGATGTTCCAGACGGACAGGCGACGTAATAATCAAACTTTATATCTGACCTTCCAGATGATAAGCAGGTCAGCTGCTACAACAAATCAGACTTGCAGCTCAGTACCAGGTGATCGGCGCTTGAAACATGGGGAGAGTCGGAGAGTGCATGAGGACCAAAGTTTGCACGAAAAAATCGCTCCCTCGAAAAATCGTTCCCCTGGAAAAATCGTTCCCCTGGGAAAATCGTTCCCCTGGAAAAATCGTTCCCCTGGAAAAATCGTTCCCTGGAAAAATCGTTCCCCTGGAAAACCCTAAAATGACGAAAAGACAAATTAGAAGAGAAAATAAGAAAAAGGAAAAGAAACAACACTGATGACTGAAGATTTAAATAAAAGATGAAAAATAAGACACTCACCACGTGGGGTTTCTCCTTGACAAATCCTGCTGAACCTCAAACGTGAATCTAAATCCCAAAAAATGGAGCAGATGACGATTTCTACAACTACAATAAACCGACATCTTCAAGAGAAGATCAACAGGAAGAGTGAAAAATGCCGAAGCGAATCGGAAAACGAAAATTCCAAAAAAACCGCCGACTAATAAAATACAAGGTAGCCACATTTAAAACTACACAAGTAACCAGAAATACCCTAGATGAAACTAAAAGGCACGCCACTGAACAAGCAGCAAAGTGGGTCAATGTCCTGCACAGATGACAGAACGGAAACATAACCTCAGAAATCTGTCAACAAAAGAAGAACAAAATTGGATGCTATTAAATGAACAACTACATAACGAAATCTTGAAAAATGAACGACAAACCTCCCAAGGTAGGCTCAGCAAATGATAAATATGAAAGATAACCAAATTCAAGACTGAAAATGAGCAGAAACAACAACAGACAAGTTACAAGGTAGAAGCAATAAGGGGACTCAAGACTAGCAGGTAAGTGAGATAAACCCTATTAGAATAGAAAAGCTAACTAGAATTAATAATTTTAAGACAGTTCTAGCCTCAACCAAATCGATAGAAACTCAAACAGACTATGGACGGAGGCATAATCGGAGAGCGAGGCAAGAAATAGGAACAGTGACAATTAAAGCAAATAAGAAACTAAATATAAGTGAAAGACCTAAAATAGGAATACAAGTATGTTAATATGAGCATGATGTAAGTATTAGTCTATAATAAAACGTTAAAAATAGAGAGAATGTTCTAATAGCGAAAATTAACGTTACACTATGCGGTTGAATTTCCAGGCTACTTTTGGCAGGAAATGTAAATTCCCTTTCGTTTCCCTCATAATTTATACGTAGCAATATGTTTCGTTCTTTATAAATTGTACTTACTTTGTATCCATGGTCTAATGGAGCAAAAGTACTAAAGTCTATTTCATCTAAATTATCTAGTAGGTGTCAAGTTTTGATGATTGTTCGCAATATGAAATAGTTCCCGTGTATCTAGATACTGTTTCATTGTAGTAAGTAACTGCTATTTCCGGCATATGAATGGTATCCTCCACTGTACTGGATAAATTAGTTACATTGGGATTATTTTCACATGCTTCCTCAAAAATTTCAGTAGGAGAATAGGAACAGGACGTCAACAAGTATAATGTATTTCTATAAGGACTTAGTTTCCTTGATACAAAATATGTCCATAAATCACACGGTGTTCCATCTTGGGTCTCAAATTGAATTATAGGGTTTCCATTAAAATGGCCAAGCTCAATTTTCATTTTGTCCATGATTTTAAATTATAAATTGTTAAACTCCTCTTTTCCTTTATTAATTATATCCTGAATATAATATTTTTCTGGATAATGTAGAGATACTTCTCGGATCCCCCCAGCTGGCTTTTTCATTTGTATATATTTTGCGCATCCTTCAGCTTTGTGGGGCCCTCCAAAATGAATTATTCTAGTTTTCTTCCCTTTCTTTCTTGCAACCTGGTACAAACAGTAAAAATTTGTTATTGTAAGTACCTACCAAAAGTAGCACAAAAATATAATTATTTAAATTTATATTTTTAGCCTGAGCCGTGGGATCTTGCTGGCATGCGCGAGTGAGTAGTCGTTAATGCTCAGCAACAGTGCCCGCGGTTTGGCTATGGATGGGTGACTCATTTCTGCGCTGTGGCTAGGGCGCGCCTTGGATCGCCTATCCAGCTCTACCTAATGAGGTTTTCCAGGTTTTCCTCATTCTCGCACTAAATGGTGGGTAGAGTACTAACAACTGTAGGTCGTTCCTGTGATGCACCTGCGGCCAATAGTAATATGCCGCCTCCTCCGTCCCGCACAAGCTATATAGCTTCTGGGGCTAACCTTAGGGTTAGTAGGAGTGAGTAGAGATATTATTATTATTATATCCGACGCCGAATGGCAAAAGGAGAAGTGAAGAAGAAATATTAAAACAATATTGGAAATGACAGATTTTGTAAAGGACATATATTTTTGTAACATTGAATATAATACCGAGTACCCACAAAATCATTGATTTGAGATTTGAACCAGGTAGATTGTTGGTACACTATACTATTGGTCTAAAAACCAACTTAAATTTCCTTCCGGTTTAACTGAGAGTTACATTCACTTTCAAATTTTAAATAGCTCTTGGTACATATCTTACTGCCGTTCCGATCAAAATTACCCTTTTTTTATAAAGCAGTTGATCGTCCCTGACTATGAAAACAATTGAAAGTAAAATTCTGAGACTTCAACATTTATTAGGAGCATCCTTTCTTTATTACAAATTGTACGGTATCTCTTGGCCTCACTTTACTCGAATTCTAGCAACGACATAGGTATTATCTACGAATTTGTTTATACATATAATTATAATTTGCCTAAATGTCAAGAAAATCAAATACAGCCCAGTTGTTTTTCTTGCACTTTTACCAAACTTCTTTATTAGTCTATTACAAAAGTGTGTTACAAAACATTTTAATAAAATTTAAAAAAACTCTAATTAGCGCCAGAAAGTGCGCAATCAGTATAAAGACCATGGGCAACTTATTTTATTTAAAGGGGGGTCTATCACAAAAATGAAAATTGTAGAACAAAGAATTCTAAGAAGAAATTTTCAATCCGCACTTCTTTACGACAGGCCGTTTCACAGATGCGCGCTAAACGATATGTCGCATTCCCTCGTGACGTCATGGCGACACCGCGCGGCGTATAGGCTGGGGCGCGCATTGTGGTCGACCAGCTGCGGCGTGTTGTACCTCGTGTTCAATAATTGTTGCAAGGTTATTTCACGCAGTTCAGTTGCAAAAATTTATTGAGCATGGCTTTCGGGTTTGAAACAAAATATAGTGAGTCGGAAATGAGGCGTATGGACACTGAAAATCTTAAAAGAATCGAAGAAAATGATAATGCGCGGTTGAACAACGTAAGATGGTGCAAGTGCACAAACTGTGTGCGGATGCCTAGTAAGAAGGAAAGTGTTTGCTGTTGGGATAATGATGAAATAACTAAAGTTAGGAACGAAAATATACATATTATGCATAACTTTGCATGAAAGTTTTGATAATATAGTTTTAAATTTAGATACTTTAAATATTGTAAGACACAATATAATATGAAAGGAAGTGCAAAAGCCACGCCGAAAAGAAGAGGTATATGGAAGTGAATAACAGGCTTTGGCGTCATCTTTCCTACAAAAATTTTACATCTTGGGTGAATTCTTGGGCTTCATTTGGACATTTCAATAAAATTGTTATTCCAGCTTGCGTAGTAAGCCAAATTCGGGAACGCTGTCCTGAAATTAATAGCATACACTGGTTTCAAAGAATATGAAGATGGGCAAGAACAGTAAATCTTATAATAACGATAGATCTGCATAAAAATAGTGTGCTTTGAAAATTGTAATTAATTTATAATGTCCCTACCTAATCTTATACGTTTATTAACGAAATTTAACAAAATAGTTTTATTCTTAATAAATCAAAACAGAATTTAAATAAAAACAGAATTGAAATTTTTGAGTATATTATTCCTTAAACCAAGATAAAAATCACGGCGATTTATTCTATTTTTCCACGCTTTAAACCGCTGAGGCTCCTTATTTTTATTAGGAAATCTATGTAAAGATTCGGACGAGTTGTTATTACACCCAAAAACACAACAATTATGGCTGGTTTATAATGGATGTTAACGTATTCCGCTAACTTAGAGTCTGGTAACTTATGCCGTTAACTTAAGGGACATGGTTCACAATGCAGGCGTATTTTAAGGTTATTCTGTGCGTCGTCATAAATTGTCAACAAAACATAACCTTATTTGATTGCGACACGAAAACCGAAAACTAGCTTGCTGTGGATGAATTAGAGACGGATGCATTTATTTGAGGTGTGTTTCCTTAACTGCAGCAGTAGTAGCAGCAGCATGCAAAAAGCCAAGAAGAAAACGCCGATGAATCAAAAACGGCGTGAGAAAGGATATGTTCCTATTTTTTTTCAATATATGAAAAATATTGACCCCCGAACAATTTTTTGTTTATACGAGAATGTCCCATAAATATTGTTCGTTTGTTAAATCTCATTCTATTCAACAAGGACGAAGTAAAACAACACAACCTACAACAGAACGCAGATACAAAACGTAAACATAAATGGCTGACGAAAAGTGGAGTTGGTAACGCATTAACGTGATTGGTCGAACTTATTCCTTATCCAAACATAAAATTCACATGGATCTTCGCAAATGCGCAATACGCACAGAACAGGATGGTAATACGGACGAACCGTTTCGATCTAGCGAGGTCAGATTTTTCGTTTCCGTCTCTTTTTTAATACGTACGGGAGCCCATCGCCAAGAGTGCGTACGTCTGAACTATCACAGGTAGGTAACATATTTGCTGCCGTTGTAAAAGTACATTAGGTCCTTGTTTATATATATGATAGACAAGGTACAGGTAAAGTTCCTAATGGCTAGCATCAACCAGCGGAGTATAGGCAACTAATTATGCACGGGCGCGTTTATGTAAAATGCTAAATAGTAAGTTGTGACTATGATTATCATCCCACGTCCCAAAGAATCGGTAGTTCTTTTATTCGTTTCGATCTTCTGTCAATTTATTTGTTGTGTCATATTTGCATCAAGCACAAAACTGAGTGCATTTTGATTCGTTTTTAAATTAAAGGCGTTGGAAATTGGGTGCTGGTTGTTATTCATTTGCTGAGAAGGTGCAAAAAGATGATGATTTGGAAACAGTAAACGAAGAAATACAGGAAACTTATGTAGCAGCGTGTTTAAAATTAGGTCTTATTGAAGATGATCACCAGTGGAAAAGAGCCATGAATGAAGCTGAAATTTGAATGATGCCCAGACAGCTGAGATATTTATTCATTCGTATTTTAATGCATGGCCAACCAATTTATCTGGAAGAATTGTGGGGAGAATTTAAAGAAGCAATGTCACAAGGCTATGAAAGACGTTACGGCAATACTGAAGGACAAAAAAAGCCTATACATATTCAAATTAGTTCTGCGGAAGGTTACAATCTTTCAATGTTTCCTACCATGCCAAAAATAAATGACATGGAATATGCAGATAATAAGGTACCTGAACCAAATAAGGCCACACTGTTTTATAAGAAACCGCACAACTCTGAAATTACAGTTTCTTACCATCGGGCGGGTTTCTACAGTACTTCGTTCATCCACAACGTCAGGCTAATCGGAACGCTTCCACTGCAGCTAAACGTATGGAAGCATCTAGCTTGTAAATTCCCGCGTTGGTGGTTTAAGCTTTTTTGTGAAAATATTAGAGTGTCCGAAGAAAATTTTTGGCCGTGCATACTCAGGTGAGGGTCTAAAACATGTTCATAAGTTTGTTTTCAAATGTCATGTTGCAAAAAGGTGTTTAACGAACTTTTGTTGTTTCAGGTTAAGTGAGCCTAATAAAGCCAATGTTATTGGGTTCTAATAAGGCCACTTAGAAACACTGGCTTTGAATTCTATGGCGCAGGTTGTTGTACGCGATTTATTCAATCCTGGGCCAAGTAAGACCTTAAAGACCGTGATGTGAGACTCTTTCTCGTTGAATAATTAAAGTGCTACAACGTGAATAATATTTATTCTAACTGTGAAGAACAATATTTCTTTATCTAAAAACAACACCACGACCGCACGAAAACTACGCAGGGTCGCCATTGTTCGTCCTCCCATCCAACTTCCGGCCTCTTCACTCACGCACATCAACCGGATGGCGCGCGAATTTCAAAAATGAAAAGGGATCACTTCATCACCCCCCAGTAAAATTTTTGGTTAATACATTCAACACATTAAACATTACACCATCACTTAAATCGTAAACATCACAAAAATGTAATACAGATTATTTTTTGCCGTTTCTATTTTCCAATAAATGAACAGTATTTTTGATCACGCGTTTAATTCTGACCAATTAAATCATTATTATAGTGAGAATTTTTTACCTAACTTATCCCAGCGGGAATTTTTTTTAGTATTTTGTTTTTGTTGATAAAACGACTTGTTTTCTGGTTTTGACATATTGTCTTATATGTTTTAATCGCAAATTGTGACATTGAAAGAATAATATTGACAGTTGTTTCATATTTGAACGTCAAAAAATAATCTTTCGAATACCACACGAGAGTAAGAATAACTTGGAAAATAATTCTCCACATTTTACTCAAACTTGTCGCCATTCGGCAATAGCCACTCGAGCCCTACGGGCTCTCGTGTCTATTGCCTGGCGACAAGTTTTCGAAAATCTGTCGAATTATTTTCAAGTTATTCTCACTCTCTTGTGATATTACTACTGAAAATTTTATTCCTTAACAATAAACAAAAGTTACCTACTGGCTAACACAAGAACACAACATTTCATTTTACATACATTTTCTTTTATTCGACAACTCTATACCGCTTTAAGTTGACAACATTATGTCGACCTACGACAACACCTCTACCATCGACAATGAGATAGGAATTTGGGCCCAACCGCTCGGATACATAGCAGGGTCCTTCATACAACAAAAATAGCTTTTTTATCTCTGCATGGCCAGCCCGAGACAGTGGATGCTGTTTTACCAAAACGGCATCCCCTCTTTCAAAATTTACTAATTTGTGAGCCCCATCATGTTTTAATTTTCTTTTTTCAGCTTTGGTTAAGATATTTTGATGAGCTAACTCCCAAACTCGGTTAAGATCATTTTCGGGCATAGGCTCGGCAACTGGGTACAGAATTAACTTATGAACATTATTCGCCTCCGATTTTCCAAAGTGCAGATAATTAGGAGTGAAACCCGTGGTCCCGTGCACGACATTGTTTATACATTGATCAATATCATTAATAGAATTGGCCCACTTAGTATGCCTACTATGACAATATGCCCTGAGCATTCTACCAATTTCCCTGTTGCATCTTTCCGTCATATTTCCCTGTGGGAAGTAAACGGATGTATGTCTAATTTTTATCTCCTTGCCCCCCCAACGATTTTTTCCAAATTTTTGATTGGAATTGAGTTCCGTTATCACTTAGAATTACATCAGGGGTGCCCACTTTAATAAAATAATCATTGTTCAATTTCCTCAAGATAGCTTGCGCAGTTGCGCGCTTTAATGGATATAGACGAACATATCGCGAGAACCCATCAATGACAACCAAAAGTTGGGTCACACCACCCCTAGAACAAGGTAGCGGCCCAATTAAATCTAAACAGACTATTCTTCCGGGGCTTTCTGGCAGAACAGAATTAAGAGCTCCCACGCTTTTATTAGAAATTTTTGATTTTTGACACAGATCACACGCGTATACTATTTGCTTAATCTGTTTCTTCATTTTTGGCCAGAAGAAATCCCGCTTAATGTGTAGATACGTTTTTGTACCCCCAAAATGTCCTATATCTGCATGCTGTTGGCGTACCAAACCCTGTACTTGTCCCTCAGGTACACATAATTTAAAACCCGGATTACTGGTCGAGCCTCTCCTAAAAAGTAACCCTTTCGACATCGTATACCAAACTAACACATTTTTTCTTTCTTTGTGACTAAATCAGAACCTTCATCACCCCGCTTACCTTTCAAATTTTCCAAAATATCAATCTTGTCTTTAATCCATTTTTCTTCTTGTTGATCATTCTTTAAGGATTTAAAATTATATATTCGCCACTCATCTTAAACATCGCAATTTCTATGCAACTTTCACTGTCCGGCGTAACAGGATCTGATACGCCGATGGGATTCCGAGAAAGAGTATCCGCGATTATGTTTTCGGTTCCCTTAATATACATAACTGAGAAGTCATACTCCTGAAAATAAAGGGTCCAACGTGATAATCTCGAGTTCCCCAGTTTACAGCTCATTAGGAACGACAAAGATTTGTGGTCAGTAACCATAACTAAATCAGCACTCAGGACCAAAGTTCTCCATTGCTTCAAAGCGAAAATGAAGGCTAAAGCCTCCTTTTCAGTCACACTATAATTCAGTTCCGGCCCTCTTAGCGTACGACTAGCAAAAGCTATTGTTTTTCTTTCCTCCCTTTCTTTATCCATCTGAAACAAACAAGCACCGAGCCCGAAACCCGAGCTATCAGACTGAATATAAAAAGTATCCCCCAAATTTGGATGGCACACTATCGACACCTCTAAAAATATGTTTTTAATATTATTAAATGTACTCTCTTCTCCTTTACCCCATACCCACTTCACGTCTTTTTTTAATAACCGCAATAGCGGCAAAGTTAAATCGGCAAAATTATCACAAAATCTTCTTTCATAATTTATAAACCCTAGAAAGCCACGCAACTCCCTAACATTTCTTGGACATGGCGAGCTTTTTATAGCCTCTTGACGGATTTATTTTTATATAATCTTGAGTGATTATATGCCCCAGAAATTCAACTTGTGACCTTGTAAATACGGATTTTCTTAATTTTATAGTTAAGTCAGCCTCTGAAAATCGTTGAAAAATCTTGCTCAGATGACTTAAATGATCATCTGGTGTCTGAGAAAACCCCAATAAATCATCCACATAGATTAAAGTGAACGCTTCGAACCCTCTTCCCAATATCTTGTTTCAACATCGAATAAAACTAGCCACTGAAGTAGCTAACCCAAAAGGCAAAACTTTGAAACAATAAGTATTGTGGTCAAATACCCGTGTACTTCCTATCCTCCTGGCGGATAGGTACTTGCCAGTATCCCGCGGTCATATCGAAAGTACTCATGTACTTACATCCATTGAATCGTGATAATAACTCTTCTGGGTTCGGAGGAGTTACTTGATCCTTTATCATGCGTGAATTTAAATACCGAGCATCCAGGCATATTCGAATACTCTTACCTTTTTTTGTTACGGTCACTAGAGGTGACACATATTCTGTTTGGCATTGTTCAATTATATCCATAGCCAGCATCTCATCGATTTGTGATTTTACACTAGCCCTATGTGCAAATGGTACAGGATACGAATTTTTAGAGAAAGGAGTATAATCTCGAAGTTCAATTTTATGCTCGTATTCTTTAGTTCTGCCTGGTTTTTCGGAGAACACCGAACGAAATTCTCTTAACAACTCTAATAGACGCCCCTTGTACATATCGTCGAAGCATTCGGCTTTATTTACCGCGTCATTCAACTGTTCATCCGAATAAACAGCGCTCTTCATACCCTGATCAACATCAACTAAATTTAAGCTTAAAGAATTTTCGTCCTTTCTTTCAAATTTAAAAGGCACGTTTTCTAGAAAACCCTCGCTCTTCATAGAGATCACGTGTGCTTTGAAATCTATACTAACCATATTTTTCATTAACCAGTCGCACCCAAAAATTATATCTCTATTCAACTTTGGTACAACAACACATATTACCTCATGTATTCTATTAGCAATCACAAACGGTAACAAAATTTGATCTTTAATTTTGTACTTTTTATTTCCCAATGCCACTGAAATGGCCAGCCCACTGATTGGTAACGTTGGAATATTATGTTTATCTCCCAACACAGTTTACATAAACTCACTTGAAACAGCCGATATTTCGCTTCCCGAATCAATCAAAACATCACATTTCTTACCCAAAACGTCCGTCTCTATAATTGGTGATAAAAATTTTTCCTCAAATTCATCATTCCCTTCCTCATCTGACAATAGTTCCGAATTTTCCTCAACATATCTCGTCATCAAGTTTATTTCCCTATTCTCCTGCCTAGTAATTTGCCCCCTCTCATCCGTACGGCCCTGATTATTCCCAGCATTTCGGTTTTGATTTTCAGCACGGTTGAATCGATTATTATTATAACTATCACTACCCCCCTGATTATAACTCCTACGCCCCTGGTTTTCATTGCGATTACTTCTGTAATTATTATCATAAGTCGACTCAATTTTTCTCAAATAGGCTTCTAAATCGTCAATAGTTTTTACACCTGCTATTAATATACCCCTTTTCATCTCTTCCGTGAAATGATTGGATAACCAATCGACTAAGACCCCTTCTTCTACTAACTCGCTCAAAAATGCCGCCTTTCCTGCTAATTTTAACGCATAATCTGCTCTATTACCAGACTCACATTTTCCATATTTTAATTCATAATATAACTCCCGTTCCTGTTCCACCCCCCAGTATCTGCTTTTAAACAAATCATAAAATGTTTTAAAATTCACAAACACATGTTCTTTAGTAGCCGCCCAGTCGGCAGCCGAGCCCCGTAAACAATCTAGAGCTAAGCCTACCTTTGCCTTTTCCGGTACACCTGCTTCATCAAATAACTTTTCTATTTTCTTTAAAAATAACATTGGATGCAAACTTCCCCCTAGATTGAATATAACACTACCTCCGCCTCTGTCCTTCCACACAGAAATGTAGCTTTTATTATTATTACTGCTAACACCTACCTCATCGTTTACAGTAACATTTCTGGCTACAACCGACATTATTTTTGATACCTCTGTCTGCATCAAATTTACATTTTTCGTTAATTCTATCACCAACTTCTGTAAATCCTCTTCCTTATTTCCGTTTTCACCTCCGTCCTCTTCTTTCGGTGCTCCACTTGCCTCTTCTTTTTGTTTCTTCGGCATGATAATAACAATAAGTATTCTTATCTTCCACGCCAAACGCTAAATCAGTCGCAAGGTCGTAACTCGTCAAACTAACGTAGTAGAATTGTTCTCTGCTAACAGTAACAATACCAGAACACACTTTCTTCAGATGCACTTTACTTATTTTTGTAGGTGTATTGTTAGGCACATAGAGGCAGAATGGAATTGCATTAAAAATAGTTTAGTTTCCTCAGCTAGGGATATTTTGGGTCATAAACAGAATGAAAGTAGGAAACCCTGGATAACAAAACATATTGTGAGTCTAATAGAGGAAAGGCGAAAATATAAAAATAGGTTAGATGAAACAGGGAAACAAAGATATAAGGCGATCAAGTGGGAAATTATTCGGAAATGTAGGAAAGCGAAAGAGCAATGGATCGATAATAAATGCAAAGAAGTGGAAGATAAATTCGAAGTAGGAAAGACTGATGAAGCATATAAAATAATTAGGAGAAATTTTAGAGAAATTGGATCTAGTACCAAAAACATTAGAAATGAGGCAGGAGATATCCTAATCGGAAGTGGGGAGAAGGCAGATAGGTGGAAAGAATATTTAGGAAACTTATATGCGGGACAGGAAGTGCAAGATATATTAGAAAGCGAAAGCAGTGTAGAGGGGGATAACCTAGGGAGTCCTATAATGAGAGAAGAGTTTGAGATAGCACTAAAAAGTTTAAGGAATAATAAAGCACCAGGTATAGATGGCTTGCAGGCAGAAATCTTAAAGTGCGCAGGTCAAGAGGTAATAGATCGTTTATTTAAATTAGTTAGTCGCATATACCTGACAGGCGAGATTCCAGAAGATTACAAACGGAACATCATAGTAGCTTTGCCAAAAAGAAAAGGCGCGGATAGATGCGAAAATTTTAGAACTATCAGTTTAACTTCCCATGCGTCAAAAATTTTAACTAGAATTGTGCAAAGAAGGATGGAGAAAAAGGCGGAAGAAATATTAGGAGAAGATCAGTTCGGATTTAGACGAAATAGAGGAACGCGCGAGGCCATTCTAGCTTTACGAGTAATTATAGAAAAAACGATAGAAAAGAGAAAGAGCGTCTATATAGGATTTGTAGATTTAGAAAAAGCCTTCGACAACGTAAAATGGGGGAAGTTGTTCGAAGTGCTGAGAAAGGTAGGGATGAAATACAGGGACAGAAGAATAATACATAATCTCTACAAAGAGCAAAAGGCAGTTATAGAATGTGAGCAGGAACAAAGGGAAGTAGATATCCGGAAGGGAGTGAGACAGGGATGTGCATTGTCACCTCTAGTTTTCAACTTATATATCGAAGATGCGATTAATATTGTTAAGGAAAGAACAGCCTCAGGGATCAATGTACAGGGCCAAACTATTAACATGCTCAGATTTGCGGATGATATAGCAGTGTTAGCATCTAGCAAAGAAGAATTAGGAGCGGCTTTGAATGAAATGGAAGCAGTTTTGACACAGGGCTTCGGCATGAAAATCAATAAAAAGAAAACTAAAATTTTGGTATGTAGGGGATGTGAAAATAGAACTAAAATGGAAATACAAATTGGAAATGAGAAGATAGAGGAGGTCGCGGATTTCTGCTACTTAGGAATTAAAATAACTCAAGACGGTAGGAGCACTAAAGATATAAAACAAAGAATGGCGCAGGGCCGAGTTGCGTTTAACAAAAAGAAACAACTGTTATGCTCGAGAACGGTTAATATAGAGACTAGGAAGAGACTCTTAACGTCGTATGTATGGAGTACGGCATTATACGGGTGCGAAACTTGGACAATAGGAGAAGCGGATAGAAAAAGAGTAGAAGCGTTTGAAATGTGGTGCTACAGACGCATGATGAAGATACCGTGGATAGATAAGGTTAGCAATAGGGAAGTATTAGAAAGAGTTGGGGAAAAGCGAAAGGTATGGAAAACAATAAAGAGTAGGAGAGATAGGATGGTAGGACACCTTCTAAGACACGAAGGAATAGTTCGTGACATACTAGAGTCAGAGATAGGAATAAAAAGAGGTAGGGGTAGGCCTAGATTAGACTACTGCTCTCAAATAATTAGGGATGTAGGATGTTCTACTTTTAGGGAAATGCGTAGGTTAGCTCAGGATAGAAAAGAATGGAGGTACGCGTCCAACCAGTCTTCGGACTGAGAACCTTATGATGATGATTTTTCACAAATACGGCCCCGTTGGTGGTTGATGTGAGACTCTTTCTCGTTGAATAATTAAAGTGCTACAACGTGAATAATATTTATTCTAACTGTGAAGTACAATATTTCTTTATCTAAAAACAACACCACGACCGCACGAAAACTACGTAGGGCCGCCATTGTTCGTCCTCCCATCCAACTTCCGGCCTCTTCACTCACGCACATCAACCGGATGGCGCGCGAATTTCAAAAATGAAAAAGGGATCACTTCAACCGGTAAAGGTCGAAAAACTAAAGAAGAAAGTTGGTACTGTTTTCTGTGCAACGAAGATGTTGTGCGCGACATGAGACTGTGTGTTGTGGGCTCAAGATAAGCCCATGAAGAGTTCGCAGGTCTGAGGAAGAGTGACCGCATATCGTCCGTATGCCCAGATTGTGAAATGTATACCAAACGCTTTAAAATTTTCTAAGAATTTACTTTACTTATTTTTGAAATTCCTTTTTATTTATGCTTTTATATTTGATGAATTGAAAAATTACTACGCGTACTACCAATATAACGATTTATTATTATAACTTGACCGGTTTCAGAATTTACAATGATTCCATCATCAGAAATGTATAAATAAAATTATTGTAAACCAATTATTATGACAGTTGTTATTATTTGTCACGTTTGTTTGTATTTGCAGAAATATATGTTCCGTTGATTTTCATGACTTTGCGTCTGTATTGATATCATGGCCTTATTAGAAACCCCCACGTGGCCTTATTAGAACATAGGAGTTCTTAATAACGCCATGTGCAATGTTTTTTAAAAAATAATCTATAAGAAGAATGATGCCGTTGGAAAGTGTCTCACACGGGACAACATAAACTACATAAACCTATGTAGCTGCAGCTAAAATTTCATGTATATTTTGTTAACAGTATCTGAGTTATTGGCTCTCAAAAATTAGCGTGGCCTTATTTGATTCAGGTACCTTATTTCAAATGAAGAACAAGCAATAGAAATAGGATGTCGGCTAATATAAACACCTAAATAAAAAGCAGAAAGAAATTGTAGATATTATTTTGGGTAAATGTGATGCTAACACCCAAATGAATCAATTTCTGAATCTTCATGTTTTTATATAGACGGTCCAGGAGGCTCCGGTAAGACTTAAGTTTATTCAACCCTTTACAGCTTACTGAAGAGAAAGAATAAAATTGTTTGTACTACGGCCTTCACGGGCGTAGCAGCAACACTACTTCCTCATGGCAGAACAGTTCATAAAACGTTTGGGTTACCTGTTCCTCTGTTTTTAGATTCATCTTTCAACATTAAGAAAAAATCAAAAGAAGCAGATTATTTAAGGAGTGTAGATGTTTTTATTTGGGATGAAGCTCCTGTGGCGCCAAGGAATGCTTTAGACATTATAGACAGAAAACCCTACGAGACTTTATGAATTGTGATGTTCCGTTTGGTGTTGGGAGGAGATTTTAGACAATTTTTACCAGTTAAAATAAATGCTACCCGATGTGAAATAGTGAATTTCAGTATCAAATTTAGTTCTCTTTGGAGTTATTTCCGTAAATTTTCTTTCACATAAAATATGCGGACTCTACCACAGGAACAAAAATTCAGCGAGTTTTTATTGGATGTTGGAGATGGAGTTTTCAACGATATGAATAGCAATTTAGAATTTTCACAGAGATGTATTGATAATCCAGATATCATTGAACGTATATTATATGGAGGAATAATTAGAGAAAAGCGATTCATAGATATGACCAAATCAGCTATTCTTTCTGCTAGAGATGCTGATGTTGAAGACATTAAGGGGATAGTTCACCATAGTCTTTTACAAGCATTTGGCATTTCCAATTTTATAAGAGAACCATTTGACACATTGCTTTAAATTTGGTGTCAATCTCCTAAGAACATATCACTCTTTCGTCTGTACTAGATTTGTTTTGAAATATTAATACTTGGTATTAAAAAATTAGTTGTAAATTTAGATCAAAAAATACCTGAAATTTACGCCGCTTTTAAACATATTTTCCATGAAAATTTTCAATTAATTCTAGTACAGCCGAAAGAGAAAGATTTCATCTTTATGTGGAAAAAAAAATATTTCGATATGATAATTTGTTTTTGAGTTATCCTGGAAAAACAAATACATCTTTTTGGATTAATATTTAGAAAATTCCCGGCGCAGACAACCAGCGTCAAGAAGAGGTACGTCGTAGATAAGTCGGAAGCGAGATTCAGAAGAATACCCCTCTGTGCGCGGCACCTTTGAAAACACTTGCCCCGACTTTTATGGCTTTTGCTTTTTGTAATAAAATTGGAACTTGAGATTTTAAATTTCCTATTTCTCCGTGGCCAGTCACCATCCGATTCCCGACAATAATTTCCAATTGAATTTTGTATAGGAGGCGACGGAAGCGTAAATCTTACCGAAATTTAAAAATGGACCGTATCCAAAAACGTGGCAAAACATTTCCCTCGAGAAATAATGCGACACGCAAATTCAGGTAGGCAGCTACTAATAGATCATCATAAGTTTCTCAGTCCTAAGCCAACCTACACTTTTCCCTAAAAGTAGAACATCCTACATCTCTAACTATTTGAGAGCAGTAGTCTAATCTAGGCCTACCCCTACCTCTTTTTATTCCCATCTCTGACTCTAGTATGTCGCGAACTATTCCTTCGTGTCTTAGAAGGTGGCATACCATCCTATATCTCCTATTCTTTATTATCTTTATTATTTCGCTTTTCCCTAACTCTTTCTATTCTAATACCCCCCTAATTAATAGTAATACTTAGATCTATACCTAATCAAAATTTCGTTATACCTACCGCTTTTAGAGGAAACAGATACAGAAAAATTTGCAATAACTCCAAACAAATATTGCAAATTATTACACCAGGAGACGCAACCTCGGATGTAACCGATGGGGGAAGGTAGATGAAACTGCTTGTACAGGGTGATTATTTTATCAGGGGAAATGCGTTTCTCTCATAAACGAGCAAAGGAAATTACATTCTGTAAAAAGTAACACAGATGTAATTTAAATTAGGCCATAACTTTATAAAAAAATATTTGGGAAGAATTTGAATTAGGGAAAAAGACTCCAAATTAAAAGGTCTTCTCAACTTCTCGCGGTGACGTAATAAAAGTGGTATGGTGTTGGAGAACCATTTTCGAGGCACATCTATTGTCCCGTTTATAAATTCTTTATTTGTATACTAATTTTGAGGGATAGTCAGTAGAAATATAATACTTTTATGTTTTTATTGAAAAATATGTCTAATTTCCTTTACTCATTTACGGAAGAAATGCATTCCTACGACTCTCATTTTGCATCTGACATGGGCGTGATTACGTTATACCGATCTATACGCGAACAAAAACAAATATAGGTACCTATTTTATGGTAAAATTCCTGGGCAGTACAAAAACACAATAGGCATAAGCCGCCTATAGTTAAAATCACCTTACTTTTTATGCACGTCACCGGCTTCATATCAGCACTGTTGCCACAAGAGTTTATGGTACTCAATTCCAAAATATTAAAATTCAATTTATCTCTCTAACTGAATTCAATGGTAATAAGGGTCCATTATTTTCCAAAATAGTTGGTAAGGGACGCTACAAGCTCCTTACACCAAATGTTTAAGAACTTGGGCATTATACCAACAATAACTACACCGATAATAAATAACCAGGAGCACTATTTTAGTTCTCAAAAGAACAGATTTTTACCGCAAAAGATGATGAACAAAGAAAACAAGGGTTTAAAACACCAAAAACAACAAAAGTTAACGAAACTTGACGCTTTCAGAATATCAGCTGTCAAGTCAACCGGGAAACGTCAACAAATTAAACGGCAATCATGCAACAAAATAGTGTTGTTTAGACATTCAAATATTTCTTTTTCTTTTTTAGCACATTCAATTTATATGACTTATTTTACGTAAGGCGACTCTCAATCGTTACATTTTGTGACGTGCATAAAAAGTAAGGTGATTTTACCTGTAACTATCTGCCGTTGCCAATAAATATTAAAACGAAAATTTTGTACCTATACAATAATCCAATAGAATTTGTGTATCTACAGTCACGTGTTCAAAGACAGCCAATCAGGAGAACATTTAACTGAAGAGTGCTTATGGGCTATTTTCACTTATGTCATCTGGATTACTGTAGCAACGGAAAAATGTTTAATTTGCACTGCTGTCGAATTTTTTTCACAAAATGTCATTTCCAAGATTCGGAAATCAATCCATGGAAGAAATCCACAAATTGTTCTTTTTGGGCAAAAAATTTTCTTACCAAATAGCCCTCGATTCTTGATAATTAGAAATAACTTGATAAATTTCCTCAAGCGGGTTTCTCTGTGGCAACATACCTCCGCCTTCGGCGTCGGGATGTTGCCGAGCAACCCGCTTTCGAAAATGTATCAAGTTATTTCTAATTATCAAGATCCTTGGGCTATTATAAGTGATAATTGCACATAAGCAATACTAGAATGTGTGGTGGGTTTCAAGCTTTATTTTCTTCCAAAAGTGTAACCCACCCTTTAGAGATAATAAATCATACAGATCGTAAAAGTCAAGTATAGTTGACATCAAAAGCAGCCGAAAGTGAAATAGGGCTATTAGAATTTTTAATGTAGAAGGGAGATAGATTCCGATACCGGAGGTGAAATGTGGAGTGGGAAAATTAATCCCCTAGGATGCAAAATACTCGGTAATGATATCGTGTCGTGTGTCTATGATAATCCGATCGCGGATTCTTATGTTCGAGTTCTGCGGACTATCCCCTTAACAAAAAAGTGTAGAACTGTTAGATATAAAAACAGAAAAAAGTATATACAAGCTTGGATAGTGTTCAAAATTGTGATAATGGAGATTTAAACGATGCTATTTTTCCTGAATATTTAAATACCTTAAACCCGTCAAATTTTCCTCCACATGAATTGAAGTTGAGAGTAAATTGTATTGTGATGTTGGTTAGAAATCTCAGCATTAATGAAGGCTTATGTAATAGTACGAGATTGTTAATTTTACAATTGGGAGACAATATCTTACAGTGCAAAGTTTTAACAGGCGATAAACATGGAAATATAATTTTGATTAACCGTATAACGTTGCACTGTGAAAATGTTTATCCTTTTATTTTTAAAAGACGACAATTTCCCGTTAAACTAGCGTTTGCATTGACTATTAACAAATCACTAGACCAAACATTCGATTAAATAGGAATTAATCTACGTGGCTTTTTCAAGAGTTCGTTCTTGCGAAAGATTGATAATGTATTTAGGAAATCAAAGAAATAGCCGTATAGTTAAAACCTAGGTTTTCAGGGAATTATATCAGATGTAAATTATTATGTTATCTGGTAATAATGCGTTTCTTTGAAGTCATGATTTGACTAGGTCAGTGAGCGCGCGTAGCGCGCGACATGACCTAGTGCTGTAAGATATAAAATATCGCCAACTACTGGGTTACCGGCATAAGTTAACATCATATTCTTTTGTATTATGAACAGTCTCATTTATTTGCATGTGTTTATATTTTAAGGTTACAGCATAAGTTTAAGTTAACATCCATTATAAACCAGGCATTAGACATTTTAACCTGTGCTCTTAACTCCACCTTACGCAAACTTTATGGATGTCTCAGGAAAATACAAACAAGGGAAACTGCAAGCAACAACCGATTTGGAAGAGCGGCACGGCGTACTTAGCGGCTTAAGAGCGCCCGCCAAGTGTCGCCATGACGTCACGCGCAATAACCGCTCGAATTCAGAAATGAGTATCTCGAAAACTGTTGCAGTTTTTTAGATGCGGATTTCGCTTTTATTCTTAGAAATTTTTTTACTATTTTTTCATCACAAGTTGTATTTTTGTGACAGACCCCCTTTAAGGGAAAACTCCAACCAATATAATTATGTATTTTGTTCATATCTACCATCAATTACTAACCTTTTCTATTTCACCCTTCGTCCCACTTTTGCTTTAAGACTTATCACATTTTCTTCTTCTAAGTTGCTGCATTATATCTTTAACTTGTAATATTTTTTGGTGAGAAAGTTCCATAAAATCTTCGTCACTGTCGTCTGCAAAATAACCGTTATAGCTATATAACAATAAATTATATATTTTATTTGTGTTCTTATTTGGAACAGTCATTTAATTAGAGACAAACTGAATAACAAATTTAAGACCTACATCGCAATAATTGCTGTCTAATTTAGTGACACCCAGAAGAATAGAACCCTTTCTATAATAAATTTTGCAGTACCAGAACATAAAAATATGCATACCGGACTTTTTTCCTTTTGTTTATTATGATCAGAATATATTCTGCGTTCGCCACTTCGTAACCTGCAGCAAAAGAAAGTAAAAAAATAATATGTAGTTAATATTATCTTCTATTACTTTTTGGTAGAAGTTCATGATGAAACAAATAATATTAGTCTGCGAACTACCAATATATAACGTTTAATTTGTAAAATAAAATTGTAAATAAATATGACACTAAGGGAACGTTGACAAGGAAACTTAAAATTGACAAAACAATACAAATAATTAAAATAATGATATCCATGAAATAAGCTAATCTAGAAAACTGAATTTCAGTATTTACCTACGAGGTATAAGAAAAACACAAAGGAAATTCGAATACTTCGTAGCTTGAAGGGAAAAAACATTGAATTTAAAGAAAACCATATAGGAAAAAAAAACAATAAATTCAATTGAAAAAACCTTCAAGTGAAATATCAGAAAAAAACTAAATAAACACTAGATCCATGGATTCTTGACAACTGACAACTTCTAATCTTGCAATAAACTAAAAAAGAGGAATAAGTCAATAAATGTCATAATGGCAATAAGAGGTTAGAACTTCAGAAAAAGGTATGCAATAGAAAACCTGTAATACCGACATCTGAGAATTATTGTGGTCAAAAGATACCTATTTACAAAAGTTTAAATAAACTAGATTGTATTAAATCAACTTGGTCATTAAGTAAGTTATAATTTTTATCATTTTTATAGGTTTTTTCTGGTCTTAAATTTTGCTTGCTGCGCATATCATAACTGTGTTCCATCTCGTATTGTATAAACAATGATATGTTCTCTGTCACAAACTTTACTGCTTCGCAGATATAGATACAATGCTGAGTTACACGTCATATTTCGGGATTATGCAGATATATTAGCTCAGAGTTAAATATATGCATACATATTAAGTCACAACTGTGTGTAATACAGAGCAAATGTATCACTGTATCATACAATGATACCACCGGGCTTCCGTAAATATTGGCTTAATTTTTCTTTCACATTGTCCCTGAAAAACTCCTTCATACTGTAGTAGGCAGCATCCAGCAGAAACGTCCTCAAGATTCTGTGCAAACAATGACTACTTAAGTTTGTTAATTCACTAGGAACTCTATTGTATATTCCAATAATACCTACTGCATTGTTCCGTATATGAGTTGTCATAGGTTTTTTTGGTCTTAAATTTTGTTTGTTGCGCGTATCATAATTGTGTTCCATCTCGTATTGTATAAACAATGATCTGTTCTCTGTCACAAACTTTACTGCTTCGCAGATATAGATACAATGCAGAGTCAAGATTTTTTTAGCAATGAATACAGGCTTGCAAGAGTCTGTTTATTGCACATGATAGATATTTCTTATACACCTCTTTTGCAGCAGGAAAATTCGCTATACATCGACAGAATTGCCCCATAATATAATTCCATATTTGATAATTGAGTTAATATATGAATGATAAGCTGTTTTCGCTGCAAACACGGTAACATGGCTGGATAGCATTTTCAAAGCATATGCATAGCTTAATTTTTTTGCAAGCTTTTATACATGTGCTCGCCAGTCTAATCTTCTATCTAGCTCTAATCCCAGAAATCCAGTAGGCTGAGTTCATTTTATTAAGGCATTATTGATGTGCACCGATAAAGCGTTACTTTCAATTATTGGGTACGAAAATTTTATTAACTGTGTCTTATCAATGTACAATATTAGGTTATTGTTTGTATAGCAGAGGTTTAGGTCCTCAACCGTGCTTGTAATGCTGCTAACCAAGTCAAGTTCAGAATTTTCAGAATACGCTACCGATGTATCATCTGCATATGAAACAACTTTCTGCTTTATCACAATGGGAAAGTCATTGATGTACGCTATAAACAAAAGTGGGCCGAGTATCGACCCTTTTTTACGTGTAAAAAGTCTGAAGCCGTCAGCTCACCAGCAGCATTGTTGAATAAAATGGGGCCATTGGGTAATTTGGGCCGATGGGATAGCTCGTTCGTGGATGATAATAGGGATGAAGTTTTTGTTTATATATATATTGTTTGGTAGGTTTGTTTAGCAATAGTATTTTGGAAGATATTTGTAAGATCAGGAAGTTCATTTAGGTTCGTAGTTTGTTTGGTATAGGATATTTTATTTGGATTATTTTAGGAGTTGTATTTTGGATAGTATTTGTGGTTGGGAAGTTTGTTGTAATTTGTTGTAAATTGTATAGGAAATAATTTTAGGAAGCACTATGGGATGCAGCCTCACACCCCTGGTTTTATTGCTGGGTTATAGGGAGGGTAGGTAGTAGCAATTAACGAGACTTTTATCATTAATGTCGATTTATTTATAAAACAAGAATTTATATACATATCACAAAAATAGCTCGACAATTAATTTTGACCTAAAGAGGAAGTAATTTGCTGATGTAGTTAGATGTAGACAGTTTGTAAGTATTAAGTGTTGCATTGAAAAAAGCTTGCATTCTGAAAGAAATCTAGTAAATTGTGGTTTTGTTGAATAAGCTAAAAAGAAATACGTGTGTTTCGCAACCAGGAACTAGATATTTCACTGCTAGCAGAAGATTAATAATGAACGTCAAGTAGGTCAAATTAGTTTCGGAATTTACAGAAAAAATAAAATAAATATAATTATGTTTAATGGTTAAACATTTTGGCGACTCCAAATTGGACTAGAATGGTCCTACTGAAGCTCTCTTGCTAGCATCTTGTTGATAGGTTCCAATTCCATGGTATTTTGTTCTTGAGTATTTAATACTCTTGTGCTGGACTCGTTTCTTGCTGCTGTGGTTACTCTGGTGATTCTCCATTGTTTCCATACCTTGTAGATTAGATACATAATTCCAATCATAGCCACAGTTGTAGTAATGGATATGCTAGTTGGAATTTACCAGTGATGTTTAATTTTCTCCCAGATAATATCATTTAACGTTTGTTGGATATGTTCTTGTTCGCCTCTTAATTGTGTCAAGTCATCGAATGCCTTGATGACGGGCTCTTTCTCAAGATTTTCGTATTTGTTTGGCAGTCCTATGGTCGTATTGATGTTGACTTCTCTGGAGAAACTTTCCAAGACAGTTATATTATCGTGCCTTGTAGCCGCTATTACGTTTTGTTTTGTTTTAATGGTGCAGTCTTGAGACACTTGGATAATTCCGGTTCCGTTTAGTTTCACATCTTCTCTTGCACCACTACATGCGACTCCGATGAGTGTCGGTTCTTTTGGGATAAATAGCCAAGTGTTGTCCATGTATAATTGTTTCCAAATGATAGATTGTATTTTGTATCGTATGCTGTTGCAATTTGTTATTTCTTTTCTTTCGTAAATTTCGTCTATTATGCAATTTGGACTGTTTTCTATACTTCGGACTGCAGTTGGGGTCAAATACTTAGATAAATATACCGCCTTTGGACCATTGCGCATCAATTCCGGTCATGCAATAAAAAGGGATAGAAAATTAAGCCATTTTTACCTACTCGCGGTTGATTGGTGGATGTGGTCCAATCAAATCTGGAGTTGCTTTCTGGCTCAACAACTGACAAGTGTCAAGTAACATAACCAAAGAAAATATTGTTGTTTAGTTACTTATGTTCTTTGGTTTCATGTTTTGAATGTGATTTAGTGATTTAAAATCCCTTACGTTTATTCTGATCAGTTGGAATAGTTTAAGTGTTCCTTTTTTGTTTTTGTGTGAAGTTTTCATGTCCTAGTGCACCCGTATACCTGCTGTTCCTTTGGGAATCAAAATCGTTTAAAACTAATATAATTTTGACGTAAAAATATAGATTGTGAATGTTTCCTGAGTCAGCCTTCTTATTCCACGTGATTGGAGCCTGATGTTTTGACTTGGAAGCACAGTTGCTGAAGCCACCGAGACCCAGGTTGCGGACAAACAAACAGAGCACGGGATCATCGTGATTTGTGCGTGGAACTGAACTAGTTCATTTTTATTTGTATTAAACATACACAATAAATTGTGATTTTTCTGTAATTTGTCGAATTTTTCAATTGTTATTCTTACAAGGTCAATAAAAATACAGTGGAACTCCCATAAGTCAAACCTCAGCCTCAAGGGGAGCAAAAAAATTGAGTTAAAGAAACTTCGAGTTTAAGAACATACTGTCTTGAACATTTTCACTTGCGCACAAAAAATTAAAAATGTTAAAAACTGTCACCTAACTGCTTAGTTGTCGGTATTGTTATCCTGGTCTCAACGCCTTCACTTTCATTTTCTTCGTTGCCTTCGCTGTCGGACATTTCGCAATTAGACGAGTTCCATTGTAAACTAGACAAAATGTCATCATTAGTTGGAAATTCTGCAATTTGGATGTCGTCGTCGATGGCAATGTATCCTTCTACGTCAATATCTTCCATCTGTACCGATTCCCTGTATTTCGCAAGCGTTGCCCTTAATTCAACAAGACTAAGATCATCTTCATCCAACCAATGATGTTCATTTTCACGAATGTCTGGAGAATCCGGCTTTCTTAAAACAATTCTGAATTGTTGTTGCTGAGACATCTGCATACCATGCTCTTGATATTTCTCTAGTAGCATCTAAAGTTACTGCTAATTCCATGGCAGCGATAATTTGTTTCAGAATCCATTTCCGGTAATTCATCTTCAGGTTCAAAGTATGAGAACTTGATTGACTGAAAACTCTCATAATGTACTGCTCAGCCAAGTTAATGAGTCTAGAGCTCTAAATGTACATACTTATAATCAAATTGTTAATATAATAACAACTTTGTACGACTAGACACTAGACACAAAATTTTCTTCTTACAAAAGAAAATATAAATTCATGTCCAAAATACCTGCTCTTACCATAATATTACAAAGTTACATTCTCCGTAACAAGAAGCTTTATTAACTACAATGTGCTTATCAAAATATTGTGGTTTCTTGATAAATATAGTATACATTTTACTGAAAATTCTTGGGTTATGTTGTTTGACAGCTAAAGTAGGTAAAAATGGTGCCAAGGTCAAGTTTCAATTTTACAAGTGTAGTTGCACTCTACATATGTGGTTGGGGTGCACAAATACTTGTTTTGACCCAGTACGACAGCGTTCTTGAATTCTTCGTCTGTTATTTCGAAATATTCTTGGGTGTTGTAATCCACCGCTAATAGGCCATTCGGTATCTCCAGCACCAGTGTTGTGCACAGATAACCGTTTTTTTATCTAGATAAGATAAAAGATAATTTCGAAAAATATTATCTAAATACAGATTATGATTATGATTTGTCAAATGATAATCTAGATAAAGATAATAGATGAAGTATAATTATCTAGATAATTCAATAGATAATCGTGAGGGGAGCTGTCGCTAGATTTTAGTCAGTCCACCACTGAACAAACACGCGTGTTGTCATACCAGCGTCAACTGTTGCATTGTTGAGGACTTAAATAAAACAAATTTACTGAAAAAGAGGGATGTTGCGAGTTTTATGAAGCTACGGATTTTTTCCTTTGAAAATATATTCGAAATATTATTTGTTATCTAATGCCTCCAGATAACGTGTTTTTTCATCTAAGATAAGATGATAGAAAATTGATTATAGTGACATCTTAGATGCGATGAGAGATAACAAAATTTTATCTAGATAATTTATCTAGATAATATTATCTAGATGATGCACAACACTGTCCAGCACCCAGTAGGAACCATTGTTGATGTTTAATGGTATAGGTGTGAATTTTAATAGGACGAAGTCGTACACTTCTGCCATTAGAAAGTATCCAAACACATGAAATGAAGATTCACTTTGTTGGATCTTCGTCTTCCACAACGGAACTGGTAGGATGTTGATGTTTGATGGAAATTTCTTTACGGCAGATTTAATAATTTCTTCTATATGGGCTGGTGTCATAAAGTCGTACAAACTTCCTCAGCCGAAAACAATGTTTGTCAGTTTCGAATAGGTTTGTATGTTTTCTTGTATGAAGTTAGTTGCTACTTGGTAGGTACTTAAAACGTGAATGCTTAACTTGTTCGCGTCGACCTTTCTGTACCATCTGTTCATGTCGTTAACAGCTTGTAGCCCTTGGTTCAACTTTTCTCTAAAGTGGTTCAATTGTTTGAATATTCTGTCTTCTGTCTCGTTAAATTTGGATAATGCAGTTACCATAAACTTTGTTTGATGGCTTGAGGCTTGTATAAGTTGTTTTTGGTTGTTATCTAGTTGTTCTATGTCTGTATACACTTCATCGTTCACACCAAAAATTGAAATAAGAAATTTTCCCAGGAGTCCACGTTTTTGTCTGGGTTGTGCATTTTGTAACCCAGTCACTAACCAATCCATTTGTTTCTTCTGTTCTCCTAAATGATGTACAAGCATATCGCATGGCGTTTCTGCTATAAGTTCTCTGGTTTTGTTGCACAATTCCTCCATTTGAATGACTGTTTCTTTTATTCTTGTTGAATCTCTTGATATTTGTTCTTTATCTATTTTGTATTCGATGCGAAACGTGCCTCTTCCTAACTTCGAATGACCAATATGTTCGATATATAGACCTGGCTTCGGATAATGAACGGTGTAGGATGCGTTGATTGCAGATATCATTAACAAGAATGATATTAGGAGCATTGGTATTATCTTGAACTTAGCTTTTTGGAATTTGCTTTCTGACGATTTGGATTTATGGGTGGATTTTATTGGAGGCGTTTTAGTTTTGGTAGTTTTAGGATTAGTGACATTTAGGTGGCATTGAGTTTTTGTAGTAGGAGTAGAAATTGGTTCGTCTGTAGAATCGAAACGCAATGGAATTAAGGAGTGTATTGATCGTTTTAACATAGTTCCACCTGCTTTTTGAAGTGTCACCACTCGGATTGTTCCATCTTCTGCAGGATGTACTTGTATTATTCGTGCTAGAGGCCATTTGCTCGGATTTATATTATCTTCTTTGAGTAGAACCAGTTCTCTAATTTTCAAATTTTGATGTTGTGTTTTCCACTTGTATCGTAATTGAACTCTGCTTAGGTATTCTGATGACCATGCATTCTAGAAATCTTTTTTCATTTTTTGTATTAATCTCAATCTGTTAGTTAGGCTACTATTTATTTTGGTATTTATCGGATCGGGTGGCGATACTAGTTCACGGCCAATCAGAAAATGGCCTTTCGTTAAGGCTATTACGTCATTCATTTCATTATCAATTGGGCAGAGTGGTCGGGAATTTAGACTTGCTTCTACTTGATGCATGAACGTGACGAGTTCCTCGTATGTATGACTCGCTTGAGATGATGTTTCATCGATTTCACTCCTGCTTCCCACAGGCCCCCAAAATTTGGGGCGGATGATGGGATGAAGTGCCACTGCGTACCCAAGTTCGCCATGTTTTCTTGGGTATGATTGTCTGACACGATTTTGTTAACTTCTGCTTCAATAATTTTGCTCGCACCAACGAAATTTGTTCCATTATCGCTGTACATGTGGGCACATGGGCCTCTTCTAGATATGAATCTTCGATGTGCTGCTAAAAATGCATCCGTTGTCATATCGCTCACTACTTCGAGATGAATAGCTTTGGTTGACAGGCAAATAAATATTGCTATGTACCCTTTGTATGATTTGTGACCCCTGCCTTTTGTCGCTCGAATTTGGATGGGCCCTGCATAATCCACACCAGTGTGTGTGAACGGTGGTGAAGGAGTTACTCTAGGAGTAGGTAATTGTCCGATTTGTTGTTCAGCAGCTTGCGCTTTATACCGTATACATTTAGTGCATTTGTGTAGGATTGATCTAACAGCTTTTTTTCCATTAATAATCCAAAATTTTCTCCTCGTATAGGCTAATGTGGCTTGGTTTCCACCATGTAGTTTCTTGTAATGTGCATGTTGAATTATTAGTTTCATAATATTGTCGTTGTATGGTATTATTATAATCGGATGTTTTTGGCTGTATCTTAACGATGCATTCTTAAGTCTGCCTCCTACTCTCATTATCCCTTCCCTGTCCAAGAAGGGAGTGAGTGGAGATAGTTTGCTGAAGTTGGTTACATAAGTATTTGTTTCCAAAGCTTTCTTATCTGCCCTTAATTCAGTTGAATAATTTTTATAATTTTGCCAAGCAAATAAGAGATGAATACAAAATGTACTTCAATACTAACGGCGCTGTATCTTTCCAGGAAAAAATGTGTTTTTCGAATAAAACGTATTGTAACAAAGAACAATAATAAGTGTTATTTGGATAATTTAAAATATTGATATACCTATAAAATAAGTTAAACAATACTAGATGTAAGGAAATAAACTTCTCGTGAAAAGTAGTGGTTGTTTTGCACACGATGCTTTATAAATGTACTGCATATATCTACATTCTGTACATACCTCGTTCTGAATTTGTTCGTTGCCACGGGAACCCGTATTACTGCAGACAGGAAAACGACATATCGGGCACAGAAAAGGATAACGGCAGACCGGGCAAACCACATACATGTAAACAACCGAACGGATCTCTGCATATCGGGCAAACGACAGACCGGGCAAAATTTAGACTACAACTTCACACTTGTTATTGTCCACATGTTGGCGAAGATGTCATGTCAGTAGTTGATCAATAAAATATTGATGGTAGAAGTATAACTTGCTGAGAAATGGGTGTAATTTGTATCTGTTAACTTTACATCTACATGTTAACCGTAGTGCTAGGTTATAATTTAAATTTAGGCATATATTTATATCTGGTTGTAGGTGAGAAGTGAGATTATTTTCCTTGCATATAGGTATTTACCTACTTTTTTAAAATATACTTAGTAATCACCAGTAAACTATTCTTACTATTTTAAGTGGTTTTTCAGGAGCTAGTGGAATTTCTGGCCAAGCAAGACCACATAAAGTGACAAATTTATTAACACTTCTGTAAGTACTAATATCGATCTTCCAGAGAATCTTGCCAAAACGATTTTAACAATTGATGGTGTTGGTATACAATGGCTAATTTTTTTAGGTATGTACTTGAAATTAAAGAAAGTTTAATAATATTTCGAACAGAATCTGCTGGTGTTGACTGAAAAACAATTGAGTGCAGCATTTTTGAAATATCACTTTCAACTCCATTAATGGAATGATCAATTTTCGATTGCACCATTGCATTTAAAATCAAAAAATAATGAAATTATAGGGTGTCCCAACACTTATAGTCAATTGTTTTGGGAGTTGATGATTGTTCATCTAATCAGTCTGCAGTGGCTAACTATTTTATTTGAAATCGAAGAAAGTTTGTTAACAGTTAACTGGACATAGATAGTTTAACAATTTTTCGAATAAAATTCCGCGAAGCTAGCAGAAAAACAACTGAGCATTGCATTTTTGAGATACCACCATCAAATTGCTTATTTGAATGGAACACCGAAGTATTCCGATAGGTAGTGGTTATAATTTCTGCTCGGAAAATTATTAATTTCTTCAAACGGTCCAGTACCACTCAAATTTCTAGAATTTCAAATTAGAAAGTTAGCTGTTGTAGAAGTTTACTTAATGGTTCTGTAACTCTTAAACAGTCGGCCCTAGGTGGTACCTAAAGTTGAATAATATAACTTGGCGTATGGGTTGACACGTGCATGTGAATTAATTTGTTTCGACATTGACAGGACTGTGACACTAATACTAGTTTCCATGATAACCTTTTTGGGACTTACTAATTAGTACGAAACAAGCAGAGACGTACAAATATATTGTTACCCAACATTATAAATGAGAATGAGTGAAATAAAGAGTTACAATGGAAAATCTTGATTATTTCATCTTGCGTTAATAATTAGCAGCCATATCAACTGGTTGCGTGCGAGAGAGACATCAAACTAACATAATGCGTAGATTATTTCAATCTTACGCCAAGTTGTATTATTCAGACTTTATGTCACTTTATAATTTTTCACGTCGTATTTTTTTGATTTTAAATGCGATGGTGCAATCGAAAGTTGGTTGTTCCATTTAAATTAAGCAAGTTGGTTTTTCCATTTAAATTAAGCAAGTTGATAGCGATATCTCAAAAATGAAATAGGTACTTAATTGTTTTTCTGTCAACTAAATTCTGTTACAGCAATCGTCAAACGTGATGGCGACAGCCCGCGCAGGCAAGGCCACGCCCTAGTTTCAGGCAGTGGCGCGAGGTTCCCTGAACTATAGATGAATTTATTATGAAGTTAATCGTGCGCCACTGACAGTTGCGTGCGTCCACCGAAAACCAATCCCCGTCGAGAGGGTGGTGGATGAATAGTGGGGATTACTCAACTGCGCATCTCTGTTGCTCGCCATCACGTCTGACGATTGCAGTAGAACAATTATTATTAAAATTTGACAACCTAATAAACTTTCTCCTATTTAAAAAAAAAGTTAGCTATGGTATAATGATTCTGTGAACATTTGTCAGCAACACCAAAACAGCTGACTGTGTGGTAGATCATCTTAAAATTTCTATGTATTTTTTGGTTTTAAATGGTGCAATCAAAACTTAGTTGTTCTATTAAGGAAACTCAGAGCAATATCTCAAAAATTCCATGCCAAATTGTTTTTCTTCCAGTACCACCAAATTCTGCTTAAGAACTTTGTTTAACAAACTTTCTCCGATTACTAATAAAAAAGTTAGTCATTGTAGAATGTCTCGGGGAACAGTTGTCAGCAAGTCCAAAACACTCAACTGTAGCAGATCTCAGAACCAAGATTATTAATCTTCCAAATTCCATAGGGAACTCCATTACCAAAGAAACTCAAGGTTCTTGAAGCCCAATCTTTCAACTGCTGCACACCAACCACAACAGGTAGGCTCTTATATTAACAGAAAATTAATTACTTCGGTTCCCAGTAGCCCACTGTCAATGATAGCAGCAGGGCCAGACAATCGAATGGATGCTACCAATCTGGTTATGCCTCCTCTATCACCAAAACAAGAAGTTTCGATGGAAATTGAGTCAGTTAGTGAACCAGTACCAATTACAAGAGTTATTGCCCCAAACGTCTGGACCTTTAAAAGAAGGGAGATTTAAGGGTCAATACCATTCAGCACGGCTACTGACCATGCTGTCACATTGTCAAGCCCAAGTCATTGCAACTGAAGGCGGATTCATTCAAGTTCTAATAATAGAGTAGACATGTTCAGTTCACTTAAGCTTCCGTTTCCTGCAAAAGCAGTGCCGTCATATAGCAGCCGTAATATGGCGCTGCATTGTGTCTTGGAGTGATTGGAAAAAATACAGAAGTCGTGGCGTTTATTATTACCAGAATAGGTAATTTTATTGCACTATATTATAAATAACTGTAATGAATTTATTCTGTAGGCTTTCAAATAGAAGGTCTGATAAGTATCATATGACCAAAGTTGCCGCCCTCCATGTGAGAAATCATCACTCTATCAACTATCAAACTTCACCATCAAAAACGTTAACGAATTACTTATGCGCTGTACTGCCACCGTCTTAAATATAATGGCACCCCACTTCTACTATGCGGTGTTCAGTACCTACTGTTTCCTGGAAACCAAGATGATTATTACATATGATTATTACATATGGAAATCTTATAATATTACGATCGCTATATAATGGCACCACTTTCTTGGGAAACTAGCTTAAATATTGTGTAGTTGTTGTAATAGTTGTGTTACCCTTTGCACTGTAATAATAATATTACAGATACCCTAAAATAATTAGGCTTTCTGTATGTGTAGGAATGATGTTGGATAATAATTTTAAACGATGTACTAAATCTTAGTTTCTTAAATGTACTGATGATTCTTATTAAAGTAATTGTTACTGTTGTTCAGTTGCGAACATATATTAAATATTCATTTTGCAAGTTTTGTTATAATTCCGTTTCTGTATAATTTTGTTTATCGTTTGTCTGTTAAAAACCCATAGCATTGCAGGTATAAGTCAAACTATGTGCACTTAGTGAGAAACATCCTACAGTGTAATCTGATACAGGGCGAGGTGCTGTACCGGTTCGTTTCTGTCACCAATTCATTTTGCTGAACTTATACTCTGCATTAGTTAGCCTTCTGGTTTATATATCTTTTTAAGTGTTTTTTTTTTGTTAGAACGGTAGAGTGGTAGATTTTATTTTTTCTGTAAAAAAGAAAGCAGAGTGATGTCTGGGCACTCGTCGAACGAGTAGTGTATGTATATTGTGCTGTAAATAAAGTGTATAGTTTTAAAGAACGCAGGCATTTTTAATTCAAACAAAGATAATTAGCACAAGCAGAGCAGTGGGTAATTACGTGGTGTGGTCAGAAAGTAAGTTTCGCCGCAGCAGTTTCTATACAATCCACTACTTTTTACAACTGTAATGGCAGAGATAAAACTCAATGAAAGACAAGCGTGCGGTTGTATCGACAGATTTCAGGTAAATTATTAATTATATTAATCGTTAAGGTAGTTAGACGGTCAAACAAAAGTTACAAATGCATGATAGGATCCACTGCAATGTCTTCGACTGTCGGCTAGAATAAAAATATGAAATTCTTTTTGTATATTTGTTTATGTAGTATGGGAAAATATATGCAGATCTGGACTGCGCTTAAAGTGCTCATCACATAGGTCATGTCATGTTCTATCCTAAGTTACGTTTAGCATGGTATGAAATCATAATACAGACCAGTCCGCGAGACATATTGTATAAATTGAAGGAATAAGTACTTAGGTATTTGTTATTTGACTGAAAACCTCTAGAAACCTACTTTGAATTCATCCTTTTCATATTGCATAAACATGCAACAAAATAACCACTCACAAGAAATGTGCTTTAAACTCTAGAGGACGAGTGCCAAACAATCTATTATCACGGGCAAGTCTCCCCTGTGGTATTATGTATTTCCATTAAAACAGCAAAGGGGACAAAATAAAGAAAACAGTAGGTGGTAGTGCTCTCAGTTACCATTATTACAGAATCACCAAGAGATAGTTTTTTAGGTCAACACTATAACAGAATCACCATGATGTAGAATTCTCAGTTACTATTACAACAGAATCTCCAAGATGCAGTGTTCTCAACTGAATCACCAGTAATAAATATAGTGTTCTCAGTTACAATTTTAACAGTATCACTAAGTTGTAGAGTTCTGAGTTACTATTACAACAGAATCACAAAGATGCAGTGTTCTCAACTGAATCAGCAAGAGATAGTGTTTTCAGTTACAATTTTAACAGAATCACTTAGTTGTAGAGTCCTCAGTTAGTATTAAGTACCTATAACAGGATTACCAAGAAGTAGTGTTCCGAGAATTACCACTAAGTACTAAGTACCTACATCAGAATCGCCAAAAGGTGGTGTTCTTAGTTACTGTTATAACAGAATGACAAATATATATTGTTCTCAGTTATCATTGTAGGTAACTGAATCAACAAGAGGTAGTGTTTCTCAGTTAGACTGTAACAGAGAATCACCAAGATGCAGTGTTTTCAATTACCTACCTTATTATGACAGAGTTATAAAGTTATAGTGTTCTCAGTAACCATTACAACTAAATTAGCAAGAGGTAATGTTCTGTTATCACTATAGCAGAATCACCAAGAGGCAATTACCATATTTTAACAGAATTGCAAAGTAGTAGGAACTGAATCAGCAAGAATTATGTTCTCTACTACTGTAGCAAAATCACAAAGATGTAATGTCCTCAAATCTCAAATACCATTATAATAGAATTAGCAAGATGTTGTTGTGTTACTAAACTGAATCACTGTAGGTACTCCGTTACCACTATACACAGATTTAAAAAGTTTCTTTTGGGAAATCCTTGCCACTATAACAGAATCACAAAGATGTTGTGTTCTCAGTTACCATTATAACGGAATCACTAAGATTATAGTGTTTTCACTTTTATAACACAATCATGAAGATTTTTTGTGGTTAACTTAGGAGGCACACAGAGGTCGTACATAGAATCTAAATTTGTTTGGTTCACGGCAACCCTTGTAGTAGAGTTGTAGAGTGAACTGAATTTGTAGGCATTACACCTAGACTCTAGAGCTGATGCAGTGGGAAGAAAAAAAATCGCGGATCCGGGTGGTGAAGAAGTGGAGTCGAGAAGTTGAAAATCGACAGAGTGTCTCTTCTTGACATTCTCGATCTTGAGGAACGCGAAATTTTCCACAAATCGAAAATATATTTTCACCCCCTCCCGGGAACCGTCACTAAGAATGGTTTGGGGCGCGCCGCTGATTTCTTGTGGTCATCTTCGGATGCGCAAACAGGTTAAGTATATATCTAGAATCTTATTTTTTTTGGTTCACAGAAACGCTTGCAAGGTTTCTTTTTAGACCTAGACTCGAGGACTGTTGGTTAAAAACGGATCGGATCGGTAGAACAGTAGGTCTTCATCCTTCGCTCGATGTGCTTGAGGAAGAGTCACACGAAAATGTTCGGAAATTAAAAAAAATTATTGTATAGCAATCCTGGAGTGCCCGGTGTCTACAAGCTAACCAGATAGAAATACCCCCTCGTAGTTAAAAGAGAAAACATAGCAAATAATTGACAAGAAGTGGAGATGAAAAGTTGAAAATCGGCAGATCGGTAGATCGGTTCCTTTTGTCATCCTCGACCAAGATGCACAACAAAATGTGGAAGATCTGAAATAAATTTTCATCCCTTCAATAATATAATTTATTATACTATGTACCTTTAAAAATGAGAGGGGAACTATGTGTTGACCTACCTTGACAATAAGCAATAATCAATTATCAATATCTACTCTTTGACGATAAGCAAAAGAAACAAGGCGGCGTTGAGACCTCATTTCCAAGTTTTTAATATTCGTTCCACAACAAATCACATGAATGTCCTCAGTTTGGCTGGTCCACTATATTATTATTTTAAACGTCAAATTGAACCCTAATGCGCAGGCGGGAAAAATGACTAGTGTGAAGTTGTAGTCTATATTTTGCCTGTATGCCGTTTGCCTGTCTGCGGGATTCCCGATCTGATGAAATCCGGTCTGACGAAAGCCCGATCTGCGTAAAGACTTTTCTGAAATATTCCTGTATGCAGTTTGCCTTTTCTACCGTAATATATGGCACCGTTGCCACTGTTGTCCTCTACATCTAGATTTGATATGCCTTTGCGAGGCATTTCAGAATCTGCTCTAAAACTCAATCAATCATAGTACCATAAGGATGGAACGTAGACGTCGTCAGTAGAAGTCCCAGACTTAAGAGAGTTTATGACTTTTTTTAGTTCTCGGCAAAAACTGCATCGCATTGTATGAATTTTTTTAACTACAAAGTCCTTATTTTTTGTATTTTAAAGTTTTACTTGGACTTTTGCACTAGTTCTCAATACGCTTCATTTCTTGTGTTTCGGTCCTTATACTCTTTAGCCTTTGTGTTCCAAAGACACGTATATACAGGGTATCCAGTTAAGAATGGGCCATACTTTAAATCTAGCTTCCTTGGGCCAAGAGAAACCGATCTGAACCAATTTATCTCAGTACAATTCTGCTTCCTTAAAAAGTTATGGGCCTTCGAAGAACAATTTTTGATTTAATTTTTTCATTATTTCTCGTGCATTTTTAAAGTTATTTCTGTGAAATTTGGTATAGGGAGGTTTTTTGGGTAACTAAACAATAATATGTACTTACTTTTGATTTTTTTACCTGGTACAAATTTTAAAACAATTACTAGTTTTATGGAAAGAGCACTCGATTAACTTTAAAAAAGGTATACCTGTTGCGAGTCCCTAAAACGTACCGCTTTAGAGAAAAATGCATTTAATGTTAATGCTAATTTGGTATGCTAATGATGCCGATCAGAATCCGGCCTCCGTTTTAAGCACATTAATCGTGGTAGACGTCAAATATACAGAAACATGAGACCGCCAACAATTTTCATTTGTAAAATTAGAAATAGAAAATTCTTCGGAAACCCATAAGGAAGCAAAATAGTACTAAGATTAATTGGTTCATATCGGTTTTCGAGAACATTCTTTTGGAAAATTTGAAAATCTGTTGAACACTTCGTATTGTGTATGCTTTGTTGTTGTTTGATGACACATCTTCACTTCTTGTTCAATTTGTTGAGTTTCTTGTAACTTTGGCCATTGTCTTTCGTTTTTTATCCATTCAGGGCCTTCCCACCATATTTTATGTTGTTTTAGTTTTATCGGGTCCATCCCTCTCGAAATCACATCAGCGGGATTATCGGTAGTGCCGACATGACTCCATACCTCTGGCGGTGCAATGCGTGTAATTTCGTATACTCTGTTCGCAACAAAGGTCTTCCATCTTAACGGATCTCCCTTGATCCAATCTATTGTAATCATTGATTCAGTCCAAGCGTAAATTTTCCTTTTTTCTATTTGTAGTGCCGTGCTTGTTCTTTTGAATAATTTGGCTAATAATACAGCCGCGCAGAGTTCGAGACGTGGTAATGTAGTTTTTACTCTTGCGGGTGCTACTTTGGTTTTGGCAGCTAGTAGTATGAGTTTTGTTTCATTGTTTATCACAGTTCTGCTATAAATGACAGCTCCATATGCCTTTTCGGAAGCGTCGCAGAATCCATGTAATTCCAATTCTTCGTTATTGTAATTTATCCATCTGGAGAGCTTAATTTCTTGTACAGATTTTAATTGATTTCGAAATGTTAACCATTTCTTTGCCATGTCTTCGTTTAATTGTTCATCCCAAAGTTCTTGTATAATAATTTTTGCTTTTATTACAATTCGTGCTAGCCAGCCCAACGGGTCAAATAATTTTGCAATTTCAGATAGTACATTTCTTTTTGTTTGGTATTCCAGTAATTGATATGTGCAGTGAATTGTTGCGAGAAAAATAACCAACTACAATACACACAAAATGGAAATATTCAGAGAGGAATTACAATTATTACAAACTGGAATGAAATTATATACATTGATGACGTTAACTTAGCTTATAACAACTTCTCAGGTATCTTAACAAACCTATCAAAACAAATCTTTACTACTAAGGTTGTTAACACAAACAAAAAAACCTGGATCACGAAACGTAAAAGACAGATGTATATACAAAAAATAACCGGTGAATTAGAATCTGAAATTTGAAATTTATAAAAACTACGGGAATTTACTAAAAACGGTCGTTATTCATGCTAAACAAATGTCAAGGGAACAGTTTTTTAATAATGCAAAAATAAATCAAAAGCTACGAGGTTAAAGAAATTACGGGTTCAGATAAAAATCTTAATAAAAATATTCAAAGCTGATTCAATAATTGCTACTCTAAGTAATTTTAATAATTATTTTGTCTGCAGTTCCGGATAAAAAAGCTAACAATAATAATTATTTCCCTAATATTGTAGATGAAAATAGAACTATTTTTCTGGAACCTACAGACTATATGGAAATCTATAAAACAATACAGTCATTAAACAATGCTAAGTCAATGGGTCATGATAAAATACCGATGAAGCTTTTAAAATACATAGCAGATGTAATTGCGGAGCCACTTTGCTATATTATTAATTTTTACTACTCTCTAGTGGAGTATTCCCAACTCTTTAGAATGTGTAATGTGTTATTCCAGTCTATAAAAAAGGAAGTAAAGCTGATCTAAAAAACTACAGGCCGATATCCATTTTCTCAAACATCTCAAGAGTTTTCGAACAGATTGTCTATGCTCGACTCACAACATTTATAGAAAAGAGACAGATACTAAGTGAGAGTCAAAACGGCTTCAGAAAAGGGAATTCAACTGTGAGTGCCATATAATAAGTGAAATTATACACTCACTTAATGACAAAAAGGAAACAGAGACAGTTCTATTGGATCTGTCTAAAGCTTTTGATAGTGTTGATCATGATGTACTAATCAATAAAATAGAAAAAATACAGCATAAGGGGCATTGCTAATAAGCTAACTTTGAATAATCGAAAGCAATGTGTTATGGATTACAATTGTTTAACCATTAAACATAATTATCTTTATTTTATTTTTTCTGTAAATTCCGAAACTAATTTGACCTACTTGAAGTTCATTATTAATTTTCTGCTAGCGGTGAAATATCTAGTTCCTGGTTGCGAAACACACGTATTTCTTTTTAGCTTATTCAACAAAACGGCAATTTACTATATTTCTTTCAGAATGCAAGCTTTTTTCAATGCAGCACTTAATACTTACCAACTGTCTACATCTAACTACATCAGCAAATTATTTCCTCTTTAGGTCAAAATTAATTGATAAGCTATTTTTGTGATATGTATACAAATTCTTGTTTGATAAATAAATCGACATTAATGATAAAAGTCTCGTTAATCGCTGCTACCTACCCGCACTATAACCAAGCCATAAAATCAGGGGTGTGAGACTGCATCCCATAGTGCTTCCTAAAATTATTTCCTATACAATTTACGACAAATTGCAACAAACTTCCCGACCACAAATACTATCCAAAATACAACTCCTAAAATAATCCAAATAAAATATCCTACACCAAACAAACTACGAACCTAAACGAACTTCCTGATCTTTTATAAACAAAAACTTCATCCCTTTTATCATCCACGAACGAGCTATCCCATCGGCCCAAATTACCCAACGGCCCCATTTTATTCATTGGTCCTTCGAGCAAAAAATTGAACTATCGCCATGTTCTCAAGTCCGCCAATAAATTCGAAGATGGGCGAGCTGAACGAATTAGCCCTACAACAAGAAGAAAATGGAAGACAATTGGTGAAACTCCTATCGAACACGAAGAAAGATTCCGCAAGATGAAAAACGGAAGAATACTCGTACATCAAGAATCGCCTTTCCGAACTTGCTCAAATATGGGATAATGGGATGAAGTTACCAAGAATGACAAAGCAATGACCGAAATTGCTTTGCCGCACAATTACTTCGAATCCAATTTTTTTCAGTCAGATGAAAGAAGTATATAACGAATTACAAGCGCATCTTGCAGATTGCCAAAAGAGTCTGCAAGGTCACAAAGTAGAAATACCAATTACCGAAAATATCGAAGCCAAAAACGAAAAACAAATACTAACGACGATCAAAGCCAAAAATTACGACTCAAGAAACAATCTATTCGAATAAACCAACTACTAAATTCAATTAAACAAGTTGAAGAAAAAATCCAAGAAGAAAATTCCAAATACCGATACGAATCCCTACTACGAAAAATTTCCAAACAATAGGATGCTATGTAGTTAATATTTTCTGATTTTACTATTTGGTAGAAATTCATGATGAATTGAAAAATTACTACGCGTACTACCAATATAACGATTTATTATTATAACTTGACCGGTTTCAGAATTCACAATGATTCCACAATCAGAAATGTATAAATAAAATTATTGTAAACAAATTATTATGACAGTTGACAAGGAAACTAAAATTGACAGAACAATACAAATGATAATGATATCCATGAAATAAGACAACTAGATAACTGAATTTCAGTATTTACCTACGGGGTATAAGAAAAACACAAAGGAAAATCGAATACCTCGTAGCTTGAAGGGAAAAAACATTTAATTTAAAGAAAACCATAATAGGAAAAAAACAATAAATTCAATTGAAAAAACCTTCAAGTGAAATATCAGAACTAAATAAACAAAATATCCATGGAATCTTGACAACTGCCAACTGCTAATCTTGTAATGAACTGTGTGGTCAAGTCTATGTGTTGTCTATGTGTTGTCTATGTCTTGAAGTCAATATCGTGCGATAACGAAATGGTTACAGCATCAATCTTTAGGAGACTGTACATGTGTGCAGATGTATTTGGTTTTATTTTATAAGTATTCGCTGTGTGATGAAAATATCAAAATGGGACGAAAATGTGCAGTGCCTAATTGTGTTTCAGGTTATGTAACGTGCAAGGAAAGGTTGCGTTATTTGGAGTGCCTAACAAACTGTTATTATTAGTTCCTCGACAGGTGAAAATTCCACTGCACCAAAAAGACAACGTCTCGAAAATCGCAAAGCGGAATGAAAAGTTATTAAGTAGTTGCAATTTGAATGATTTCGTAAGCATCCTGAAAGTTTAAGAAATAATTTTAAAAAACTGCAATTCGATGAGGCAATTTTTGAGGGAGTTATGACATGATACATTTTGAGCGCGCCGCATTTCCTACGCCAGAAATGTAGAAAATCGGCCAGATTCCCCTCTCGCACTTTCCCTCCTCTCGCATAGAAACTCGGACAAATACTACTCATCTATTCATCTTCTGTATGCACGAGAGTCGCTATACTTGTCTTATCCACTTTGATATGTACACATAATGAAACTGTAAACTTCCACTGTAAAACATTCAATGTGTTCCACAATGCTAGCCTGACCTATACATGGGACCTCATTGAAGTTAACCCCTGTGGCTACAAAGATACACGAGCCCCCATGTACTTTGCAGATTCTTGACCAACATGATGCAAGAGTGAAACCTGAGAGCTTCACGAAGCGCAACTCTCCCTCCGACATCCAATGATCAGTGAAGTACAGTATGCGGGGTGTATTCCCTCCCGACGAATCGATAAATAGTTCCAATTCTAAGATTTTATTTTTTATGCACTGGACATTCTGGTGCAGAAATTATATTCTTGTTAGATTCATTATTGACTTGCTTAATGCTAGTTTCAGCAGCACTGTTATTATCAGTTATGCAAAAACCTGTTCCAGATGCACTTTATTATACAGGGTAAAGTCAAATCGTCGGTAACCAACTCCCCTGGGCCAGAACGTTGGATCATATAATTTATCTTTGAAGTTATAACCTACTCCTACCATGAAGCACTTGTTCTGATCAAGCTTAGACAGAAAATTTGAAGCAAGCGTCGATCAAACAATTTCTACTCAAAGATATATGAGAGCAGGAGTACCACATATAACCAATTTAACACATGTTAATAAAGGTCTTCAGTAATCAAGAAATCAAGATTGCAATAAAAAGTACAAAAACAGTCTCTTTGTTGTATAGCCAATTGAAAGATGAAACTCCTAAATTACTTCAATCAAATTTAGTGCATGCAGTTACTTGTGGTAATTGTCTTCAGAAATACATAGGTCAGTGGTTGAAAAGTCGTAGGTCATTTCATAAAGGTGACATAACTCAAGAACAAAAAGTGTGCTTTGGCCATACATGCCAACGAATCACATGACATTGACTGGGGAAGTTTGGAAGTCAAAGCCAGAGAATGTAATTAGAAGAAGAGGTTAATATTTTATAAATGTGCCACATAAAGAAATAAAAAAATACAATTAATAAGAAATCTGATACCCAACAGCTAAGTAACACTTATTCATATTTATTAGAATTCCCATTTCCCACAGAAATTTATTATGGGGCATTAGATGAATGAATGTTAAAATAATTAAAAATTGTTTTATCGAATTGGCAATAATTTTGATATCTGGGTTTGCTATTCTGTTTAAAACAAATTTTCTCTTTGATGGCAATTCTATAGAGATATTGTCAAAATTATAAATAAACGATTTTTTTTTAATTTTTTAACAATTTTATATATAAAAATATAATTCTAATTTTAAAGACTATTTCATATAAAAATTATATTCAAGAAATATTTTAAATTGTTTAATGTGATGCTAAAGTTTGAATCTCACTTTACGTGAGATTTAACAATTAGTTTTATTGTCACTGTTTTAACGAATTCTTATTGTAGTATTTCTGACGAAGACGTTAATATAAACGTTGAAATTTTGAAAATTTGAAAGAAAAAAGAAAAAACGGCAACTTCGTTGAATTTCAAAGTTTGTTCAGGAGTTTCAACCGTGAGTAATGTGGATTATTTATTAAAAATAAAGAGACTTTATTCTGTATCAAGCTTTCAGAATATTTTTACTCCTTCATCAGGATTTCTACAATAATAAATGATTTACAAATTTGAATCTTAATTAGAAAGCACATGTCAACTCACAGAATGTGAGGTTATATGAAGAAAACCAGCGAACACTGCATTAGTCTTGTATAAACAACACTTAGGACATATACATCTTCATCAATTGCACTAGTTAAACAATTAAAATTGACAATTAACTGATCAGCACAATAATTAAAATTTAAAACAAATAATAATACAATAATAATAATACATTTATTGCCATGGCTACATAAATCCACAAATAAAACTTAAATTCTTAACACCCATGTAGCATGGCAAAGGGTTGGCATTCAAGTTCCCGAGAAAAACATATTCTCAGGTCTTGATCTTCCATGCCAACCCAACAAAACTAAAAACTAAAAAAATATATATATTTTAAAAATTCCTATAAAAATAAATCAAAACGTGCGGCGGTCACAGAACACACTCAGAAGAAGAGGAATGAATGAATGTGAGAAATCAAGACAAAAGAGCAAAGAAAAGAAGGAAGAAAGAAAATCAGAAGAAGGCAAAAGAACGGCAAGCATAAGGCGACTAAAACTACAATCGTCATGTTACTTACTGCTTCGATATGAGAAGTTTGCGATAATATTTTTTGAAAACACACCAGGGCGAACGGAGGTGTTCAGAATTGACTTCAACTTGACAGAATCAACTTCAAAATCGGAAAATCGTCTTACTATCATTTTGCAAATCTTTTGACAATTGGTACTACCAACAGAATTGTACCCAACATAAAATCTATACCACCAAAATCCCCCAATTTCACAATATCCCCAACTTTAGTAATTTAACCCCTCCCACTATTAAATGTTTATGATTAATACTATAATCAGAGTGCCTACTCATCGAGTGGACCATAGTAGTAGTCCAGATGCGGATCTGTCAACAAATATGTATAAATTGAACTAAGATCATGTGTATCTGCTTTTTATTTATTATATTCTGTTGTTTATTAATATGAAGCATTTCCAAAACCAATATTTTATTATATTTATTTTCCTTTTTAATAATCTTTACATTTTCAAAATCTATACTATGGTCAATCTCAAACGCATGCACAGCCAGAGCATATCTACTCAACCCTTTTTTATGTAACGTCAGTCTACTTTTTAACCATTGAGATTTTTGTCCTATGTATATGCCAGGGCAATTTTTACACTCAAGTTTGTAGACCACGTTATTTGATTATTGATATTATTTTACTTATTAAAAATTCTTGTTTAATTTGTGCCAATGTAACTTTTAATATTTTATTGTCAATTTTATATTTGTTATACTTTTTAAATAAATCTTGACAAAGCCCCCGAACGGGGGCGAAACGTCGATTATATAATCAGTTATTTATTTACGAGTATGCCAGAATTTCAAAAAATTTAAAATATTACTTGTTAAACCCTCTACATTTGGTAACATTCAAAATTTTATGACCTCAACACCACCCGTCAAGTCTGTAGAACGATCTACATTTGGTCCACGGCCAGGTTGTTTAGTTTGATTTGTTTCAAAAACCAATTTAGAAACCATACCCCTGGGGTAACCATTTTGTGATAATGAGTCTCTCAAAATAGGCTATTTTTTATTTATTTATTTCCGGTGGCAGATCTTGGTGATACGATTCCTCATTTCCTTTATGACATTTTGAAACCTACAAACTTTGGTATGCAAGAACGGTACGGCTCCGTCAACCTCAGTTTCGACTGTGAATTGTTGACGGCGCCGTACCGTTCTTGGATACCAAAGTTTGTAGATTTCAAAATGTCATGAAATTGAAACAAAGAAACTTAAATCATTCAGTGCCACAGATGCCAGCAACACGGTCACGCACAGAAAAACTGCAATGCTGACTTCAAGTGCGGAGATAATCATTCAATGCAACTTTGCACTAAACCCAAAACCATAGCTCCAAAATGTGTAAATTGCACCGGAGAACATCTCCAAATTCCAAATACTGCTTTGCCAATCCGACCAACTTCAAAAATCCATCTAAAATCACTCGTGAACCGTCGGAATAAAACCAATCCAATGCAAACTCTCAACCCGATACCAAAGAAAACCCAAAAAGCAAGGAAAACTTATCCAATTCATCCAAAACTCTTTCAAATATCCTCAGAGAAATGCTCCTCAACTTTTCGCAAACAAATCTCACAATCTCTCACGAACAAAAAATAAAATTCCTTGATCACACTTAACAAGTAATAAAATTGTGCAGCCAAAATGGCGCAACTTAGAAGAATTCCCGCATCTTTCAAACTCGTATTCTGGAATGCCAATGGAATTCTATCAAGAAAAGAAGAACTTAAGGCATTTCTCACAAGCAACAATGTTGATATATTATAATTATCCGAAACACACCTGAATCCGGGAAAACGGTTTCAAATCCCAAATTACATAACACATAGAAGCGACATAATTACGAACCCTGTTGGTCAGACCGCAATTCTAATCAAGAAAAATATTGTACACAACATCCCCTAAAGAAAAACCTATCCCTAGAAGCAAATAGGATTATGCCCCTAACAAAAACAGAAAATTCACATCTGGGCTGACATCTACCCTCAAAAACATAACGATGTAAAATACCTCTTCGAAGTTTCCATCCCAATAATAATGGCAGGCGATCTAAACGCCAAAAACCCAGCATGGAATTCGAAAACCACGAACAGACATGTTAGACTACTAAAACAGATGGCGGATTTGAACAAGATAGTTATATTTGCATCTGAAGAAACTACCCACATACGCGCGGCGAACAAAACCACTGATATACTGGACATCGCTCTCTTGAGAGATGTCTCCATACAATACGACATGTACGCGGTTCATGAACTTAGCTCGGACCACCTACCAGTAATCATGAACTTCAGTAACCCCATTGAGAAAGATCTCCATATCAGCACCCACATCAAATGGAATCCATACAGAAGTTTATGCGGAAACATTAAAATTCCGATCATTACATCGGAAATCGAGCTAGAAAATACACTCACTACTCACGAACACGCAATCCAAGCCACTAGCATAAAGACATCAGAAAACCGTCAAGCTATCTTACCCACAACTATCCTAAACCTTATAAAAGAAAATAACAACGCCAAAAAAACTTTATTACAAAACCCATTCTCCCATACGCAAAGCAGTGTTGAACGATATCACCAACACAATTAAAAAAAACTTGGAATATTACAATGAATCATGGCAACAAAAACTTGAAGACATTTCCCAAGACTCCAACAACACAGCAATATGGAAACTGATACGAAATATGCGGAAAAAGAAAGCATCATCCTGTCTTCTCCAGACAAATCAAACCTAAGCCTTCACAGACGACGAAAAAGCTGACGTTTTTGCAAACAGCCTCGAGCTTTAGTTCACTCCAAACCCCACTACAAACTTAGCTCACGTTTAAGAAATAAGTCGGCAATACGATGCAATTAAGCAAGCACCGCACATCCCAGACTTCAAGCTCGTCACTCCGGACGAAATACAGTTCATTATCAAAAATTTATCAAACAAGAAAGCATCAGGATACGACAACATTAGAAACCAGGCAATCAAAAACACCCAAAAATGTGGAAGCTACGTAGAGGCCCTAGCAAACTCCATCATCCGACTATGCACCTTCCCTAATCGTTGGAAAGTCGCTGAAGTAATTGTAATACACAAACCAGGTAAACCAAAGTCGGATCCATTCAGCTGTCGCCCTATTTCACTACTTTCAACAATCAGTAAAGTTGTAGAAAAAACTATCCACACTAGACTTCTAGATATCACTGAGAATAATATTATTATCCCTCAGTTCCAATTTGGATTCAGATAGCTCCATTCTACCACTCAACAAGTTTCACGCATGTTACACCAAATAATCAAAGGTTTCAACTACAAAGAATCAACTACTTGTCGACGTTGCCAAGGCCGTTGACAAAGTCTGGCACGAGGCCCAACAACAAAACATCTACCACCAGAACGATTGAAGCCGTGGTCCCCCAGGACTTAGTACTCGGTCCTCTGCTCTTTAACATTTATAAGCACGACCTTTCTAAACACACAAAAACTAAAATAGCCCAATTCGCAAACGACACTGCCATCTTAGCAACCTCCAGAAGCCTCAAGCTAAACTCTCGCAGTCAGATCAATATACATAATCTTCAAATAGTAATCAACAAAGCCCTTCGGTTTGCGACTAATGCACCATGGTATATCTCAAACAATCAAATCAGAAAAGAACTACACTTCAAAAACTTCAAAGACATAATCCACACCAGAAGATACAACACACTTGAAATCATAAAGAACCTGGAAATCAGCAATAGAAAAACGAAAACGGAAAACTGACACCTACAGAGAGATAGTAAATTTAGATGCTAACGAGGAGCAAGAAAAGAGAATGAAAATAAGAGAACTATAAAGTAACAAACACTACAAAAACAAAACAAAACGGGAAAACAGAGCTGACGAGGCAGAAGGAAGAAAATTCCGGTCCTTATAAAAACTTCAAAAATCCAATGGTCAGCCAGAGTTAGTGACAGTCGTCGAAACACGGTCGTAGGCTTTGCATCGAGAGGTCACGCATTTCGTTAACGCTGCAACATAGTCAAACGTCAACATAGAGCCGTCATTTGAACAAAACATTAAGAAAACACTACCAATCACGCTACAACGGCGAAAGACGGGGAGGTCGTCCCAAATTGTGTAGAAACGACAATGTCGCAAAACGCACAATAAAACACCTCGCTACCGCTAACGAGCAGTCTCGGAATCCTTTCAGAATTGAATGAAGATGTCATGGAAACCAATACCGCTAAAGAAAGCATACCAACCCAAATAGCAACTACAAAAAATAAACCACCTCCCATCACAGTGACATCAAAAGTAACAAACTTGCAGATGTTTCACACCAAGATCAAATCAATTATAGAAAAACCGAGGCTTCAATATAATAGCAGCGGAATTAAAATACTTACAGACAGCACCGCCGACTACAATAAAGTAAGAACTAATCTGGACGCAGCAGGTATTGAATACTTTACGTTTACGTCAAAACTACAAAAACCTGTAAAGCTAGTGCTGAAAGGAGATTTTCATGCAAGGCCCAAGTAGCCAACAATAACATAAAGGTAACTGATTGTATCAAACTAAGATCGAGGGATCCCAGCAAACCATCCAATCCATTCCTCTTGTCCGTTAATAAGGAAACACCGATAGCCGAAATTACAAAAATACAATACAAAGACCAGATGGGAACAATATTCACGAAAACTAGTGAGAACGCAATGCCACCGAAGGTTCACCAAACTGCACCCAGAAGCCGAGATGCCTGACCAAGAAAGGAGATCCTGCTGCGCCTCAAATGCAATGCTGCAACTGCCATGGACCACACATGGCAAATTAAAATGGTTGCCCGAAGTACCAAGAATACGCCGAAAGAACAACACACGTAAGTACAAAAACCTAATAAGTGCAAAACCAATGCAACACACTGAAGCACGCACATCCACACAAAAAAATTCACAAACCTCCAGGAACCGATAAGGGATGACGCACATTGTTTAGGGTAAGGATTTAGTATATAAGCTTTCCACCCCTGCGAGGGTCACATCAGAGTCATTCGTCGTCGTCGCATTATTCGTCATCGTAGAAGAAGGCCAGAGCGCACCACACCGCGAATAGTGAATAGTGAAAACCAACAAAATAAAATTAGCAAAACCAAACTACACCCGCGCAAAATATTTGCGACGGACGTAGCCGTACCCAAAGCCATTATCGGCCGCATTAAGCAAATATGTGCGGCGGAATTAAAAGAAAAGTTTTATAACATAGAAAACCAACCCACTAAGTCATTCACCACGAACGACCATCAACCCGCAATGGCTACGGGGACAACCCTAAAATTAACCAACCCCTTTGGGGCGTTATCCCAACCAGAAAATGATGAAATAGATATGGAAACGGAGCAACTACCCCAAGCCTCCCAGCGGCAACTACGCGGAGAGGCAAGTCAAGCAAACAACTCAAACACTGGAAAACCCGAGAAACCTCCACCGATCATTGTTAAATCAACAATTTGAGATCACAAGGCCTTCCACACGGAAATAAAAGACATCATCGGCGACAACGCCTACAATATACAATATCAGCCCTGAAACACCAGAATATATACAACAACCATGGCAGACTTCATAAAACTAAAAGAAGAGCTCCGAGAAGAAAACCTGGAGTACTTCACGTATACACCTAAAGACTCAAGGCCGAATAAAATTGTCGTGAAGGCGGCACCATTCCTAAACAACGAAGACGTCAAACAGCAACTACAGGCACGAAACCTTAAAGCAGAGGAGTGCGTAAAACTAAAATCAAGGCGCAAAGGAAGCTCCAGCTCCTTCCTAGTTTCGTTTAACAAATCTAACACACTACAACAGATCAAAGAAATCAACAACGTCAGACTAACATGGGAAAAATTAAGCAAAAAATCAAGAATGGCCCAATGTCACAGGTGCCAAGCATTCGGCCACGGAAGCAGCAACTGCACAATGAATCCCAGATGCGTAAAATGCACCAAACCCCACCGCACAGAAGACTGCCCCATTAAAACCCACATGGGAGGAACAGTAAGCTGCTGCAACTGCAACGGCCCCCACACGGCGAACTACTCCGGATGTCCCGTCTACCAAGAATACATCGCAAAGCTAGGTAAGGCAAAAAACCCAGCTAATAACACCACACCCTAAACACAACCCTACACACACAATAACGAAACTTTCCCCACTCTCAAGTCTCACAACAATAACACCGTCCGAATGTCCTCAGAGCACCCCCAACAACTACTATACAGTACACCGACTTCCAGACAATCCTTAAAGAAATAAAAGAGCTAAATGAAATATGTAATATCAATAACCTCTTGAAATTAGTTCGCGAACTTAAAGTCAGACTAGCAACATGCCAGGACAATTTTCAAAAATTATCTATAATACTATCTGAAAAATACTGCGCATAATGGCTATTCCACGAAGTATTAGTCAAGTAAAAATAATATCATGGAATGCTCAGGGCATCACCAACAAAGTAAACGGCCTACAAGAGCTAGCGGATAGACTAAACATTGACATTATACTGATCCAGGAGTCAAAATTAAACACTAGGCCCCCCACCAAAACTCAAAGGGTACAACAGCCTTAATATCCCAAAAGGCGCACACGGTGGCTTAATTTTCTACGTAAAAAGTGGAATCAATCATACCGAAACCCAGTTAAACACAAACGTTTGTGAAGCAGCCTCCATTCAAATTAAAAATTTGCGAATCACCTGCATTTACAACTCCCCTGCAAAAAACCTAGACCCATCAGACCTAGACATAATATTAAACACCAGGCACAAACACCTAGTCATGGGCTATTTCAACGCCAGAAACCCACTCTGGAACTGCTCATCGCTCAACGCCAGCGGTACCTTGCTGAACAGCTACTCACGAGACAATGATCTCATCCTCCACTTCCCGGATAAACACACACACCATCCCACAAATGGAGGCAGACCCGCTACACTCGACCTCGCACTGACAAAAAACGTCGCATTGGGAAACTCAGAACCCTAAACGAACTTGACTCCGATCACCTGCCCATTTACACCGTGCTCAAACTGCACCTGCCCATCACCCCCCCCCACACCCCACCATCTATAGACAAATCAACTGGAATACATTCAGACAACTGATCGACTCCAAGATCAACCCCATAACAATCGAAACCAAAAACGACATAGAATCAGTTGTGGACAACTTCACAGAAACACTCCAAGCGGCACTCCAGGAGAGCACTCGGACAAAACACAAAAAACCGTACAAACTACCCTTAACTCAGGAAATAAAACTCCTCATCAGGAACAAAAATAGGCGAAGAAGCCTATATCAAAGAAACCCTAACCTAACACTAAAAAATGAAATAACCAATTTAACCAACGAAATCAACGCCAAAATCCAATCCATCAAGGCGCATGAATGGGAAACCCGCCTCAGAAAAATAACACCCCAAACGAAAAACAAACTGTGGACTATCGCAAAAGGCCTCCGAAACACAGGACAAACATTACACGTCAACACAGTCCAATCACAAGCCGGCCCAGCCGAAACAAACATCAGCAAAGCTAATCTCATAGCCCAGACTTATTTCGAAACACGCAATGTCACAATGAGCTTCGGCAACCCCACAGCCACTGCAGCAGTCGAACAAACCCTCCAACGCTTCAACGCCACAAGCCCGGCAACCCCAAACGAAGATATCACGACCCCCAATGAGATTCGACTCATAGTTAAAAAACTCTCGAACAAAAAAGCCCCAGGGCAAGATAATATAACAAACCAATATAAACCAATATAACAAATCAACACAGACAAAACTAAGTTAACCTACTTCATAAAAAAGTTAAAAACAAATAAACAATTTCAAAACGTCACCAAAATCAATTTTTTTGGCAAAGAAATCCAACAAGAAAACACCACAAAATACTTAGGGGTCCACCTAGATAAGCGGCTAAGCTATAACACACACATACAAGAAGTAAAGAAAAAATCATTAAAGGCCCTCAATCTTATTTTCCCGCTTCTCTCTAGATACAGCCCAATAGAGCAAAAAATTAAACTTCAAATCTACAAAATATATATCCTACCGATCATGCTATACGCCTGCCCCCTTCCCGGAGGTCTGTCACAGAATGGCCCGCACCGGCAAAATCATGAAGGTCGCGGTAAAAATCTCAAGAGCGTGCAAAGCGGGGTAACACGATGAGAAAATTGAAGGCGCTTTCTTTGATAGGGAAATTTACACGTCACACCACCCCTCTCCAAAAAGAAGAAAAGAGCACAACGTGACCTTTTCGTTAAAGTTACCGCCGCTGTAACACAAACAGGTGCAGCCAAAAGCATACTTGACCAATAAACACAAAAAACAGGGGGATCCCCAAAAATATACGTGAGGTAATAGTATCTGCGCGTACCATACGTCCCGGAATAGGATACTTTATCGATAGGTCATAATTATTGGGCCTAGTCAAAATCAGGAAGGTCAATCTCAACGCATGTATTTGGTGATCGCCCACTCTTTCAATCTACTTACATCTAACTTATAATAATAACCCTATTCAACAAATCTAATACAACAAAGTCAGCTGTATTCTCTTATAATTACCTATACCTATACCTTATAACTGCATGCATTAACTATACATAAAAACCTAACGAAAACAGCAGTTGCAGCCTACTGTTTAAAAAGAGAAAAAAAAATTCGATAGATAGCGCACTAAACGGTATACTTCTCATTAAACTACCCTATGATCATGACATTAGTCGGAGCACCTATGATAAATTTCTAGGAAGGGTAAAGATACATAAAAGCATCTATGAGAAAAAAATGGAGATAAATTATCCTACAGACACATCGGAATTTGATCCATAGTAGGGTTTTAAATCTTGTATATGCCATTCTCCGGCATTTGAACCATCGGAATTAGACAACAAATACACCAAACGAGACACTTTTCTCCGTACTGTGCACAAAATAAAACGGGGCGCTAATTTAGCCTAAAAATGCTTATTGGCATCAGATAATACTTTATTTCGCCGCCAAACTTTATCACCAAAATTAAATGAAAAATCGCGCCGACGCAAGCTATAGTATTTTTCGTTTTTAAGATGCGCTGCGTGAAGTCGTTCCCGTATATTTTTATATAGCGCAGGAAGATTTTCCAATTCGGCGAAATACTTAGCCTGATCTCCAGCTTCCAAATCTACATCGCGTTCGGACTCAATCCTACCATAGAATTCTCCAGATAGGGGCACGTTTCGTCCAAAATTCAAATAGGAAGGACTGAAACCAGTTACCTCGTGTGTCGCGGTATTGATTGCGTATTGGATCTGACAAATATTTTGATCCCAAACGCGGTGATTATCTGCAATATAACTCCGGATGGCGGTACCTATAGTTCTATTTGAGAGTTCAACGAAATTTGCCTGTGAGTGATATCTGGCTACGAACCAAATTTTCTGTACTTTATATGCGTTTGCTAATTTCTTAAATTCTGAACCGGCAAATTGCGATCCGTTATCAACGATAATAAATTGCGGAACTCCGTACACTAAAAATACATTCTTTTCGATAAACTTAATAATTGGGGTAGTCGGTAATAACTAATAAATATGAATTTCCAAATGACGAACGGGGGAAAGGACCCATCAAGTCCACAGCAATGACTTGCCAAGGAAAATTTACCTTTTTCTCGCCGCCCATCAATCCCATAGGAGTTTGATTAGAGGATTTCTGTGCACCGCAAGCCTTACATGCTCGCACGTAACGAAGGATATCCAGCCTCATCTTCGGCCAATAGTAGAGTTCCTTAACACGCGAAAATGTTTTATAGAAGCCAAGATGTGCACTAGTTGGGGGGTCATGAGATAATCTAATTATATCCTCTCGTTGAGAATTCGGTACCAATAACTTCCAACCAGTTATATTTGTACTTAAGGTATGGGAAGGTATAAATTTATAGATATAATCGTCTTGAACCTTCCACTGGGGATAGTTTTGTGGTGACGCTAATATTTTGAGACGTAATTGTTTATAAGAGTTGTTTAGATTTTCAAGAGAGACTTCCAAGATATTGATTTCTTCGGGACCAGAGTTGGGGATTCGAGATAAGGCATCCGGCACGACATTCAGTTTTCCTTTGCGGTGTATTAGGTCAAACGAATATTGTTGCAACTTGATGGCCCACCGAGCAAGTTTGCCTGTGGGTTCCTTGAGGCGGTTCAACAATAATAAGGAGTAATTGTCTGTTATGACTGTGAAGTGCGTTCCCTCGATATAGGGTCTAAACTTTTCAATGGAAAAAAGCAAGGCAAGTAGTTCCAGCTGTGTAACAGGTGTAACACTACAACTGGTGGCCGGTGCTCTTACAGTCGGGAATTGGGTCGCGGGGAAGGATTCTCCCTATAATAGGCGCCACTTGATTTTTCCTCGTTAAAAATCAAGAAAAATGACTCAAAAGTAATGGTGTCAATAGAGGGTTTAATGTTTGCTAGATAAGTTTCACAGTAATGGTATTTAAATTGAACAAAGTGATAAGCAATTCCGACAGTTAACTCAATAGATTTAACAAAATTTTGAGGTACCCCCACTATAGCGCTATATCGAGTTTACATATGGTTTTACAATATTGAAACGTCTGAAATCCAGACAATGAACATAATGAAAAGAGTACAACAAATCAACAAGTTGCGTCTGTATTTAGGTTTTTTCTTTTTATTTCGAAATGAAAAATCTGACCTTTTGCTCCTTCTTGCGGGTCGGGACTGCGATACGCGATGTTGAGTTAATTTTGATCAGAAGGGTCCTGGGTTGGTCCTGTTACCAACTCCGAATCGACAATTTATTGGAAAGGATAACTACCTCAGGGCTTCTTCTCGATGACGGTTTGCGTTTTTTGTTAAATTGGGTGCATGGCTTATATTTGCAATTCAATCAAAGATAAATACCCCGCCAGGCATTGAATTATAGAACTAAATCCAGATTTTTTTTGTACTACGAGACGTTTCAGACTGCTACCCCATCTAAGATGGCTTTGAAGCAATCCTAATTTGTCTCCATGTACGTACGTGCTTTTAAGCAGGTCTTTGTTCAAATATTGCATGTTTTGAATGTGTATGGAAAACTGCAGACCAACTGGTTTCGTCCTTCTGGGACTCATCAGTACGGTGCTTTCCCCCACACACTCAGCCCATGCAATTTAATCTTGCTATATATGCTGCCGCGCTCTGGACAGACATCAGCAAGTGACAACTACTTTGAGTAATTATCTGGTATTAATTAGTGGTACTGGACCGTTCGAACAACTACTCCTCGGGCAAATACCCCGCCAGGCATTGAATTATAGAACTAAATCCAGATTTTTTGTACTACGAGACGTTTCAGACTGCTACCCCATCTAAGATGGCTTTGAAACAATCCTAATTTGTCTCCATGTACGTACGTGCTTTTAAGCAGGTCTTTGTTCAAATATTGCATGTTTTGAATGTGTATGGAAACCAGTTGGTCTGCGGTTCGAACGGTCCAGTACCACTAATTAATACCAGATAATTACTCAAAGTAGTTGTAACTTGCTGATATCTGTCCAGAGCGCGGCAGCATATATAGCAAGATTAAATTGCATGGTTTGAGTGTGTGGGGGAAAGCACCGTACTGATGAGTCCCAGAAGGACGAAACCAGTTGGTCTGCGGTTTTCCATACACATTCAAAACATGCAATATTTGAACAAAGACCTGCTTAAAAGCTCGTACGTACATGGAGACAAATTAGGATTGTTTCAAAGCCATCTTAGATGGGGTAGCAGTCTGAAACGTCTCGTAGTACAAAAAATCTGGATTTAGTTCTATAATTCAATGCCTGGCAGGGTATTTGCCCAAGGAGTAGTTGTTCGAACGGTCCAGTACCACTAATTAATACCAGATAATTACTCAAAGTAGTTGTCACTTGCTGATATCTGTCCAGAGCGCGGCAGCATATATAGCAAGATTAAATTGCATGGTTTGAGTGTGTGGGGGAAAGCACCGTACTGATGAGTCCCGGAAGGACGAAACCAGTTGGTCTGCGGTTTTCCATACACATTCAAAACATGCAATATTTGAACAAAGACCTACTTAAAAGCACGTACGTACCAAAAGTTCCAAAAGTGGTGTTCCAGTTTGCGACGCGAATCGTTTATGCCGGACGTTGCTATGTTTTCGCCAGCCCCGCCCCCCATAAGCGATGTGATTATTCGTTAAAAGAACATGATTATTTATCTATTTTTTGCTGCCCTTTATTTACTTTGTTGTCATTCAAATAAAATCGTTTAGATCCGCCTTCAAAGCTTTAATTGGCGGACAGTTGCTAAGGTTTTTTTACCTCAGAATGTAATTGGTTATGGCATTTTAAGCGGAATTGCACCCTAAAGTGTAAGACCAATTTTGGCACCGATAGTACATGGAGACAAATTAGGATTGTTTCAAAGCCATCTTAGATGGGGTAGCAGTCTGAAACGTCTCGTAGCACAAAAAATCTGGATTTAGTTCTATAATTCAATACATGGCGGGGTATTTGCCCGAGGAGTAGTTGTTCGAACGGTCCAGTACCACTAATTAATACCAGATAATTACTCAAAGTAGTTGTCACTTGCTGATATCTGTCCAGAGCGCGGCAGCATATATAGCAAGATTAAATTGCATGGTTTGAGTGTGTGGGGGAAAGCACCGTACTGATGAGTCACAGAAGGACGAAACCAGTTGGTCTGCGGTTTTCCATACACATTCAAAACATGCAATATTTGAACAAAGACCTGCTTAAAAGCACGTACGTACCAAAAGTTCCAAAAGTGGTGTTCCAGTTTGCGACGCGAATCGTTTATGCCGGACGTTGCTATGTTTTCGCCAGCCCCGCCCCCCATAAGCGATGTGATTATTCGTTAAAAGAACATGATTATTTATCTATTTTTTGCTGCCCTTTATTTACTTTGTTGTCATTCAAATAAAATCGTTTAGATCCGCCTTCAAAGCTTTAATTGGCGGACAGTTGCTAAGGTTTTTTTACCTCAGAATGTAATTGGTTATGGCATTTTAAGCGGAATTGCACCCTAAAGTGTAAGACCAATTTTGGCACCGATAGTACATGGAGACAAATTAGGATTGTTTCAAAGCCATCTTAGATGGGGTAGCAGTCTGAAACGTCTCGTAGCACAAAAAATCTGGATTTAGTTCTATAATTCAATACATGGCGGGGTATTTGCCCGAGGAGTAGTTGTTCGAACGGTCCAGTACCACTAATTAATACCAGATAATTACTCAAAGTAGTTGTCACTTGCTGATATCTGTCCAGAGCGCGGCAGCATATATAGCAAGATTAAATTGCATGGTTTGAGTGTGTGGGGGAAAGCACCGTACTGATGAGTCCCAGAAGGACGAAACCAGTTGGTCTGCGGTTTTCCATACACATTCAAAACATGCTATATTTGAACAAAGACCTGCTTAAAAGCACGTACGTACATGGAGACAAATTAGGATTGTTTCAAAGCCACCTTAGATGGGGTAGCAGTCTGAAACGTCTCGTAGTACAAAAAATCTGGATTTAGTTCTATAATTCAATGCCTGGCGGGGTATTTGCCCGAGGAGTAGTTGTTCGAACGGTCCAGTACCACTAATTAATACCAGATAATTACTCAAAGTAGTTGTCACTTGCTGATATCTGTCCAGAGCGCGACAGCATATATAGCAAGATTAAATTGCAAGGTTTGAGTGTGTGGGGGAAAGCACCGTACTGATGAGTCCCAGAAGGACGAAACCAGTTGGTCTGCGGTTTTCCATACACATTCAAAACATGCAATATTTGAACAAAGACCTGCTTAAAAGCACGTACGTACATGGAGACAAATTAGGATTGTTTCAAAGCCATCTTAGATGGGGTAGCAGTCTGAAACGTCTCGTAGTACAAAAAATCTGGATTTAGTTCTATAATTCAATGCCTGGCGGGGTATTTGCCCGAGGAGTAGCTGTTCGAACGGTCCAGTACCACTAATTAATACCAGATAATTACTCAAAGTAGTTGTAACTTGCTGATATATGTCCAGAGCGCGGCAGCATATATAGCAAGATTAAATTGCATGGTTTGAGTGTGTGGGGGAAAGCACCGTACTGATGAGTCCCAGAAGGACGAAACCAGTTGGTCTGCGGTTTTCCATACACATTCAAAACATGCAATATTTGAACAAAGACCTGCTTAAAAGCACGTACGTACATGGAGACAAATTAGGATTGTTTCAAAGCCATCTTAGATGGGGTAGCAGTCTGAAACGTCTCGTAGTACAAAAAATCTGAATTTAGTTCTATAATTCAATGCCTGGCGGGGTATTTGCCCGAGGAGTAGCTGTTCGAACGGTCCAGTACCACTAATTAATACCAGATAATTACTCAAAGTAGTTGTCACTTGCTGATATCTATCCAGAGCGCGGCAGCATATATAGCAAGATTAAATTGCATGGTTTGAGTGTGTGGGGGAAAGCACCGTACTGATGAGTCCCAGAAGGACGAAACCAGTTGGTCTGCGGTTTTCCATACACATTCAAAACATGCAATATTTGAACAAAGGCCTGCTTAAAAGCACGTACGTACATGGAGACAAATTAGGATTGTTTCAAAGCCATCTTAGATGGGGTAGCAGTCTGAAACGTCTCGTAGCACAAAAAATCTGGATTTAGTTCTATAATTCAATACATGGCGGGGTATTTGCCCGAGGAGTAGTTGTTCGAACGGTCCAGTACCACTAATTAATACCAGATAATTACTCAAAGTAGTTGTCACTTGCTGATATCTGTCCAGAGCGCGGCAGCATATATAGCAAGATTAAATTGCATGGTTTGAGTGTGTGGGGGAAAGCACCGTACTGATGAGTCCCAGAAGGATGAAACCAGTTGGTCTGCGGTTTTCCATACACATTCAAAACATGCAATATTTGAACAAAGACCTGCTTAAAAGCACGTACGTACATGGAGACAAATTAGGATTGTTTCAAAGCCATCTTAGATGGGGTAGCAGTCTGAAACGTCTCGTAGTACAAAAAATCTGGATTTAGATCTATAATTCAATGCCTGGCGGGGTATTTGCCCGAGGAGTAGCTGTTCGAACGGTCCAGTACCACTAATTAATACCAGATAATTACTCAAAGTAGTTGTAACTTGCTGATATCTGTCCAGAGCGCGGCAGCATATATAGCAAGATTAAATTGCATGGTTTGAGTGTGTGATGAGTCCCAGAAGGACGAAACCAGTTGGTCTGCGGTTTTCCATACACATTCAAAACATGCAATATTTGAACAAAGACCTGCTTAAAAGCACGTACGTACATGGAGACAAATTAGGATTGTTTCAAAGCCATCTTAGATGGGGTAGCAGTCTGAAACGTCTCGTAGTACAAAAATCTGGATTTAGTTATATAATTCTATGCCTGGCGGGGTATTTATCTTTGATTGAATTGCAAATATAAGCCATGCACCCAATTTAACAAAAAACGCAAACCGTCATCGAGAAGAAGCCCTGAGGTAGTTATCCTTTCCAATAAATTGTCGATTCGGAGTTGGTAACAGGACCAACCCAGGACCCTTCTGATCAAAATCGGGGTATTTTCCCGAGGAGTAGTTGTTCGAACGGTCCAGTACCACTAATTAATACCAGATAATTACTCAAAGTAGTTGTCACTTGCTGATATCTGTCCAGAGCGCGGCAGCATATATAGCAAGATTAAATTGCATGGTTTGAGTGTGTGGGGGAAAGCACCGTACTGATGAGTCCCAGAAGGACGAAACCAGTTGGTCTGCGGTTTTCCATAGACATTCAAAACATGCAATATTTGAACAAAATTCAAAGATAAATAAATATGAGACAGGAAAACAAATAAAAAAGACCGGCAAATCTAAAAAAGGAGAAATACACACGGAATTTAGATTATTGAAATGAAACTTAAAAATTTTAACATACCTTCAAAATGAATGGCCTTTAAATATTGAAATGACGCTCCGGTAGTACAGGTAGCGATCAAGTGCTAGATATTTCCGAAAATTGAACACGGTAAGGAAGACATGCGCTCGCGTACAGCGGACCGCCGCGTTCAAATACTCTACGAGGGAATTTCAATATACTGTTCACCGCTCGATTGCTGTTTGAGACAAAATTAATGTTACACTGCCCCTTTCCAAAGAGAAAAATTGACATGCAATGCAATTTTTACCTAGCCGTAGTACTGACATCCCTTTTTCTATCTTTACTTCTCATCACTTACTCCTAACCTAATCTACCCTTCCTAACTCTCCTAGTCGTCCTATTTTTTCTAGACTAATTAAGCTTAAAACTACCGACAGTAAATATAAACCTACCTAGCCTAACTTAAGTATGCGCATACTAAAATCTAAATACCTACGTAGATTTGTTGGAGCCAATCAATCTGGCAAGCAAATACCAAAATCTCTATTTTTTTTAAACCCAACGCAACGTATGGCGCCTTACACAGATACGGGTTATGAATAAGTAAATTGGATGCGTCCATCCAGGCACGAAATAAATTGTAGATACAATGTAACCTACAATATCTACAAAACCGACAAAATATCCTAGATATACAAATTATACAAATCGTACAACATGTAACGAAAATGAACGATAAAGGTTGTCGTCTTATATTTCGATAATTCGGAACTTCAAACAAAAAATGTTTTCGCCAACAAACAGACTAAATATACATTTTAATATAGGAAAGCTTCGATCCGAATCCTTAACTTTTAGACACTTTCCTCTTCAGATGCTGAAAAATTTTCTAACGAACCATAATACGGCTGTAAATCTTGGATATGCCACTCGCCTGCATTGCTACCATCTATATTTTTCAAGGCATATACCAACTTCGACATCTTCTTGTGCACACAGTGCACAGAACGTAACGCGGTGCTAACTTTTGAGCGAAGTTCTTGGCAGCACTGGACAGAACGATGTTTTTCTTCCATACTTTATCTCCAACGAAAAATTCCATCTGCCTTCTTCTTAGATTGTAGTAGCGAGCATTTCGTTCATGAGCAGCATGAATTTTTGATTTTACGACTTCGTAAATTTCGGAGAGATGACCAAGATTCCTTTCCTATTCCATCCGATCGCCTAAAGGAATATTACCATTTTCACCTTCCATCCTTCCGTAGTAATCACCACTGGCGGGGACTATTCTACCAAAATTTAGAAAAGCAGGACTGTATCCCGTTATATCATGGACGGCAGTTCTCAAAGCATACCCGATATAGGGTACTTCCTTATCCCAAAGTTTATGGTTATCCTTGATGTAACTACGAATAGCGGTGCAAATAGTTCGATTGGCTCTTTCGGCGTAATTAGCCTGGGCATGATAGTATGCTGTATACCAAACGTGAGATTTGTATTTTTTTACCAAATCCTTTATATATTTTGCAACTAACTGTCTTCCATTGTCGCAAATAATATGTTGCGGTACACCGTAGACAAGGAATACCTCATTTTCAAGAAAACAGGTAATGCTGGTTGCAGTTGCTTTCCAAAGTGGACACAACAAAGGATACTTGGTGAACCAATCACTGACTACAAGTAAATACTCGTAACCATTTGTACTTCTCGGCAAAGGACCCATTAAATCTAGAGCAATAATTTGCCAAGGAAATCTGCATTTTTTTTCAGATCCCATCAAACCGAATTTTGGATAATTAGGAGCTTTTTGAGACGCACAAATGTGACAAGATCTTATATATTTCAAAATATCTTTGCGCATTTTTGGCCAGTAATAGGTAAGACAGACACGGTGAAAAGTTTTTATGAAGCCTAAATGCGCTGCAGTCGGCACATCATGGCAAGATTTTATAATAGAAAGACGTTGGTTTTTGGGCACTAATAATTTCCACTCCGAAATATTCGTTTCCAACGGTATTTTTGACGAGATAAATTTATAAACGTAATTATTTTTTACTATCCACTGCGGGAAGTTCTGTGGGTTTTCCAAAATTTCAGCACGCATTCTTCGATAAAATGAATCAAGATCAGTTAGATCTATGTCTAACGAAATAGCATCATCGACATTGATGTTTGCAATAGCAACTTCGGCATCTATTGGCACGGCATCCACGGGACTTCTCGAAAGGGCATCCGGAACGACATTGAACTTTCCCTTCCGATGCAATATTTCAAAATCAAACTGATTTAACCTAACACTTCACCGAGCTAATTTTCCAGATGGATCACGTATATTATGTAACCACTTCAACGAAATATGATCCGTAATGACAGTAAAACTGGTGCCTTCGATATAAGGACGAAACTTTTCACACCCGAAAACAACGGCTAAACATTCGCGCTCGGTAACGCTGTAATTACGTTCGCTCTTGGAAAGACTCCTTGATGCGAAAGCTATAGGTTTCTCAACACCATCCCTTTCCTGAGTCAGAACACAGCCTAACCCGGTATCCGACGCGTCGCTCTGAATAGTAAACGGAACCGAGAAATCTGGAGCCGTAAGGACAGGTGCCGATATTAATGCTTGCTTGATAACCTTAAAAGCTTCGTCAGCTTTTTCTGACCAAACTACCTTTTGTCCTTTTTTTCTTCCTTTTAATAAATCATTAATGGGTGACATAAGTGTTGAAAAATGTGGTATAAATCTACGATACCAACTACACATTCCAGCAAACCTCTTTATTTCAGTAAATGTCTTCGGCTGAGGAAAGTTTACCATAGCTATTACTTTTTCTGGATCGTTTCTTAAACCCTGCCTGTCTACTACGAACCCGAGATATTTTAAAGACGGCCTGAAAAATTCGTATTTTTCGATATTAACAGATAAATTTGCATCAGACAAACGATGAGCCACCTCACGCAATAAATTAATATGCTCTTCGAATGTGGATGACACTACAATTATGTCGTCTAAATAAAAAAATATATTGGGTTCTAACTCTGGTCCAAAAATAGCTTCCATCAACCTCTGCTGACACTGAGCGGCATTAGTTAAACCGAACGGCAAAACAGCAAACTGGAATAAACCACGTCCCGGTATGGCAAAAGCGGTTTTCTCCCTTGATTCCTGATCCAAAGGAATCTGCCAAAATGCGCTTCGGAGATCTATTGAAGAAATATAGGAGGCATCGCGTAACATATTCAGAATTCGGTCGACGTATGGTAGAGGGTAAGAATCTTTTTTTGTTACGCTATTCAGCTTCCGTCCATCAAAACAAAAACGAAAATCGCCGTTGGATTTTTTCACCAATAAGACGGGCGAAGACCACTCACTCTTCGATTTTTCTACGACCCCCAAACTAATCATTTTGTCAAGTTCGATATTTAAATGACCCAACATATACGGCGACATTAGATATTGACGTTGTTTTATATGCTTAGCGTTACCGGTATCTATATTGTAAACTATTTTGTTAGTACGTCCCAATTTTCCGTCTTGGTTGAGTTCCTTAAACCTCGAAACAACACTCTCTACCTGAGATAACTGATTCTCTGACAAGTCGTTCATTCCATTTACGTAGACGTCCAAGTCGTTTCTTACGTCAGAACCAACTACAGCTATATCGATACTACCTTGATGACGGACTTCCCAAGTTTCGTTCTTAAAGTCAATTTTAACCTGAAATTTTCTACAAAAATCACTTCATAAAATAAAGGAGTGATTAAGCGAAGGAACTACTAGTGGTGATATAATCTTACAAATGTTGTCGATGATCAAGGGCAAATCGACGCTACCTTCTACAATTTGCCGTACGCCATCAGTCGTCGTTACAAACTTATGACTCGAATATTTGATCTTAAGTCCCAGCAACTCAATAACTTTTAAACCTTTTCCACCTATTATAGATTGATTTGCACCGGAGTCAAGTGAGGCTGTTATTTTATTCCCTAATAAATTAACTGAAACGTATGGTCTGTTGTCTTGAGGCTTCCTAACAAAAACTGGAGCAGATTGAATGTTTTGATTTACATCAGGATGTGGGCGCTTGAGTTACGGCGAAATATAGAATTACTATAGATGCGCGAGCAACAGTCCCTCTTGGCCTTATTATTATTTGGAGATAAAGTTCGGCCAGTGTGGTATCTCCTTAAGCGTTTCCCGAACATCTTTTACAGGAAGACAAAGTAACATCAGGATTCCCACATCGACAACAGAACTTTTTACGTGGCAATTTACAAGCAGAATAGACGTGATTGGGTTGATCACAATTCCAGCAATGAACGCTTGGCTTCCTGTCACTGTGAACAACTTCTACGCTGGAGTCAACAACGTGTTTACGCACACTAGGCCGAGAAAAATTGTTATTTTCAAATTTATTACGAGAAAATGTATTATTCCTATCGAATCGTGAGCTAAAATTATTTTTGTTCCTGTGATCGTGATCTACTCTATGGTGATAATTAACCCTCTGATAAGGACGTTCAAATTTGGGCGCTTCACACGACAAATAACGCTTTGCGGTTTCGGTATTTCCCACTAAGTCGGACTCGAACATGTTCAAACGTGCCTTACACAAACTACTATTAGGCGCCTTGATTAATATGGACTTTCTCTAATTTTCTCGCGGCATTAATTAATTCGTTAACACTCCCGAAATGTTCAAGCGCTAAAAATTTTACGTAGTCTGGTTTGAAATTTCGACTTATCCATTTTATTCGCGTAGTTGTAGCTGCAGGAGTACTCAAACGGCCAAACAAAGACTCCATAACAGACACAAAAATCACGACTGATTCATCATCTTGTTGTTTTCGAGATTTTATAAACTGCCAAAGTTCTTCATCATAGTCTGCAAGCAAGAAATCTTGTTCCAATTGCACGATAAGAGTGTCCCAGTCCTTCACCGGTTCCCTATCTTTTATCCTACGCAACCATAAACGAGCTTTTCCCTCAAAGAGATCCGCAGCTGATTCGTACAACTGTTCCTTGGATATATGACGTGATTCTGAGAGCTCCTTAACCCTCTCTAAAAATGCTTTAACACCTAAAGTTTTTGTAGTGCCATCAAATTTTAAATCCCATTTATAAATCGCGGCCGTTTTTGCAATTTCACGAACTTGTACAACATTTGTCGCGGGAGTAGGTAACAGAATTATTCGCATTTTCAGGTTCTCTAACAACGCGTTCCCCAAGTTCTGCTTCTAAAACTAAGGAAGTAGCATTAGATTCATTTTTAAAAGTAACTCCCTCTTCGCTGTGTTCCTCGGTAATTGCTAATCTTTCTATTCGCCCCGCAATGTGAATTAATCCAGAACGCAACCTAAGATACGCGGAATCAGTTCGTGGTCCTTCAAATTCTTGTATACATAACTTAATCTGATATAATGTTTTATTTATAGAGGTTTTTTCGGATTCCAAGTCAAAATTTGGATCAACTATTTGGGTATTTCTGTGTTTTTCCCGCTCTAATAACCTAGCCAGCATTTTACGTTTATCGTTAATATCGCGGTTTGTAACTAACCCTCGTATGCGGAGTTCATAAGTAATCTCGTTAACCAACAGGTATCTAGGTTTCATTTCATGGAACGACATGTCTCTATCGAAAGAAGTACTAGTACCAATTATGCACTACCAAAAAAATGTAAAGTACGGACTAAAAATTTAATTTCCAACCACTCAAACATAAATCGCAAACAGGTAATTTTATTACTCAATCTCCCTCACTAATCACCTTGTTCCTCCTATTATCTTCTAAACCCAGCATAACATAAGTAATGAGAAGCAAGTATCAAAACTTTAATGTAAACAAAGACACAATAATAAAGATTTAAATATTCAAAAATTATCAGACACAAAAAAGTGTATACCAGAATAAATTCAATTCATATCAAATATTTTCAAACATCAAATTTCTCTATAAAACTCGTGCGCTCGATATGCATTTATTTTACTATCTTTGTTAAAAATATTGAAGTGGGTAAAAAGAATTGTCTCCAAAAAACAATCGTAAACAGTAAACATACAGAGAAAATATTTGAATTTCAAACTTTATTGAGGATAAATTGAATTCTAAAACTTTTAAATCCAAAAGGGTAATACTAATAAATACGAGGGAGAATCGGGCCTCAAACGTTGGTCGCCACTTGTGTAACACTACAACTGGTGGCCGGTGCTCTTACAGTCGGGCATTGGGTCGCGGGGAAGGATTCTCCCTATAATGGGCGCAACTTGATTTTTCCTCGTTAAAAATCAAGAAAAATGACTCAAAAGTAAGGGTGTCAATAGACGGTTTAATGTTTGTTAGATAAGTTTCACAGTAATGGTATTTAAATTGAACAAAGTGATAAGCAATTCCGACAGTTAACTCAATTAATAGATTTAACAAAATTTTGAGGTACCCCACTATAGCGCTATATCGAGTTTACATATGGTTTTACAATATTGAAACGTCTGAAATCCAGACAATGAACATAATGAAAAGAGTACAACAAATCAAGTTGCGTCTGTATTTAGGTTTTTTCTTTTTATTTCGAAATGAAAAATCTGACCTTTTGCTCCTTCTTGCGGGTCGGGACTGCAATACGCGATGTTGAGTTAATTTTGATCAGAATGGTCCTGGGTTGGTCCTGTTACCAACTCCGAATCGACAATTTATTGGAAAGGATAACTACCTCAGGGCTTCTTCTCGATGACGGTTTGCGTTTTTTGTTAAATTGGGTGCATGACTTATATTTGCAATTCAATCAAAGATAAATAAATATGTGACAGGAAAACAAACAAAAAAGGCCGGCAAATCTAAAAAAGGAGAAATACACTGTTTAACCATTAAACATAATTATCTTTATTTTATTTTTCTGTAAATTCCGAAACTAATTTGACCTACTTGGAGTTAATAATAATAATAATAATAATAACTGTTTATTTTCGTCCAGTCAAAATCTATAAATCATCAACAATAATTTAAATTAAATACATTTCAACTTTAACTGGTGAAAATCACAGGGACAAATTCAAGAGACAGAGTTCTGTCCTCAATCCGCCATTCACCCCTGACAATTATGTAATTCTTATAATTAGAATTTATTACCTATATACCTAAACCTCAACCTAAAGAGAAAATTCAAAGACAAAACTGAAAAAAAAACTAGACTTAAGAATACTTATTTTCAATTAATACTATGGAAAACACTATCATAACTAAAACTAGACACCGGCAAAAAGCAAAAAGTTCATTATTAATTTTCTGCTAGCCGTGAAATATCTATTTCCTGGTTGCGAACACACAAGTACTTTTTTAAGCTTATTCAACAAAACGACAATTTATTATTTCTTTCAGAATGCAAGCTTTTAATTTTCAATGCAGCACTTAATACTACAAACTGTCGACATCTAACTAATCAGCAAATTTTATTTCCTCTTTAGGTCAAAATTAATTGTTAAGCTATTTTTGTGATATGTATATAAATTCTTGTTTTTTAAATAAATCGACATTAATGATAAAAGTTTCGCTAATCGCTACTACCTATCTGCACTATAACCAAGCCATAAAACCAGGGGTGTGAGGCTGCATCCCATAGTGCTTCCTAAAATTATTTCCTATACAATTTACAAATTACAACAAACTTCCAAACGACAAATACTATCCAAAATACAACTCCTAAAATAATCCAAATAAAACATCCTATACCAAACAAACTACGAACCTAAACGAACTTCCTGATCTTACAAATATCTTCCAAAATACTATTCCTAAACAAACCTACCAAACAATATATATAACCCCAAAACTTCATCCCTATTATCATCCACGAACGAGCTAGCCCATCGACCCAAAATACCCATTGTCCCCATTTTATTCAACACACGGAATTTAGATTATTGAAATGAAACTTGAAAATTTTAACATACCTTCAAAATGAATGGCCTTTAAATATTGAAATGACGCTCCGGTAGTACAGGTAGCGATCAAGTGCTAGATATTTCCGAAAATTGAACACGGTAAGGAAGACATGCGCTCTCGTACAGCGGACCGCCGCGTTCAAATACTCTACGAGGGAATTTCAATATACTGTTCACCGCTCGATTGCTGTTTGAGACAAAATTAATGTTACACAGGGTAGTTCCTCTCAGCACGAGATAAAGATCTAGAGCAAAAAGCAATCACAAACTCCTCGCCATCATCCAGTTTCTGGGTCAGAACGCCACCTAGACCAGTACTAGAAGCATCACACTGAATCGTGAAGGGCCTCGAAACATCAGGACTTCTCAGCACGGGTGCTGAAACTAACGCTTGTTTAATTTTTAAAAACGCAAAATCGGCTTCAGGGGTCCATTGAATTTTTTGTTTCTTTCTTTTACCCTTGAGGAGATTATTCAACGGCGCTACAACAGTAGAAAACTGAGGGATAAAACGGCGGTACCACGAGCACATACCGATAAAACGTTTAACTTCAGTAGACGTATTCGGTCGGGGGTAATTTATCATTGCAGAAACCTTATCGGGGTCAGTACGCAACCCACTTCCATCCACCATGAAACCAAGATATCTCAAAGAAGTTTTAAAAAACTCACACTTTTTTTAAATTCACGGTAAGATTAGCATCTTTAAGGCGATCAAGAACTGTATTTAATAGCTGTACGTGATCTTCGAAGGTTTTGGAAGTAACAATTATATCATCCAAGTAGCAAAAAACGTGGGGTTCCAATTCTGGCCCAAATATGGCATCCATGAGTCTTTGTTGAGTTTGAGCGGAATTACATAAACCGAAAGGCATCACGCAAAACTGAAACATTCCTCTGCCTGGCACTGCAAATCCAGTTTTCTCCTTAGATTGCTCGTCTAATGGTACCTGCCAGAAAGCACTTCGTAAATCTATAGAAGATATGAAGCGGGCGTCTCCTAACACTTTCGAAACCCTGTCCACGCGGGGAAGAGGATATCTATCCGGCTTGGTAACCGCATTCAACATACGACCATCAAAACAAAATCGGTACTCGTCGTTCGATTTTTTAACGAGCAAGCTCCATGAGACGGTTCGACAACACCCATCTCTAACATCTTATCTAGCTCCAAATTTAGGTGGTTAAGCATAAAAGGCGACATAAGATACTGCTTATTATGGAACGGTTTGGCATCTCCCGTATCTATATTACAAACTAGTTTACTGGTTCGGCCCAAACGGCCCTCAGTGCTACTAAATTCTTTGAATTTTTCACAAATTTCGTTAATACGGAACTGTTGTTCCCTTGTAAATGATAAACTTTTATCTGATAAAGGCTGAACACTATGATCACTAATATTACTTATATTTATACGTAAATTTTGGGTAGCACTACGAACATTCCAAGAATCATCCCGATAATCAATGACCAACGAAAATTGTTGACAAGAATTGCTTCCTAGGATAATTGTATGCTCTAAGGAAGGGACAACCAAAAATTCTACGACGTCACAACTACCATCCAAACAAAGTGGTACATCTACTCGTCCCAAAACCGTCTGCTTCGCACCGTCGGCTGTAGTTACAAATTTATTACACCGTCTATCCACTTTCAAGTTAAAGTCTTTGATCAAATTCATGGCATAATTTCCAATGAAAGAACTATTAGCTCCGGAATCCAAAAGAGCAACAAAATCTCTATCATAAATCCGAATATCTATGTAAGGGCGATTATCTTGCGGTTTCCTGACGAATAACGGAAAAATCCGTGATTCACGAAATTTACGCTCGTTAAATTGACTATGATTATGAAAGGTCATACTTTTGCGAGGAGTTTTAACAGAAACGTTGCTGCGGGACGCTTGCCAACCTCCTACATGCGTCCCCGAATTGAGTTTTTTGAGCATATTTTGCATTCTCTGATGGTAACACCAGGGGCACCGCATTTATAACAAAATTTGTTTCTGGGTTGCCTACAAACAGAATAACGATGGCCGGGCCTTCTACAGTTCCAACACGTTTGTCTATTCTCGTTAACACCCCCGCGAGTATGAATCGGATTCGTTAGATTTGGGCGAAAATTCGCGGAGGGCGCATGCATTTCCTGCTCACCACCAAGATAACAAAAATCATCTCCAACATAAGAGAGTTCCGGGTTTCGCTGCCTCTTTCGAATAGCTTGAGCCTCATCAACTTTTCTGCAATAATTAATTAACTCTGCTAAATTATTAATTTGTACTAATGCTATTTGAGTTATGTAATGAGGCAGTAAGTTTCGACGAACATACTTCAATTTCGTCGGTTCCGCCACGTAATGACCTAAACGACTAAATAAACTTTCCATGACTGCAAAGAATATGTGTACTGGTTCGTCACGTAGCTGCAAACGTCCCCTAATTTGATCCCAAATATGCTCAACATAATCTATTGGCAAAAATTCGTGGCGCAACAAGTTCACCAAAGAATCCCAATCGTTAACAGTGGATTTAATTGACCGAAACCACAAGAGAGCCTTCCCGGTAAATAATTCTGCAGCAGACTCATACAGTTCCTTTTTGTCAACTCGTCTAGATACCCTATATTCCTCGATTCGTTCCAAAAATGAAAGGAGGGCGCTATCGCGTTCTCCGGAAAATTTAATATCCCATTTGTATACAGGTACTGATCGGCCTATTGAAGGAACTATATGCTGGACTACAGGTTGTGCAGAAACCGACGAATTCAAATTAATCATGTCTGAGTTCGGTGCTTCGTCACTAGCCTTTTCGCTATGTAAAATTTCTAACTATAAACACGTTGCGTAAGATTCGTTTTTAAACGTTTCGCACTCATTGCGCCTTGCATCATCTGGGGGAAAAACTCTTTGAACTCTATTCGTCAAATAAACTATTCGCGACAAAATCCTTTTATAAGCAGAATCAGATGCAGGGCCGTCAAACTCGGTGATCAAATTTTGAACGGATTCTATTGTTCTAGTTATAACTTCTACTTCGCCATTAAAATTATACTGTGGATCCCGGAATTGCAAAAAAGCACGCGCTCTATCTCTCTCCAATTGTTTAGCTAATAATTTTCGTTTCTGAGCAGCATCTTTTCTATCCGTAACTTTACCGCGTATACGTAATTCGTAGTTCAACTCGTCGGCTAATAAATGAATCGGTCTCATTAATGAATAATCCATCGTCACGTGAAAACAAATATAAAGGCGATCGATAAAAATAGATACTAAATACAAAAAAAAATTGAACAGTGTACCTTTATAAATTTCAAACTCGTACAGTACGGAAAAATTGAGCAGAAAATTATGGGGCGGTTATGAGTGGTACTGGACCGTTCGAACAACTACTCCTCGGGCAAATACCCCGCCAGGCATTGAATTATAGAACTAAATCCAGATTTTATGTACTACGAGATCCATGCTGAATGCTACCCCAAACATATCGTTGGGCTTGGAACATCCTTAGATCTCTACGTACTTCCTGCTCCCAGCAGGATCTCGTAGTACATAAAATCTGGATTTAGTTCTATAATTCAATGCCTGGCGGGGTATTTGCCCGAGGAGTAGTTGTTCGAACGGTCCAGTACCTCTCATAACCGCCCCATAATTCGGCAAATAATTAGCTCTTGCTAATACTTACACCAAGCGTGTAAGTATATATAAAGCAAGCAATGTTGCATAGTTCGAGTGTGTAGGGCAAAGCACCGTGATGAGTCCCAAAAGGACGAAACCAGTGGTCTACGGTTTTCCATGCACATTCGAAACATGCAATATTGAAAAACTTTTAACAGAAAATTCTGTTCAAAATACACACGTAAATCCAAAACAAGAAAACGATAAAAAGATTCTGTGTCAGAGCCAAAAAACTCTCACCTACCTACTCCGTGCAAATGCAGCAGACTTTTATCAAGGACGCTGGTAAATCTTAAAATATTGATTCATGACTCCAGGTATAAAATAATTTTTACTTTAAGACAAAATGACATTAGCTCGGGCCCCACTTCAACGGCGCCAAAATGTGTACCACTAAAAGGGGTACCGGCAGCCGGCAGCTATATTTTGGTGGAAGAGCGGGGTTCGTGGGTTCAAGATATTATAACTAAAGGAGTTTTGTCGGTAATTTATTTTTAAATGGGCGCCACCAAGGCAATAAAACTCTTGCAGATATATCAGCACTTTGGAACTAACATACAGGGTGGAATCACCAATCAATACGCAAGAACAACATTGTAACAATTGTATAATAATCAAAAACACATGGTATAGGTATACTTACAGCGTCGGCAAAATGATTGAAAATAAGCATATGCCAATTTGGTATATGAAAAGCTGATGGCTAAAATTAGATTTTCAATGTATTAAACAAACGCTAAAAAAAGTATTGCTATTGAACAAAACAAAAAACCCAATTGTAAAGCTTTACGATTGTTTACATTAATCGTCACACTATTTATGTTTCAAGTTTAATCCTTAAGTAAAGTAGGTAATTTTTAAATGACAATTTAGTAGGCAGTCGGGCGATATCGGTGAAAAATAAGGTTATTAGGTATGGCTCTAACATGAAACGGAATTCTGGTACTGACAATTTTTCCACTTAGCTGTTTGCTCTTCCCTTACAGTTTCTTTCGCTCGTTTTTTGGGAGGGATAACGACGTCCCGGCGCAAAGGCGGCTCACAGGTGATGAAATGTGTACTTATCTGGTGTAATATCGGGACCAGCAAATCACCAATAGGGCTACGAACAGGAAACGAGTTTGACTTCGGTCCAAAAAGTCAGACCAGGAAAAAGAACCCTCTAAAGAGATAAAAACGACTTACGAAATTATTAAAAGACAAAAAGTAACTTACTGACTTCTAATTGGAGGGTTCTCCTTAATATGCTGAAGATTTAAATGAATAAATTGTTATTCATGACCACTGTGGCTTATAACCGAAGTTGTAGCTATACTTTTAAATATGTACGATATTTTGGCCTAAATATCTGCGGTATCTTCCCGGAGGCCTGTCACAGAATGGCCCGCACCGGCAAAATCATGAAGGTCGCGGTAAAAATCTCAAGAGCGTGCAAAGCGGGGGAACACGATGAGAAAATTGAAGGCGCTTTCTTTGATAGGGAAATTTACACGTCACAAGCAGTAATAATATCATTTTTATAACAATATTAGTATGAGTTTTATCTAAAATATTTTCAATTCATTTTAAGCAATCATTAGAAGGAATATTAGGGAACATATTTGTAACATCAAAAGAAACCAAAAAAGACCCTGTTGGAATATTTTTATATTTGATATTGTTAAGCAATTCTAAAGAATTTTTTAAACTAAATTTGGATTTAAAATTTGTTGTATTTTTGAATATATTATTAATGTTTCTAGCTAAATTTCTTATGGGAGCATTAATATATGATACTACTGGTGTTATGTCTTATAGGTGTATTAATTTTGTGGTTTTTGATAAGTCCGTATAATTTAGGGGCACAAGCATTCATATTAATGAATCTTAATTCTTCCAAAATTGTTATTAAGAACACTGTTGCAATCTTTTAACCAATCTTTTAATTTTGCTTGAAAATGTTTTGTTGGATCTTTTTTTACTTCAGTTAATTTTTATTTCTAATAAAATTTAGCATCTTTGTTATATATTCATCTTTAGGTAAAATTACTATAGCATTGGATTTGTCTGCTTTCGAAACTATCAAATTATCTTTATTTATTTTTTCCTTAATAGAATTAATTGTAATATTATCAGTTTTATTAATGTTATTAATGATTAAGTCTTTGTACTGAAAAGTATTATGAATTTTATTTCTAATATTTTGAGAATCATCATCATTTTTTAAAATTACTTCAATTTCAGAAATTAAAATTTCGGTTCTATTTATATTGTTTATATTGGGGGCAAATTTTGGACCTTTTGATAGTAATTCTGTTTCGTTTTTGTCAAAAATTGTATTACTGTAATTGATAAATTTGGAACTAAATATCGATTTCCTAGAATTGTTATTATAGATGTCAGTCTTGTTATAATTTTGAATATAGTTCAAACTATCTAACTTCTTTCGTTGTGTAAGGTATTTTTTATGTATGATTTTACTAATATTGTCTCTGATTATGTCATCTAAACTGTCAAACTCTATAGCGTGTAATTTGTATGAAAGTTTAGATTGTAAAACCTTAATGTAGTGATTTAATACGTATCTTTGTTTATATTGGCTTCTACATTCTTCTTTTAGAAAAAACTCTCTGGGCAGCTTTAATTGCCTTCTCTGCTGCAATCGTGTTACTTCTCGTTGTGATGTGTACATATTTGGGAACTATCTTCATTCTTAAACATTCTTGATTGAACCAAATGTTTTGACTTATTTTTCTCTCTTTCCGTTTAAACTTCTTGTATAGTCTTTCTTGAACTGCCGTGCTGGCATTTTTTATGTAGTTAATACTTTCAGTGTTCACTATTTGGTAGAAATTCATTACGAATTAAAAAATTACTTCACCAATATAACGATTTATTATTATACATTGACCGGTTTCAGGATTTACAACGATCCCATCATCAGAAATGTACATAAAATTGAAGGTTTTTTCAATTGAATTTATTGTTTTTTCCAATATGGTTTTCTTTAAATTCATTGTTTTTTCACTTCAGACTACGAGGTATTCGATTTTCCTTTGTGTTTTTCTTGTGTCCCGTAGGTAAATGCTGAAATTCAGTTATCTAGTTATCTTTTTTCATGGATATCATTATTACTTGTATTGTTTTGTCAATTTTTAGTTTCCTTGTCAACTGTCGTAATAATTTGTTTACAATTTTACATACATTTCTGATGATGGGATCGTTGTAAATCCTGAAACCGGTCAATATATTAAAATAAATCATTATATTGATAGTACGCGAAGTAATTTTTTAATTCATAACGAATTGTTGACACCATTAATTTACTAGCTTCACAGGGTGTATCCTTTCCTGGTTCTGAAGACATCAGCATTCGCCACAAAGGCAATTATCTAAGTTGTTTGGTTTACCTTTCAAAATTATGACGAATTTTTAGTAGAACATTTGAAACGATACGCGATTAAAGGAAAAAGTTCAGTGAGCTACCTTTTGTGACGAATTTATTGAAATTATGCAAAAAACTAGAGCAACAATGTATTATCTAATGAAAAATGAAGTTAAAATTGCTAAATACTTTTCTATAATAGTAGACTCAACGCCGTATATAAGTCATCAGGATCAGTTTACATTCATTCTTAGATAGGTACGTAAAACAGGGAAAAGTGGTTGAAAGGTTTTTTGGTTTCATTTTAATTGAAAAACACGATGCAGCATATTATTAAAAAACTTGAAAAGCTAGGATTGGGTAATGAAGACTGTAGAGAGAAAGCATACGATAATGCAGAGAATATGTCCGGTCGAAACAACAGGCTACAAGCAAAAATACGGACATTATCACAAACTGCCGTTTATGTACCCTGTGCGAATCACTCTTTAAATCTTGTAGCTAATTTTGCATGCGAAAGTAGTCTAGATGCAACCGATTTTTTCCCACTGTTCAGACTATACTTGGGCCGCCGAACAGACAGAGTGATCACCCTGCAATCACGAGCTCTTCTAGGCGGGGCCACCATTAATTTATAACGACCGAACTGCAGTGGTGCGCCTCCTTTAGACTCAACGAAGTCGCATTACCCCAATTCGGTCGTCATAAATTAATATTGACCCCGCTAAAGCACACTCTTGCAGGGTGATCACTCTATCTATTCGGCGGCCCAAGTATATCTATTCATTTTTTTCTGCTTCAACATCTAGATGGAATTTATTCTTAAATAAATGTAATTGTACGTTGAAGAGACTTAAGCTTGTCGCTTACTTGCCCGTCACAACACGACCCGATGCTGTACATTGCCTGACGGTGACGGATAGTATCGTTGTCTACTATTCCGGCAGCACCCGGCAGCAACCGGCAGGTCGTGTGCTGTGAAAGAAATTTTTTTGTTTACATCTGGCAGTGACAGATTCACCATGTGTGCAGTGGCGGCTCGTGACTTGTTCAAGACTTGTTCATTGTCGTACCGCCGATAGAACTGTTAAATACTTGATAGTTGCTAACCGAAACCGTCGAGAGTGCGTCGTCGTAATACCTAGAGTTTTACAAACCCGATTACTAATTTGGAGGTGGGCCCGAACATACGTGAAGGCACATTTTCCAATAATCCGTAAACGCAGGTAATCGATTAGAGCTAGTCGAAAAGCTTGCCTAATTTATTACAGACCTAAGTTGCAGGCGGTGAAATACCAGCCGCTCTTAGGGGGTAAATACAGTGCAGAGATTTTTGGCATAGTATATACCTTGTTATTACATAACGCAACACAGACATCATTTACACTGAAGGGAATTGTGCCAATCGAAAGACGGAATAATTCTCTTCTCCCCACATTCATTAGGGAAAGCTTGCGTCGAAAGGCTGCGAGAGTCCCTATCCGTTACATCACACTGAAACAACATTTACACCCCGTGAATAACCACAAGATAGTACGATTAACATACCTTCGTTGATTTTGGTTTGCGATTTTCCGAATGTGGGTGCCCGATCGGTAACCTACATCGTCAAGAGCGAAATAAGTTATCTATCCGTCGCAAGCTTCGTGTATACAGTGATACCGACTTTGACCGCCAGATACCGCTGGTTGTCATTATTCTGATTAAATTTGTAAATAACTTTTTATTGTACATTCGTTTTGCTTTTAGTTGAATTTTCTGTATATAGTTAAATTAATAGAGTGTGTTGAAGTTTCATCGTGAGTATTATTTTTGTTTTGCAATAGTTCCAGAGAACTCTGTCTCTGACTAGAGTTCAGGGTATATTTATCGACGACCAGAAGTCCACCGACCGACCGACTGAAGCAAAAAATGACGCAACGGGAAAGGTCGTTGTAACGTGTCTGGGTGTGTATCTGTGTGTTTGTGTGGCTGGCTGTGGCATCGTAGCTCCTAAACGAATGGACCGATTTTGATGCGTTTTTTTTAAAAGCTGACGTGATCGAGATGGTTCTCGTATGAAGATCTGTTCAGGCGTTGTGTCGGGGGTTACTTAACATTTTGAATTTTGTTACTTTAAATAAATCAACGCGAAAATGAAAAATTAATGTCTAAATTCTAAAAGTAAAACTTCCTATTTGATTTGTGTCAGTTCAAGTAATTTTTTCTTTTAAAATTTTGTGAAATTTCTGGCGTATACTTATTAATAAATGTTGTAATTGGTTAGGTGACTGTTTATGGTTTAGATTGGATTGTTTCGTGGGAAGCAGTCATTTACAGGAATGAAACAAGTTCATTGGAATTTAATCATCCTATATTTCGACGGGATTTTCCGTCTTCAACAGGGCTACAAATGTGATTACATAAGTTGCTGGGACGTATTTATTCTTGCAGAGCCAAACTCCCCTACACCCGTTATAATAACATACAATTATTAATTGTAGAAACCTTAATAGTTCAATAGGACCATGTAAGCAATGTATTTCCGTTCCTAATACGTCCCAGCAACTTATGTAATCACATTTGTAGCCCTGTTGAAGACGGAAAATCCCGTCGAAATATAGGATGATCAAATTCCCATGAACTTGTTTCATTCCTGTAAATGACTGCTTCCCACGAAACAATCCAATTTATTAATAAATATATATATAAATATATTGTATAGTAATGAGTATTATCGGCAAGCAGTCAAGAGAACTACACAGGAGGCTCTCTCTCACGAAAAATGTGAAGCAGGCGCCGACCGGGATTCGAACCCAGATCTTTCGCATTCATGGCGACTGCTCTAACCAATTGAGCTAACCGCACCGCGACACATTAATCGTGAGAGAAAGGCCTTATATAGGTAGCGAAGGAAGATGGAATAACAATTATTAAGAATCTCATAATTCACCAACAACAACCCACTTTTGGATCTGATGCAGTAGTCGCACTTATTTGAGTGCTTCGTACAGACAAATGATCCTGGTAGGATAAATTGTCAGTAAGAGAAACCTACCCTAGGTAATTATACATTACTCATTACTATTTCATATATTCAGTCGATAAATTAATATTTGTATAATTACCTAGGCTAGGTTTCTCTTACTGACAATTTATCCTACCAGGATCATTTGTCTGTACGAAGCACTCAAATAAGTGCGACTACTGCATCAGATCCAAAAGTGGGTTGTTGTTGGTGAATTATGAGATTCTTAATAATTGTTATTCCATCTTCCTTCGCTACCTATATAAGGCCTTTCTCTCACGATTAATGTGTCGCGGTGCGGATAGCTCAATTGGTTAGAGCAGTCGCCATGAATGCGAAAGATCTGGGTTCGAATCCCGGTCGGCGCCTGCTTCACATTTTTCGTGAGAGAGAGCCTCCTGTGTAGTTCTCTTGACTGCTTGCCGATAAAACTCATTACTATTTCATATATTCAGTCGATAAATTAATATTTGTATAAATATATTGTATAAAATTCGACGTTTCGCTCCAGTTTAGGGGCTTTGCCAAGAATAATTTATTAAAACGTGTAAAGATAATTATAAAAATATTTGACAAATTTTTTGTCTTTAAATAATCAAAATCATATGCGGCGATGAAAATATGAAAACAAAACAATGCAATAGCGCAGTGACCGTTGAGGTTGGTTCAGGCAAGTTTTAATTTGTTTTTTTATTAATAGTGTTTTGTTGATTTGTTTGGACTGTTTTGTAATAATTATGGAGTGAACTAATACACAAGTTTTAAAATTAATTGAAGTATACAAAGAACAATAATGTTTCTGGGATCCGAGACATGATAGCTACAAAAATAAAATAACAAATGGATGCCTGGAACCAAATAGGTGGCGAGTTAGACGAAATTTAAAAAATTGATTCTTTATTGGATTCCTTTCGAGGAGAACGTCAAAAACATGAATCTACATATAAGACTGAAAGTGGAACTAGTGACATATACAAATCATCTTGGTTCGCTTTTAAAAGTATGTTTTTTAATGGATTAATACACGCCTATTCTAAGAGCCAATGAGATTTCTTCAATTTCTCAAAATCGACCAATCAACTGTCTTTTTAAACGATAAAAACCTAGCTAGCTTTCCCAATAACCGATAAATATGCGCTTTGCTTTGAATCAACTATGCTGTGAATGGTAGTTTTGAAATTTCTACCTTGGCAAGTGTCACTGTCATACTATTTTCGAGTTTTCTTGCAACATCGTCGTTTTAAAATGGCAAGATTTGGCCAAGAATCTTTGGAAGATATTCAAAAAACTGTAGAGTGTTACTCCGAGGAGTACAATTGACAATCAAAAGTCAATATGGAAACAGTTCGAAATATTTTTAAAAGAGAAGGATTATGAACTTCTGGAAATTGCTTCAAATTAAGAGCTTGGACTGATAATGAAAGTTTGGGCTTTTAATATAAAGAGAGCTGATGGTAAAGATTATAAAGAATGCGTTATAAAGACCACGTGGAATGTTACTGCAAAACTCCTTCAAGAAAAATACTACAAAGAGTACGCCCGAAGATTTAATCCATTTGCAGACATTGAACTCAAACAAGCAAGGGATGCAAAAAATGCGAAACGAAAGCAGCTTCAGTCTATTATCGAAAAGAGGAAGCAAAGTTCGACTGCTCTGAGGAAGAACGAAATATATACAATAATGAATCTGTGGAACGAAGATTGTCCAAAAGGACTTCAAAGAAAACTGTATCACATAATAGCATTCGCACTAGCCTGGAGAGGGGGAGAGGCAGCAATATGCAAAGTGCATTTTTTTAAAGAGGAAAAGAAATCAAATGGTAACGTAACCGGAAGAATTGAATACAACCCGATTTTTTCCAAAACATGCCAGGGTGGAGCTCAAAAATTATCAGTCAGTAAATGGTTAGTGCCTAGTTACAATAATCTCGATATGTGCCCGGTAAGGTTATTTAAAAAGCTTATTTCTAAACGCACTAATAGAATTACGTCAGATCGACTATTTCTGACTGTAAATCCTTACTGGAATGAAACCGATTCTGGATGGTACAAAAATATGCCTTATGGAGTAAATGAGATTGAAAAATGGACAAAACAATCTGCTGAAAGAATAGGGCTTGATACTCTGACAAACAAAATCCGAATCATTCAAATCGATCAAGTGCTCTATCAAATCTTGCTAAATCAGGTGTCCCGGAAGAACAGCTCATCAAAATGACTGGACATGCAAATGCTAAGTCATTAGGCCCTTATTTACAGTTAGACGAGGAACATCATGCTAGTTTAATAAACAACCTGAGACCTGGACCTTCTGGAATCCAAACTACAAGAGATATAAACATAAGGCAAGAAAATTTTACCACCGAAAACATTAATAATAATAATATGCAAAAAAATCTGGTCATAATATAACATATAACCATTGCACTTTCAATGTTCAAAACATGTATGTAACTAAAGATCAGTCAAACTCTACACAAGATATTTAAATATTTTAATATGTTCTGTTAATTTAAAATGTTTATTGTTTCATTAATTCTTCTATTTCCAATTAAATTGTCCGTATAATGTAGTTGTGTATTAATATCCCTAAAATACATTCGAGATCATTTTTTATGAGATAAATACATTTCAAATTGTATTCAAATTTTTTTGCCATTCGGCAAAAAATCTCGAATCAAGGGAAGTAGAAAAAATCGCTCGAGCAAGCTCTCGCGATTTTTTCACTCCCTTGATTCTCGATTGTTTGCCATGACAATAAAACTTTCATACAATTAAACATGTATTTATCGATAAAAAATGATCTCTTATGTATTTACTCCCGATTAATACACGCCTATTCTAAGAGCCAATGAGATTTCTTCAATTTCTTAAAATCGACCAATCAACTGTCATTTTAAACGATAAAAACCTACCTAGCTTTCCCAATAACTGATAAATATGTGCCTTGCTTTTAATCAACTATGCTGTGAATGGTAGTTTTGAAATTTCTACTTTGACAACTGTCCCTGTCATATTATTTTCGAGTTTTCTCGCAACGTCGTTTTAAATTGTCCCATTGATGTAGTTGTGTATTAATCTCCCTAAAATACATTCGAGATCATTTTTTCATAAGATAAATACATTTCAAATTGTATTCAAATTTTATTGCCATTCGGCAAAAAATCTCGAATCACTACCTTGATTCTCGATTATTTGCCATGACTATAAAACTTTCATACAATTAAACATTTATTATGATAGGTATAGGTATTATGATATTCTTTCCGACATTTTAATAATAATAATAATAATAACCGTTTCAAAGTTCGACATATTATGGTTGACAGAATATTTCTGAATACTCCCCTAAATTGATACTAAAATCGTTAGGGATTAAAGGGTTAAAAATGCTAAAAAAATGCTTCCATAAAAAAATTAAAATAAAAGAATATCATAATACGAAAACACGCTATAAATTAAGCATAGTTATTTTGTCAAGTTACGCTGCCTTCATTTGAAAAATAATCAACAAATTTCTGATAGCCCCGCAATCGGCCGCACTTTTTCTGGCTATTTTTCTCAATGGCGAAAACGACTGCAGGTCATCGTTTTGTTGCCTCCAAACTCCAGGAATAAGTTCTCCTTCTTCTTCTTTATCGAATGTTCCTGGTGGATAGTAAACATGTTATGAGTTCTTATTTTTCCGTAGGAAGTTGTGCAAATAAATTCATGCCAAAACGATTTTTATGGCTTTTTCCGGTGAAAGTAGCATGGGATTTCTCGAAACTCTAAAAACTGAACAGATTATACCGAACACATTTTCAATAATTCGACGGGCTCTGCATAATCTGTAACTAAAAATACGTTTTCTAGATCCTTTCTTTTGTTCAACTGGGTAAGCTTTCATTAAATTGTCGTGAAGACTGAAAGCATCGCCGCCTACAAATACATATGGATCTTTGATGTATCTATTAGCACTCCAAGCTATTTCAGGTGGCAAATGAAGTTGATTGTTTTGTACTTTTTCCGAGCAACGAATTGTTGAATATTCCCACCATCGGAAAATCTCCCTTGGCATCCGACATCGGCAAAACTGAGGCGATAATCTGCATCCGCAACACCAAACAGAACAATACTAAAATACTGTTTTTAGTTGAAGTAGTCACTACCACTATGTATTGGAGCCTATATTGTACGGTGCTTTCCATGCGCTGCACCCACACAATGAGGTAAGTTTCACTTGCTCTCATACTGTTCAGCTACCACTAACCATTCCTCGGCAGAAGAGGGCAGCTGAAATAATGAACAAATCTTTTTGAAGTGAAACTTGTTTTGTCTCGGTAGAGTAAGTTCCTGTGTTGGCAAATGCGAGCGATACAAAAAGTGAAACGAATGTAGGGGAGCAGTCTGAGAAGATGGGCAGAGGAGAAACGGAAACGCCCCACTCTTTAGCCACGCTCTGTGTCATGCTTCGCGCTGTTCCAGTTCTCGTTACCCCACAAAGCGCTTGGTTAGAAGCATTAAAATTCAATTTATTCTTTCATTGTTGTTATTTTGATATGGACAATATTAATTTATTACCGATTTATTGTGTATTTGAAGTGCGATTGGTAGTCTATAAATGAGTATATTCCAATGTTAGGAAAATTAGAATAAACGTTTAAAATAGTGCTAGAGTATTTTGTTCTTTGTATTATATTGCATACACTCCAATCGTCTACAAATTTTTCATTCATGCAGTTAATATTTTCTGTGTTCACTATTTGGTAGAAATTCATTATGAATTAAAAAAAAATTCATTCCTCTAATAACGTTGAAGTTTCACTTCCATCGCGTGTGGCGACCACTCATCCAGTTTTTATTTTAATATTATGATCAGCCTATACGCAATAACCTATAAAATGTCCTACTCTAACGAATTGTTGTCCCGATTGATTTTTTATATTTTTAACGTATACCGGGTGTTAACCAGAGCATGTAACATCCCGCCATTTCATTACTTTTTTAATTACACTTTGGTAAGTATTATACTCTTAAAACTTCATATTTTTATCACCTTTGACTTGTCTAATTACTTCCTGTTAAACCGGAAGTGATATCAACTTTATTATGTTAAATAGCAATGTATCATTTTTTTGAGATAGTTTGATAGGCCTTTTTATCCTCTTGACAACCATGTATCATACATACCCGGATACTTTATATTTTTGACGTCAGAAGGCGTTAAATGAAAAAGTCACGTTGTTTGTGAATTTGACGACATGAGCCTAATTTTAAACGTTTTAATGAATTCAACTATTAATTCTAACAGACTGTTTTAATGACCATGGAAAGAATTTTGAATCTGAAGCAGCACATCCTTTATTTTTTAAAAAATAAGAATAACATAGTCGTTCTAAATGTTTTGAAAAATGGAATTTAAATTACTAATTAATAATTGCGTATTGCACTTTTTATGCACTAATAATTGTGAGGACAATAAACTGAAGTTCGAAAAACAAAAAAAATATTAGCACCTTGCTATTTAAAATTTCACGAAAAACTCGGTTTCAAAAACGAATATTTGAAATTTTTGAGATACCTAAAGTTAAATCTAGACTCCTACAGTTAAATATTTGAAGAGGAAAAAGAAGGTCAATAAGAAGATGTACGCATTTTTTTAGTGTTCACTAAATTTGCTGTTTATACAATTTTTCAAAATGCTGGCCGCCACGATTTCTTCACACCACTGTCCTTTCTAATGCTTCTCTCAGTACAGCTTTTAACTGAAGTAGGGTGATGCTTTTTGTTGCGATTCTTGCTCGATTTTCGTTGAAGGAGTTGCGTAGACTTTATTTTTAAGATGCCCCCAGAAAAAATAATCTAAAAGAGTTAGGTCAGATGACCTATCAGGCCACCTTGCTGGCCCACTTGTACCAATTCATTGCTGAGTAAATCTATGGCCCAAATAGTTCATAATAGTTTATTATAATAACAGGGCCGATGATTCTGTTTTCTATTAATCCCAACCACACATTGAATCCGAATCGCCCTACAATAATATGGTGTTCCTGACCATTGTTTTTAGGTTCCCTTCTGAACTGCTCTTCCAATCTAAAAAAATTATTGTTTGGAGGTATGCGTCTGTTAGGGTAGCGTTGAGCGTAAAGTAGTGCGTTAGCTGCTTGAGTATTTCTTCCGCATTCTCCGTATATTAATAACATTTAAACTTTTTCGTCTCTGGTATACGCCATTTTACTATTACTTTGAAACAATTTCTCAACAATATCTTGCTTATAGTAGTGGTTTACAATGCAGAACTGTCAAATTAATGTAACTTTTGTTTTGTCATAGCTACTGCGCTGCTGCACCGGCTTCGCTTATTTTATTTATTATGCAAATATTCGTTTTTGAAACAGTCTTTCGTGCAATTTTAAATAGCAAGATGCTAATATTTGTCTTGTTTTTCGAACTTCAGTTTATTGTCCTCACAATTAGTGCATAAAAAGTGCAATAATTCAATTATAAATTAGTAATTTAAATTCCATTTCTCTAAACACTTAAAAGGATTATGTTAACATTATTTTAAAAAAATAAAGGATTTACTGCTAGAAATTCAAAAATCTTTCCATGGTCATTAAAACAGTTTGTTAGAATTAATATAGTTGAATTTATTAAAACGTTTAAAATTACGCTCATATCGTCAAATTCACGGCCAGCGTGACTTTTCATTTAACACCCTCTGACGTCAAAAATATAGTTTTTGGGTATGTATTGATACGAACTTTTGCCCCGTCAGCGACGCCCCTGGTGGTGACACATTATTTGTTTACGGCGAGCAGGCTTTGATTTATTACGGCGCGACCTTGTCGCTGTTTATGATTCCCGAAAAGAATAGTCTATCTCGAAGATTCTCATTCTGGAACAATGTTTGATCGATAATTTTCGAGAACCTTCTAAGACCATTATAAAATGGGAAGCAAGAAGCCGAGTGGACAGTCTTACAGTCTGACAGTTTTGAAGTCTGAAGTTTGGAAGCGAATATCGAATGCGATAAGAACCGGGCGTTTAATAGTTCCGTGCGAGTATAAGTCTTGATACGCATTTAGTGTTGGTACGGTACGCGAGTGCGAATTCTTTGGTGGCGTTTTAAGTGTACCGGGGCGTCTTCGTATGTGATTAACCGTCGGTTGAAGACGAGTGTTTTAGAGAGTTTAAACTGTGGACTTGTGTACTGTGGATTGTTTAAGTTAGGTAATTAATTGTTTATTTTTCGATTAATTGTTTAATTGTTCGATTAATTGTTTAATTTTCACCGCTTGTTGTTACTTACTGCTTGTATATATTTCGCTGCTTATTGTTCAATTTGTTAATTTTAAGTTCTCACATCACTGTTAAGCATTGTAAATATTTGTACATATACATAGTCACTGTAAATAAATAGTGTAAAAACGAAATACGTTACAACTGGTGTCAGAAGTGCGATTTGTGGAGCCAAGAAGAGCGAAGAACGTCGTGGAAGCTGGTGGAAAATTGAAGAATTTTCTGGAAGTTCGCCGAGTTGAGTGAAAGTTTCGACGTTTTTGGACTCCATAGTGACTGGTAGTGGTTTGAGACTTGTGTTTGAACTTGTGAGTGTTTATGCCAGTAACAAGAAGAGCCGCCGCGATGGAGCAGCAACTTCAAGCGTTTATGGAGTTAATGAAGAACAATATGGACGAAATACGGAACAGCCAAGAAGCAATGAAGACCGGGCAAGAAGAAATGAAGAACCACCTTGAAGAAACAGTGAAGAGCAGTCAAGAAGAAGTGAAGAAAAATCTAGAAGCAATGAAGAATAATCAAGAAGAAATGAAGACAGCCATAGAAAGAAGTCAAGAACAGGTAGCTGCGAAAATTACCGAAATAACGGACCAACTAGAAACACGAACCAATCTACTAGAGACCCGAATGACAGAAGAAACACAAGAAATAAGAAAAGTGATGGATGAAGAGATATCGAAGATAAACGAGAGAATGGCAGAATTAGAGAAGAAGAAGACTTTGAAGATAGAAGATACCGGATTGGACGAAGAAAGAAGAGCTCCTGTTGTTAAGGTGAAGCCGCCTACATTTGATGGGAAGTCCTCGTGGCATACCTACATCAAACAGTTCGAGGCAGCAGCAGCGGCGAACCAGTGGGCTAGTACCGAGAAGGCAGTCAATTTGGTGGTTGCACTCCGAGGTGACGCCTTGAACATCCTGGATACCGTGACAGCCGAACAACAGGCTGATTATAAGGAGATAGTTAAGCGCCTGGAGATGAGGTATGGCCATCAACACCTCCAGCAAGTCCACCAGGCACAGCTAAAGGGTAGGTCTCAACGCTCCAACGAGACCTTGCAAGAGTTTGAGGCCGACATCGCCCGTTTAGTCCGGTTGGCGTATCCAACAGCCCCGGAGGAGTTTTTGGAGAGTTTGGCGGTGGAAAATTTCATTGAGGGGCTGCGCGACAGTGAAACAAAGATGGCGCTGAAGCTAGCAAGACATAAAGCTTTGGCAGACGCTTTGGCCCACGCCTTGGAGTTTGAAGCAGCGAAGCAAACATCACGAGGGTACTCCAAGGTGCGGCAGCTGCTTACCCAAGAACCAGACGAAGACCTACTGGAAAAAGTAATAGAAAAAGTCAGATTGAAATTGCGTAAACGAACTGAGACCAACAACAATGAGGGGACTGGCAGAAGATGGTATGGAAGGGAGAATTTCCTGCGATGTTGGAGCTGTGGTCTAAAAGGTCATCTTCGCAGTAGATGCCGACGTACTCCTGGCCAGAACCGGTACGTGAGGACAGCCCCATCCAACCAAGCCCCAGCACAAGATGTGAAGGTGTCAAGATTGGCTCGAGTTGGGGATAGTTTAATGATTGATGGGATCATTGATGGCAGGAAGACCGAAATTACTATCGATACAGGAGCCAGTGACACCATAGTCAGAAAAGATGTTGTGGCTGAGTGGAGAATTAGGCCGACCAATAAGAATATCCGATTGGTTACTGCTACCGGCGAGACAGCACCTATATATGGAGAGGCGGAAATCGACATAGGGATGGAAGATGTCGTCATTCCACAGAGAGTTCTTGTAGCCGACATTGTGGATGAAGTTATACTGGGCCTGGATTGTATGAAGAAGCACGGGATTGTGCTTGATGTTGGCGCCGGTGTACTTCGAATTGGTGAAGAAGAACTAGTAATGAGTTCTCCTGGGCGCAAGAACTGTGTATACCGAGTGAAGGTCGAAGAAGATGTCCTGATGCCTGCCAGATCCGAAAACATCGTACGGGTCCGTGTGGATGGTGCTCCCAGCTGCTTGGTGGGATTGGTCGAGCCGATGTACGAAGAGGTGAAGAAAGGATTACTTATTGGGAAGACGTTGGTAAGACCTGGTCAACGTCCAGTATTCGTAAGGATAGCGAACATTGCCGAATTTGACCAGAAGATTTGCAAGGGTACGTTAATTGGTATGTGTGAGCCAGTATCTAGGATTGCCATGGTAAAGAAGAATGAGAAGAAGGGAGAGGATCAGAAGATGTCCACGAAGAGTTTACCGACTCCCCTGGAAACGATGGTAGAAGAATGTTCCCAACATCTGGACCAGATACAGGGTGAGAAGCTGACTCAACTCCTGATGAAATACCAAGATGTCTTCTCATTGCAAGATGGTGACCTAGGGCGGACGGGAGTAATTCAACACACCATTAACACCGGTGATCATACTCCCATTAAGCAAGCTCCTAGAAGAGTACCCTTGGCAAAACAAACCGAAATGGACAACCTGATTAAAGACATGAGTAAACAAGGGGTAATTGAGCCTTCGCAGAGCCCGTGGACTTCCCCTGTAGTGCTGGTGAGCAAGAAAGATGGCTCCACTCGTTTTTGTGTAGACTACAGGCGGTTGAATGATGTCACCAAGAAGGATAGTTACCCCTTACCCCGGATTGACGATACCCTAGACACAGTGGCGGGTTCCAGATGGTTTTCCACCCTCGACTTGAAGAATGGTTATTGGCAAGTCGAGTTGCATCCCAAAGACAAGGAGAAAACGGCGTTCTCTGCTGGAACTGGTTTGTGGCAATTTATGGTAATGCCGTTCGGGCTCTGCAATGCACCCGCCACCTTTGAGAGACTGCTGGAGACAGTACTGCGAGGATTACATTGGAAGACTTGCCTGGTATACCTCGACGATATCATCGTGATGGGGAAGACTTTCGATCAGCACTTGAAGAACTTGTGCGATGTCTTCGAGAAATTGAGGCAAGCTAACCTGAAATTAAGTCCGCAGAAGTGCCAGCTGTTTAAGAAACAGGTTAAGTTTTTGGGGCACATAATTTCCACCAAAGGAGTTGCAACAGATCCAGAGAAGACAGACGCCGTGAGGAATTGGCCTGTCCCGAAAGATAAACATCAACTTCGAAGCTTTCTGGGATTATGCACCTACTACCGCCGTTTCGTGAAAGGGTTTGCAGACATGGTTAACCGAGGATGGTAGGCCATATGAATGGACGAAGGAGTGCCGAGGAGCATTTGAAGAGTTGAAGAGGTCTCTGTGTTCTGCTCCTGTTCTGACGTATCCGAGGCCTGGAAGCAAGTTTGTTGTGGATACCGATGCAAGCAATGTGGGTATAGGCGGTGTATTATCCCAAGAAGAGAATGGGGAAGAAAAGGTTGTGGCCTACCTCAGTAAGGCCTTGTCGAAACCTGAACGTAATTACTGCGTCACTAGGAGGGAGCTGTTAGCAATTGTGCGGACCATCGAGCACTTCCATAAATATCTGTGCGGGCAAGATTTTCTTATCAGAACTGACCATACTTCCTTGAAGTGGTTGCTGCAATTTAAGAACCCAGAAGGTCAGTTAGCCCGTTGGATTGAGAGGCTGCAGCAGTACAACTTCATCATACAACACCGGATTGGAAGAAAACATGGCAATGCTGATGCACTTTCGAGAAGACCTTGCCCGGAAGATTGCAAGTACTACGTGAGGCAAGAGTTGAAAGAGCATGTGCACCCCATCAGATGCCATCAAACCCGGATCCAAGTAGAAGAAGACCATCTACAATCCTGGAAAGACGCCCAGCAGAAGGATAAGACCTTGGAACCTCTGCTAAGATGGAAAGAAGCTGACAGAAGACCGGAGTGGATGGAAGTTTCTGACAAGAGTGTGGCCCTGAAGTCATACTGGGCGCAATGGGATTCTCTTGTGATCGAAGACGGTCTTCTGAAGAGAATGTGGGAGAGCACCGACGGAAGAGAGAGAAAGCCCCAGGTCGTGGTGCCGAAGGACAAGGTTCCGGACGTCCTAGCAGAGGCTCACAATGGAGCGAGTGGGGGACACTTAGGTGTTAATAAAACCACGATGAAGGTCAGAGAGAGATATTATTGGCTGGGCTACAGGACAGACATAATGAACTGGTGCCGGAGATGTGATGACTGCGCGTCAAGCAAGGGACCCAAGACAAGGAGCCGCGGCAGAATGCGCCAGTATAATGTGGGAGCTCCGTTTGAAAGGATTGCAATTGACGTAGCAGGACCGTTTCCTACATCCACTAATGGAAATAAGTACATCCTGGTTGCAACGGACTACTTCAGTAAATGGCCTGAGGCATATGCGATACCGAATCAGGAAGCCACTACTGTGGCTGAAGTTCTGGTGAACAATTTCTTTAGCCGATTCGGTATACCCATGGAGCTTCATTCTGATCAGGGACGGAACTTTGAGTCTGCGGTGTTCCAACATATTTGTAAGTTGCTGGGAATACGGAAGACCAGAACCACTCCATTACATCCCCAGTCAGATGGTATGGTTGAGAGATTCAACAGGACCATAGAAAACCATCTGAGGATAATGGTAAACGAACACCAGACAGACTGGGACCGACATCTTCCACTGTTCCTGATGGCGTATCGATCGGCTGTGCACGAGTCAACCGGAAGAACACCTGCCAGTGTGCTATTCGGAAGGGGAATTGAGGCTGCCAATGGATGTGTTGTTTGGGCATCCTGAAGATAGGCCGGAGCCTGTAGATGAGTATTCCCGGGAATTGGCAGAACGACTCGAGGTAATTCATGAGGCTGTTCGGGATCGCATGCGCCTAGAGAGTGACCGAATGAAGACGCGGTATGATGCCCGAGCGAATTCTGTGGGTTTCCAAGCTGGCGATCTGGTGTGGCTTTATAATCCAGCCCGGAAGAAAGGACGATCGCCGAAATTACAGAAGAACTGGGAAGGGCCATACCGAGTAGTGACCAGGATCAACGACGTTGTTTACCGGATTCAGCGTTCTCCACGATCGAAGATGAAGGTAGTCCATCTGGACCGGCTTGCTCCGTACCATGGGAAAGAAGGAGATAATTTCTGATCGGGGCGATCAGTCTTTTAAGGAGGGGGCAGTGATACGAACTTTTGCCCCGTCAGCGACGCCCCTGGTGGTGACACATTATTTGTTTACGGCGAGCAGGCTTTGATTTATTACGGCGCGACCTTGTCGCTGTTTATGATTCCCGAAAAGAATAGTCTATCTCGAAGATTCTCATTCTGGAACAATGTTTGATCGATAATTTTCGAGAACCTTCTAAGACCATTATAAAATGGGAAGCAAGAAGCCGAGTGGACAGTCTTACAGTCTGGCAGTTTTGAAGTCTGAAGTTTGGAAGCGAATATCGAATGCAATAAGAACCGGGCGTTTAATAGTTCCGTGCGAGTATAAGTCTTGATACGCATTTAGTGTTGGTACGGTACGCGAGTGCGAATTCTTTGGTGGCGTTTTAAGTGTACCGGGGCGTCTTCGTATGTGATTAACCGTCGGTTGAAGACGAGTGTTTTAGAGAGTTTAAACTGTGGACTTGTGTACTGTGGATTGTTTAGGTTAGGTAATTAATTGTTTATTTTTCGATTAATTGTTTAATTGTTCGATTAATTGTTTAATTTTCACCGCTTGTTGTTACTTACTGCTTGTATATATTTCGCTGCTTATTGTTCAATTTGTTAATTTTAAGTTCTCACATCACTGTTAAGCATTGTAAATATTTGTACATATACATAGTCACTGTAAATAAATAGTGTAAAATCGAAATACGTTACAGTATGATACATGGTTGTCAAGAGAATAAAAAGGCCTATCGAACTATCTAAAAAAATGATATATTGCTATTTAACATAATAAAGTTGATATCACTTCCGGTTTAACCGGAAGTAATTAGAAATGTGTTAAAAGTTTTTCAATATTGCATGTTTCGAATGTGCATGGAAAACCGTAGACCACTGGTTTCGTCCTTTTGGGACTCATCAGTACGGTGCTTTGCCCTACACACTCGAACTACGCAATATTGCTTGCTTTATATATACCTACACGCTTGGTGTAAGTATTAGCAAGAGCTAATTATTTGCCGAATTATGGGGCGGTTATGAGTGGTACTGGACCGTTCGAACAACTACTCCTCGGGCAAATACCCCGCCAGGCATTGAATTATAGAACTAAATCCAGATTTTATGTACTACGAGATCCATACTGAATGCTACCCCAACAATATCGTTGGGCTTGGAACATCCTTAGATCTCTACGTACTTTCTGCTCCCAGCAGTAGGAATGTATGTTAAAAGTTTTTCAATATTGCATGTTTCGAATGTGCATGGAAAACCGTAGACCACTGGTTTCGTCCTTTTGGGACTCATCAGTACGGTGCTTTGCCCTACACACTCGAACTACGCAATATTGCTTGCTTTATATATACTTACACGCTTGGTGTAAGTATTAGCAAGAGCTAATTATTTGCCGAATTATGGGGCGGTTATGAGTGGTACTGGACCGTTCGAACAACTACTCCTCGGGCAAATACCCCGCCAGGCATTGAATTATAGAACTAAATCCAGATTTTATGTACTACGAGATCCATACTGAATGCTACCCCAACAATATCGTTGGGCTTGGAACATCCTTAGATCTCTACGTACTTTCTGCTCCCAGCAGTAGGAATGTATGTTAAAAGTTTTTCAATATTGCATGTTTCGAATGTGCATGGAAAACCGTAGACCACTGGTTTCGTCCTTTTGGGACTCATCAGTACGGTGCTTTGCCCTATACACTCGAACTACGCAATATTGCTTGCTTTATATATACTTACACGCTTGGTGTAAGTATTAGCAAGAGCTAATTATTTGCCGAATTATTGCCCGAGGAGTAGTTGTTCGAACGGTCCAGTACCACTCATAACCGCCCCATAATTCGGCAAATAATTAGCTCTTGCTAATACTTACACCAAGCGTGTAAGTATATATAAAGCAAGCAATATTGCGTAGTTCGAGTGTGTAGGGCAAAGCACAGTACTGATGAGTCCCAAAAGGACGAAACCAGTGGTCTACGGTTTTCCATGCACATACGAAACATGCAATATTGAAAAACTTTTAACATACATTCCTACTGCTGGGAGCAGAAAGTACGTAGAGATCTAAGGATGTTCCAAGCCCAACGATATTGTTGGGGTAGCATTCAGTATGGATCTCGTAGTACATAAAATCTGGATTTAGTTCTATAATTCAATGCCTGGCGGGGTATTTGCCCGAGGAGTAGTTGTTCGAACGGTCCAGTACCACTCTTAATTAGAAATGTCAAGGATGATGAAAATATGGGGTTTTAGGATGATAATACTAACGGAGGATTGCCATAGTGTATTTCAAAAAGTAAACAAATGGCGGGATGTTGCATGCTTTCGTTGACACCCGGGTAAAAATATTTTTAATTTTAGCAATTACCAGGAGAAACTCAGCAATATGAATTAACAAACGAGGCAATTAATTAAAATTTCCAAAATATAGATGATCCTATTTCAAAACAAGGCGCCAGAATTGAAACAGTATCATCGCCTGAGACTCGCAAAAGGAAGTCTGTTTTCCAGCCTCCTAAAACTGGAACACCTACTACGAAGCTACAAAAGAGGTCAGAAGAAGCATTTAGCATTCAAATATGCTATAGAAAAAAAGGCTTATAGAGATGATAGTTCAATTTTCGGAGAGCACAGAAAATACAGTGAACATACCAAAAGCGTCGCCGAACATTATGTAGCTGATATTCTTTTTACGGCCGTTATGGGTTTTTATGAAAAGGGAACACAGAATCCGGCGCCTTGTTATTCATTTTTAAACAGTAAACCTTCACCATCATATGACAGCGGCTACCAAAATTTTGCTTGCCAAAATAATTTCGGTCAAAATGCTACTCCCATTCTACCACCTTCTTCCACAGTATTATCAAGTGAAATCAACAGTGACCTATTAAACGAATCACGTGCAACTTCTTCATCTGCTCATAATAACAATCCATTTCACAATGCTGCTACATTAACTTCCTGTTCAATTTCTCGACCCCCATCTTCGCAGTCATTTCATGAATACACTGCAGAAATGCCACAAAATATTATATTATATCAGCTACAACAGCCTAAGAGATCTGATGCTAGATCACATGATGAAAATCATTCAAGCAGGGGACCAATGAGTTCTGCGCCATCAAGCCCATCATAAAATAGTTAGTTACATTAATACCAATGATGATTGTTAGTTTTTGGTTTTATAAAGTTCCATTTAAAAGTGTTTTTGAGTTTTGTAGTACATTACTAGTTTTGAGTTTTCTAGTTTTTGAATTTTGAAGTACGTACATATTAAAATATTTTTTACCTAAATTAAGATAAGAATGTTCTACCAAGTACAAAATGGTTCGTATTTTTCATATGAGAAATAAATGTTTATATACCTAAGAAATAGGTTTCACTTTTTCATTTTTACTTACCTTTATATAATCATGTAGAACTGCAACTAAAGCTGTACAAACTTCAGGAACCACTCTAGAAATTAGTTGTTTTGAGATTTTGAAAGTATACATCAAGCTGGTGTATGAGTCTCCCGAGGCCAAGAATCGCAATGTAAGCAATAACCTTTCTGCGACAGGTACAGCTTCGCTAAATGATGTAAGTATCCCTTTTTGCAATTTTAGAACCACTTTTAATGATTTTCAAAAATACCATATTTTTTTCTCAACTTTTAAATCGCGCATTAAGTGGGTACCACTGTAACGCGTTTTGCTTTTGAATAGCGGTGTCATCCATCACCGTAGTTTCCTTCGTTTTTTGGCACCTTTTTCTTAGTTAAATATTATAAACGAAGCACTAGTTATTATAATTAAATTGTCATTATCAAAAGACATTGTTTACTCTTATAAAAAATAAGTTAGGGAAGGAAATTTTATCCGTCTATAATCCTCGACACTTTTCAAGTTGTTTATTTTATAAAAGTACAGACGACCATGGTTTCGGGTTCTTAAACTATCAACCCATCTTCAGGTCAAAAAACTCCAATTCAAAGAGAAAGAGGAAAGCATGGGTGTCGGTTACTGTCACTATCCAAACAGTCATACTAACAGTGATCATATAAAGTTCCTATTACTACCCAAAGGCAACACTCTGCCGGGCAATCAAGTCTGGTCCGCAAGAAGGATGGAAATTAAGCAGCTAATACATTTGGAAACGACCGCAGCTGGGGAAGCCAATTTCCGCGGTCGGAATACTCCGAAGAGACTTTTCATTTAACAAGCGTGGTAAAAGACCCGTGTTTAGTTAAGCCAACCAACGAGCAGCGTGAAAACATGAAAACGCTTGGTGGATCACCAAAGTGTCATCTATCCTGCACATCAGAACCGTCAACAATACAAACAAAATCAAAATAACTACGCAACCCTTGTCACAGGTCACAGGACTGCATATTCTCGGGACCAATGAAGTAAATAATAAAGATTAGCCTCCGTCACCAGACAACCAATTACTTACTGTATAAATATATGATCCCGTGTCCCTTAGAGGTGATGTTCGTCAACACGGATAAATATGCTCCGAAAACACAGGAAAATCCAAGTAATTATGTCTATTTTCAAGAAAACTCAAAGGACCGCAACTGGAGAAGCCAATTTTTGCAGTCAAAGACTCTCAATAAGAGACTTATTCAAGCAAACTTGGTGAAATATTCGTGGTAGAGATCGGAATATATGCATTTGCATATCTTTTTTGGTGCTATGCAGTGCAAAAATATAGTACTATTTGTACGTGGGTCAACACTAGGTGTATATATATTAAATTTTATAATGCATATTTTTGCATATTTTAAGATGTTACTGCATACTACATATTTCATATGATTTTTTCACATTTAAGTGAATATAAACTGCATATACTTCCCCTAAAAAAATTACGGTTCTATTCTGTTTGCTGTGGTACAAGAGATATACTTTTCTATGCAGTGCAGGATTTACCTTTTCTGTGGTTTCCATTGGCAACTTTACTTCTGCTTACGTTTACACAGATAACCTAAAAATTTGTACCCGGTTTATTCAGAGTAAAAGCATTGTTTCTGCAAAATATTAGACATGCCTAAGCAAGGTAGCAGCAAAGCCGAACTACTAAGACGGTGGATTTCAATAAACTATATTAGTTCTCGATACAAAGTGGTATACTACTTAATATTTTAGATAAAGTGTGACAAGAAGTTTCAAATTGTTCAACACATTAAGACAGCTCTACACATAGATTCTTCTAAGTCGCAGGGAGCAAGACAGGTTTTGGTAACGAACATGTCTACGTCAACAAACGATGAATTCAAATTCCTACGGGATTTATGCAGGCTTTTGGTTGGATGCCGTTTCACAAACTAAATAGCCCTATTTTCCGCGAATTTTTTAGCACTTATTGCAAATATGCAGTGCCCAGTGAATCTTTAATAAGAAAAAAATTCCTAAATATTCTGTAGGATGAAACTATTTCTAAAGTTAAATCAATTGTTGGGGAGAATTATATGTGGTTTTCTGTAGATGAAACTACTGATGCTCTTGGTAGATATATAGTAAACTTTCTGCTAGCACCCCTGAATGAAGCCCTAGAATTTAAGCCATATTTAATAGCAACAAAACAATTAGAAAGAGCAAACCATGCTACAATTTCACGTTTTATAAACGAAACTTTTGCAATTTTTTTTTACCTGACAAAGTGCCAACTGAAAGAATTATATTGTTTACATCAGATGCAGCAGCATACATGATAAAGGCTGGTAATTGTTTGAAGGTTTTTTATCCAAATATGATACATACAACATGCCTGGCGCATGGAATGAATAGAGTGGCAGAATTTGTGAGAAATGAATTTAGTTTAGTTAATGAGTTAGTTAAATATGGTAAACAAGTATTTGTAAAAGCTCCACTTAGGGTGCAAATGTTTCAAAAAAAAAAAACTTCCGGGCGTACCTTTACCCCCAGAACCTGTTCTAACAAGATGGGGCACTTGGATAAATGCCAGCCTTTATTATGCTCAACATTTTGCACTATTTTCCGATTTAGTGCTACAGTTAAATGAAAATGCTGCAGTTTCAATAAAAAAATGTCACAGTGTACTTAAAACCCCAGAATTAAAACATCAGCTGGCATATATTCAGGCTAATTTTTCAGTTTTAAGTGAAACTATCTTAAAACTTGAAGAACGCTTACCATTAAAAGATTCTATAAACTTGATTTGTCACCTTGAGCAAAAATTAAAGAGTGTTCCCGGTATTGGCTTAAAAGTTTATGCAAAGTTTAAAGAAGTTATTGGAAAAAATTCGGGATTTGAGGAGTTAGTTTCAATAAATAAGGTATTGTGTAGAGAATTAGACGTAGCGTTGAGCATGGGCCCATCAGTAATTCCAAAATTTAAAAATGCTCCTATAACGTCAGTTGATGTGGAAAGGTCGTTTTCAGTTTATAAAAATATATTATCGGATAGACGTCAACGATTTACGATGAAAAATCTTGAACAATATATAATCTCCAATATCTCCAATTTGAACATTTTTGAAACTGGTGACCAGTCTGGTGAGGAACTCTGTCCCGCTAATCATGTGTATAAGACCTAAAAACAAGTTGTGAAAGAAACCCTATCTATACATCTATATACATCTATACATATAAATAAAATTGAAGTGTCTGTCTATAATTTCAAAATAAATGCTTTTTTCTAAGCTCATATGATTCTTCGCGCGTTAACAAAACATAAAATCGCATTTTTCAATTTTTTGTCTGTCTGTCTGTTTGTTTGTCCGGACTAATCTCGGAAATGGCTGAACCGAATTTGATGATACTTTCATTATCAGGTAAAGGACTTTTCAGAGATTAATATAGACTACTTTTTATTTCGGAAATATTCAGGTTTCATGTGTAGAAATTGAAAAAATGTAGAAATTAGGAGTCCGATTGTGTCACGCGCGTACTATGAACACATGTTACGTGCCATATACATAAAATAAATAAATAGATAGATAAATAAATGAAATAAATAAATACATAAACAAATAAATACATAAATAAATAATAAAATATAAATATTTGCCATTGTGCTTCTTTCTTTGGCGTAGCAACGCGTGCCGAGTACCGCTATATAATATAAAAATCAATATTTGTTTGTTCGTATTGTATGCGCTGCCATACCGTTCATCCCATTGCGATAAAACTTAGTCAACTTAGTGCTCGCTCTTGCGCGAAGGTTATAGGCATAGTACAATTAACTTACAGAAGGTGGCGCGCGTGTCGTACCGGGAAATGTATTTGAAAGAACATTTCTGCAATTCTACAGTATTTTCTTTTCTTTCAACATAATTAAAAAATTGACAATTGACAATCGGCAATAGGTGGCTCGCGTGTCGTACCGGGAAATGTATTTGAAAGAATATTTCTGCAATTCTACAATATCTTCTTTCCTTTCAACATAATTTAAAAATTACAGCAAACGTTAAACGGCAGCAACGCGCCGGGTACCAGCTAGTCTTACAATAAATTACTTAATAACTTACATGGTGCTAATTATCATCTCCAGTTTCTTAACATATAAACTTATTCCGGGGACGAACAGTGCTCATTAAACAATACAAACAGACAAAAAACTAACACTTTAAAAAAGTTTCTACATTGGAAACAACAGTTTTACTTCAAAAAAAAATAGTTTTTTATGTATTTTTTTGCAATCAGAAAGGTGGCGGGAAACAGGCGTCTCCATCTGTCATCCAAGGTGAAAAGTTTATTACAGGAATCTATCTGCCACAAAACCGATACCTGCAAATGTCATCCAAGATACAAACCAGTTGTACCTACATTTATGGACTTTACAGGACTGCAAATTAATACAATTATTATACTTAAGTTTATGTGTGCCATAATGTGATGAGGGAATACTAAAAACACTTGATTCAAGAATAGACACCATTGGATATCGTTATAAATTATAAGAAAAAACATTAAAACAGAGAACTGTTCCTTCCCTTACAGAGACCTACTTATTAAATTTTTAATTTGACATAAAATTAATACAATAAAGGCTAACTGGATTCCGTTGGAGAGTCTATATTATCTGAAAGAATACTTCTGAAAAAACCATTGTGCGTAAAGATGGTCTGGTTGTTAAGCAGATCGGGATCACTTCTACGTCTAGTAATCTCAAAAGTCTCCAAACCACCAATCAATCTGCGGTTCTCAGTGGAGTGGCGGACTTTAATAACATTTTTAGGGTCGAAATTATGGTTACAAGACAGGATGTGTTCAGCAAAAGCCGAAGTCTCATTATTGGTACGAATGCATCTTAAGTGCTCTTTCAATCGCGTGTTAAATGATCGTAGAGTGCGTCCAATATATGTCGCATGGCATTCGTAACAATTCAAGCAATAAGGTAAGGAATAGTATCCTTAGCATTATTGAAAAAAACGTTCTTAGGGACACTGGTGTGAAATGATATCTTAATATTTGAATTCTTCAAAAGCGAAGCAATCCTCTGTGACACCGTACCCGCATGCAAAATAGTGAAGACATGCTCTGTGGCCGAGTCCTCTAAACTTTGAAGGCTGGGGAAATTCAGGTTTAGTTCCATCTTTCTCTTTCGCCTGTGTAACATCCTATACATTGTGTCCACGGATGGATTTAGCTATACTTGTAAAAACTTTTATTTTCAGTTTTTCGAGAAAAAGTCATTCTTCATATGTAGTTTCTTTTGCTTGTTATATAAATACGATCCACGTTGAGAAACTTTGATTTTGTTGTACAGGGTGTGCAGAAAATCCATAAATGTATATTTGTAAAATTAAAAATTTTTGAATCAAGCTTTTTGAAATGAAACAGCTTAGAAGGAGAAATCGAATAGCCAAATAAAGTTTTTCCATAGATGTTATACTTAGTTGCTAAGGAATACCGGGTGTCCGGTTAAGGTTGGCGACCGGCTATATCTTAGGAACTATTCATCCTACAGCTTTCAGAAAAAAATCTTCCTATAAAAGTGGCCATGAAAACTTCATCAAAAATGTTTTTAGCTTTCAGTTTTCCCCACTAGGGGGCACAATTTTAAAAGAAAATAGACAAACCGCATTTTCTTCGAAAATTCAAATTGAAATTTAGGAATCCTTTGGCTTTCTCAAAATTTCCTCGTATAATACCCTGCAAATTAGTTTAATAACTTTTTGATCTAGCTTATGAAGTAAGGAGTGGGGGAAGGAAAAAATTCCTTTACACCAAAAATGCCATGTCTCCGGATTGCTTGAACCAATGTTAATAAATATGGTATTGTTGGAAAGGGAATTAATAGAAATCTGCATTTACATTTGAATTTAATTTTACGAGGGAGCCGCCAGATGGTGTTATTTCTAAACTTACGAAATTGTCAAATTTTCTCAAAAATTATAAATGGAATGGCATATTTTTTTATAATATGTTGTCATTACGCATAGAATTAAGAACAAGATGCCGCAAACTGGAAGTTTTTATCTTTATCAAATGGAAGTTATCATCAAAAATATCGTTTAATCAAACCCCAGTGCACAGCTACCAAATTTTCTCAAATTTTTTTGAATGGAATGGTACATTTTCACAACATGCTTTTAGTACACATAACATAAAGAACAGAATGCCGCAAACCGAAAGTTCCTATCTTTTTCAAACGAGTTGTGATCAAAAATATTGTTTAATCAAATTTTCTCAAATTTGAGAAAAATGAAATACCTAAATGAATATCAATTTAATTTAGTAAATATTCAATTTTCCTCAAACGCCTTGCCAAGGCTCGGGAGGCAATAACGGCATTTTCTTAATTTTAAAAAACACCGCGAGCTTGTCATACGCTTCAGCAACAGAGCTAGACATTATTTAAAAAGTTATAATCAATTCTAGCAAAAAGACACTGAAATCGAATTTAAATTAACTAATAATTAATACTTAGTTAAGTTAAACTTAACAATTAGTGACAATACTATGACCAGGTATTTGTTTTTATTTTCCATGGAATGCTTTTTGTTTGTAATATTTCTTATAATTCTGTCTGATGAGAGATACAAGAATGCCCTAATATTCTTTAAAATATTTTATTTTCCTAAAATTACCCTTGCAATGAAATGTGATTAAAAACTATTTTTCATCATAACTTTCATAGGAACTTTCGGTTTGCGGCATTCTATTCTTCGTGCTATTTGTATTAACAGTATGTTATGAAAACGTACCATTCCATTCAAAAAATTCTGAAAAAATTTGGTACCTATGCGCTGAGATTTGATTAAACCATATTTTTGATGATAACTTCCGTTTGAAAAAAGATAACTTCTGGTTTGAGCCATTTTGTTCTCAATTCTATTTGTAATGACGACAGGTTATAAAAAATATTCCATTCCATTTAAAGTCTTAGAAAATTTTACATTTTCGCAAGTTTCGAAATAACGCCATCTAGCGGCTCCCTCGTAAAATTAAATTCAAGCGTAAATGCAGATTTCTATTACGCTATAAATTCCTTTCCCAACGAAGATATGGCATTTTTGGTGTAAGGAAATTCTTTCCTCCTCCCATCCCTTATTTCGTAAGTTAGATCAAAAAGTTATTAAAATAATTTGCTGGATATTACGATGAGATTTTGAGAAAGATAAAGGATACCTCCATTTCCATTTTAATTTTTGTAGAAAATTTGGATTGTCTATTTTCTTTTAAAATTGTGCACTCTAGCGGGGAAAATTGAAAGCTAAAAACATTTTTGATGAATTTTTATGGTCATTTTTGTAAGAAGATTTTTTCCGAAATTTGTAGGAAGAATAGTTCCTAAGATAGCCGATCGCCAACCTTAACCGGACACCCGGTATATCTGAGCAACTAAGTATAATTTCTATGAGAAAACTTTATTTGGCTTTTCGATTTCTCCTTCTAAGCTGTTCCATTCTGAGACTTCAAAAAGCTTGATTCAAAAAATTTTAATTTTGTAAATTACATTTTTGTATTTTCTGCGCACCCTGCACAACAAAATTCTTTGAAGCTAGGGATTTACAATGATAAAACTTGTGTGGCGTTTGTACCGATGGAGCACCAGCTATGCTTGGATCGAGGTCAGGATTTCAAAAAAAAATTAAAGAGCTTGCACCCCAAGCAAAGGGCTTGCACTGCATGATTCACCGGTTTGCCCTTGCTACTAAAACTCTTCCGAAGCCTTTGTAAGAAGCGCTGGACTCTTTGATTAAAATTGTTAATTATATAAAATCTAGCGCTCTCAACACCCGTCTGTTCAAAGAGCTCTGTAAAGACATGAATTCTGATCATGACGCTCTTCTGTTCTATACTGCCGTTCGTTGGTTATCAAAAGGGAATGTTGTTGAACGTGTATTTGAATTAAAAGACGAACTTGAATCTTTCTTGGAAATGCAACGGAAACAAGATTTTATGATACATTTTATTGACGAAGCTTGGATTCAAAGAGTTGTTTATTTATCGGACATCTTCGGACAGTTAAACAAATTAAATTTGAAACTCCATGGTAAGGATATGCACATAATCCATTTTAGAGATAATCTTCAGGCCTTCGTTTCCAAGATTGGAAACTGGCGACGTAAACCAAATTCATGGAAACTTTGCAATGTTTGAACACCTATGCACAACGGCCGAAGCATCAGGGACAGGAATTGTGGAGAATCTAAAAGAGGAAATTGATGATCACCTTCAATCCCTTGAAAATGAAATTCAACGTTATTTCCCCGAACTGTCTGACCAAGAAGCTGCAGTAGTAAGGAACCCATTTCATGCATTGGATGTTGCCGACATTCCTGATGAAGTTCAGGGTGAATTTCTAGAGCTGCGAAATGATTTCACAGCTCATGACCTATTTCAGGAAAAATCGTTGACTGAATTTTGGTGTGCCATGCGTCGTTCATATCCTAATGTTGCGGTGCTTTCTTTCCGGGTACTAGTACCATTTGCTTCTACCTACCTTTGTGAAAGTGGTTTTTCAACTCTTGCAAATCAAATCAAAGGCCAGAAATAGACTGGATGTTCAAGATGACATGAGATTGGCTTTGACGCATACTCAACCAAGAATTTCAAAACTTGTTACGCAGATGCAAGCTCAGTCATCACATTATTTTTTTTTATTTTATATTTTGTTATTAAATATCAATATTTTTGTTAAATATTTCGAAAACAAATTTTTTAAAACGCTTCGTTTCTTTTATTATTGATAAAAATATATAGGGGGTCGCGGACATTTTTGGGAAATCTAAAAAGGGTTGCGACTAAAAAAAGGTTGGGAACCACTGCTGTAAGGGAAGGAACAGTTCTCTGTTTTAATGTTTTTTCTTATAATTTATAACGATATCCAATAATGGTGCCTATTCTTGAATCAAGTGTTTTTAGTATTCCCTCATCATATAATGGCACACATAAAATTAAGTATAATTGTAACGCCTTCTGAATTCCAACCCTGTCTTTTCCGACAGCCGCGACTTTAGTTTTGACAGATTCGAGGACTCGGAAGACAACAAGTACGCGCGCCAACGGTTTAACCTCTTAATTACATACATTTCTTTGTTATATTCTTTTCCTATTAAAATAAAGGCTTTAAATTAACTACTTGTTATATCCTGGCGTCCCAACTTTCGGCCAACCAAAAGTGAAAAGTGTATAACGTGTGTAAAAGGGTTAATCGGTTGTTTTTTACAAAAATCGTTCGACAGTGTTCCCGCGTTTTACCGGTGTTTGTCGCCGTCGAGAAAAAACTTTTTCGTTTTCCGCTTTTCGAAGTTGTGAAATCGTTTTTATGCTCGATTTTTTGATTTTGTGTGCGATTTAACTGTTGTACCTAACAAATTTTTAAGTATTCAAGCTTTTATAGTGGTTCAAAACATTGACATTGTGTGTTGGAATTCCTTCGCTTCTTGTTCTTTGTGAAGATGCCGCCGAAAATGAATAAACAAGCAGCAGCTTCAGCAGCAGCTTCAGACACTTCAGGGTCTGAAATGGAAGTCGGATCAACCATGATGATGTTCTCCACGGAGCAATTCCATGCCTTGATGCAGAGTATCCAAGTTAACAGGGAGAGTAATGCAGGTACTCCAATACAAAGTAGTATTTCGGCTGCAATAACTCCTACAACAGGTAATTTTTCAAAGTGTACTGCCCGTTTCGATGGTCATAAAAGTTCAAATGTAAACGCGTTCATAGACTCGATTTCGGTCTACAAAAACTGTGTTAGTATTAGCGACGAAAATGCACTACGAGGGCTACCCATGCTGTTTACCGACAATGCCGCAATTTGGTGGCAAGGTGTAAAAAATAGTGCCAGTACATACGATGAAGCCCTAGACTTAATACGAGGTGCATTCGGTAGGAAAATACCCGCATACCGTATTTACCGTGAATTGTTTGCTTCAGAACAAGATGAGGATACAAATACAGACATTTTCGTGTGCAGATCTCGCGCGCTGTTGTCAGAGTTACCTTCTCCTGTTTTACCAGAAAGTATCCAACTTGATATGGTATACGGTCTTCTCCATAGGAAAATTCGTAAACGAATTCCTCGCGAAAAGTTTGATTCAGTTTCAGAATTGTTAAAATTAGCTCGTTCGGTAGAAGAATCTTTAGATGAGAAAATCTTATTACCTCCACATACGAAAACAATTTCTGCAGTTCCCTCTCTAGAATCTAATAAAGCACCTAGACTTTTTTGTGCATATTGTAAGACTATTGGTCATGTCCGAGACAATTGCAAAAAGTTGAAGTTGAAAAATTCGAAAGATGTTGTTACCCTGCCTCTCGAGAAAATTCAATCATCTACTACAGTTAACCCCATAGGTTCCTCGTACAGATGATCAAAGTAAACATCAGATCTCTTGTTTTGGTTGCAATACTCCTGGTTATATTCGCAGTAACTGTCCAAACTGTAGTCATTCAAAAGACAAATTACCAACAAGTTCAGTAAGTTTTATGTCTACAACCTTATCTTCCAATTCTAATGTAGAACGCCCATCATTGTTAATATCAATCCTTGGTGTTGATGGACTCGCGTGTATAGACACGGGTGCCAAAGGTTCTGTAGCTGGCTCTAGATTATATTCTTACTTGATGTCTCAAGGACATGCTTTTGTTGAAAATGTTTTAGAAATGACCTTGGCAGATGGAATGTATTGACTAGGACTTTCGAAGTAGAAATAACTTTGCGAAACCGTCAAATTAAAACCAAACTAATCGCTGTACCTGAACATTCTGATAACAGAACTTTATTAGGTGTCGATTTTATACGAGATGCTAATATTATTTTAGATGTTCCCCGTATTCAATGGTGTTTTGGTGATGAAAGTAGCACATATTACCAATTGCTTGTGAACAAGATTTCACATTAACGACTCCAATTGGATTTGTGGATACAATTCCTCATTTACTTCGTGAAGACGAAGGAAAGAATTTAAGTGAATCTGAGAAATCACGTTTGAATGCCTTGTTAGAGCAAAATGCAGATTTATTCGCTCCCAGCAAGGAACCAACACCTTTTGCTGAGCACACTATTAAGTTGACTGACGAATCCCCAATTGCTTTACCTCCTTACCGGTTGAGCCCGTCGAAGAAAGAATTTTTACTTGCGGAGTTAGAACGTATGTTAGCAGAGGATATCATAAAAGAATGCGATTCTCCATATGCCGCGCCCATTGTTCTTGTCCCAAAACCTGATGGTAGTTTGAGAATGTGTGTGGATTACAGACGTTTAAATAGTGTAACAATACCTGATCGATACCAACTTCCCCGTATCGATGATTTGCTCCATGCTGCGAAAAAGACAATGTACATGTCAACGCTTGATTTAAAAAGCGGTTATTGGCAAGTTCCGGTAAAAGTTGAAGATCGAGATAAAACGGCTTTCATATCACCTTTAGGTAGTTTTCGATTCAAGAGAATGCCATTTGGATTGCGAAATGCGCCGTCGACATTTCAAAGATGGATCGATTAAAATCTGGAATTCCTAATGTAAGTCTCTTAGCTTACCTTGATGATTTAATTATTTTGTCTTCTAATTTCGATGAACATTTACAAGATCTACAAGCTGTATTTCAACGACTTCGGCAATTTAAACTACATGTGAATAGACTGAAGTGTACATTTGGATGTCCCGAAGTGAAATATCTGGGTCACCTGATTGTCCCTCAAGGTATCAAACCTAACCCTTAAAAGATATCTGCCATTGTTGAGATGTCACCACTTCGAAATGGTAAACAGTTACTCACCTTCCTACAAACTGGATCATGGTTCAGGAGATTCGTTCCTAATTATTCTCAGGTTTCTAAGCCCCTTAGTGATTTAACAAAAAATAATGCTCTCTGGACTTGGGGTTCTGCCCAAGAAGCCGCTTTCAATAATCTGAAGTCTTTACTTACCACAACTCCTATACTCTGTCAAGCTGATGACTCGAAGCCTTATGTTTTGAGGACCGACGCGAGCGCATACGCTTTGGGAGCTGTTTTACTCCAGGGGGAGTATCCGAAGGAAAGACCTGTCGAATATGCGTCAAGATTATTAACCCCTCCAGAACGCAACTATTCTACGTCCGAACGTGAAGCGTTAGCCGTAGTTTGGGCAGTCGAAAAGTTTCGAGGTTATTTAGAAGATGCTCCAGTGACAGTTATAACCGATCATCAGCCTCTTCGGTGGTTGATGTCTCTGAAATCACCAAGTGGAAGACTGGCAAGATGGGCCCTTACTTTACAGTCTTTTGATCTACGTATTGAATATACGCCTGGACGGAGTAATGTTGTGGCTGATATGTTGTCACGCCCGCCCTTGTCTCAATCGGAAGAATTAGTTTTATCTACAGTATCTATTGACTTGCCGTCTTACAAGGGTGAGGCTATTCGGATGTCTCAACTCGAAGATCCCGATCTTAAGAAAATAATAGATTGTTTTGAATCCAATTCTGCGGATCCATTAGATCTCAGCCGATGGACGGATCGTGTTTATCTGATGTTAAACGGCATTTTGTATCGTTATTCACCAGACCAGGAGAGTGAGGAAGCTCAGTTGGTCATTCCTAAAAGTAAGATCGCTGACATATTATATGAATATCATGATTCTCCTGTCACCGGCCATTATGGCATTGAAAAAACCTTACAAAGAATCACTCCTAGATATTATTGGCCAGGGATGAGAAGATCCGTTACAGAACGAATTAAATCCTGTATTGAATGTCAGAGATTTAAACCTGACAATAAGAAACCTGCTGGACTATTATAGACACCGGTCACTGCGCAGCGTTTTGAGGTCTTGGCGATTGATTTATTTGGTCCTCTCCCAGAGACGCCTGATGGTTACCATTGGATTTTCGTGGTGGAAGACACAGCAACTCAATGGGTCGAGTTGTTCCCGCTAATTACTGCTACAGCTGAATCTTGTGCCAGAGTTCTAATCGATGAATTTATTCTGAGGTATGGAACCCCTCGGAGAGTGATAAGTGACAACGGTGCTCAGTTTGTGAGTGACGTTATGCAAAAGGTTGCATATTGTCTCGATTTTAAACAGCAGTTGATTCCCGTATATCATCCGGAAGCTAACCCCGTTGAACGCAAAAATCGTGATCTAAAGACTCAACTCACGATTCAGACTAGTGAGTGCCATATCTATTGGAAGGAACACTTACCGGCTATTCGGTTTGCGATGAATTCGGTTAAAAACTTGTCCACCGGTTTTTCTCCCGCGTTTTTATGCCTTGGTCGTGAGATGCGAACGCCTGATGATGTGCGTCGTGATTTACGTGCCGTGGTTGAAGGAGTTAATTTCGTTTCCCAAATTACTCCCTACCTAAATACTTTGGCTACTGCCCTTACAGAAGCCCGTGAGAAGCACGAAAGGCAGCAAGATCGCTCAAAAACTTATGGTGACCAGAAAAGAAAAGTTGCCCCACGTTACCAGTGTGGAGACAAAGTTCTCGTCACAGTTCATGCTTTGAGTAAATCCAGTAACTCTTGTACTACAAAATTTGCTCCTAGAAGATATGGCCCGTATACCATCCTAAAGCAAATTTCCCCAACTTCCTACCAAGTTGCCAATTCAGAAAACCCTACTGCTCTTCTTGGAACCTACCATGTCGTCATTTGTCGCCTTATGTTGCTAGTGAATCCTCTGATCCAGTTCCCATTTGTCCTCTTAGAAAGCGAGGTCGCCCTCGAAAGCATGTTCCCAAATCTAATGCTAATGTTGCAGAAAGCAGCGGTTTAGAAGATGGTGGTAATCCTATAGAAGAAGATGATTCTCACAACCACGAAGAAAATGAACCTGACGAGTTGAATCCCCCGCTTATTCGGTCCGCCCGAAAGAGACGTTCTCCTACCTGCCGGACCTGCATCGATCATCCACCTCATGGGAAGGTCATACACGAGGCCGTTTGTATGCCCTCCAGGGGGAGTGTGTAACGCCCTCCTAATTCGAACCATGTCTTTTCCGACAGCCACGACTTTGGTTTTGACAGATTCGAGGACTCGGAAGACAACAAGTACGCGCGCCAACGGTTTAACCTCTTAATTACATACATTTCTTTGTTATATTCTTTTCCTATTCAAATAAAGGCTTTAAATTAACTACGTGTTATATAATAATTATTGTATTAATTTGCAGTTCTGTAAAGTCCATAAATGTACAGCTGGTTTGTATCTTGGATGACATTTGCAGGAATCGGTTTTGTGGCAGATAGATTCCTGTAATAAACTTTTCACCTTGGATGACAGATGGAGACGCTTGTTTCCCGCCACCTTTCTGATTGCAAAAAAATACATAAAAAACTATTTTGCAAATTTTGTGGACTGACGCCATTTTTGGAAGTAAAACCGTTGTTTCTAAAGTAGAAACTTTTTTACAGTGTTAGTTTTTTGTCTGTTTGTATTGTTTAATGAGCGCTGTTCGTCCTCGTAATAAGTTTATATGTTAAGAAACTGGAGATGATAATATTAGCACCATGTAAGTTACTAAGTAATTTATTGTAAGATAGGGTTTCTTTCAAAACTTGTTTTTAGGCCTTATACACATGATTAGCAGGACAGAGTTCCTCACCAGACTGGTCACCAGTTTTAAAAATGTTCAAATTATTCGTTTGCTAGCCTCACTGACCACGAATATTTCACCATGTTTGCTTGAATAAGTCTCTTATTTTGATGTAGTTAATATTTTCACTTTTCACTATTTGGTAGAAATCCATGATTAAATAAAAAATTACTTCGCGTACTACCAATAAGTATAACAAAATTATTTTATTTAACCGGTTTCAAGATCTACAAACGATCCCATCATTTCTGATGATGGGATCGTTTGTAGATCTTGAAACCGCACTCTAAAAACAAACTATGTAATTTTCCATCGAAAATCGTGGGCAACTTGGTAACCAACGATTTTCGAAGTAAAATTGCATTTGCACTTAATTTTACAACTACATACTTTATAATTACAGTTACAAATTGCATATTACATATGCGCACTGTGTTATAGCGTAAAGGAATTGTAATAATAAAATTGCTGTGAAATATTACAGGTTGTAATGGTAAAACGTGTCATCACAAATGTAATTTTACAGCAAAGACCTGTAATGTTACACATCATAACATTAAAATTCGTCATAAGATATTGAAAATTGCTCGTCAGGCTAGTAGATTTACAACACAGATCTGGATATTCACAAAATTGTGTTTTAATGTTACTGCACAGTATGGGAATTTTGCAGACTCAAAATGTATATTTACATAGTGAGACTAGTAGGTTTACAACACAGATCTGTATATTTACACAACTGCTTTTCTTACTACAGTATCGAAAATTTACATATTCCAAATGTATATTTACATAGTACATAAGTAATTATACTCACCCATGCCATCAAACCTGTAATTTTACCGCTCGGAATTGTAATATTACTCATTACGTTAAAATTAATCACGCACTATGTAAAATTACTTCTTTGAACGGTATATTTAAAATGCAGACCTGTACAGTGAAACGTTTTCGATGGCCTTGCAGTGGAAGTGCCTTTTATTACTGGAGAGAGTACATCTTGTTGCTCTGGTTCCATAGCTCTTTTGCAAAAACATTTGCATTTTATAAAACAGAATTTGAATACCTTTGGCCGTTTTCGACTTATAGGAGAAAATTTATCTGATGCATTAACAAATACATAGAAACAATATTCTTAAAGCACTTTTTTGACTACAGCTTAATTCAGATTTATTCTAGCACTGGTGAAAAGCTGATTTTTTAAATACAATAGTTGGCATTATAAATTGCGTACCCTTTTTCTATAAAATGAAAATGAGTGCTACAATAAATTAGCCAAAAAATGACCTTAAGAATTTGTTCCCATTATTGTTAATATTCAAGTTACAGCAACTTTTCAATTTCGTCCTGTAAGTTAACAGTGGTCAGAGCTTATTCAGATTATGTTTTCAAATTTGAAAATATCTTAAGTGATCTGGAATCAGCAACAAGAATTTTTCAGTCTCTAGTAATAATGGCGCTCTCCCTTTATACCATCGAAAATGCCTACTCATTGAACATACTTACACACAAAAAATTGTATTTCACTATTTGCTGGGATTTTTGCATAAATCAAAACGTAAGTTTTATTCTTTATCACATTATTATTCCACACAGGTGTATTATTAAAATTCCATTTTAAACTATAAGCGGAATTCACATCAACTATACAAGTACCTATAGTTTATCATTAATATTTTTTACAGTTTTCGTTTTTAAGTTATTTTAAGATCAGTACTCTAAGAGTATCTTATAACTGTAATGCAGTATGGAAAATAAAACGATGTATATGTACCTTTGGGACTCCAATTTATTATTCTATGAACACAAAAATTTTATTACAAAAACATTTTACCTATTTAAGAATTTTGTAAGGCAACAACAAAAAATAAACTTTTTTTATAACACGATAAGCAAAAAACGAGCCTTAGTAAAATATTTTTTATTATTTTATAACACAAAAATTCTTATTGCACAAATGTTTTATTTTAGAATTTTAACACAACATAACAAAAAATAAACTTTTTTAGAACAAAAATAAATAAAACAATGTAACTTTTTCTTACAGGGTGTCTCATCAAGAATGAGACACAGTGAAGCTGGAGATACTTGAAGCCAAAGAAGGCGATTAAGCAAAAAACAAGCCATAGCAAAATATTTCTCCTTGGCGAGATACAGGGCGTTTGATTTTCAATTTTCAAAATGAAACAACCTGTATCTCATGAAGGAGAAACATTTTACTGTTGCATGTTTTGCTTAGAATTTAGTTCTGGCAGCAGTGCTGTACCCATTTTTAACGAGACATCATGTATACACATACATATATAACATACTAGTTTTACATAAGCAAAAAAATATAGCTTTTTTCAATTCGCGATTTACCAGGAACTGGCACCTTATAAAGTTAAATAAATTTCCATTTGATTCTAACATACAGATGATCAGACAAAATTAACTATAGGTATAACAAAATAAAAAAAAAATATATGTACGATTTTGGATTATGTTTAGCGTTTCGAGTAAAGGCCTTTGAAATAATTTATGAGAGGCACTGGTCACGAAATCGTTATCAGTTCAAAATGCCAAAACCTTATGTTAAGAATTTTCGCCACGAGGTATAATGGATTCATTTATTTTATAATTTCTAATAGTGGCGTAGAACTTGAAAATTGGTTATTTACGTATAATTTTACGTACCTATAGGTATCTAAAAATTTGGAAAAATTAAAAATCTAAATTTGACAAATCGGTGCGTAAATTCTCTTTTTGTTTTGCTGAGATGTACCTATAGTTAAATCACTTCCAAACATTAAATAAACATTCTGTAATGATAATGCAAAGGTTGTAAGACAATGGCCATTCCATAAAACAATATGCCATAAACAACAAACGGCGAAATTTTGGAAGATACGAATGTGTTCAGGCATATCATTTTGACAGAAAATTTAATAAAACATGAAATCATACCTTCCACCAATTCCATGTTTTACGCAGATGCCTGCGGTGACCGGCAAAAAATTTGCAACATATGTGGAAAAAAAATTTACTCTTGGGATATCGAGAAAACAAATTCTGGCGATTGCTTGTCATTTTCGAAAACCTGAAAATCGATTGTGATGAGTTTTGGCGTGAAGTTCGGAAAACATAGTTTCAAATCGTGAAAAATTGGTTTATTGACAAGATATCGAAACAAGTTATTTGGAAAAAGTACTTGGAGAATCAAATTTTAACTGTGCGAAAAGTTTAAATAATCAAATAAAAAATGAAATACCCGGTACAAGCCAGTATTTGTTTTCCCAAAACAGAAAAAAATCCATGTTGTAATCTTTTTGCCGGTCACTATAAACCTTCACCACTAACCTTTAAAATCGAAGAATAAACTTGACAGAGCCAGTTCCTCGTAAATTTAGATGTATTCATAACATGAGAATATCTTTCTAGTCATCACGTAATTTTGTAATAAGGGATATAATTTTATTCAAAGATTTCTTTTTGCTTTTTGTACCTTCCATAGGATTTATCTTGAAAAAATATCTCTGTACAAATTCGAGTATTGAAGATGCTTCCTTCGGATAGCACATGTTTAGGTTGTAATACAATGCGAACAGTATCTCAAAAGCTGACACAAAATCGTCACATTCCAAAATTTTTTCTTTTTCTACACAAATTCTGTAAAGTTTCTTGTTCTGGACATCTAAAATATATATAACAACATAATTTTGTGGACTTCTTAAACACAGTGGATAAGTAACTTACTTGATATTACAATACATGGGGCCGCCAGTTGTAAAATTAGCTTATCATTTTCTGTTCCCTGCAACAAAAGAAAATTAGTAAGGTCATTTTTGTTAAATACTTTAAGTTTAATTACGCTTTCTGATATGTCAACAACTAGCAAATCAATGCTCTCCTTGAAGTATTTTGCGATGATTATTAACGTTGTTAATAATTGGCTGTCATCGTTTTCATTATCTTCAACAGCATTTAAATATTTCTGGCGAAGTCCAAAATTAATAAGCTTTTTCTTTTTTGCATCAAAAATGGAACGGAACCCAGCATTCCACCCCATCAATTTTTGAAAATGCCGAAGTATTACTTGCTTTTCAAACAGCACAGGCCACTCTTTACGTATATCTTGTACCTGAATTAAAAAAAATGTCATGGAGTACAATAAATTATTATTATCACACTAAATATCGGAACAATAAATTCAATAATATGAATTGTATTTAAGCAATAGTAGGAGATAGGGATAAAAAAGGTAGGGGTAGACCCTGATTAGACTACTGCTTTCAAATAGTTGGGGATGTAGGATGTTGTACTTTTAGGGAAATACGCAGGTTAGCTCAGGATAAGAGAGGATGGAGGTAAGCGTCCAACGTCTTTGGACTGAGAACTTGATGATGATGGGGCAATTTAGATCTGTCCACCTAGTAGAGGAGGTTCCTAAATTACACAAACAAGTTCTAAGGCCCGGTTTTTCAAAGAATTGAACACCGGATTAAGTCTGACACCGGCTTCGTTGCTATGATACAACCAATCAGAAAGCCGGTATCATAGCAACGAAGCCAGTGTCAGACTTAATCCGATGTTGGTTTAGATAAAATTATTTTCACCTATACATCAGGCTGCCCTTTTCTCACATAGCGCATAATTTGGGTTCCTTATTGAGTTTAGTCTGAATGATGAAACTATTTATTTGCTCTGTAAAAGAAATGGGACAATCTGTATAGGTGAAAATAATTGTAGTTTCTCATGCAATTTTTTCTATAAAATGCATGATGAAGGCATAATTTGAGAATCAATTACTAGTTGGACACACTGCATGTAAATATTTACAGTAGGTACATCTTTGAAAATTGTTCCAAGTATCCCTAATAATTTAAATTCCTTTTCCAAATTTAAAATGAACACTGAGTACATCTACACAAAATTTCAAGGAACTTACACTTGGTGGATTTGGATTATTTAAGAATTGCCTCTGCATTCCATAGGTCTCATTTAGCAGTTTTATTGAATTTTCGTTAAAATGAAACTCATTTTCGTTCAAAAAATTTTTCTTTTCTTGTAGCGTTTCTGGCGAATCATCCGATTCACTGAGAATAGGTTGCCAGTTATTACAACCTGGAAGTAAAAATAAATTATTTTATACTACTTGAAGATTAAACTTTGCAACGATTTTTTCATAATCATAAATTTGCATTTTGCCAGATGTTCGAATACTTCAACTAGTAGGCATGCAATAAACCAACAGAATAAGGAAAATAAGAATGAAATCGAAAATTTAGAAAAAAAACTTACCCGCCTTGCAGTTTAATATCTTTTTGATCTTTTTAGGTGGTACTTCTAGCGCCTGTAAACTATTTGCAGGCCTCTTATGCGATCTATTTAAATAACTATTTCTCTCCACCAATTTTTTAAATAAACTATGGTAACCATTGCCTATCACTATTCCATCTTCATCAACGTCTTCGAACTGTGCATACTTGTTTACAATTTTCTTTGCAACAATTCTAAATGCCTTATTACCAGGAAATTTTGTAACTTCCCTTGTAGCGTCTACGGTAATATTCACGATTTTATTTACATAGTCAGTTGTACGAACTCCTTTTTCCATATCTGCTGCAGCAGATTTGTTTAGCAAGTGCCATGGGATTTCAAACTTTTGCCAAGTGCTTTCTGAAATTCCTGATGCAAGAACTGCTGTTCCAGTATGCTCATCTTCAACAGTTTCGTCATTATTATCTATATTAACATCAGGTTGGTTCCTTAAGAAATCACTTATTGTGCTATTGAGTGACGAAGTAGCAGACACAGTAGAGCAGGTAGAGGTTGCTGGCATCCACTTTTCATTCACTGACAACAACATTAACGTCTCGCTGGTTAGCATTTTTATAGTCGCTCCATCGTCAATGAGAGTACCATCATTTTCCAGAACAACGGAACTACCATTGATTTTAAGTTTTTCGGATGCTGCAAGTTAATAGTGAATTACTAAATTTTTAGTGGTACATTTTTTATCAAACCTTTCAAAATAAATGAGTTGTAGAAGGCCTCATCATCTTGATCTTCTAAACCAACAAAAACTTTCTGGTTTCTATCTGGACTCCACACTTTAAAAAGTTTCATACTAATAACCTACCTATAACAAATGAAATTATATTACTTGCTCATAAAAGCGTCAGTACTTAATAGACACAGAAGCCTAACTTGCCAAAATGATTTGGATTACACCTTAAAACCCACCAAAAATAAATTATCTATTAGGGACTAGGTGAGAAATTCAGGCAGTGTGCATTGCTCAGGCAGAAGCATTTCTGGTCCTTACCGGAATACAACTAAGGTGCGATCAGGTTCACTCAGGTCTGATATCGTCAAATAACAGACGAGACTCATGCGACCTGACGTGATGACTGGACCTGCCCGCGCTTAAGCTCGATCATGCGAAATTATTAGACACACCCATACAGGTGTTCCAAGCTATAGCGTAATTCCTCCATAACTCAACAGGAGTTGTAGATACCGAAAAATTATTCAAATGGAAGTTGCGTTGTATCAACTGTCTCACATTTTAAAATTAATTTCGACTATACAGGTGTCCCATTTCTTCTGCACAACACCTGTGTTTTTTTAATGGAACACCCTGTATCTGATTGCATTTTTGAATTCCTTATTCAGGGTTCGGACTGAAATTCCCCTGAAATTCCCCGACTTTTCCAGGTTTCCCCAGACTGTAAGACATCTTTCCCTGACCAATATCATTGCAAAATTGTATAAAGCGCGGACAAACGGGCCGCCCAAACAAAACACAGATCAGAAAACTGGAAGTGTGCAGACCACGACAAAGAAAGACGAGAGACAACTAGTGGTGGGCGCTATCCAAAGAAAACTAATGAATAATTCGATAGTATCGAGACATTCGAATTATTGGATAGTATAAAAAACAATCATTAAAAAATCATTCATTAGTTTTTAGTAACTAGTTTCCTTATTTTACCGAGAAGCGGATATAGAGGGTTAAAACTTAAAAAAATGAACACGGACTGGTTCAGCTGATGAAATAAAAAAAGCTTACATTTTAAATAACTCGTTGGCTTGCAAATTTACGTCTAGAAACAATAGCGCCGGCAACCGCCGCCTAAAGCGCGAACCGACGCCGACGGCGTCAATCGGTTTAAAGCATGCCTTTGCATTTGCGGTGCGATATGAAATAAATGCATAGTAAACTATGGAATGATTTTTAATTAATGAATTATTCGATAGTTAAAACTATTCAATAACTGATTATTCGACAGCAAAATTCATTCGATAGTGCCCATCACTAGAGACAACAGCGAACAGGCGGTCAATGTTTGAAATTTAATAAAGCGCAAGCGCTGTATCTCTATTGCCTAATCAAATCAAAGTAAGAATATTATTTGAGTTCACTGAGTTCAGGTCAGTGTTTGAGTTAAATTCCTGACAAAACATATATCGGTGGGAATTACAGATTGCTGTTTTAAACATTACCTATGCGAGATTACTCTAGCACCTGTCACAACTTTCGTTTGGAAATAGACCTAAAAGGACCAGTCTTTCCATTCATATTTTAGACAAGCATTGCTACGGTTCATTGTTTTGATTGAAAGAAGTAACAGATGTAACTTTCCAGAGATTAATGCTCGAATTCCCTGATAAAAATATTAATATTCCATGGACTATTCCCTGACATTTTAGTCGAATATGAAAATCCCTGACTTTTCCCGGTTTTCCCGTCGAGTCCGAACCCTGTTATTGAATTTAAGTTGCACTTTGTTAACCGTACATTGGGTCTAAGTCTCCTACCCTTTCGGAGTTATTTGGCGTTAAAAATAGTCATTTTTCAAACTTCGTCAATTATAACTTTGAAACTGTACGAAAAATGGCTTACATGTCTTACATATCTTGGTTCTTAATCCTCTAAAGGAAATGGAAAATACTTCTCCCCGATTGGTCAAAAAACGACAAAAACTGACCAATCGGAAGTAGTATTTTCCTATCCCCATCAGATCTGAGAATTAAAAAGTAGGATAGGGACATGTAGTCCTTTTTCAATATTCTCATACCGTTTTTTAGTTATAATTGGTGAAATTTGAAAAATGACTATATAACATCAAATGCCAAAACCGTGGGACTTAGGCCCAATGTACTGTTAACAAAGTGACTCTTAAATTCAACAAGGAATTCCAAAAGGCAATCAGATACCTACAGGGTGTTACATTTAAAAAACATAACTCCATAGTCGAGTTATGGAGGAATTCACTGGCTTGGAACACCTGTATAATATTTTTGCCATATAAAGAATTAATTTGAAATAATGTTTGTCAATAATGATATATTTTAAGACTAGTAGTGAAAATAAATTATAGTGGTAAAGTTGGTGCAGATTTGAATGAAAAATACACAGTACCATTTGATGTTTTAAACTGCAAGAGGGGTTCAGGTGGATTTACAGATGACAAATTGATGCATATTAAGTTGGGCCAACGTGCGGTTATTGTATATAATCCTATTTCAAAATTCTCTTAATCTCAATTTTTCTCCCCACAAAAAAATATCTTCATATGATTCATTAATAATAATGTACTTTATTTCGCACAAATTTAATGAACCCTGTTCAGTTAATCCGCAGCAAATATAAGTACCTTTTTTATAACATATACCTTGAAATGTGATGTTTTCTGTCAGAAACGGATTTTCAAAATTACAGTTCTGTTTTATAAATTCGCGTAAAGTTTGAGGATAGGAGTTATCATCAATAGCAGTTGCAGAGTCACACACAGCTTTGTTAGAAAACGAGGTACCCTGAGACAAAAGAAGTGACTGAAGTAGCTGGTGTTTTTCTGAAAATGAAAAGAGGATATTCTTACAATTCGGGCTAGTTCTGATTATATTTTTAAAGAATCGATGCTTACTTTCAAAGCGTAGGGTCCATAAGTATCGTAATGGTCCAAACTGCTCAATGAGTTTAGGGTAATGAAGAATGTAGTGATGTTTGGGCCTTAACTTTACATTTGGAAATAAATTTAAACGCATTTCTATGTATTCCAATAATAGTGTTTTCAAATATGCTACCTGTCCGATACTGAGTTTGAAAGACATAATAATCACACATATTTCACGTAAAGACAGCATCATTTTCCAAACTGGACTAGAAGTGTCCACTATATCAAAGACAGCAAAAACAAATATTTGCAAGAGCCTCAGATTTTCACTTGCGTTACCCGGTAGCTTTTCACCTTTTTTTATAAGTGGAATTTTCTCATATGCATTTTCATTGACAAATCTTACATTTTGCAAGCGATAATTAAGATCATCGTAAGACATAATTTTCTTGGATACAAAATAATTAATTATCAACATAAGATCATATTGGACCACTCCTTCAAACAAATCGTGCGCAATGCATGGGGGTAATCCTGGATTCGCCACATGATAATAACGCAATTGATTTAATATAGAATTATGTTTAATGCCTCTAGAAGCTTGACCTGTAACTTCAGACAAATGGATGTCAGCTTCGTATGATTCTTTATTACGTAAGGAGAACCCCCATACATTGCCAGCATGAAATTCGTCTTTTGTGATGTGGCAGTATCTACAAAAATACTGATTACTCGAAAAATTTGGAATGTAACCACCTATTTGGTGGCTACCCAAGTTATCCCCAGCTACTGCTACAAGAGTACCTTTGATTTTATCTCTGAATTCATTTACAAGAATACCCTCGTTTTCCAAAATTTTACGATCATTCACTATAACGTCAAAGAATTTTGAAAATCCGTATTTGTTTACATTGGATTCCAAACACAGGGCAACTAATTGGATATGATCTACACGGGATCGCATGTGGGGTGGGACATTTGCTAAAATGAAGTAAACACCAACTACTTTATGCACTTTTTTTGACGACCCTAGGGGGTTGCACACCTCGAAAGCATCTTGGTATAAAAAAATGCGCAAAGTTTTGGACTGTCCCTTAAAAAATAGATTAGATTTGTATATTTTGCCACTTACTACATCCTTGATAACATCATCCTCGGCACACTTCTCTATGTTTCCTACATCAAAATGCTTGAACACTGTTGGATTTTTTAAGAGTGTTTTAATAGTTTCCAAAATTGGGACGTAATACATTTTTGGAGACTTACTACCTACATCATTTTCAAAATAAATAGCAACAGGTTGAACAAAATTAAAATGTTCCTTAAAATACTTGTTTCTTGTAAATGCAGACCTCAGTGGTCCGCTTTCTGCGTTATGAAACGTTTGAAATAAATTTGTATGGTGAATAATATCGTCAGGCACATTTAAACTGAACTGTGATGAAATTGTTGCAATAAGTGACTTATTTGATATCTCAGTAATGTGTGAAATGCCGTCAATTATAGTTTGTAAAGCTGAATTACTCAAAAAATGTTTTGTTTGCAAAGTTACGTATAAAGCAGCCAAGCTTTGCAAAAACTGCTTTTGTTCGTCTGGGCTATCAGCTTCTAAATTAGAAGTTCCTCGTCCATCGTCTAAGCACATTTCATTGGATGTGGAATTGATAATTTCATTGCTTCCACTCATGTTTATGTCTGTATCATAATGACCGCGAAACAAATCGTTTTCACGTATTTTTACGTAATGTCTTCGATAAAAGTGGGACTTGAATTGTGAACTATTTGTGTATTGTATGCTTGAGTTTATACAGATGAGGTGGGGACATTTAACAACTAATCCATTTTTTATATGGTTTATTAAGTGAGGCACTAAATCTTTAAGTGTACGACACTCAAAAGTACAATCTTCAGGGCACGTGCAATGAAACATATTCTCACCGGCAGCAGGAGTACTTGCAATAGATGATTGTTTTCTGCTAGAATGTTTTCTCACCAAATGCATTTTAAAATTGTTGTACTTTGTAAATATTGCAGATTGCATTTTGTAGATTGGCATTTAAATCGTGCATTAGGCAATTTCTTATGAAAAGCTTGGTGTAGATTGCATTTTTCAATGCAAGTACTCTTCCAAGGGCACATTAAACAAACGAATTTGTTAAGAGACATTTTACTTACGTTTTAATCCCTCGTAAAATGCTAAAGTAGGTATAGGTAAGTAAACCAGCGATGTTCACGTTTCTTACTCCTCCAGACCAGCCCAAAACAAAATGCTTTGTGCTTCTCTTACAAGTTTCAGGATCGGTGTGTACTTAGTTTTTTAAGTACATTACCATTTTCCTTGCTCTTGTAAACTAAATAACACTTTCTTTATTAACACCAGCACAAATCACTAATAAAGTTGCTTTAAAGCAGTAAAACAAAGAACAGCAAACTGCAAATTCAGAATCGGAACGCACAGCGCAATAATGGCTTCTTCGGTTCTTCTACCTTCTAGCCGGGTACAGCAAAGATAAAAAGATAATACATTAAATTACGGGTAGTAGATGTTTTTTCTTTTTCTGTAATAATCAAATAGAAAAAGAAAACACTTCTGCTACCCGTTGGCATAAGATTCGGAAGTGTTTCGCACTGCACTAAGCGTTGGTGGGAAAGTATTCTATTGGTCGGCATCAACTAATTTTTCCATGGCGATATGTACAGCCGCACCAAGTACTTTGCATCAGCTGCGTGCAGTGTAGGAGGCGGTAAATTTAAATGTATTTTGAAACTGAAAATTATTAACTTTTGAGGCTGACAAACGTAGAGGATTGGAGATCCTCAAAAATGGCCAGGTTGTATTGTTTTCCAGAAAATAGGTCCCTAATTTTCTTCGAATATGAATTTTGGTTTTAATAAGCAAATACATAGGTACATTATTTCTTAGGTAGGTTTGCGTAGCTATAACGTATTAGGTAGAACAAAAAGCAGTGCAGACTGGGTACTAGGGTATAATATTGTAATTGTAATTTTAAATAAAAGCTGTATCTGACGCGGAAAAATTTGTTTTCTAGAACTCATATTTCCCATGCATGGCTACGTCAAGCGCGAGAAAATTGGTAGGTAAAACGGTAAGAGGTAATACCACAGCATAGAAAACAGTTTTCTATGCTGTGGCCCTGTGGTAATACTTTCTCATAATGTCGCCCGTGGGGCCGTGGGAAACTATAAAATTATTTTGCACTCTGCACATGCGCAGTCATAAAATTTTTCTGAAAAATGTCAAGTTGACGCATGCAAGTTTGTAGTTGCACATTGCACTCATGTTTTAGACATTAATTCAACACAAAAGTTATAGGTATGAGTTATATAAGTCCGTAATACTCGTGTGATTACGGAACTCAACTTTATGCCATGCCTCGACTCTTTACGCCTGTGGTATCGGTACGTATCAGAATATCGGTACGAATCGGAATATCGATACTCAATATATCGATATTTTGGTAAAATGCGTACTGGTATGTCGATAAGACTAGGCGTATCGATATGTCGATACGTAAACCCAGTCCTAGATACAACTACCCAGAAATGCTACTCACGAGTTCGAATTTTGTCCAGTTCTCATATTCGTTACTTGTGAACGCCGTCAGCGGTTTCCGTGGGTAGGGAAGTATCGCATAAAGTTAGAAGTTTGATGTCCATTTGCTGGGTGAGTTCGACTCCCGTAGGGGTTAGTTTCTTTTTGTTATGTTTTTACATTACGATTTTTTTACAAAAAATGCGTGTGTCTGGTCTCCGTCAGTTAAGGGGTCTGTTTCAAAAGTGCAGCGCGGCAAAGCAAACTAGTGCAACCTGTCGATTTATAAACCGCGTACCATATCGCAACTTCGAGAGCAATCTCGCGCGTTGGATATGAGCCGACTCCGTGTTCGGATTGCGATTCGATACGTGAGATAAGAAAATGTGTCCGGGTCGCGGTATATATATCCCAACCAGGTTTTGTCAAGTAGGCCACTTCCGCTTTCACGCGCCTCAATAGACTGTCAAACTACATGCTAAACTAGCAACAAGCTTGGCTCAGTACCGAAACGCGCAAGGAGTTCTTGTTCGAATCCAAGCGGATCGTTTTCGTTTTTTCTTCTAAAACTTTGTTGTAATTTACAGAATTTTGCATTCCATGTGTTGTGTCTGGTGGCCCGTCACGAAAGGTAAACTGATTTTTTGAATAATCGATTGATACTACTTAATCGAATGTTTGATTAATCGATAAAATGAAGGATCTTATCAAAAATGATCGATTAATCGATATGATATATATAAAAATAATTCAAAATGGTAATAATTTCGCCCTATTTTGAAAAATGAAGTTGTTAATTTAAGAAATGTTGAAAAAATATGTTCAGCAAATATTTTAATAAACTAAAATTTGCTTAGATCACTGATGATGCATTATTACCTCTTTAGAAAATATACAGGTATAATATCTATAAATTTTAGCATCTTTTGGAAGACTGATGGAAAACTGAATATTACGGCAATTATTGTATGTGATTGCTGACTGCACATGGTCAGAGCAGAAATACTTACTTGTGATATGTTTACTTATAATAAAAAATAATAATAAAATTAACTTGCATCACTGCATTGTTATTACACTTAAAAAAAATGTAATTTTACTTCTGGGTTAGTAGGTACATTACTGCAAACCTGAATATTACGTCAATAGTGAATGTGATCATACAGTTCCATTAAACAGAAATGCTTACTTGGGATGTAAGTTTACTTTGAAAAACTAAAATTAACTTACAGCACTGCGTTATTACCTTTAAAAAATGTTATTTTACGTTTTGGTTGGAATTTTACGCCAAGACTGAATATTAGCGTAATTATACATGTGATTATACGTGAGGATTATCGAAAATACTGACTTGTAATGTAAAATTACTTAGAAAATACTAAAATTAACTTGCCATAGTGTATTATTACCTTTAAGAAATGTTATTTTACTTCTTGGTTGGCATTTTACTGTCAGTCTTAATATTACGGTAATAGTGTATGTGGTTATACACTGTCATTAACTAAAAACACTTACTTGTGATGTAAGATTACTTTCAATATTAAAATTAACTTCCACGAATGGAATTTCACCCCCAAAAGAAGATAATATTACATTTCGATTGGCATTTTACTGGGAATCTGAATATTAAAGCACTCGTGTATGGGATTATACGTTAGCAATATTTTTACTGCATTTTTCTACGTAAATTTACATTTAAAAATAATGTATTTTCACATTCACTTTTTACAGTGCGGTTAAATAAAATAATTTTGTTATACTTATAGGTAGTACGCGAAGTAATTTTTTATTTAATCATTAATCTCTTATTTTGAGTCTTTGACTGCAAAAATTGGCTTCCTTCTCCAGTTGCGGTCCTTTGAGTTTTCTTGAAAATAGACATAATTACTTGGATTTTCCTGTGTTTTCGGAGCACATTATTTATCCATGTTGACGAATATCACCTCTAATGGACACGGGATCATATATTTCTACAGTAAATAATTGATTGTCTGGTGACGGAGGCTAGTCTTTTATTATTTGCTTCATTGGTCCCGAGAATTTGCAGTCTTGTGACCTGTGACAGGGGTAGCGAAGTTATTTTGATTTTGTTTGTATTGTTGACGGTTCTGATGTGCAGGATAGATGACTCTTTGTTGATCCACCAAGCGTTTTCATGTTTTCACGCTACTCGTTGATTGGCTTAACTAACCGCGGGTATTTTACCACGCTTGTCAAAAGAAAAGTCTCTTCGGAGCTTTCCGACCGCGGAAACTGGCTTCCGCAGCTGCGGTCGTTTCTCAATTTGTTAGCTGCTTAATTTCCATCCTTCCTGCGGACCAGACTTGATTGCCCGTCAGAGTGTTGCCTTTGGGTAGTCATAGGAACTTTAAATGATCACTGTGAGTATGATTGTTTGGATAGTGACAATAACCGACACCCATGCTTGTCTCTTTCTGTGTGAATTGTAGTTTCTTGACCTGAAGATGGGTTGGTAGTTTAAGAACCTGAAACAATGGTCGTCTGTACTTTTATAAAATAAACAACTTGAAAAGTGTCGAGGATTATAGACGAATAAAATTCCCTTCCCTAACTCAATAATAACCTCGATAAAATGGAGCAATTCAGAAGATTTTAAAAAAATAATACGACTGACGGTACATTTATGCAATGACGCACAAAAACACCAGCGAAAAGAAACGTACGCATTCGTGCGTTATTATATTTTCTAGTGTGGACGGTGATGAACAACACACGCGCATGCTGTTAGCATACGTGAGTTTTTGTTCGTTCGCATGCGTTCGCCTAATGCATACGCGGCTTAAATGATAAAGCTTGGCCGTGTTAATGTTCAGTAAAAATCACACCCCCCACATTAGCCATAGAGACCGAGATACGGTCACCCCTATTTGCAAAATATTTTTTAAACTTTCCACTTTTAACTGCATCGATCTAGATTTTTCTCCAGATGAGAAAGGGTGACCCTTTCGATGTTCGGTGAAAATCGCTCGGCCAGATTTGTCGTACGGGTTATGATACAGCCACCCTTATTCAAAAACATTTTTTAAACTCACACTTCTAACTGCATCATCCTAAATTTTCGCCGAAAGGTTGGCCCTGTCGTTGTTCAGTAAAAATCACACCCGTATCGAGATACAATCCTCCCATTTGCAAAATATTCTTAAAATTTCCACTTTCAATTGCATCAAGCAAAATTTTTCTCTAAATGAGAAAGGATGACCCTGGCGATGTTCGGTGAAAATTGCACGTCCAGATTTACCGTGGGAGTTGAGGTACAGCCACCCTTCACCATCATCATAAAGTTTTCAGTCCGAAGACTAGTGGGACGCGTACCTCCATCCTTTCCTATCCTGAGCTATCATACGTATTTCCCTAAAAGTAGGACATCCTACATCCCCCTACCTCATTTTATTCCTATCTCTGACTCTAGTATGTCGTGAAATATTCCTTCATGTCTCAGAAGGCGCCCTACCATCCTATCCCTCATATTCTTTATCGCCTTCCATACCTTTCGCTTTCCCCAACAATTTTTAATACCTCCCTATTGCTAACCTTATCTATCCACAGTATCTTCATCCTGCGACTGTAGCACCATATTTCAAGCGCATCTATTCTTTTTACTTTTACAAAGCAGTTTTATTTCTGCGAAACATGACAAGAATTAAAAAAGGCAAATTTAATTTTCGTCATTTGTTTTCAACTGTACATATTTGTAGACTACCATAATGCGATGCAAGCTTTAAGATGCGTAAATCTACAGATGATAAGTTACAGTATAGTGTTGCTTTTTTGAAGATCTTTAACTGAAGTGATTCTTTCAGCTAGCAGCGTCAGATTTGTCATGTAATACTTCTTAATAAGTTATTAGAATTTGTGTAATTTTTATTATCTCATTTACTTTATCATTCAAAATTGCTTCTGACCAGGTGTAAAGCAAGCGAATAAAATTCTATTGGAGTATAAAAGGCCGACAATCAGCCGAAGGAGGGTAATTACAAAATTGGCATTTTTAAAATAGCGATCAACCACAAAATATGTACTAAGGAATTTTTTGAATACGGTCCAGATTGTATGTTGGTGCAGCTCCTGTAGATACGCCTCCCGTGCTATTTTAAATATCTGATTTTGCACATTGTAAAAAAATTATGCATTCAAGTTCGGCACGACATTCTTGAAAGTGACACCGCACACATCCAATAAACTTTAATACATGGTCCCATTGACTATATAAAAATTTTTAACCAGAACTTATTTCATTATACCTATTCCAAGTAATTACGATATTACGATACCTGATAAATATACTTAAGGATTACAAATCGCCAAATGCTTTCTTTCAAGTGCAGGTTTAAAGTCAGGGCACATTAAAACTTACATTTGGAAGTAACGTAGGGTATTCTCGATTAAGACTTCAAAATCTTAATTTTATCTGATCTGTTAATTCTCATTTCCCCACCAAGATATTACCTATAGTTGTATCGAACATACTCTTTGTATATAGAAGAGTTACCTTGAAAATGAAACTCTATTTTAACTACAGTATCACATTCAATATCAACTTGTAGAAGGTTTTCTGGAGTATCGTTTCGTCACTTGCACTTCAAAGTAAAGTAGACTATTTTCGATTAAGACTTCAAAATCGTAATTTTTTCTGCCATTCGTTAATTCTCATCTGCCTACTGGAGTATGCTTGTATATTTAACAAAGACCATATCAGTACTGGTATTACCAAAGGACACCGTGTAAACCTTTATTTTGATGCCACTGGATCAGTTGTATGACCGTCTTAGTTCGAATTAGGTGGAAAAGTTTTATACTATGCTGGCATAATCAACATTGATAATAAAATCGTTCCTATTTTACAACTTATTTCTTCTTCGCACGATGGGACAACCATATCTTGTTTTTTATGCATTTCAAACGGTGTAGTAGTTCTTGATTGGAGTTCTGCACTAATATCTGGCGCATGTTTAGGTTTAAACGAAACGACGCTTTTTCCTATTTTAAAGTAATGTTTCAATTACCAAAATTCAAAAATTTTTGTTTCCGGTTGGTATTAATTAAATGTTGTTGCGCCCATTTCATAAAAATGTTAATAAACCAGCTGACCAAACATAAATTTGTCAAACAAAGTAAAAAGCCAGTTCTTAATCAGCCCTGTGACTATATTTTGGTATGTATTGGTATCAGTATCTATTCGTATAAATTTATATAGCATTGTTGCAGCTGGAAAGTGACTTTCAACAAATTTTAGTAATAAAACAAACAAGTTCCTAACATTATGGAATAGTTATTCTAAGAAAATTCTGAAATTCGCAGAAACGAAGGCTTTGGCTATATTACCACTATTAATGGCTATTTTGGCTATTCCGCCAGTAAAAAGTAAAAAAGCTGGTGAGCACTACAAGCCATAAAAAGTAGAAGTACGGGAAGCATTTTGTTTGAATGTAGCTGTGAGTGGAAGAAAAATCTACAAAAAGCAATAGCACAAACTAATTATTGCTTTAGGACGTAGAACACATTGAAGAAAGACTGTCGACCAAAAGAGAAAAGCAACAAAATTTGGCTGCAATTTTGTAAGTGTTAATTCCTTTATGTCTGATTTGAAAATCAAATCAAAATAGATCAGATTTGTTGGACACAACATTTCGAAATACCCACTTGACCGGCCCTCTAGCCCTTCAAATACGCAAGTTCCTCCATATGTATCTACAATTTTTTTGCTCCTAAAATTACAGTCATTTTTAAAAACATTTCGGCGCTAAATATAGAGGTATTCCACCTAAAGCAGATTCTTCCGTAGCTCCCTTTATATTCAGTTTAGAGACACGCGCCCATTTATTTTACTATAAAATTACCACTATTATTTTAACTTATACAAGGTGTTCCAAACACGCGTTATTCCCCGTAACTCAGCTGGAGTTGTAGATATCGAAAAATGATTCAAATGAAAGTTCCATCGAATTAAATTTCTCACATTCCAAAATTATTTTCGACTATACAGGGTGTCCTATTTCTTCCGCATAACACATTATTTGTTTTTTACATGGGACACCTGTATCTGATTGCACTTTGGAATTGCTTGTAAATTATTGTAAATAATCGTAAGTGGGTTTCTTTACACGTAGCATTTCTTGTTTTGGCTAATGGTCAGTAGATGGCCCCAAACTACTCAATGTAAATAGTGGTATCTGTTATGTTTATGATGTAAAACGTGGAAAGTGTGAAAGATGGCGGCTGTTGTGGCTGAAGCATCCAATTTACAAATCAGTTCCAATGAAAATACAAGTGATAATGACATTTTTGATGGGAACAGTGAGTTTAACGATCCCAACTACTAAGAAAGTTGCATTAATGAAATACTTTGCGTACTACCAATGTTGTTATAATGGTAGAACGCAAAGTATTTCATTAATCCATCATGAATTTCTACCAAAAAGTTAACCAAGAAAATATTAACTACATAAGAAGAAAGTGATGGATCAAGTGAAATTGCTTGTAAATTATTGTAAATAATCGTAAGTGGGTTTCTTTGCACGTAGCATTTCTTGTTTTGGCTAATGGTCAGTAGATGGCCCCAAACTACTCAATGTAAATAGTGGTATCTGTTATGTTTATGGTGTAAAACGTGGTAAGCGAGAAAGATGGCGGCTGTTGTGACTGAAGCATTCAATTTACAAATCAGTTCCAATGAAAATACAAGTGATAATGACATTTTTGATGGGAACAGTGAGTTTGACGATCCCAGCTACGAGGAAAGTTGCATTAATGAAATACTTTGCGTACTACCAACGTTGTTATATTGGTAGAACGCAAAGTATTTCATTACGCCATCATGAATTTCTACCAAAAAGTTAACCAAGAAAATATTAACTACATAAGAAGAAAGTGATCAATCAAGTGAAATTCAGATAAAAATTTATACATAACCAAAAATGTACTCATTGTAATGTAAAAAAATTTATATGTCGTACATACCATTATTTGCACGCCATCGTATAATAAAGTAGACAATGGTTTGTGCATGCAGATATCATTCTTTACTATTTTAACAAATAAATACTTCGCGAACTACCAATATATAACGTTTTATTTAAATATTTTACCGGTTTCAGGATTCACAAAGATCCCATCATCAGAAATGTACGAAAAATTGTAAACAAATTATTATGACAGTTGACAAGGAAACTAAAATTGACAAAACAATACAAAGAATAATGATATCCATGAAAAAAGATAACTAGATAACTGAATTTCAGTATTTACCTACGGGGTATAAGAAAAACACAAAGGAAAATCGAATACCTCGTAGCTTGAAGGGAAAAAACAATGAATTTAAAGAAAACCATATCGGAAAAAACAATAAATTCAATTGAAAAAACCTTCAAGTGAAATATCAGAACAGAAAAAACTAAATAAACAAAATATCCATGGAATCTTGACAACTGCCAACTGCTAATCTTGAAATAAACTCTGTGGTCAAGTCTATGTGTTCTGTCTTGACAACTGCCAACTGCTAGAATTGTAATAAACTAAAAAAGAGAGAAATAAGTCAAAAAACGGCATAATGGCAAAAAAGAAATAAGTCAAGGATTAAGATGGAGAGACTGTTGTTGAATAATTAATTCAAGAATCAATCCTAATAATACCAATAATAAAACAAAAAGAAGAAAAAGAATCCCATATTGCCAAATAACCTCGAAGGTCCATGGTTTATATGGGCTAGCAAATAAACTGTAATTGATTATTGAACTAATGTCATAATGGCAATAAGAGAACCTGTCCTACCGAGACATGAGAATCATTTTGATCAAAAGACATTTACAAAAGTTTAAATAAACTAGATTGTATTAAATCTACTTGGTCATTAAGTAAGTTACAATTTTTATCATTTTTATGTTTATAAATTTCCATAGACTCTAATATATCTAACTGATAACTTTTTACAAAATTAAACAATAATTTAGTATTTTCTAAAGGAGGGAATCGATGATTGTTATCAAAGAAATGATTAGCAAAACTTGAATGATCGTTTTTTAAACGAAACGATCGTAAATGTTCATTATATCTAATACGTATAGATCTGCCAGTTTGTCCTATATAAATGCTGTTACAGTCTAAGCAATTTAGTTGATAAACACCTGTGTGGTCAAGTTTATGTGTTCTGTCTTTACTGTTAAATAGAATATGTGATAATATATTTGAAGGTTTAAATGTGACCTGTATGTTGTTTTTTCTTAAAATACTGGCAATCTTTTCAGAAATATTTCCAAAATAAGTAATTCTGCAAAATTTGGTAACTTTATCATTACATAATTTAGGATATATGTTGTTACAAGCAATTTTAAATTTTTTATTGTTAATGATTCTATTGATGATTTCAATTTTAAAACCATTATTTATAGCAATTGTTCTAATTACATTTAGTTCTTTATTCAATTTATCCAAAGATAGTGGTACTGTAAAGGCCCTGTGTATCATAGAATTGTAAGCAGAAATTTTTTGACAAAATGGGTGAAATGAATTTGATGAAAGAGTAATATCTGTATACGTTGGCTTCCTAAAAATATCGAAAGTTATTTTATTATATTCATTTATTAAAGTTAAATCTAAGAAATTAATTTTGTGTTCAGTTTCTATTTCTTTTGTAAATTTTATTTTTGGGTGAATACTGTTCAAAAAATTTTGAAAATTGTCTAATTGTCTTGTTGTTCCTTTAAAGCAAGCAATTATATCATCTACATATCTATACCAAAATAGAATATGTTGTTTGCCTAATTCTGAATTCATAATTTTTTTTTTCAATATCTGACATGAAAATATCTGCTAATAAAGGACTAATTGGAGAACCCATAGCAAGACCTAAATTTTGAGTATAATATTTATTATTAAACTGGAGATAATTTTGTTCAATACAAAGTTGGAAAGCAGTAATAATATCATTTTTTATAACAATATTAGTATGAGTTTTATCTAAAATATTTTCAATTAATTTCAAGCATTCATTAGGAGGAATATTAGGGAACATATTTGTAACATCAAAAGAAACCAAAAAAGACCCTGTTGGAATATTTTTATTTTTGATATTGTTAATTAATTCTAAAGAATTTTTTAAAACTCATACTAATATTGTTATAAAAAATGATATTATTACTGCTTTCCAACTTTGTATTGAACAAAATTATCTCCAGTTTAATAATAAATATTATACTCAAAATTTAGGTCTTGCTATGGGTTCTCCAATTAGTCCTTTATTAGCAGATATTTTCATGTCAGATATTGAAAAAAAAATTATGAATTCAGAATTAGGCAAACAACATATTCTATTTTGGTATAGATATGTAGATGATATAATTGCTTGCTTTAAAGGAACAACAAGACAATTAGACAATTTTCAAAATTTTTTGAACAGTATTCACCCAAAAATAAAATTTACAAAAGAAATAGAAACTGAACACAAAATTAATTTCTTAGATTTAACTTTAATAAATGAATATAATAAAATAACTTTCGATATTTTTAGGAAGCCAACGTATACAGATATTACTCTTTCATCAAATTCATTTCACCCATTTTGTCAAAAAATTTCTGCTTACAATTCTATGATACACAGGGCCTTTACAGTACCACTATCTTTGGATAAATTGAATAAAGAACTAAATGTAATTAGAACAATTGCTATAAATAATGGTTTTAAAATTGAAATCATCAATAGAATCATTAACAATAAAAAATTTAAAATTGCTTGTAACAACATATATCCTAAATTATGTAATGATAAAGTTACCAAATTTTGCAGAATTACTTATTTTGGAAATATTTCTGAAAAGATTGCCAGTATTTTAAGAAAAAACAACATACAGGTCACATTTAAACCTTCAAATATATTATCACATATTCTATTTAACAGTAAAGACAGAACACATAAACTTGACCACACAGGTGTTTATCAACTAAATTGCTTAGACTGTAACAGCATTTATATAGGACAAACTGGCAGATCTATACGTATTAGATATAATGAACATTTACGATCGTTTCGTTTAAAAAACGATCATTCAAGTTTTGCTAATCATTTCTTTGATAACAATCATCGATTCCCTCCTTTAGAAAATACTAAATTATTGTTTAATTTTGTAAAAAGTTATCAGTTAGATATATTAGAGTCTATGGAAATTTATAAACATAAAAATGATAAAAATTGTAACTTACTTAATGACCAAGTAGATTTAATACAATCTAGTTTATTTAAACTTTTGTAAATGTCTTTTGATCAAAATGATTCTCATGTCTCGGTAGGACAGGTTCTCTTATTGCCATTATGACATTAGTTCAATAATCAATTACAGTTTATTTGCTAGCCCATATAAACCATGGACCTTCGAGGTTATTTGGCAATATGGGATTCTTTTTCTTCTTTTTGTTTTATTATTGGTATTATTAGGATTGATTCTTGAATTAATTATTCAACAACAGTCTCTCCATCTTAATCCTTGACTTATTTCTTTTTTGCCATTATGCCGTTTTTTGACTTATTTCTCTCTTTTTTAGTTTATTACAATTCTAGCAGTTGGCAGTTGTCAAGACAGAACACATAGACTTGACCACAGAGTTTATTTCAAGATTAGCAGTTGGCAGTTGTCAAGATTCCATGGATATTTTGTTTATTTAGTTTTTTCTGTTCTGATATTTCACTTGAAGGTTTTTTCAATTGAATTTATTGTTTTTTCCAATATGGTTTTCTTTAAATTCATTGTTTTTTCCCTTCAAGCTACGAGGTATTCGATTTTCCTTTGTGTTTTTCTTATACCCCGTAGGTAAATACTGAAATTCAGTTATCTAGTTATCTTTTTTCATGGATATCATTATTCTTTGTATTGTTTTGTCAATTTTAGTTTCCTTGTCAACTGTCATAATAATTTGTTTACAATTTTTCGTACATTTCTGATGATGGGATCTTTGTGAATCCTGAAACCGGTAAAATATTTAAATAAAACGTTATATATTGGTAGTTCGCGAAGTATTTATTTGTTAAATCATGAACTTCTACCAAAAAGTAAAACAAGAAGATATTAACTACATCATTCTTTACATTTAAATTGTTCAAAATCTGCTTTTTCACACATTCTTTGTTAAAGAAACCAAAACTTTTGCAGGAAAATGTAAAAATAGGAAGAAAACGGAAAAGAAACAAAAGTAAAGCAATATATCCAAGAAGCATAGAAATTTAGGAAAAGCATTATAAAAGTTATAGTGGCAAAAGGAAAAAACTTCCATAAAAAGAAGTAGGACGATTGTGAATGCAAAAAAAATGTTTTGAAATCATAAATGAAGAGGAGCGGCAAACAGTATTTAAAAATTTTTGGCCAATGTGGAACTTCAATATTCAAAATGCCTACTTGTTTGATTGTATTTCTATAGAAGATGTTAAACGGAAAACTAAAGGAAAGGGTGTTGAATCACGCCGAGCAGTAACAGTTTGTTTTCTTGTAACCACGTCGTCGGAAAATAAAAGGCACATTTGCAAAAAGGCATTTTTAAGCATTCATGGTTTACAAGGTAACAGGGGAAGAGTGGAAAGCTTCGTAACGAAATGCAAAGGAGGTTGTACCACACCTGCAGCAGATAGGAGAGGTTCTCATAAAAGTCATAAGTTGAAATTCAGCGAGAAGCAACTAAATTTTGTAAGTTTTCATAAAGTGCCAAAATATGAAAGCCATTAAACTCGAAGCGATAATCCTGGTACGATTACATGACAATGGAGTACACTATACATTCTTGCTACGAAATGTAAAAAACTGAATGCTGTGAACATAAAATACAGTGGCAGCCAAGATAAATTCCGCAGAATTTTTACTGAAGAATATAATATTAAATTCAAAACTCCCAAAACTGATACATGCGCTACCTATGACAGCTGAAAAGTTTCCCTAAAAGACGCAAGGAATAAATTCAAAGAGAATCAAGTTCAGCAGCTGCTTTCAGAACAATAACTTAAGAGGGATACGTACGGTGCAAAAACCGCCGATATCGTGCTTGGTGAAAAGAAGTGCACAGCTCATACAAAGCAATATTTTACAATGAATTTTTCTTCAACGGGAAGAAGAAGACTTGTTCTACAATTGCGTCAACCTAAATTAACAAAAAATATCTAAATAAGCATAGGAACATGACGTCAAATTCACCTATTTAGTGTAACTTTGAAAGCTAGAAACTGGGTCCAAAAAGAAAATAGTGGAAAACTAACTTCACCACATTGTAATATGAACCTTAATTTGGGTGTGTTTTAAATTTGAATGTATTTAGATTGAAAATGAATAAGCTACATTAAATAAAATTAGACGTGAAAATCATGTCTAAAATGCAGACAAACGAATTCATCGCTCCCTGCCACTAGCTGCGGCGAACGCTCGGCTATGGCCGAGAACGTTCGAACTCTGTCTCTAGGAGCTTCGTGAAATACACTCCGCGACAAAACAGTTCCATTACAATAACTGTTTTCTGTCCTATATATTTTGTTTCTTCCGTGCGCGGGAAAACAAAAAGTAATGGGTAGAGCAGAAAATAAATTAAGAATACGGGTGTCATCGACGAAAAGGAATAGAGGAAATCAAAGACTAAAAACTTTATAAAGATAATATTAGGGGAATGTTTGTCAAAAGTTTATGAAACTGTGGTAAGCACCCTACATTTTCATTCGTGTTTCATTCGTGTACAGTAGGTAAGGAAATTTATGTTATTGCTGATTTCCTTTTTATTTGCTAATTTTGTAAGTAAACCTTTCAAGAATCACAATAAAATTACTATTTTAAGCTGGCTTCAAAATGACGGAAAAAGAAACGAATTATTTTGAAATATTTCGGTCATCATCAAAGCTTTTCAATCCGAAGGTAGCTTGGACGCACACCCGTGTCCTTTATTTCCTTTCCTACTCTGGATTAACGTATTTCCCTAAAAGTAGAATATCCTACATCCCCAACTACAGCTTACTACATCTTATTTTTTAATTTTCATGGCGTAGCCCTATGTCAAAACTGCTTTCATTTCGTTAAAATAAGTAACTTCTAATTCCTCATTGCTGGCTACTACAGCTATTATCCGGGTCCTATCGTATCTATGTACCGCATTAGAAAACGCCTCTTCGATATACATATAAAGTTAAAACTAACGCATCCCATTTATTTAACTGAGTATCTAACTTCGCACGTTTGTTCAACCTTTGCGGAGTTATGGTTAAAATTTTTCATTCATGGGAAATTCTGGGCTAAATAGATCATTTAGACAGGTTTACGTATATCGAGTATAAAAAGTCACTAACAGGACCTAATATCCAGAGACAATCAAACTTGTGAGGTGGAAATTGCCCTTCGCATTCATTATAGGTAACTATTTTTAAGAAACAGCAAACGATGAATCAATAGGGGCTGACAGTGGCATTTTTTGTAAAAACATTTCATTCGAGGTATTCATTTTATTCATAAATTAAAAGTTTTACATTGTTTATTAAAAATGCTATATTTTAGGGAAATGAATTAACACATTCCACCCCGAAGTCGAATTTTGATAATCAAAATTGCACTTTTGACCTTGACAAAGCAAGTTTTCATCAGGTGAATGCAAATTTTTGCGTTGGGCCAACTTTTAAGATTTGTAATCTATTCAGGCTGTACCTAAAATAAGGGGACAAACTTGGGGGACGTATTCTCCTCACTGAAACATTCGAAAAAGTCAATATCAACATATACCCCAAACTGCTTAGTTTACAAGATAAGAGTGTCAAGAATTTAAAAATAGATTTTTCCTAAATACCTAATGCTGAAACTCGGCATGCTTCCTTAGCAAATCAACGGGAATTTTTAAACTTGAATACAGTAGGTTTTGTTTATTTCCTCCAGTGGCGTCCCTGGAAACACCTCTGATGATATGTCTACAAAAAATGACTTGCCACTGCTTTTTTGGAAATTGGATTTTTTTTTATTATTCAGCCACTAAAACTACACAATAATTATCCGGTATATTTTTCGTACAACGCTTTCATTAATTACAAAACTATTTAATTGCATATCCCTGGTGATGTAGGACAATTTAATTTTATGCGACAAACACTTTATTAAATTCTTGACAAATTCAAGGCATTTTTAAAGAAAATAAGGGGGCAAACTTCGGCGACATGAAAAAGTTATTATATAACCTTACATAAATGTCCACAAACTTGACGAAAAGCAACTTAAAGTGCTCATAATGCAATGAAATAGTTTTTTAAATATTTCTCGAAATGGATGGATTATAAAAAAATATTCAATTTTTAAAAAAGCAGTGACGTGCCATATTTAGTTCTAAAAATATCAGCAGAGTTGTTTCCAGGGACGCCACTGGCGACAATAAATAAACCTACTTATGGCTAAAAATTCCCTTTGATTTGAATAGAATCGACGGAAGGGTCTGTTTTTAATTCAGGACACTCTGTAGCTTCCAAACTAAGCAGTTCAAGATATAATATATTGTTATTGACATTTTCACATGTCTCAGTGTGGCGAATACGCCTCCGAAGTTTATTCCCTTATTTTACTTTCAGGCTGTATAAGTATAGGCAGGTATATGTATACTTACACACCATTTTTATTAGGCAGTAACTCCGAAAAAGAGGTCTAATAAACAGAACAGTTCCGAAGGCTTCCAGGAATATTTTCTGTCATTGGAGGTAGTACCTATACCTACCTACTTTTCCAAAAAGTTCATTGTAATGTTGATATATTTTTGTTATAGCCTGATAATATTATAGACAACGGTGCGCAACACAGGAATGAAATTTCTCCCCTGATTGATAATACAGTACTTCCAAAGGTTCAAAATACACTGACGGACAAAAAAAGTGGCGCACCTAGATTTTGCAATAAGTTTGAAGTTCAGTAACTTCTGAACCAGACAATCGATCTTAATAATTCTTTTTTTGCTGTAAAGGGCGACTTTTCTAGATGACTATGATGTGTTTTGCTTTCCACTAAAATTTTTTGCTTCTTCTATAGTGCCTTTAGAAGTAGAGTATGTTTTTTAGGCAATGTTTGATTGACGCTATGGAGTGAAATTGTAAGTTTATTGAATTCTTACATTTGTCACGTGACACCCCATTTCCTTTTCAATAGTTTTCCTTTTATTTCGCATTTTTAGTCATTATGTTACCGAAAATGCGACACTTTAGATGAAGCAGTGCAATTTAGCTTATAATTAACAAGGGGGCCATGGAACTACAAAAGCCAAAAAACGCCATTGTTTTATGAAATGTGTTGAGGCAGTGTTTGAGAAAGAAGAGCAACAATTTCGTAAACCACTGTAATTAATCGCTTTCCGTGGTCCAAAAGAAGCCCAGATATGAATCCTTTCGAAAATTTATGAGATGAATTGGGACAACGTGTTGGCGGCCGCAATCCAGAAAATCTTCATGAATTGAGGGTCGCTCTTATAAAAGAATGGGAAAATATTCCTCAAATCAACATCACAAGTTTGACTAGCCAGGGGAGGAAATACTCGATATTAGCCAGCTTGTTTATCAATTTATTTTTCAGTTTATTTTTCATGTTGTTATTTGTTGTTTTCTTTATTAATTACAGTTGTTTACGAAATTGTTGCTCTTCTTTCTCAAACACTTCCTCAATGCATTTCATAAATCCATGTTCTTTGGCTCATGTAATTCCATGGCCTCCTTGTTAATTGCAAGCTAAATTGCACTACTTCGTCTAAAGTGTGGCATTTTCGGTGGCACAAGGACTAAAAAGGTGAAATAAAAGGAAATTTATTGAAAAGGAAATGGGGTATCACGTGACTAATGTAAGAATTCAATAGACTTACAATTTCATTCCATAGCGTCAATCGAAGTTTGCGTAAGAAACATACTCGACTTCTAAAGGCAATATAGAAGAAGCAAAAATTTTTAGTGGAAAACAAAATATCTCATAATTATCTAGAAAAGTCGGGCTTTTCAGAAAAAAAAGAATTATTAAAACCGACTTAAAACTTACGGCAAAATCTAGGTGCGCCACTTTTTTTGACCGTCAGTGTAGTTTTCTAAAATAGTCACCTAATACACGTTGTTTCCAATGCATTGATTTTAGGACTATACAAGTACGAGCAAATCTGAGGTATTTCATAATCCAATTCAAATTGATGGCAGAAGAATAATAGATGCATAATTCTTTTTGGACCAACTCAAAATTTTAAACGTACACGCTCCCCAATTTGGTTGTTCTATAAATAATTTAAATATTGTCAAAGAGACTACCGCGGGTTTAATTTCCACGTTTCATATGCATTGCAATATGTGCAACATGGTGTTCAAATTGCCAACCAGCCAAGACAAAACTTTAAATACAGATTCTGTGGAAGGTGCGATGAGTATTGGTACTGGATATTTCAACGCGCAAGAATTCCTGGCAGTGATGAATATACCCTACATGTCTGATAAGCTCTATTCAAAATGTCACGATAAGGTGTGCAATGGATGGGAGACTACCGCTGCAAAATTAATGATGGAAGCTGCCGATGAAGAGCGTGCTTATGCTATTGGCATTGGTCAAATTGATAACGATGGTGTGCCATTGGTAACCGTTGTTGCTGACGGTTGTTGGTCGAAACGCTCTTACCGTACAAATTACAGCGCACTATCAGGAGCGGCTGCAATTGTTGGGCAACATACTCACAAAGTACTTTTCATCAGCGTGAAAAATAAATTTTGTACCATTTGCATCAGGTATACCATACCTGATAGCAATGCGAATATCCCAGATCATACTTGTTACAAAAATTACGATGGCAGTTCCACTGGAAGTTTAGCAGAGGGATTTAAAGCAAGTGAAAACATGTACGGAATTCGTTATTGGAAAATGATTGCAGATGGAGACAGTTCCACGTATAAAAAAATGTTGGAGTCGTGACCTTACAAAACTTTGACAGTCGAGAAACTTGAATGTCGCAATCATTTATTGCGAAATTATTGTAGCAAGCTAAAAGCTGTGTCAACAGACACTCGCTATCCAATCAAATTGAGAAAATTACTAAGTATAATGCTCTAGTCGCCACATTTATTATTATTAACTTGATTTTTTCAGATAAAAATATTTTGCGACTACGGACCGCTGTTGTAGCTGCTAGCTCATAGAAAGCAAAACAAAACTAGTGAATCGTCAAAATTGCTGAAAAAAGATATTGACAATAGTGTGTTCCATGTATTTGGTTTACACACTAATTGCGACAATTACTTTTGCAAAAGGGGTGCAGAAGATACAAACCACATACCGGAACTTAAATCAAGCCGTGAATTATTTTCAAAAATAAATGAAATAGTGTCTTATACAGGGTAGTCCACTACGCGCGCGTCGGTCAATAGTCGCTAAACCGTTGAACTTATGGGAAAATTTTTTAAATAAAACTTGTAAGGTTCCATCTTTGCTGCAACTGAAAATTATTTTCAATTATACAGGTTGTCCCATTTCTTCTGCGCATTGCCTACCTCTGTTTTTTTAAATGGAACACCCTGTATTTGATCGCATTTTGGAGTTCTTTGTTAGTAGCCCTACCCCCCTCCTCCTTTTCTCCATAAGAGCCCATGTTAAAATAGCACCACCGTGGCGCACAGCACCACATCAGAAAATGTGACATGCATAAGAAGGGTCATACAGCTGTATGAGTACATTTCAGGGTCATTGAAATTCGGGAGTCTATGAACCGAGGTCAGAGGTCATTCCTAATAGGCGTATAGCTTTATGTAGGGTTTTTGGGGAAAAAATGTGACGTGCATAGGAAGAGACGTATAGCTATATGAACTGATTTCAAGATTAATTATTTAAATTAAAAATATTGCTGGGTACCTATATCTTCTTAATAACAGGTGTACAATACAGCTGCGTTCCTAGAATTCTGCTCCCCGCCCCCGGTCCGATGGGGCACACGTGGTATTAGACCTTGTACTGATAAATAATGGCCGGACCTGGTGACCGTCTTCATGGATGTACCTGGTGGTCGTCTTCGTGGGGTGTACCTGGTGGCCGTCTTCATGGGTGTACCTGGTGGTCGTCTTCATGGGTGTACCTGGTGGTCGTCTTCGTGGGGTGTACCTGGTGGTCGTCTTCATGGCTGGACCTGGTGGCCGTCTTCATGGGTATAACTGGTGGTCGTCTTCTTGGGAGTACCTGGTGGTCATCTTCTTGGAGTTTACCTGATGTGCGTCTTCGTTGCTGGATCTGGTGGTCGTCTTTATGGCTGGACCTGGTGGTAGTCTTCACGGTAGGACCTGGTGGTCGTATTTATGGCTGGACCTGGTGGTCGTCTTTATGACTGGACCTGGTGGTCGTCTTCGTGGGGTGTACCTGGTGGCCGTCTCACATAACCTCAATAAATTAATGTACACAAATACACGCAACAGAGTTGCCCTAATACTGAACGGGGGTCAAAAGTAACTACTATTAAAGGTGTAAGAGACTGATTGCAATTCTTTTGTAAAAGTTTTGAAGTAGTAAAGATGAGTCATACAGACAAATAGGTGTGAATTAGTAATTAAAAAACGTAGTTACGCACGTATCTGAAATAAATTGTTTTTATTCAATCAAGTTCGGACACGAATGCTTCCACAGGTCCTCAAATTTTTCCGATTGCTTAGTATTAAATTTCGAACGTCTGCTATTTATAGAAGACGAGATTATATTATTATTTGTTTTATAAAAATGCATTTACCTCCTACGACCTTGCTCGTAAATAAAATGATCGTAGTATTAAAATGTAGAAATAAGCAGTTTTACACACGGTTGACTTATTTTTTTTATTAATAATGTCATTGAACCAGGCCTAGCCGATATAACTAACAGCTGATGGGTGTATACAGCACAATACCAACTATGAAGACCTGTATATTAGTATTCCCCGTGACCCCGTGGCACACAAGAATTTTTCATGGTGAGTAGATGTACCAGGCGGATTCAAACAGTAGTTGTTGGGGAAAATTTAGAAAAAGAACCTGATTTCAGTGACTGGACCTCTCTTTTTTTGAAAAGCGTTTAATCTCGGTTTGAGTGCACTTATATTAGTAGGTGATGGGGTAATTTACGTGGTAAAGAAGAGTCATACAGAGAAGCCACGATGACGTCACAGTTAAAAATATGGCTATATCTTCTTAACAACAGGTGTAAACAATACATTATTTTTCTGCATAATTCTAAATTTCCAAGTGTCTAGTATTTCGTGTAGATTAATAATTAAAAACGATTTGTCGGTACGAAAATTTATTGAGTTTTTGTACATAAATATCGAGATTTTTGTCCATAAATATCATCAGTTTACATCTAAATCGTAATACAATTTGTCCATACAGTAAAATACACATTCTTTTACGCAATATCGTACTTCAAAATCATTTATCACAGGAATCAGATCTGAGGGCTTTAAAGTTAAAGCAATATCTCGAACACATTTTTTCTTATTTTCGTATTTGTTAAGTTCCTTCGATACATAAAATAACAATGCGTCATAGTAAAATTCAGCGAAGTGCAATGAATACAACATATCTAATCGATAGAATAGTAGATCTTCCAAACTGACAATTTGTCTCACAGTATCTTCGCACAAATACAAGTCAGTTGAATAATTGAAAATACTCTTCTTTTCTTGAATTCTGAGTAACCTGCTTCCAAAAACAGCGCCCCCATCGACGTGATACCATCTATCTTCTCTGTGGTATGTGATCTCTTCATCTTTAGATTTCGAAAAATAATTTTGCACGGAATCATGCAAAAATGACAGGATGTCGCACCAATTATCGGTCAGGAAGGAGATACTGTTCGTCGAAAGCGTATTCGAAATTTTCACGGTAGGTTCAAAGTTTCTAGCTGGGCTGAGGCCACAGTGTACAGTAACCTCATTTCCACACTCGTAATTGGTTTCGTAAATAAATCGTTTTTCACTGCGAATTTCATTCTCATGTCTATTTTCCATAGGTTGCACAGCCATAACCTCTCTTTCCATTAGCGTTATCGAAAACGTCTTACTTTGACCGCGTATCGAAGAAAACTGGAACAATCGGCTTTTATTTTTTATCTTTTATGCAGAACTTATTGAACTGGTGTAGAATCAGTATTCGAATCTCACCGAAGAGGCGTCGAATTTTACCGAGCAGGTGCAGGTGTCAAATTATGCGTGCGTAGATTTATTCAAACTTTGTGTAATAAGATATATTGTATACGTATCATATTCAAGGTTATTCAACCCCCGCTTTCATATTATTATATTTGCAAGGGTCGCATTACACTTCCTGGTAATATGAAATCTGATACATCATCATTTGATGTCTTCAGCGAATTTCATAGAGTCGATTCAAGAAAACGCTGTGTTCTATTGAACAAATGTGGCAGTTTTTCTGCATCATTCACAGGTCATTTGAGGGTTACAGGATACTGTTTCATATTACATGAGTTGATTCAACAAAACGCTGTATTCTATTGAACAAATGTTTTTCTCTCTTACAGTATTTTATTTTGCATTTTATTATTAGAGCTCGCTTCATCAGGTGGAGCATGCGCGATAAGCAAATACTAAAAAAGTATATAAACAGATAACAAGTGATCGATGACCAGTATTATATTATCAACGACAGTGGTGGTAAAAGAATAATAATGAATCAGCAACAGTGCAGCATATGCAAAAAGTGTTTTTCTAGACTAAACACCCTAAAACGTCATCAGTTAAGCTGTGGGGTTAGCACATCCGGCTATGAATGCCCCCAATGTAATAAGAAATATTCAAGGTTGGACGCAGTGTCGCGCCATGTGAAATCCGTGCACGAAAGTAAGAAGGAATCTCATGTAGATACGACACTTAATCCTCAGCCTGTGTCAGAGGCAGCGCCTTCTACAACTAGTGCTTTTACAATTTTGAATGAAAATAAAATAAACAACAAAAAGTACAAGCTCACTAGGAAGAATGTGGTATTCAAAATAAATGATTTACCGGACAAAAACCAAGATGGCATCGAGTGGCTAAAGCGGGGTATCACAGGTGTGCTTGAACATGTTACTGAAAATCTTCACCCAGAGAGTAAAGCCGGATTCTCTTTCACAACAGCTGATGGCAATAAGGAGAGCCATTTACCCTTTAGAAAAGTTGCTAATATAACGTTTGACCAGTTGTGGGGTATGTTGTCGCAGATTTACCAAAGCAACAGTGAGGGGCTAAACACAAATAAATTTCGAATCATAGTAACAACAGTGGCGATGCCTAGGGGTCGAGGTCGTCGAAGACGGAAAAATTACTTCTCCAATTTCGAGGAGGAATGTCGAAGTCGAAAGGGGGTTATTTGTGTAAGTCCCTAATGTTCTAAAATATTTTAATCTAACCGACACAGAAGAATTTAAAAAAACAAAGTTCTCGTTCCGAAAAAAGGGGTAACATATTATTTTCCGCTACAGATTAAGAATTCTGGTGATGCCCTTTGCTTAAGTAGAGCTCTCGTGGTGGGGGTGGCAAAACTAGAAAGAGTTGACGATTTCGCACAAATCCGAAAAGATACAGGGAAGGTGCAGATGAAGAAGGCTATAGAGTTGTTGAAGGCTGCAGGTGCTGTTATCCCCGACAGCGGAGCAGGTATAGAGGAACTTAAATTATTGCAGCAGTACTTAAAACATTATAAAATCACGGTTTACGAGTATGGGACGCGTCAGAAGATATTTGAAGGTCCAGATTCGGAGAAAAGAATCAATTTGTTGTACCACAACAATCATTACAACGTGATAACGTCTTTGACTGCCGCGTTCGGTACGGGGTATTACTGTGAAGACTGCAATATTACCTACGATCACAAAGATAATCATCGGTGCAAAAACAGCTGTCCCTGTTGTCAAAATAAACCGCCATGCGATAGGGGGCTGGAAGAAATTGCGTGTTCAGACTGCAATAGGAGTTTCAGAAGTCAGATCTTATTTTCGTATTTGTTAAGTTCCTTCGATACATAAAATAACAATGCTTCATAGTAAAATTCAGCGAAGTGCAATGAATACAACATATCTAATCGATAGAATAGTAGATCTTCCAAACTGACAATTTGTCTCACAGTATCTTCGCACAAATACAAGTCAGTTGAATCATTGAAAATACTCTTCTTTTCTTGAATTCTGAGTAACCTGCTTCCAAAAACAGCGCCCCCATCGACGTGATACCATCTATCTTCTCTGTGGTATGTGATCTCTTCATCTTTAGATTTCGAAAAATAATTTTGCACGGAATCATGCAAAAGTGACAGGATGTCGCACCAATTATCGGTCAGGAAGGAGATACTGTTCGTCGAAAGCGTATTCGAAATTTTCACGGTAGGTTCAAAGTTTCTAGCTGGGCTGAGGCCACAGTGTACAGTAACCTCATTTCCACACTCGTAATTGGTTTCGTAAATAAATCGTTTTTCACTGCGAATTTCATTCTCATGTCTATTTTCCATAGGTTGCACAGCCATAACCTCTCTTTCCATTAGCGTTATCGAAAACGTCTTACTTTGATCGCGTATCGAAGAAAACTGGAACAATCGGCTTTTATTTTTTATCTTTTATGCAGAACTTATTGAACTGGTGTAGAATCAGTATTCGAATCTCACCGAAGAGGCGTCGAATTTTACCGAGCAGGTGCAGGTGTCAAATTATGCGTGCGTAGATTTATTCAAACTTTGTGTAATAAGATATATAAATCGTAAGTTATTTTGTTTTTAACAGTATAAAGTGTTGTGGTAAATTAATTTTTTCTAATAATAAGCTTTAGAAGCGACATATGGAAATGTTATTGTACATCTTCGCTCAATCAGAATACATGGACGGGGAAGCTATGACAACTGATCCTAGACATGTAATTTGGCAGTTTACTTAGGTTTGAAGCAATAAAACAATAATATTCCAGTAATTATTTTTATTGAAAAATATTTACAAAATTTATTCAAACAGATTATTCGGTACTTAACATTTTTATTGAGAATAATTAAAAACATTTGATCTCAACATGGTAATCAGCTCTGTTTAACATTTTTTTCTATTGAAAATGTCTAGTATTTACACCTTTTGTTGATAGATCCCCTAAGAAGTTAATAATTTACATGGTGCTTTTACTGACGTTTTTATAAATTCCTTAGTTACAATTATTATTAAGTTACACTTTTTTGTTTCTTGGTGTAGCCGTATGGAACTGATGTAAAATCTTCATGGAATTTTCTCTTTTGCGATGTAACTCTAAATATTTTAGTTTCGTTTGTTGTTATGACGTCATGCTCTCTAGTTCTCTGAATACCTCTTTTAGTAACTGTAATTGGTTCGTTATTTTCTACCATAATCATCATACTATTTAGATTAATTTTCTCTGTTGTTCTATACGATAGAGTTATGCCTTTTATTTTACAAATATTGACAAACTCGTTTTCGTTCGTTGACCATACGTTATACGAGTAGCACTTAGGGCCGGTTGATATAAATGTATTTATGTAGGACCCTTCTCCGAAAGTTTCCAGTTCATCTGTTAAATCACCAAGAAAACTGCCTGTTGGCGGCTCGTATTCGTCTGGTCTAGAAATAAATATGATGGAGTCTGTGTCGTAATAGAGAACTCTATCACCCAATTTTTCCAAATAGGAGTAAAGTTTCAATCTGGCTTGGGATGTAGTGTAGGCAGCTATGCTGACGTTTACATTAGCTAGAAGGTCATTAGCTTCGTCTCTATATGACCAGTTTACTACAAGGGTTTCTTCGTTTATCTCAAAAACAGTATTTACGTCTATAGCAGGGTTTGATAGCAGGTCGTAAAATTCTGCTGGTGTCCTAATAATGGATGTTTTGCACTGGTTCTCCCTCTGACCAAATTTTCCCCAGAAACTATTGAGTATTAGTTTGGCTAGAGACCGCAGCCCTGCATTTTTAACGATTTCGTCATATTCAAGATGTACCCCCTCTTGACTCATGTAATCTTCTATATACCTGTGTTTTTCTTCTTCTGTTTTACAATAATTGGGCCACCCCGATGCCTGCTGTTTTGTTTTTAGGAACTCGTTAATAAATTTTGTAAATAAACCTCCGCTGTTCGTTGCTCCATCATACTGTTCGATTTCGTAGTGCCATATTTCATAAACTTCCTTAATTACGTACCCCATTTCTATAGCTTGCAATACTTCCTCCAAAACCCACGTACCAGTCAAAGATCGTTCCTCGTCAGTATGCGTGCAAACCTTTCTGTTTAACTGTTCGGCACAAGTGTAACAGAGAGTGAACATTAATTTGTTGTTCATTTTTGTTGGTAAAACAGGGTGGTACAGATCTCTAGGTGGTAAAATTTTACACTTAATGAGACCGTTAGTCTTCTCCAAATTAAGTTTAGAGCATGCATCATGACCTACGTGAATTTGAGGGTGCTTAACAGGGTATTTACCGTATTTGCAGACCCAGGGGTAAAGTGAACAAACATCCAGATATTTAATCTTTTCTCCTGGTTTTGTCTCGTACTTTAGGACAGTGTTACCGGTTCTACCCCCATAAAAGGCATCCCTAGGGTTTAGAGGTACAAGATTCATTAGTGGATTGTTATTGGTGTACTCTTCAATAGCAGCATTAGTTCTCATCTCTCTATGGAATTAGCATTCCCACATTTCTATGACCTCATATCCAGCACACCGCAATCTTTCTGTTTTCTCTATAGTACGTTGTAAGCGAGCATCTAGTGTGTCTTTGTGGTCTTCATGTAAAGGTTTATCCCTCATTGTAGTATGACAGATGTTATGTCCATGATAATAACACCCGTGAAATTCATAAACTTGACCAGTTTCCTCGCAGTAACCATCGACCCTCATTCCGTTCAGTACAACCTCTTTACTGTTCAACGCATGTTTGATGTTAACACCCCTCTTATTTGCCTCCCACAACAACCATTTGGCAGCTATTTCAGACTGATTATCAGTTGCCCTGTATCCGTTACGTGGAATAATACCAATAGTGCTCGGTTTAAGAAAATTTCTTCTAAATACCAGATTGCATGCAGATGCAATGGTACATGCTTCAGTGAACGGACACACCCCACATTGATCCAACATTATCTTTCTGAATTTCAGACACGCAACCGCTAAAATGTGTACGTCACTGATGCAGTAGCCTATCAGTTCCTTTTTAAAGTCAAACTGGTCATTCCTGTGTTCTTCATACCACTTCAATAATTTCCGTCTGGCTTCGGGTTTCAATGAATCTGGGTCATAATATTTAACAGCGGGTAGGGGGCCGTTGTAGTTTTTATTTTCTTCTGTGTTGAACAGATGTGGAAAGTACCCTTTTTTGAAAATGTCAGGCAGATCAAAGGCTTCGGGCAATTCAGAAAGAGGCATCGGGAAATAGTTTAGGGAATCTATGAACTTTATATTATTGATCTCCATTAAAATAATTTTGGAACCGCGCATGATCAGTTTCGGGGTATACCTGGTGCTTTCTAATATATATTTCAAAATGAATTGGTGGTCAAAAGCCTGTCCGTTATGAGCCATGACCACGACCTTTTTGTGAATTTTACTTACCGATAATAGGTGACGGACAAAGGGTGGTATGGTGTTGTCACAATACAGTTTCTGTAAACGTACTCCGCAATGCTCACAAATTGTTTCTAGCCCTGTTTCATTAATACATTTCGAACAACACTGCTGAAACACACATAGATTTGGCGTGTGAACTGTAGATTTTTCATTGTAATTGACCTCTTGGCGTGTTTCGAGGTCATAGAAGATAAAAAGAGTTTTGTCATCAGCGAGTACTCTACGGTTATCAGGTCGCATGTAGCACATGTGATTTTCGGGGTGTTGTACATTACAAATCTTACAGAATATTTCGCCACATAGATGTTAACGGTCTTTCTTAACGGTCTTCAAACACATAGTACATCGCCGTATCTTCTTGCAAAGTTCGGTCTTCAGGTGATTTTCGTAACAGATCTGACTTCTGAAACTCCTATTGCAGTCTGAACACGCAATTTCTTCCAGCCCCCTATCGCATGGCGGTTTATTTTGACAACAGGGACAGCTGTTTTTGCACCGATGATTATCTTTGTGATCGTAGGTAATATTGCAGTCTTCACAGTAATACCCCGTACCGAACGCGGCAGTCAAAGACGTTATCACGTTGTAATGATTGTTGTGGTACAACAAATTGATTCTTTTCTCCGAATCTGGACCTTCAAATATCTTCTGACGCGTCCCATACTCGTAAACCGTGATTTTATAATGTTTTAAGTACTGCTGCAATAATTTAAGTTCCTCTATACCTGCTCCGCTGTCGGGGATAACAGCACCTGCAGCCTTCAACAACTCTATAGCCTTCTTCATCTGCACCTTCCCTGTATCTTTTCGGATTTGTGCGAAATCGTCAACTCTTTCTAGTTTTGCCACCCCCACCACGAGAGCTCTACTTAAGCAAAGGGCATCACCAGAATTCTTAATCTGTAGCGGAAAATAATATGTTACCCCTTTTTTCGGAACGAGAACTTTGTTTTTTTAAATTCTTCTGTGTCGGTTAGATTAAAATATTTTAGAACATTAGGGACTTACACAAATAACCCCCTTTCGACTTCGACATTCCTCCTCGAAATTGGAGAAGTAATTTTTCCGTCTTCGACGACCTCGACCCCTAGGCATCGCCACTGTTGTTACTATGATTCGAAATTTATTTGTGTTTAGCCCCTCACTGTTGCTTTGGTAAATCTGCGACAACATACCCCACAACTGGTCAAACGTTATATTAGCCACTTTTCTAAAGGGTAAATGGCTCTCCTTATTGCCATCAGCTGTTGTGAAAGAGAATCCGGCTTTACTCTCTGGGTGAAGATTTTCAGTAACATGTTCAAGCACACCTGTGATACCCCGCTTTAGCCACTCGATGCCATCTTGGTTTTTGTCCGGTAAATCATTTATTTTGAATACCACATTCTTCCTAGTGAGCTTGTACTTTTTGTTGTTTATTTTATTTTCATTCAAAATTGTAAAAGCACTAGTTGTAGAAGGCGCTGCCTCTGACACAGGCTGAGGATTAAGTGTCGTATCTACATGAGATTCCTTCTTACTTTCGTGCACGGATTTCACATGGCGCGACACTGCGTCCAACCTTGAATATTTCTTATTACATTGGGGGCATTCATAGCCGGATGTGCTAACCCCACAGCTTAACTGATGACGTTTTAGGGTGTTTAGTCTAGAAAAACACTTTTTGCATATGCTGCACTGTTGCTGATTCATTATTATTCTTTTACCACCACTGTCGCTGATAATATAATACTGGTCATCGATCACTTGTTATCTGTTTATATACTTTTTTAGTATTTGCTTATCGCGCATGCTCCACCTGATGAAGCGAGCTCTAATAATAAAATGCAAAATAAAATACTGTAAGAGAGAAAAACATTTGTTCAATAGAATACAGCGTTTTGTTGAATCAACTCATGTAATATGAAACAGTATCCTGTAACCCTCAAATGACCTGTGAATGATGCAGAAAAACTGCCACATTTGTTCAATAGAACACAGCGTTTTCTTGAATCGACTCTATGAAATTCGCTGAAGACATCAAATGATGATGTATCAGATTTCATATTACCAGGAAGTGTAATGCGACCCTTGCAAATATAATAATATGAAAGCGGGGGTTGAATAACCTTGAATATGATACGTATACAATATATCTTATTACACAAAGTTTGAATAAATCTACGCACGCATAATTTGACACCTGCACCTGCTCGGTAAAATTCGACGCCTCTTCGGTGAGATTCGAATACTGATTCTACACCAGTTCAATAAGTTCTGCATAAAAGATAAAAAATAAAAGCCGATTGTTCCAGTTTTCTTCGATACGCGGTCAAAGTAAGACGTTTTCGATAACGCTAATGGAAAGAGAGGTTATGGCTGTGCAACCTATGGAAAATAGACATGAGAATGAAATTCGCAGTGAAAAACGATTTATTTACGAAACCAATTACGAGTGTGGAAATGAGGTTACTGTACACTGTGGCCTCAGCCCAGCTAGAAACTTTGAACCTACCGTGAAAATTTCGAATACGCTTTCGACGAACAGTATCTCCTTCCTGACCGATAATTGGTGCGACATCCTGTCATTTTTGCATGATTCCGTGCAAAATTATTTTTCGAAATCTAAAGATGAAGAGATCACATACCACAGAGAAGATAGATGGTATCACGTCGATGGGGGCGCTGTTTTTGGAAGCAGGTTACTCAGAATTCAAGAAAAGAAGAGTATTTTCAATTATTCAACTGACTTGTATTTGTGCGAAGATACTGTGAGACAAATTGTCAGTTTGGAAGATCTACTATTCTATCGATTAGATATGTTGTATTCATTGCACTTCGCTGAATTTTACTATGACGCATTGTTATTTTATGTATCGAAGGAACTTAACAAATACGAAAATAAGAAAAAATGTGTTCGAGATATTGCTTTAACTTTAAAGCCCTCAGATCTGATTCCTGTGATAAATGATTTTGAAGTACGATATTGCGTAAAAGAATGTGTATTTTACTGTATGGACAAATTGTATTACGATTTAGATGTAAACTGATGATATTTATGGACAAAAATCTCGATATTTATGTACAAAAACTCAATAAATTTTCGTACCGACAAATCGTTTTTAATTATTAATCTACACGAAATACTAGACACTTGGAAATTTAGAATTATGCAGAAAAATAATGTATTGTTTACACCTGTTGTTAAGAAGATATAGCCATATTTTTAATTGTGACGTCATCGTGGCTTCTCTGTATGACTCATCTTTACCACGTAAATTACCCCATCACCTACTAATATAAGTGCACTCAAACCGAGATTAAACGCTTTTCAAAAAAAGAGAGGTCCAGTCACTGAAATCAGGTTCTTTTTCTAAATTTTCCCCAACAACTACTGTTTGAATCCGCCTGGTACATCTACTCACCATGAAAAATTCTTGTGTGCCACGGGGTCACGGGGAATACTAATATACAGGTCTTCATAGTTGGTATTGTGCTGTATACACCCATCAACTGTTAGTTATATCGGCTAGGCCTGGTTCAATGACATTATTAATAAAAAAAATAAGTCAACCGTGTGTAAAACTGCTTATTTCTACATTTTAATACTACGATCATTTTATTTACGAGCAAGGTCGTAGGAGGTAAATGCATTTTTATAAAACAAATAATAATATAATCTCGTCTTCTATAAATAGCAGACGTTCGAAATTTAGTACTAAGCAATCGGAAAAATTTGAGGACCTGTGGAAGCATTCGTGTCCGAACTTGATTGAATAAAAACAATTTATTACAGATACGTGCGTAACTACGTTTTTTAATTACTAATTCACACCTATTTGTCTGTATGACTCATCTTTACTACTTCAAAACTTTTACAAAAGAATTGCAATCAGTCTCTTACACCTTTAATAGTAGTTACTTTTGACCCCCGTTCAGTATTAGGGCAACTCTGTTGCGTGTATTTGTGTACATTAATTTATTGAGGTTATGTGAGACGGCCACCAGGTACACCCCACGAAGACGACCACCAGGTCCAGTCATAAAGACGACCACCAGGTCCAGCCATAAATACGACCACCAGGTCCTACCGTGAAGACTACCACCAGGTCCAGCCATAAAGACGACCACCAGATCCAGCAACGAAGACGCACATCAGGTAAACTCCAAGAAGATGACCACCAGGTACTCCCAAGAAGACGACCACCAGTTATACCCATGAAGACGGCCACCAGGTCCAGCCATGAAGACGACCACCAGGTACACCCCACGAAGACGACCACCAGGTACACCCATGAAGACGACCACCAGGTACACCCATGAAGACGGCCACCAGGTACACCCCACGAAGACGACCACCAGGTACATCCATGAAGACGGTCACCAGGTCCGGCCATTATTTATCAGTACAAGGTCTAATACCACGTGTGCCCCATCGGACCGGGGGCGGGGAGCAGAATTCTAGGAACGCAGCTGTATTGTACACCTGTTATTAAGAAGATATAGGTACCCAGCAATATTTTTAATTTAAATAATTAATCTTGAAATCAGTTCATATAGCTATACGTCTCTTCCTATGCACGTCACATTTTTTCCCCAAAAACCCTACATAAAGCTATACGCCTATTAGGAATGACCTCTGACCTCGGTTCATAGACTCCCGAATTTCAATGACCCTGAAATGTACTCATACAGCTGTATGACCCTTCTTATGCATGTCACATTTTCTGATGTGGTGCTGTGCGCCACGGTGGTGCTATTTTAACATGGGCTCTTATGGAGAAAAGGAGGAGGGGGGTAGGGCTACATAGTCTATATACCTACTTTTGTTGAATGTAAGTGCCACTTTGTTAACCGTACATTGGGTCTAAGTCCCACAGTTTCAAAGTTGTTTGATGTTAGAAATCGTCATTTTTGAAGTTTCGCCATTTATAACTTTTAAAAGGTTCGAGATAAAGAAAAATGACTTACATGTCCCTGTCTTAGTTTTTAATCCTCTATCTAATGGGTTTCGAAAATACTGCTTCCTGATAGGTCAGTTTTTGCCATTTTTTGACCAATCAGGAAGCACCATTTTCCAGCCCCATGAGATAGAGGATTAAAAACTAAGATAGGGACACGTAAGTCATTTTTCTTTATTTCGAACCTTTTAAGTTATAAATGGCGAAACTTGAAAAATGACGATTTCTAACATCAAATAACTTTGAAACTGTGGGACTTAGACCCAATGTACGGTTAACAAAGTGGCACTTAAATTCAACAAAGAACTCCAAAATGCGATCAAATACAGGGTGTTCCATTTAAAAAATTCACATATAGGCAAGATTGCTATAATTCATTTTGCTTTGGTATTTGGAGCAATATTTGCTGCCCATTTTGGGATTTTCGACCTGTTCTGCACGAGGCCATGTGCTGCTAGGACAAAAACTCTAATTTCCATCTGATTACCCTTTTTAATCAAAGGTGAGTAACAAAATTCAATTCTATATAGCAAATTCTTTTATTTAATTTAAAGTTACAATCATATTTCTTAAATTTAAATGCATATTTCTTTAAATCCTTTTTTTCACTCCCGATCCTGTATCCCGTGGCTTATTCTTGGGACAATTACCTTTCCTTGGGGCTTAGATCAATTATTAGGTTTGTATCTAAAACAGATTTGAATATTTAGGGTAATTTCGGCGACCCATATTATACGAACGTACTCACTGGAAGATACTTGAGCGGAAACATCGGAGAAAGCATCGTATCTCCGAGAAAACACCTCCGGTTGCGTGGTAGATGCAGATATCGTATTCGAACCATTCCGTCTTGACGCTTCACCATTTATTCACTTCGTACCATTCGGAACGATAGAAACATCCATCGGTAGGAAGATTTTTGAATGTCAGATAAAACATATATATCGTCGAATCAACCGGGAGTTGTTGCGGAATTGAGGTAGCAGTTTAAAGTATGGTATTTGGCCTTTAATATTCAATAGTACATTTCTTTTTCTTTGATACATAGTTTCATTTTCATATACTGTAAACACAATATTAGTAGTCATTCAGATTTAATAGGTATAATTTAAAATTTGTATTACTTACTTTTTGCTGAGTAGTTACGTCATTTTCATTATTTCTTCTTTTCATTTAAGTAACGATTGGTTTTTGATTGTAATAATTCGTTAATTAATAATTACATTTATGGTTTGATTGTAGACAGATCACTTCCTTGGTCCTGTCAACTATATAGGTTACTTAATACTTATTAGGACATTTTTCGAAGCGCTCCGGCACGTCACCGTACGGTCTTGGTAATTAATTTCGCGTCTGCGCACCATTTGTACTTGCGCATTTTATTTCACTTGCGTAATTATTGTGATACGCCCTGGCCTGCGCAAACCCACATCTTACGTCGCGTTCAGGATTATAACGGTTTTTGATCATTATTATCTAGCTATACAGATGACAGATTTATTCCGTGACTGGTTGGAGTTCTACATCCATAAATAGTATATTCTTTTCAACATTGTAGTATTTTGTTTATTTGGGCTTCACCGGATTTTTGTTATTATTATTCATTTAACTTTCCATTGTAAACTTTTTTAGTAATAATTCATTTTCTTTATTATCAATTCACTTAACTTTTGTTTTCATTATTATTCACTATTATTCAATATTATATTAGCGTCACTAAACAATTCTGTAGTTTTATTCTTTTAAAGGTAAAGTTCCAAATTTGTGCGACTGAATTAGACAGTATAGGTACTTTGTTAGAGATTGGAGAGTACCCTAGTCAACCCTGAAGAGGTGCAACAATCTCTTGGCGCCCTTTCACCATCTTATTGTGACCCAACCCCTCTCACTGGGTCTAGTCGTGGTTAGGCACCCTTTTGGTATCCTTTGTGGATTAGTAAAAATAATTTTGTGTAACTGTTAAAATATATATCAAAAACGTGTCAGTGCTGCCATCTGGTGTTGTACAACTTTGTCTGTGGTTGTTACACAAATGTTTACTTTGTCTTTGTATTCTTAAGTTAGTTATTAAACGACTCCGTAAGTGTTAGCGAGAACACGAAAGGTTATCGTGTGTATGATGAGAATAAAAATTCTATCGTGACCAGTAGAGATGTTATCATCATGGAAAGAGTGGATGAGGATATTCCATTACTGTTAGAGACAAATTCAGATAGTTTGGAAACGTCAGATTCAGTGGGGGATAAAAATAGTGAAGCAAAATCTGAAATCGATTGTGAAGAAAACATACGTGTTGATGATGACATAGCTAGAGATGAAAATTTGGAATTGATACTACCACGGAGATCCGAACGACAGCCTAAACCCAAGCAGTTCAAGGACTATGTTGCATACATGTGTTCATGTAACGTGGAAATGAGGGACGATCCTACTACTGTGGAAGATGCATTAGGAAGATCGGACAAACAAAACTGGAAACAGGCTATGGTAGAAGAATATGAATCGTTCGAAGAAAATGAAGCGTGGGAATTGGTGGAGTTACCTGAAAATGGAAGTGTTGTGGATTGCAAGTGGGTATTTAAACGAAAAAGTGATAGTGAGAACAAAGTGCGGTACAGAGCTAGGCTCGTAGCGAAGGGTTTTTCTCAAAGATCGGGCATTGATTACGATGAGACGTTTTCACCCGTTGTTAGACATTCAACCCTTAGATTGTTAATAGCTTTATCAGTTAAGTTAGACTTGAATATTACCCATCTTGATGTAACAACTGCTTTTTTGAATGGACATTTAAATGAAAATGTTTATATGCGTCAGCCAGAAGGTTTTATTGTTCCAGGTAATGAAAACAAAGTGTGTAAATTAAAAAAGGCAATTTATGGCTTGAAGCAAGCTTCTAGAGCTTGGAATAATAAGGTCGATGAAGTACTGACACAAATAGGTTATAGTAAATTGAAGTTGGAACACTGTGTTTATGTTAGAAGAAATAATGATTTTATCACGTTAATTGCGCTGTACGTGGATGATTTCTTTGTATTTTCAAATGATGATTTAGAAACAAAATATTTAAAGCATGAATTAAGTTCAAAATTTAAGTTGAAAGATTTAGGAGAAGCTAAACAGATTTTAGGGATGAGAATTCGTAGAGATAAGGAAAAAGGAATAATTACATTAGATCAAGAAAACTATATATGTCAGATATTAAAACGGTTTAATATGTTAGATTGTAAATCTGCGTCTACGCCAATGGAAGTAAATGTTGAAATAGATGCTAGTAATGTAAGTAAGGATAAAAATGTTCCGTATCAGCAGCTGATAGGATGTCTGATGTACTTAACTGTTTTAACGCGGCCAGATATTGCGTATAGTGTAAGTTTTTTAAGTCAATTCAATAATTGCTTTAATCAAACTCATTGGAACTATGCGAAAAGATTGTTAAAGTATTTACAAGGAACGAAAGGCTACTGTTTGGTATATGAAAAATCTATTGATAATTTAGAAGGTTTTGTTGATGCCGATTGGGCAGGCAATAAACTGGACAGAAGGTCATTTACAGGTTTTATTTTCAAACTGTCTGGTGCAGCTATATCATGGGAGAGTAAAAAGCAAAGGACAGTTGCCCTTTCGAGTACAGAAGCCGAATACATGGCATTGACCGAAGCCGCAAAAGAGGCAATATATTTTCAAAATTTACTGTTTGAAATCACTGGTGACTTGCGTTGCATCACCTTGTTTAATGACAGTCACAGTGCGCAGAAATTATCTTTGAATCCTGTTTTTCACAAGAGGTCAAAACATATTGATGTGCGCCACCATTTCATTAGAGATGCTGTTTCAAATAAAAATGTCAATTTAGAATATCTGTCTTCAGGTGAAATGATTGCGGATGTTTTGACTAAAAGTTTAAGTAGTATTAAGCATGATAAATTTGTCAAGGATTTGGGTTTAAAAAATTTTTTTGTATGATTTTTTTTTTTTTTGATATAGTGGGGGTGTTAAAATATATATCAAAAACGTGTCAGTGCTGCCATCTGGTGTTGTACAACTTTGTCTGTGGTTGTTACACAAATGTTTACTTTGTCTTTGTATTCTTAAGTTAGTTATTAAACGACTCCGTAAGTGGAAGCACGGCTTTTCATTTATTGTAACAGTAACACCTTACAAGTTTTATTTAAAAAAATTTCCCATAAGTCCAACGGTTTAGCGACTATTGACCGACGCGCGCGTAGTGGACTACCCTGTATATCCAATCATAGTCGCAGTTTAATTGAAGATGTCGATAGCAATGTTGTAGAACAATTCAATTCTATAGTCGCAAAATTTGTAGGCGGATAACGGATAAACTTTTCACAAAGACGGTCATATACAGGTAGATGTAAGGCGGCTGTGGTTTCCTTTAATTCTGCCAGGCCCCACTATCACCTTCACAAAACGATGCACGGAATAAGCCCAGGAAAAATAATGAAACGGTTAGAACAGAGGAGAGAAGAAAGAAGATTAATATTACGGAAAGCCAAGATAAGCCTTAAAAACAAGAAAAAAATGAACGCTGAGAAAACTAATTACCAAGATTCTAAAAAGCCCGATCAAGATTATGGAGAACATTGTATGAAACCAGACCTTGATCCAACCCTGTTTGAAGCAGAAAAAGAAAAATTTCTTAAAAGTTTGGCAAGAACTGACGAAGAGAGAAGACAGTTAGAACGCAGTACAATTTTACAGGCAGAAAGTGGGTTCTGGTTAGAAGAAAGAAGAAAACTTCTCGCGGCATCTTCGTTTCATTCTGTTTGCTCAAGAAAAGAAAGCACATTATGCGGCCCATTGGTTAAAAAGTTATTGTATTGTTCAGGCCTAAATGTCCCATCAACAAATCATGGCAAGAGATATGACTGTGACTTTGTTGGATCCAATTTTTGTTAACCAGTCGAGTATTGTTAGTACCTCGGGCGTTGTTAATGCCGATTTAATATCAGATCATCAACTTGTTTTCTGTGAACTTAAAATAAATTCTACAAAACTTGCACCAAAATTTATTACATGTAGGGAATATAAATATTTTGATTATAATTCGTTCGTCACAGACCTGGAGACTTCTGATTGGTTTTCCATAATTAGAGAAACGAATATTGATAATAAAATGTTCAATTCTTTGTTAATAAGTTAATAAGTTTGTTTGATTGCCATGCACCTTTGCGAAATGTCAGAGTAACGAAACCCAGATCGCCCTGGTATACTGATAGTATTCGACTTTTGCAGCGCGAGAGAAACAAGGCTTTGTTAAAATATAAGCGAACAAACAATATAAATGATTGGAATTGTTATAAACAACTTAGAAACTTTACGGTCCAAGCCATAAAAAACTAAAAACTAGCCTATATTAATCATTTATCTTATCGGGCGAGTGACAATTGTAGATTGTGGGCTGCGTTGAAATCACTGAACGTAAGGAGTCAAAAAGTAAATACTATACCTGCTACTTTGGCTGACTCCGAAGAAATGAATAATTTCTTTGCAGCCGCTGTGCGGGATGGTGTTTTTAACAGTCTAGAGGCAATTGCTTTTTATGATGACAAAATGTTTGGTGCGGATCTGAGTTTTTTTTTTCAACTCACAACTCTTGAGGAGGTGACAGAGCTCATTAATAATTTAAAATTAACATCTGCTGGTATAGACAATATTTCGGGCATAATGCTTAAATACTGTAGTCCTTTTATTAGTAAGTACATCACGCATATCATCAACTGCTGTATAATAAATAACTATTTCCCAGAATCTTGGAAACAGGCTGTTGTGAATCCTTTGGCTAAAAAATCGAGTCCCACTTCGCTGGCTGATCTTAGACCGATAAGTATTCTGCCTACGAAGTCAAAAATTTTTGAAAAGATAATTTTTAAGCAAATTAACAATTATGTCTCAAGAAATGATATACTTCCGGTTTACCAGCCCGGCTTTAGAAAAGGTTTTAGTACTAGTGCTGCGATTGCGGATATTCTGAATAAAATTATATTTGCGCGTGATGATGGTATGATTTCTGCCTTAATACTACTGGATTATTCAAAGGCCTTTGATACCATCAATCATGATGTACTTCTGGCCAAACTTAAATATTACGGCTTTGAATCACCTGCCCTTGATCTAATTTCTTCTTATTCGAGTAACCGTCAACAAATAGTTAAATTCAATAATGTTTTGTCTAGCTCTGTAACGTTAAATTCAGGAGTTCCTCAGGGTTTTTATTTTTTGGGCCCTCTGCTGTTTATTATATATACTGCCGACATCATAAATTCTCTTGGAAGAAACTGCCATGTACAGGCGTATGCGGATGACACACAGTTATTATATACATTTCATCCTTCCGATCATCAGTATATGTTAAGTACAATAAATTCTGATTAAAAAAAATTGCACCAACTGTCCAAGGTTCATAATTTAAAGTTGAATTCTGATAAATCTCAAGTTATCCTCTTTGGTAATAGAAATAAAATTGATTCACTTAAACAAAATTTTACAGTCTCATTGAACTCGGGAGTATTGCCTCATGTTGATTGTGCTAAGGATTTGGGTTTCATCATTGATGAGAATCTTAGGTTTACACCTCATATTAATAAGTTAATTCAGAAAGCATTTATATCGTTGAAATTACTATATGTCAATAAAGACATTATTAACACAAAATTGAAAAAACATCTCTGCGAGTCTTTAGTTCTATCGCACTTCAATTATGGAGATTTTGTTTATGGGCCTTGCCTTGATTCGCTGGATTCCAGGCGTATTTAGTGTCTTCAGAACGCTTGCTGTCGCTTCATTTTTGGTTTAAGTAAATTTGATCACATATCTGCTGTTTGCTCAGTTGTTCTGGTTGAATATGTCTAATAGAAGAAAGCATCATTTGGCTGTATTCGTGAATAAATTGTTAATTACGGGTACGCCTGTTTATCTGGCTGAATGCTTGACATTCCGCAAATCTCTCCATGGTGTAAATTTAAGACATGTTTGTCCTTTGCATTTGCCTCGACATCGGACATCATTATTCCGGAGGTCATTTATTTACAATTCTGTGAAGCTTTTTAATAGTTTGCCATCTGACAACTTTCCCGTCTCTGGGTCGATTCAGCTCGAAGAAATGGGTAGATAGTAATAGACGCAGATAGTAATAGGCTTAGCGCTGACCCCATTACCCTCTGTGTATTTCAATATGATACCTCTATATTCCTCACCCGTACAATGTCGTCTGACGGTAAAAGCGGGAATATTATTATTATTGTAAGTAACAATTCCTCGCTACTTCTTATTTTAGGCGCAACGCCGGATGGCTTAGTAAATGTTGACCTGATAGTGGAAGTGAAGTGTCCATATTCGGGATACAGAATGACCCCTAATGACGCTATTAAGGCGAAAAAAATTAAATTTTGGTCATGCATAAATGAGGACTACATCATAAATACCAACGATAAATGGTATTACCAAATTCAAGGGCAGATTCATGTAACGGGAAGAAAAGGTTGCATATTTGGAGTGTGGACTGGCAGCGACTTTCCATTGAAAGTAGAATATATTTTAAAAAGGAACGATTTTTGGCAGGACAAAATGGAACAGAAATTGCGAAAGTTCTATATCAATTGCATTTTACCTGAACTTATTGACCCCAGACATACAAGAAATCTGCCAGTTCGCGAACCGCCATATATTATGGAAGCTCAGCTCAATTTGAAGCGGAAGAAACCCGTTGCCGATTATTCTAGTACAAGAAAAGTTGTTCGAAAAAAATTATTTTAAATTCCGCAGCAATTCTCACACGAAATAAAAACGTCAGAAATTATTATCATGCTAAAAGTGTAATAATAGTATATTATACACGAGTTTATAATGAATGCTATTATTACCGAGGATGAAGTTTACAATACGAGCGACCGAAGCGAGCGAGTTTTGTAATCATCCGAGGTAATAATAGCATCATTATAACGAGTTGTATACTATACTTTGCCCACGACTATCAAAACAGATTCCCAGAAAGAATTTACCTTAATTTCCCTTCTCCAGTGTAAGAAAGATTCATACATATGCTCTCAGGTATAATTTTCTTGGTTTTTTGGGCAATTAATCTAATGAGGCAAGTTCTGCAGCTTCTTTTATTGCTGGTGGTGTTAAAGAAATCTCGTTTTCACTCTCACTACTTAAGTATTGAAAAAGAAAAATTAATTGCGTCTTTAACTCATGTGGTAAATAGAATTACAGCCTTTGATGGATTAAATGCCGTGAAAAACATTGCAGCATCAATGAATCCAGTTTTGGATGCAGTACAAAACCAAATTGAACGCAAAACCCTACTCCCATTATCACGTTCTAATTTAACACCGTACAACAAAAAAATAGAGCCTCAGAAGCGCTTCTTCTGTACAAAGAAGAAAAACCCAGAAGTCAAAACCCTCATTACAGAAACCAGCACCTGAAGAAGCGAATACTCTAGCAGTTCAGCTGATTAAAAATACATATAAAATGTGAAATGTTTAATTTTCATTTACACTTTTTGTTTTGTACAAATTTGTGCTATCATATTTAAGTGTGTATTATATGTATAATAATAATTATTATACCTACTACTGTACAAGGTGTTTCTAAATTGAGTACCATAAATTTAGGAGTTTGTAGAGAAAGTTAAAATAACACTAAAACATTTATATAGTTTTGTACAAAAACGCTTCCCTTCCAAAATACAGGGTGTTATAATGCCGACTGGCGTATCAGTTATTTAGCTATATATGTAACTAGAGCAGCCTGAGGAATCTAAATTTTTGTGGGCAAGTGCTACTCAAAACTACAGATAATCCAGCAATATTTTAAGTGTAATACGATAATTCAGTGGCGTAGGAAAAGGGGTCGTGTAATACCTTTTTGTTAATAAAAAGTTTGAGGTTAGGTTTTTAGAAAATATCGTTTTATTTTTAGATTATCTAATCAAAATACTGCAAAAAAGATACTCTTTTTAAATATCTCTAGAGTCTTTCGTTTTCGAGATATGCACGATTTTATGTGGCAGTGCTATTAAAATATTGTCTTTCTTTTGCTGTATTCGGGGCTGTATTATTATTAGTTATGTAAAACTTGATAACAAAATCATCTAGAAGTGCTTGCAGGTATAAATTACGAAGGTACCTACAAAAACATGTAGCAATCATATGCGATTTTTTTTTCGCAAATCAACCATAAATAGGCAATGCCCCAGTTCTCATGAGCACTGCTACATAAAACCACAAATATTTCAAAAACAAACGACTTTAGAGATATTTAAAAAGATAATCTTTTTTGTAGTATTTTGATTAGAGAATCTAAAAATAAAACGATATTTCGAAAAAACCTAACCTCAAACTTTTTATTAACAAAAAGGTATTACACGACCCCTTTTCCTACGCCACTGAATTGTCGTATTACACTTAAAATATTACTGGATTATCTGTAGTTTTGAGTAGCACTTGCCCACAAAAATTTAGATTTCTCAGGCTGCTTTAGTTACAGATATAGCTAAATAACTGATACGCCAGCCGACATTATAACACTCTGTATTTTGGAAGGGAACCGTTTTTGTACAAAACTATATAAAGGTTTTAGTATTATTTTAACTTTCTATACAAACTCCTAAATTTATGGTACTCAATTTAGAAACACCTTGTATATTGTTGAGTTAATTTACTTAATGAGGTAGCTGCATAATGTACAAATTTAAAGTTTAAATTCTAATCTTTCTTTTTCTGGATAAGGAATATTTTTAAAAGCTAAAACCGTTGTATATTTGATCTTTCACCATTTTGTAACAAAGTTATTCAACAATAAGTGAAATTCTCAACATTTTGCGGCATCAGTATGCTTTTTAAAATTAAAATCGATTAAGAATTGGGAGCACAAAATTGTATTTAGTAAACCCTTGCAAAGCGCCGAAAATGCGAGAAATACATGGGCTGCATACTGATGAATTCAACAAATCGCTCGCGGTATAACTTCCTCTTAAGAATTTTTGATCAATTTTATTTTAAAAGACTCGGCGATTATTTTTCAATCATTGACAAAAGAATATATTTTTTTCCCCGTTTAGTTGATTAGTAATTGATATTTTTTATTCAAAATTCTTCCCATAAAAGAATCTTGAATCGTATCGCAATATACTATACCTAACATAATTTACACATTCAATCATCTGTATTCAGGGCGCACGTCTGGGATTGAGAGCCTCCATGAATCTTGGTCTGTAGACGTTAGTCCGTACTGATGAGTCTCAAAAGGACGAAACCAATGGTCTACGGTTTTCCATGCACATTCGAAACATGCAATGTTGAAAAACTTCTAACAGAAACAGTGATTGATCAGATAATAGTCATCAAACATTCAGTTTCCAAACACAGATGAGGGACATTCCTCTCGTGCGAGTAAAATTTCCTCCACACCTTCTCTAGCAAGAGAAGGGGAATACTCCAAGAGAAGGAATTCCTTAGTCTGGCCACTACAACTTTAACAAAGTTCAATGCAGCCAACGATTATAAGCCCCCTCCACATGTTGATGATAAATATGATGCCATGGGCAAAAAATTACGTTTGATCTGAGATCCATTTCCCATGAGCAACTCGTTGCAGAAAAAATAATCAGTGATGTGGTATATTATGCAAAATTAAAGATTCGGTTATTTGTGTTAAGCAAACTCAAACGTTTAATCCATACCAACATCAACCGAATTATGGTCAACCTCATAATTGTACAGTTCAAACAACAGTTTCTTAGCGAATTCTTAGAGTTTAATGACAAGCAGTTTAGTTTTAGATAGCTTGAATGTAATACCACTTTTTTCATAATAAATACCTAAATATAATTTATTTATAGTGCTTATTTACCTTTAAGTATCCATCCTTTAATAATTCCTCATATATAACAGTGCATATTTCAGGAATAATCTTGCTTAATAATTGAGGGGAAATTGCAGTTGAAAACTTCAAATCTTGATAAGTATTACCAGTAGCTAAATATCTCAGCGTTGCGGCTAGTCTTTCTTCTGCAGTAACGAACTCCCTCATAAGTGTATTGCGTTTTTCAACTCTTGGGCGAATTTTGTTCAATATACATATATGAAAACATTCTTCATTCATACGGAGGTAGTTCTTATAGTCCGCCGGCTCGTTTACTTTTAGCTCTTGCAATAATTTCGCATTGGAGTAATTTTTTCTCTCTATAAACCTTTTTTTTACCACTTTCGTTTTGGCCTTCTATTTATTTTATGAAGTATAAAGAGTGCTCCAACTATTGACATTAAGACTGGTGTTGGCAAAACGTACCTCATTTTATTATATACGTAAAGCGTATAATAACGCTCTTCTTTAATATATTTAAAAATTTAGAAATACTTAAATTTTCAAAATATGAGACTGAGACTGCTCTGTTCGGTGTCACAAACTCCTTTAAACTAGAGTCGATATGTGTAGGCGCTTGTGCAACTGATGCAAGCTTCCATAAACCTAGAGTCGACGCCTGCATCGCAACATATCTCAGCGTGTATATACCGCTTAAATACCAAACGCCGTCGCGTCGGTGGATTGCTCCACTTCATGAAAGCACCAGATTTCCTTATTTATATGTTCATTTGTGGTTTTTGCATGAACATTCTCGAAATAAAACTTCCGCACGCTGCTCATGATTTAAAGGAACTGGCAGGTGTGCCTTACGAGACTTTAAACTCCGCCCTGTCTTCTTTGAAGTCCAGCACAATAGAAGCAGCAGTGGTAAAAACAGTCAGTATAAGCACAAACAAAGTTTCGAAGATATTCAGAAATTAAAAGAACGAGAGGCGGCGGAGAAAGCTCAAGCAAGCACATCAGACGGGACAACAGGTAAACAACAAAAAATTATAGAAATCTTCAACTATGATAAATTGATCCGAGGGACTATTTTACCACAAAAATGTTGTTTATGCTGGCTAAGTAAAATTGTTAATTCTACTATTATATTTTTCATGACAATCTAATTTTCGTATTTACGTCCACAAGGCAGCAGTAAAACGCTGATTCTATGAAGCACGTTAAAAGAAAAGCAAAAAATCAAAATAAATTAGTAAGTGTTTTAAAGAAAAGTTAAGTTTTCCTTCGAACAAATGCATCTCAACTTGGAAAAGAATATCGGCTAATTATAATTTTTCCACAGTTAACTGGTCATATGAATTGTCTTGGCAGATTTACATAAACATTACCTAAAGAATTGGAGACATGGACTGTTCGGTCTAACAAAAAAAAACATTTGTGAAATGGCTTACGAACTTGCGGAGAGAAATGGAATATGAGATCTTTATTCAGTTCTTGCAGCATTTTAAAAAAAACACACCCAATGTTCAACCGAAAAAAGGTACTCTTGTTACTTGATGGACATTCAAGCGTTACCACCGAGAACAATGCCTGAGTGCTCCCGCGTGACGTCAGCATAAGTAGGTCGACCGCTGTGCTGGCTGCATACACGTAGTACACATGCTAATATGCTAACATTTTGGTGGTTTTACAAGATTTTAAGTGTAAACAGAGTGCCATACGCCAATAGATTCCTTCATCGCACTCCGTTCGAGCTTTTAACAATGGGAAAAACCAAATTTTATAGAAAACAATCCAACGTGAATGAAGTAAAAGTAATTTACATTAACTGGTTAATTTTATTATGGCAGTCTTTATTAATGAAAAGATAAACTGATTGTCTGTTTTGCATGTTGGACTTATATGTACAACCTCTATCAAACTCAATCTAACACTAGATATCATATCATGAATACAAAAGCAGAATTTGTCAAAGAACTGCTATTGCAAGCATAACCAACAATATTCTCTCCTTTGTAATCTAAATATGGCTTTATATAAATTTCATCAATGAACAAGGTAACGTGTTTATCATTGCCATCTAATAATTTAAATAAATTTTTTGCATAGGTTAAAAAAAATCGTTTTTCCTCGAACGTCGGATCAGTTAATAGAGGACTGCAAAAATATTTAATTGTGTTCGGATGCGGCAGTATCAGCACATTAGAATCTCTTAAAATTTGTAACTTTGTGGACTAATTGAATACAGTAGATATAGAAGTTAAAATTACAGTATAATTTGAGTACCGGAATCTTTCTTTAGCAAATGATTGCAGTTTTAATTGCTGGCTTACAAAATTTAAAGCATATTCGTTTTCTTCTGATTTTAACGTATCTATTGGAGCTGAAGCGTGATGCATAAGAGATAAGAGTATTTCGGCTGTTATGGGTAAATGTGGTACATTTGTCAGTTTCAGATAATAAAATTGTGGTTTCATTAGTAGGTAGGTATTAGTCGTTGTAAATGGAATATTGGTGTTGTCGAATGAAAACGTAATTTCCTGTCCGTAACCAAACGTTTGTACTTGTAATGAAGAATTTATTACAAATGAGTAACTAATCATAGGCCCTGGAGAATGTACTAATTTAAAGAACGTTACTTTTTCTTCACCTATAACTTTATACCAATTTGTGGGTAAATGAAATGAATTCAAAACGGCACAAAAATTTCAAACGTAGCATAAGTTGTAGACCTTTGATATGCTTCAAATTCCGCTTTACTCTGTTATACGGCACGCGCGAAATTGTTCTGTTCAACTTTTTCTAATTTTTCCTCCCTACTTGAATGACAGTGAATATTTGGACAAATTACGCGGACAATAATTAGGAAACACACTAGGTACAGCTCCCGATTCAAACTTTGGAAATTTCAAACTTGCTGTAACCGTCTCCCAAGCCACTTCTTACGCAGGTCAACGTCCGCAAGGAAACCAGAAACATTCACTTTTGGGTCATTTTTGTAATTACCCCGGCACCCCGGAACACAACTCATACAAGATATTTTGTCACTATCACCTTCACAGCACAATGTGCAAATAATTAGGTGTAAATGCACTTGAATACAGCCACCAAATATGCAAGTATCATGCAACTCTAACGCCTAACGGCAGGCTTTAGCGACACTGACCAGAGTTTGTTGAACTACTTATGCTGACGTCACATGCTGTTTTTGCCAGAGCGGTCAGGCCTTCTTCAAGTCACAAGTCCATCAGTCATAGAATATTAGAGGGAAAATGACATTATAATGCTAACTATTCCTCCACATTGCACGCATGAGTTATATCCATTAGATCATTAGATGTGATAATATCAAGACCTCCAATAGCTTTTTCAACGAATAAGTTATTCTATGGCTCAAAGCGAGTCCGAGAAATGTGGTAACACTGTATAATATGTTTGGAAGGTTTGGAAAAGAGTATAGAGGAGCCGCCACACTCGATAACGGATTAAGTGGATTCGACAAAACGGGAATCTTCCCCTTTAATCCGAATATGTTTCCAGATTAGAAATATAAACCATCCTGCGCAGCAGATCGCCTTCTAGTAGTAGCAAATGATACCGATCTTTCAATTCATCGTGAAGAGAGAACTCATTCTCCCTGAATACATACTTCTACGTTCGCAAATACATCTGTAAGCTGTAACTACTGAAAAAATGGAAAATATAGAAAATTTAGAGATGAATCTTCATCAGACGAATCAGAGGAATGGGAGGAAAGTGGACGATCTTCGGATGACGTTAGCATTTTTTCGGATAATGTGGAGGATTCAGAACATGATGTTTTAAATAATGTTGTTTCGAACCCTTAAGTTATCGCTTTGAGCCCTGAAACTGCTGCTTTAGATTCAGAAATTGCCGACTCAACGCAAGAAGCTTCATCATCTGTGAATGTTACTGTGAAAGAGCATATTTTGGTAACTCCATTTGATATATCTCCATTACCTGTGACACGTGCTCATGCTAGAAGTTCGAGACCTTCTCAAGGGGCAACTATTTTTACTAACACGCCAAATTATCTTTTGGTAAAGAAATATAAAAATGTGCCATAACTTTTATGCCTAGAATAGAAGCAACGAATGTTTTGTACCTTCGCGAGCTTTTCAGAAATAATCACGATTTGTTTGATAGATGAAGATGAAAAGGAATTAAATAAATTAGCACAACATCAAAATAAGCTGTTGAGATTGTCCCTACGCTGCAACTGACGCATTCTCCACTAACCGTTAGCTGCAGTGGTGAATCGCAAATAAAATTACCGCGAATTAATGTTCCGAATTTCTGTGGAAAAATAGAAAACTGGCTTAATTTCTTCGATTTATATCGTATATTAGTTCGTCAAAATATATCATTGTCTCAAATTGAAAAGTTTACTCTGCTTCGATCCTATCTATAGGGTGAAACATTGTCTTGAATCAAAGCATTAGTTTTGGCTGTCAATAATAATTATGATATCGCTTATAAAATTCTAGTTAATAGGTATGGAAACAAGAGAATTATTGGAATAATATTTACAAAGCTAGTACCCTTGATACTAAATTACCACAATCGCTTAGAACATTGGTAAATAGTATTACTGAAAATTTAGAATCGCTTAAACCATTTAATTTGATTTAGATTATTCAACTGGTTATTGCAAAAAGTTGATTTAGCGACTCGTCAACATTTTGAAATAGAACATAGTGCAAATGAAATATCCAACTTTGAAATGTTGCATAACTTTGTTGATAAGCAATGCAAAGCTCTTGGAACTAGTATGATCACCACTTTGCCTGTTACAAGTTCTAGCAATAGTTCAAATCGGCAACCAAGATTTATTCAAAAACATTTGAAATATAGTAGTTTTGTTAACTCTAAAAATAATACATCCAAAACGCGTTCTTTTAATTGCTAACGTCTTCCTAATCGAATAGACATGTTGCTAAAAGCAGATTTATTCCACTTAATTATTTTGAAAGGTCGTCTTGCAGGTAAATAAGGCGAAACCATTGCACTGGAAACCGTATTTGGATGGGTGATGACCGAAGTTCTCAGCCCACCCTATTCGTTGTCGGGAGCTAGAAGATGTTCTACATGTCGTTTCGAAATCTCCAGAAAACTGTCGTTGCGAAAATCTTTTCTCAAATATTTGTGCTCGTGATTCTTCTGGGAGGTTTATGATAGCTCTTACTTTTAGAGATTCAGAACCCTTGTTCGGCGATTCTCGTTCGATAGCAGTACGTAGATTCCTCGCATTAGAAAATCGCCTGCAGCGCAACCCAGCGTTCCTATAGCGTTCCTATAGCGACTTCACCCAAAATTACTTAAACTCGGGACATATAAGTCGCAGGTTCCGATTTCGAGCTCAACCAATTTAGTTGATGCAGCGTCTTCCAAGATATAGTATATACCCCATCATGCGGTACTTGCTAACTTGCCTAAGACATCGTGCCAGTTTCAAGCCCTCTCGTTTGGAGATAGTAACACTACCAAAATACTCTGTTTTAATTGGTCCCCATCCAGCGATCATTTCTTATACTCAGTGAATTCTTTGAAAACAGCTTGCACAAAAGGAACGATTCTTTCCTAAATCGCGCGATTTTTAATCCGTTTGGTTTGATTGCTCCATTGACCCTATTCGCTAAGCATATTATTCCAATATTATGGACCGTCGGGTTGTAATGGGATGAAACTCCACCTCAAACTGTCGTTGAACAATGGGAAAAATACTTGCTAGATTTACCACCTTTATGTAGACTACAAATCCTAGCCTGCTATTTCCCAGCTCTTATTTGTCGCTTCACTTGCATGTATTCTGTGACGCTTCAGAAATAGGGTATGCAGCAGTAATTTATTTTCGGTTCGTTAGTCTTGACAATAAAATTCTTGTATCTTTGGTTTGTGGAAAATCCAAAGTTTCCCCATTGAAACAAGTCACTCTTCCTCGTTTAGAACTCTGCGCCGTCGTGTTAATAGCTAAGTTAATAAAATTTGTTAAGATACAATCGTAAATACGTTGAACAACGTAGAAATATTTGCTTGGTCGGACCCAACGGTTGCATTATCTTGGCAGAATGGAACAGATTTGACCTCGAATTTGATCCCTACGGAGAAACGGATCAGCCGATTTGCTGGACTTATCATAGAAGTATCAGACTTTGATTCGCTTTTAGAACGTAAGCACAATCTCGATAAATTAATCAGAATTATTGCATATTGTTGTCGCTTTATTTATAAGTTGAAAAATCCTTCGCAAAGAGGGACTGATGCTCTTACTGCTTTTGGGCTTCACGAGTTAGTTATTCTTAGTCTCGTTCTTAGTCAAGCACGTCATTCTCTGAAGATATTGATAGATTGAATCACGGAAAACTTGCCACCGAACCAATTTGAAACTTAAATCCATATCTTGATTCGAAGGGACTCCTTAATGTGGGCGGTCGATTGGCTCATTCGGAGCTTCCCTATGATAGCAAACATCCTCTGTTGGTTCCAAATCGACATCGGTTGACCACTTTACTTATCCTTGATTGTCATAAAACACATTTGCATCCAGGCATATGCACGACACATTTTTACTTGCTCAAAATTTTTGAATTGTCAGTGCCATTCGTCGGTGCTGAGGATCTTGTATTCGTTGTTTTCGGTTAAATCCAAAACTTTTGACTCCTGCCATGGCAGACCTTCCCAAATTTCGCGCTACCCAAGCAAAAGCCTTTCAGTGCGCTGGGGCAGGCTACAGACTCTGTAGTACAGAGGGCCATTTAAGATTACGATGAGCAAATCTAGAGGCGCAAAGTCGCTCAAGGCATATGTATGCCTGTTCGTTTGTTTTAGTACTAAAACCCTTCAATTAGAAGTCGCATCAGATTTATCAAATGATGCTTTCTCGCTGCCCTCAGGCGGTTCATAGCATGACGTCGTCAGTGTTAAATTATGATTAATGATTGTGGTACCAACTTTGTAGGTGTCAATCGTGTTCTTTCAGATTTAATGAAAGATCGCGCCTAAGCGGCAAAAATCTCTTGGCAACTTAATCCCCCTTCCGCACCTCATTTCGGCGGACTTCGGGAAGCCGGGATTAAATTCGTCAAATTCGTAACATATGAAGAGCTCAACACAATTTTAATCCAAATAGAAGCGCTTTCTTGAATTCGCGCCCATTGTGCTCTATGAGCAACGATTCGAATGGTTTCTCCGCTTTGACTCCGGGTCATTTTTGACAATGCCAATCGCTGTCGGTGTTGCCTGACTCTAACTTAGAAATGATTGAATTGAATAGATTGTCGAGATGTCAGCTGCTCCAAAGATTGGATCAGGATCTTTGGAAGCGTTAGCATATCGAAAATTTGCACACTTTACAACAAAGACCAAAATGGCTATCAAGCGATCCTCCAAATAAAATTAGATCTTCAGTTTTAATGAATGAGGATGCATTATCCTCCTTGCAATGGCACTTTAAGTTGGAGAGATGGAAAGCAACAGAATTACGAACTTTCTTGCTGCATTTGGGTCCTCTAGCGTTAAGGAATTTTACAAATATAGCTGTTTATGAACATTACTCACTCTGCAGTTACTATACTGATTTCTAAAAAACACATAAATATTTGGAGCGGATCAAATCGGTGAAATGTTGTCTTTTCGTAAACCATAGTTTTAATAAAATTGTTAACACAATCACTTATTGAAGCACGGAAATCTTGAATTTGTCATCTGACTGTAGAACACCTCGACCATTCTGTCAATCATAATCATATTTCGCATTTAAGAAATATTGGATTTTAACTGAATAAACTAAAACACAAATTACTGGGCCAAGAAGTATCGTATTATTCGGTATTATTTTATAAAAATCCCTATTTTAAATCCTACTGAACAAGTTTTCAGTCAACCATTTTCGCAAGAATGCGCTTTACTATATCAGTTTAACGAAACAATGCTGATACCTGTACTCCAAGGTCAACGACGAGCGACTACCAGCAATATGTATAAACAGCAAAGCTGGCTTCCTTAGTGCTTCTCTAAAAGTTCCTTATTCTCTGATATTACTCAAAGTACATAGTACATAACAATAAAACACGAATAACATTAATTCAAGAATCAATAAGACCCCTAAACACACAAAATTTGAAATACTATATACGCATTTCGGCAACTAAGTTGTCATCTTCAGTAGTTCGAAAAAAAAATAATGATAATGATAACAATGATAATGATGATAAAGATGATACCTACCCCTGATAACAAATACAATAATAATATATACAGGGTGTCCAGTTAATATTCCCTCGGACGATTGTACAAAAACTCCAAGAGAAGGAATTCCTTAGTCTGGCCACTACAACTTTAACAAAGTTCAATGCAGCCAACGATTATAAGCCCCCTCCACATGTTGATGATAAATATGATGCCATGGGCAAAAAATTACGTTTGATCTGAGATCCATTTCCCATGAGCAACTCGTTGCAGAAAAAATAATCAGTGATGTGGTATATTATGCAAAATTAAAGATTCGGTTATTTGTGTTAAGCAAACTCAAACGTTTAATCCATACCAACATCAACCGAATTATGGTCAACCTCATAATTGTACAGTTCAAACAACAGTTTCTTAGCGAATTCTTAGAGTTTAATGACAAGCAGTTTAGTTTTAGATAGCTTGAATGTAATACCACTTTTTTCATAATAAATACCTAAATATAATTTATTTATAGTGCTTATTTACCTTTAAGTATCCATCCTTTAATAATTCCTCATATATAACAGTGCATATTTCAGGAATAATCTTGCTTAATAATTGAGGGGAAATTGCAGTTGAAAACTTCAAATCTTGATAAGTATTACCAGTAGCTAAATATCTCAGCGTTGCGGCTAGTCTTTCTTCTGCAGTAACGAACTCCCTCATAAGTGTATTGCGTTTTTCAACTCTTGGGCGAATTTTGTTCAATATACATATATGAAAACATTCTTCATTCATACGGAGGTAGTTCTTATAGTCCGCCGGCTCGTTTACTTTTAGCTCTTGCAATAATTTCGCATTGGAGTAATTTTTTCTCTCTATAAACCTTTTTTTTACCACTTTCGTTTTGGCCTTCTATTTATTTTATGAAGTATAAAGAGTGCTCCAACTATTGACATTAAGACTGGTGTTGGCAAAACGTACCTCATTTTATTATATACGTAAAGCGTATAATAACGCTCTTCTTTAATATATTTAAAAATTTAGAAATACTTAAATTTTCAAAATATGAGACTGAGACTGCTCTGTTCGGTGTCACAAACTCCTTTAAACTAGAGTCGATATGTGTAGGCGCTTGTGCAACTGATGCAAGCTTCCATAAACCTAGAGTCGACGCCTGCATCGCAACATATCTCAGCGTGTATATACCGCTTAAATACCAAACGCCGTCGCGTCGGTGGATTGCTCCACTTCATGAAAGCACCAGATTTCCTTATTTATATGTTCATTTGTGGTTTTTGCATGAACATTCTCGAAATAAAACTTCCGCACGCTGCTCATGATTTAAAGGAACTGGCAGGTGTGCCTTACGAGACTTTAAACTCCGCCCTGTCTTCTTTGAAGTCCAGCACAATAGAAGCAGCAGTGGTAAAAACAGTCAGTATAAGCACAAACAAAGTTTCGAAGATATTCAGAAATTAAAAGAACGAGAGGCGGCGGAGAAAGCTCAAGCAAGCACATCAGACGGGACAACAGGTAAACAACAAAAAATTATAGAAATCTTCAACTATGATAAATTGATCCGAGGGACTATTTTACCACAAAAATGTTGTTTATGCTGGCTAAGTAAAATTGTTAATTCTACTATTATATTTTTCATGACAATCTAATTTTCGTATTTACGTCCACAAGGCAGCAGTAAAACGCTGATTCTATGAAGCACGTTAAAAGAAAAGCAAAAAATCAAAATAAATTAGTAAGTGTTTTAAAGAAAAGTTAAGTTTTCCTTCGAACAAATGCATCTCAACTTGGAAAAGAATATCGGCTAATTATAATTTTTCCACAGTTAACTGGTCATATGAATTGTCTTGGCAGATTTACATAAACATTACCTAAAGAATTGGAGACATGGACTGTTCGGTCTAACAAAAAAAAACATTTGTGAAATGGCTTACGAACTTGCGGAGAGAAATGGAATATGAGATCTTTATTCAGTTCTTGCAGCATTTTAAAAAAAACACACCCAATGTTCAACCGAAAAAAGGTACTCTTGTTACTTGATGGACATTCAAGCGTTACCACCGAGAACAATGCCTGAGTGCTCCCGCGTGACGTCAGCATAAGTAGGTCGACCGCTGTGCTGGCTGCATACACGTAGTACACATGCTAATATGCTAACATTTTGGTGGTTTTACAAGATTTTAAGTGTAAACAGAGTGCCATACGCCAATAGATTCCTTCATCGCACTCCGTTCGAGCTTTTAACAATGGGAAAAACCAAATTTTATAGAAAACAATCCAACGTGAATGAAGTAAAAGTAATTTACATTAACTGGTTAATTTTATTATGGCAGTCTTTATTAATGAAAAGATAAACTGATTGTCTGTTTTGCATGTTGGACTTATATGTACAACCTCTATCAAACTCAATCTAACACTAGATATCATATCATGAATACAAAAGCAGAATTTGTCAAAGAACTGCTATTGCAAGCATAACCAACAATATTCTCTCCTTTATAATCTAAATATGGCTTTATATAAATTTCATCAATGAACAAGGTAACGTGTTTATCATTGCCATCTAATAATTTAAATAAATTTTTTGCATAGGTTAAAAAAAATCGTTTTTCCTCGAACGTCGGATCAGTTAATAGAGGACTGCAAAAATATTTAATTGTGTTCGGATGCGGCAGTATCAGCACATTAGAATCTCTTAAAATTTGTAACTTTGTGGACTAATTGAATACAGTAGATATAGAAGTTAAAATTACAGTATAATTTGAGTACCGGAATCTTTCTTTAGCAAATGATTGCAGTTTTAATTGCTGGCTTACAAAATTTAAAGCATATTCGTTTTCTTCTGATTTTAACGTATCTATTGGAGCTGAAGCGTGATGCATAAGAGATAAGAGTATTTCGGCTGTTATGGGTAAATGTGGTACATTTGTCAGTTTCAGATAATAAAATTGTGGTTTCATTAGTAGGTAGGTATTAGTCGTTGTAAATGGAATATTGGTGTTGTCGAATGAAAACGTAATTTCCTGTCCGTAACCAAACGTTTGTACTTGTAATGAAGAATTTATTACAAATGAGTAACTAATCATAGGCCCTGGAGAATGTACTAATTTAAAGAACGTTACTTTTTCTTCACCTATAACTTTATACCAATTTGTGGGTAAATGAAATGAATTCAAAACGGCACAAAAATTTCAAACGTAGCATAAGTTGTAGACCTTTGATATGCTTCAAATTCCGCTTTACTCTGTTATACGGCACGCGCGAAATTGTTCTGTTCAACTTTTTCTAATTTTTCCTCCCTACTTGAACGACAGTGAATATTTGGACAAATTACGCGGACAATAATTAGGAAACACACTAGGTACAGCTCCCGATTCAAACTTTGGAAATTTCAAACTTGCTGTAACCGTCTCCCAAGCCACTTCTTACGCAGGTCAACGTCCGCAAGGAAACCAGAAACATTCACTTTTGGGTCATTTTTGTAATTACCCCGGCACCCCGGAACACAACTCATACAAGATATTTTGTCACTATCACCTTCACAGCACAATGTGCAAATAATTAGGTGTAAATGCACTTGAATACAGCCACCAAATATGCAAGTATCATGCAACTCTAACGCCTAACGGCAGGCTTTAGCGACACTGACCAGAGTTTGTTGAACTACTTATGCTGACGTCACATGCTGTTTTTGCCAGAGCGGTCAGGCCTTCTTCAAGTCACAAGTCCATCAGTCATAGAATATTAGAGGGAAAATGACATTATAATGCTAACTATTCCTCCACATTGCACGCATGAGTTATATCCATTAGATCATTAGATGTGATAATATCAAGACCTCCAATAGCTTTTTCAACGAATAAGTTATTCTATGGCTCAAAGCGAGTCCGAGAAATGTGGTAACACTGTATAATATGTTTGGAAGGTTTGGAAAAGAGTATAGAGGAGCCGCCACACTCGATAACGGATTAAGTGGATTCGACAAAACGGGAATCTTGCCCTTTAATCCGAATATGTTTCCAGATTAGAAATATAAACCATCCTGCGCAGCAGATCGCCTTCTAGTAGTAGCAAATGATACCGATCTTTCAATTCATCGTGAAGAGAGAACTCATTCTCCCTGAATACATACTTCTACGTTCGCAAATACATCTGTAAGCTGTAACTACTGAAAAAATGGAAAATATAGAAAATTTAGAGATGAATCTTCATCAGACGAATCAGAGGAATGGGAGGAAAGTGGACGATCTTCGGATGACGTTAGCATTTTTTCGGATAATGTGGAGGATTCAGAACATGATGTTTTAAATAATGTTGTTTCGAACCCTTAAGTTATCGTTTTGAGCCCTGAAACTGCTGCTTTAGATTCAGAAATTGCCGACTCAACGCAAGAAGCTTCATCATCTGTGAATGTTACTGTGAAAGAGCATATTTTGGTAACTCCATTTGATATATCTCCATTACCTGTGACACGTGCTCATGCTAGAAGTTCGAGACCTTCTCAAGGGGCAACTATTTTTACTAACACGCCAAATTATCTTTTGGTAAAGAAATATAAAAATGTGCCATAACTTTTATGCCTAGAATAGAAGCAACGAATGTTTTGTACCTTCGCGAGCTTTTCAGAAATAATCACGATTTGTTTGATAGATGAAGATGAAAAGGAATGAAATAAATTAGCACAACATCAAAATAAGCTGTTGAGATTGTCCCTACGCTGCAACTGACGCATTCTCCACTAACCGTTAGCTGCAGTGGTGAATCGCAAATAAAATTACCGCGAATTAATGTTCCGAATTTCTGTGGAAAAATAGAAAACTGGCTTAATTTCTTCGATTTATATCGTATATTAGTTCGTCAAAATATATCATTGTCTCAAATTGAAAAGTTTACTCTGCTTCGATCCTATCTATAGGGTGAAACATTGTCTTGAATCAAAGCATTAGTTTTGGCTGTCAATAATAATTATGATATCGCTTATAAAATTCTAGTTAATAGGTATGGAAACAAGAGAATTATTGGAATAATATTTACAAAGCTAGTACCCTTGATACTAAATTACCACAATCGCTTAGAACATTGGTAAATATTATTACTGAAAATTTAGAATCGCTTAAACCATTTAATTTGATTTAGATTATTCAACTGGTTATTGCAAAAAGTTGATTTAGCGACTCGTCAACATTTTGAAATAGAACATAGTGCAAATGAAATATCCAACTTTGAAATGTTGCATAACTTTGTTGATAAGCAATGCAAAGCTCTTGGAACTAGTATGATCACCACTTTGCCTGTTACAAGTTCTAGCAATAGTTCAAATCGGCAACCAAGATTTATTCAAAAACATTTGAAATATAGTAGTTTTGTTAACTCTAAAAATAATACATCCAAAACGCGTTCTTTTAATTGCTAACGTCTTCCTAATCGAATAGACATGTTGCTAAAAGCAGATTTATTCCACTTAATTATTTTGAAAGGTCGTCTTGCAGGTAAATAAGGCGAAACCATTGCACTGGAAACCGTATTTGGATGGGTGTTGACCGAAGTTCTCAGCCCACCCTATTCGTTGTCGGGAGCTAGAAGATGTTCTACATGTCGTTTCGAAATCTCCAGAAAACTGTCGTTGCGAAAATCTTTTCTCAAATATTTGTGCTCGTGATTCTTCTGGGAGGTTTATGATAGCTCTTACTTTTAGAGATTCAGAACCCTTGTTCGGCGATTCTCGTTCGATAGCAGTACGTAGATTCCTCGCATTAGAAAATCGCCTGCAGCGCAACCCAGCGTTCCTATAGCGTTCCTATAGCGACTTCACCCAAAATTACTTAAACTCGGGACATATAAGTCGCAGGTTCCGATTTCGAGCTCAACCAATTTAGTTGATGCAGCGTCTTCCAAGATATAGTATATACCCCATCATGCGGTACTTGCTAACTTGCCTAAGACATCGTGCCAGTTTCAAGCCCTCTCGTTTGGAGATAGTAACACTACCAAAATACTCTGTTTTAATTGGTCCCCATCCAGCGATCATTTCTTATACTCAGTGAATTCTTTGAAAACAGCTTGCACAAAAGGAACGATTCTTTCCTAAATCGCGCGATTTTTAATCCGTTTGGTTTGATTGCTCCATTGACCCTATTCGCTAAGCATATTATTCCAATATTATGGACCGTCGGGTTGTAATGGGATGAAACTCCACCTCAAACTGTCGTTGAACAATGGGAAAAATACTTGCTAGATTTACCACCTTTATGTAGACTACAAATCCTAGCCTGCTATTTCCCAGCTCTTATTTGTCGCTTCACTTGCATGTATTCTGTGACGCTTCAGAAATAGGGTATGCAGCAGTAATTTATTTTCGGTTCGTTAGTCTTGACAATAAAATTCTTGTATCTTTGGTTTGTGGAAAATCCAAAGTTTCCCCATTGAAACAAGTCACTCTTCCTCGTTTAGAACTCTGCGCCGTCGTGTTAATAGCTAAGTTAATAAAATTTGTTAAGATACAATCGTAAATACGTTGAACAACGTAGAAATATTTGCTTGGTCGGACCCAACGGTTGCATTATCTTGGCAGAATGGAACAGATTTGACCTCGAATTTGATCCCTACGGAGAAACGGATCAGCCGATTTGCTGGACTTATCATAGAAGTATCAGACTTTGATTCGCTTTTAGAACGTAAGCACAATCTCGATAAATTAATCAGAATTATTGCATATTGTTGTCGCTTTATTTATAAGTTGAAAAATCCTTCGCAAAGAGGGACTGATGCTCTTACTGCTTTTGGGCTTCACGAGTTAGTTATTCTTAGTCTCGTTCTTAGTCAAGCACGTCATTCTCTGAAGATATTGATAGATTGAATCACGGAAAACTTGCCACCGAACCAATTTGAAACTTAAATCCATATCTTGATTCGAAGGGACTCCTTAATGTGGGCGGTCGATTGGCTCATTCGGAGCTTCCCTATGATAGCAAACATCCTCTGTTGGTTCCAAATCGACATCGGTTGACCACTTTACTTATCCTTGATTGTCATAAAACACATTTGCATCCAGGCATATGCACGACACATTTTTACTTGCTCAAAATTTTTGAATTGTCAGTGCCATTCGTCGGTGCTGAGGATCTTGTATTCGTTGTTTTCGGTTAAATCCAAAACTTTTGACTCCTGCCATGGCAGACCTTCCCAAATTTCGCGCTACCCAAGCAAAAGCCTTTCAGTGCGCTGGGGCAGGCTACAGACTCTGTAGTACAGAGGGCCATTTAAGATTACGATGAGCAAATCTAGAGGCGCAAAGTCGCTCAAGGCATATGTATGCCTGTTCGTTTGTTTTAGTACTAAAACCCTTCAATTAGAAGTCGCATCAGATTTATCAAATGATGCTTTCTCGCTGCCCTCAGGCGGTTCATAGCATGACGTCGTCAGTGTTAAATTATGATTAATGATTGTGGTACCAACTTTGTAGGTGTCAATCGTGTTCTTTCAGATTTAATGAAAGATCGCGCCTAAGCGGCAAAAATCTCTTGGCAACTTAATCCCCCTTCCGCACCTCATTTCGGCGGACTTCGGGAAGCCGGGATTAAATTCGTCAAATTCGTAACATATGAAGAGCTCAACACAATTTTAATCCAAATAGAAGCGCTTTCTTGAATTCGCGCCCATTGTGCTCTATGAGCAACGATTCGAATGGTTTCTCCGCTTTGACTCCGGGTCATTTTTGACAATGCCAATCGCTGTCGGTGTTGCCTGACTCTAACTTAGAAATGATTGAATTGAATAGATTGTCGAGATGTCAGCTGCTCCAAAGATTGGATCAGGATCTTTGGAAGCGTTAGCATATCGAAAATTTGCACACTTTACAACAAAGACCAAAATGGCTATCAAGCGATCCTCCAAATAAAATTAGATCTTCAGTTTTAATGAATGAGGATGCATTATCCTCCTTGCAATGGCACTTTAAGTTGGAGAGATGGAAAGCAACAGAATTACGAACTTTCTTGCTGCATTTGGGTCCTCTAGCGTTAAGGAATTTTACAAATATAGCTGTTTATGAACATTACTCACTCTGCAGTTACTATACTGATTTCTAAAAAACACATAAATATTTGGAGCGGATCAAATCGGTGAAATGTTGTCTTTTCGTAAACCATAGTTTTAATAAAATTGTTAACACAATCACTTATTGAAGCACGGAAATCTTGAATTTGTCATCTGACTGTAGAACACCTCGACCATTCTGTCAATCATAATCATATTTCGCATTTAAGAAATATTGGATTTTAACTGAATAAACTAAAACACAAATTACTGGGCCAAGAAGTATCGTATTATTCGGTATTATTTTATAAAAATCCCTATTTTAAATCCTACTGAACAAGTTTTCAGTCAACCATTTTCGCAAGAATGCGCTTTACTATATCAGTTTAACGAAACAATGCTGATACCTGTACTCCAAGGTCAACGACGAGCGACTACCAGCAATATGTATAAACAGCAAAGCTGGCTTCCTTAGTGCTTCTCTAAAAGTTCCTTATTCTCTGATATTACTCAAAGTACATAGTACATAACAATAAAACACGAATAACATTAATTCAAGAATCAATAAGACCCCTAAACACACAAAATTTGAAATACTATATACGCATTTCGGCAACTAAGTTGTCATCTTCAGTAGTTCGAAAAAAAAATAATGATAATGATAACAATGATAATGATGATAAAGATGATACCTACCCCTGATAACAAATACAATAATAATATATACAGGGTGTCCAGTTAATATTCCCTCGGACGATTGTACAAAAACGGCTAAGTTTATCAAAAAACTTTCTTAATGAAACTTTTAATGTTTCATCTCTACTGTAACGCAAAATTATTTTCAATTATACAGTGAGTCACTAAAACGAGTTACACAAAAAACTATAATTTTTTTAAATGGAACAACCTATATTTGCTTATTGCAAGTGAATCTCCTGCGAGTCCTGTATTACGCCCTAAAACGGTTTTTCCAATAGGATACAGCGTTGCCAAATTATGATTTTTTTTGTGATTTTTTTGCGAATTTCAAACATTTTTTAAACTGCCACATCTAAGGAACTTCTGAATATTTTATTTTAAAAATTTGGAATAGTATTTAGTAATGATGTAGTTACTCAAAAACATTTTTGAAATGAATGATTATTATACAGGATGTCCAAAATACTTGTTTACATTTCATGATTTTTAATTACATTTTTTTCAATTTTTTTAAATGGAATGCCTATGGCTTTTTCAGGTAGATGAATAGAGCATTCAATTCCCCACATTTTGATATCATACACTTTACTTTTATTTCAAACGGTTTTTGAGATGTGAGTGTTTCAAATAAATTGTGTAAATACGTTACTTTTAATTTTAACATTAAAATCTAGTGACTTTTGTCTTGCGTTTGTTTTTGTATTATAATTTAATTTAATCAATATTACGATATCCCTGTAACGAAATGCATTTGGACCTTATGCAGCAAATTTGATTTTGTTAATCAAAATATTCAGTTGATTTCATTTATGAATGTGTATCTGTGGTAATGTAATTTCATATGTAAATTTCTACTATCAAGCATTGTTTTTGACATAATATTCTTACACCTGGTTAAAGTTGATTATCAAAGAACTAACAATGATGACAAACACACACAAATTGTTTTCATGATATTTAGCTACCCTAACAATTGCTCAAAATGTCCACCATTCTGATTCACGCAACACTGAAGTCTCCTGATAAATGAACGTCTTACATTCTGCAGCATATCAACATTTATAAGATTAAAACACTGACGAATCCTTTCCATCATATCTTCTCGAGTCGTTGGTTCTACTTTATAAACGTCTGACTTCACGAATCCCCAAAGGAAGAAATCCATTGAAGTCAGGTCCGGCGACCTAGGCGGCCATGCAATAGGACCTAACGTAATTTAATAAAATAATAAATTAGATATAATTTAACAGTTTATTGATTACATCAGACCTCCTTTTCCTATCCACTTTTCAGGAAACTGGTTACTAATGGTCTGACGAACATTTCTACTAAAATGTGGTGGTGCACCATCAAGTTGTAACCACATATTATTCCTAATATAATCAGGAATATGCTCAATCATTTGTGGAAACATATTTTGCATAAAATCCAAGAAGACTGCTCCATTCACATTTCCCTCAAAAAAGTGAGGGCCAATAACATAATCATGAACAATTCCTCCCCAAACATTTAAACTCCACTTGTGCTGGTAATGATTTGTCTGTATAACATGAGGGTTTTCTAAATCGTAATAATGGAAGTTGTGCCTGTTCACAAATCCATTGCGATGAAACGTTGATTCATCCGTGAACAACACGAATTTGAAAAATTCTTCATTTTCTCCAATTTGGTTTAGAGCCCACTGACAAAAATTTAATCTACGATTAAAATCCACATCCAAAAGTTCTTGATGCAGCTGTACTCGATAGGGGTGAAACTTATTTTTTCGAAGACATATGGAAACACTAGATTTACCGATCTCTAAATCCCTACTTAACTTCCTAACACTTGTTGTAGGATTTTCGATTACCGCTAAAGTTATGGCCAGCTCATTTTCTTCACTTAAGACGTTTCGTCGCCTCGTTCTCTTTTCATATGCAACACTTCCAGTAAGTTCAAAACGTTCATTCAACTTTTCTAACGACCTCACATCAGGACCTCTTCTATCGGGATATTTTTGACAATACCCTCTTGATGCCAATAAACAGTTTCCATCGCATTCCCCAATAACATCCACCATAGAAATCAAATCTTGTTGGCAATAATTATAACTCATATTTTTTTAAATTATTAATTCAACTTAATCACAATAATCTTAAACTAAGCATCTTACAGAAATGTCACAAAGTGACAAACGAAAGGAAAACAAAAGACCAAAGACACTAGATTTTAATGTTCAAATTAAAAGTAACGTATTTACACAAACAATTTATTTGAAACACTCACATCTCAAAAACCGTTTGAAATAAAAGTAAAGTGTATATCAAAATGTGGGGAATTGAATGCTCTATTCATCTACCTGAAAAAGCCATAGGCATTCCGTTTAAAAAAACTGAAAAAAATGTAATTAAAAATCATGAAATGTAAACAAGTATTTTGGACATCCTGTATAATAATCATTCATTTCAAAAATGTTTTTGAGTAACTATATCATTGCTAAATACTATTCCAAATTTTTATAATAAAATATTCAGAAGTTAAAAAATGTTTGAAATTCGCAAAAAAATCACAAAAAAAATCATAATTTGGCAACGCTGTATCCTATTGGAAAAACCATTTTAGGACGTAATACAGGACTCGCAGGATATTCACTTGCAATAAGCCTATAGGTTGTTCCATTTAAAAAAATTATACTTTTTTGTGTAACTCGTTTTAGTGACTCACTGTATAATTGAAAATAATTTTACGTTACAGTAGAGATGAAACATTAAAAGTTTCATTAAGAAAGTTTTTTGATAAACTTAGCCGTTTTTGTACAATCGTCCGAGGGAATATTAACTGGACACCCTGTATACTAAAATAGCCACACTCCGAAAATATCGAAGTTCACTCGGCTAGATCTAGAGCCAGAATGAGCTCCGCCCGGAGAAACTCCTTATATATATATATATATATATATATATATATATATATATATTAATTCAATGGACGTTGTCAGGCCCGATATATTCAACAGGCAACTTCAGACCCACTAGTTCTAATTAACTTTTTTGTGTATAAAACATGATCGAGCAAATAGATAAAATATAACCCTTAAGGGAATGTGAGAGGGGTAAAAAAAATTTTGGTTTACAAAGCTGATACATTCAACAGTCGTTTCTGAGCCCGGTTATTGAAACGTATTAATCAGTCCCGTAGTATATAACTATGACACTTAATACGCGTTACCAAACCCGACAATGTTGCCATTTTTTGGGACTGATTGCGTATATTACATATGTTTCTGGACGAATATCTGTCAGTGTTCAAGAGCAAAAGTGCGTGGCATTATGTTTGGAAATCGCGGGAAAAAACTTGTTTCTCTTTTGCGGGAAAAACAGAAAACAGGTAAGTTACATTTGCACACAAATTAAAAACGCCCTAAAAGTTTAGCGGTGTAATGCTTGATAACATTTCGCCTAATGATCAATAGATGATACTGTTACTTTGTGGTAATTAATTATATCATTGATTAACGTATTAGTTCAGATTCATCAAGTAGTTGGTCCTTATCGTTCGCGTCCAATTATTATCACACAATTTATTGTTTTAGCTCATGACTAATTCAACTTGATAAGAAATATTTTCACCCATTTTATATTAATTTATTCTTTGCAAGTAATAATACAAAAGCTTATAAGTATGTATTCTGGTGATTCAAAATTCCAATGCCGTCAAAAATCTCAAAATTTATAGAATTTATAGAAATAAATTTGTTAAATGTAGGAACGTAAATTAAAGGTAAATGTTATAAACTCCATGCCCATTAATAATCTGAAAAACCAAATTTAGTTCTTTTAATTTTGAGAGATAGGTAACTTGAGACAATGCAGTTTTAAATTTATTTAATCTTAATTCTTTGGGGTTTTACGAATTTGTGTTTTAGACGTTTTAACTTTTAAAACACGTTTTAGAAAATATTTTTTGACAATCATAAATTTTTGCTTTTCTTGTGGGCCTAAATTCTAATTGTGTTATTTGTGATAGCATTTATTTTTCTGTTCGTGTTGGAGTACACAGGTAAAATACAGGATGTTTCAAAAGTAAACGTAAACCTTTCAGGTGCGTGTTCTCTTGTTAAAAATAGAAGAAAAAGTTCACATTAACATGGGTCCGTAAATGCTTCGTCTCCGAGATACGGCCCTTTAAAGGGCGAACAAAGAAAACAATTTTTCATTTATTGCAGCCACTAGGAAGATGCAATTTGAATCAAATTTTGGAAATACAATTTTAATTTCAAGCAGAATTCAATGATGTGAAAATTAAATTGATATCTGGCCGATAAAGGGTAGTTTTGTTAGGGGTGAGGGGGTTTTTTAATGGAAACTTTTTGGTGTATTGTTATTTTTTAATTTCAAAGTTAATAATTAGAAGTAGTGACAATCTTCTGCAAAAAAGGTACTCTTGTTTCAAATCGATAGACTTCCCCGTTTTCGAGATTATTACAAATTAAAATTTTAATGCACTTCTCAAAAAATTTCTGCCTAATTTTTATTTTATGAAAATACATCTTGTTCTTTAATTCAAACACTGATAATGTACCTTCGTACATAAAATACTAAGTATTTGAAAAGTAATTTCTTTCTAGATGCGGTGTGATTTTTTTTAACATTTTTAAGTTTTATGGAAGTATGTATTCGGAGACGAAGTATTTCCGGACCCATGTTAATATGAACTTTTTCTTCTATTTGTAACAGGAGAACACGCACCTGAAAGGTTTACGTTTACTTTTGAAACACCCTGTATATTGTCTTTGTTATTCTCTAGAAAAAGTGTAATAATAAAAAAATATTATTTTGCAAGGTTATAAAAATACTCGGTTTGCTCTTAGAGATACGATCTTGTTCGACTTTATTTTTCGTATAAATACTACATAATTGTGTCAAAAAATGCAACTGTTTTCGAGTAATTTTTTTCATTATTTCATACAATTTAAAAATATGCAACTTCGACGTTTATCCTACGATATCATAAGTTAATACCCAAAAGTTTTTATTTTTATTAGAACTATACTACAATAAATAATTGGTTCTAGAAACACAGTCCAACGCTCCAGTTTCGAATGATCCTTACAACATTTTTGAAGAATTTAATAGTCCAGTAAAGCGTATTGTAAGTTGAAAATTTCCCTGAAAATAATCTTTATGCATATATATTTTAGCAATCTTCTGTACTTGAGAACCTACCGGAAGTAACAGCATCTGAAAAAGTTTATGCGTACCTTCAAAATGTACCTTCACCCGATCCGGCCAATATTTCTGAAGAAAAAATTTCGAGTACCAATTCAAATGCTTTACAAACTTCTCTTAGCTCTGTATTGCGAAATACTAATAACGGAATTACGGAGCTTATTTCTCATCCAGTTTGCCTAGAATCAGAACTCATAAAAGACAACAAAATCAATATTATTAGTAACGTTGTTTTACAAACATTCGCTTGTCCCGATTTGGAAATTAATATTGATAAGAAGCCTGAAGAGATTTCTCAACCAGCTAATGTAGATTTAGCCGTTGCACTATCCAGCGTGCAAATTAATCCTGAAACAAGCGATGTTAATTTTGATGAAAACACCGGTATCAATATTGCCTTACCTAAGTGCTTCTCTCATAAACATTCGATCTCTGGTGACTCCTCAATCCTTGATGAAACTTCAGTTTCGTGTTCGACCAGTAGTGATGTATATTTACCGCCATCGACAGCTTCAACTACTACTTCGGAAGTTAGTTCTGAAAATGAACAAGCACAAAGTGAAATCCTTGTTTTAAATGACATTAATGGATGGTCTGAGAAAATCAACTCGACGAGGCATATAATTGCAGAGGCAAGCGAGTTTTTTACATTTTGTTTTCATTAATTTAATTTGTAAAAACTTAAAAATTTGACCTACCTCTCTTAATCGCCCTATCTTGTTTTAAAATAATATTACATTTTTACGATACTAACTGCCAAACGAGAAAAATTATGAAATTTTATTTCTTGAAAGATTCTAATAAATGTTGTGCCACAACAAAATAAAAAGCTTAATTTGAAAATTTTTAGATGTTAGAACTTGCAAACAAAATCTTGATTTTTTTGATAAAAAATTCTTGGCTTTATGCAAAAAACCGGAAATAATTTTTGATGTATAATTATTTTTTCAGAAAATTCATACTAATACTAAATCTTCGAAAAATGACTTTTGTACGTTTTGTTATGAGGAAGTTGGGCATTTCTCCAGACATTTGCTAAGAAAACATAAAGATGAAGAAGCAGTAAAGAAACTTTTAAACATGCCTCTAAAGAGTAAATACAGGAGATTGGCTGTTATGGCGTTAAGGAAAAAAGGAAATTATATTTGGAAGCAGGAAAAAAATGAATTGCGACCTGTACGTAAAAGATTTTCTCAGAAAGAAGAAACAAGTTTAGAACAAGAATACTATCCATGTGTGACCTGCCTTGGGTACTTTAAAAAGTCGTATCTATGGAGACACAGAAAGAACTGCAATTCAGGCTTTGGAGATGACACGGGTTCTCGAAAGCAGCACCTTACTGAAGCACAGACGTTTATGGCTGCAACGGGATTAGTAGGCAACTATTTAAATAAAGGACGCTTGAAGGAAACGATTTTTAACATCATGAGGCCAGATGCTATCAGCCTTGCTGCTAAAAGCGATGCTCTAATTTGCCTATATGGTGAATCCTACTTAAATAAACATAAAAGAAAACAGATGCACGTTGTTGTATCTAATCGAATGCGAGAACTTGCAAGATTAAAACTGGCGTTGCAGAAATTTACTACTATTAAAAATCTTATTGAAGCACTTAAGCCCGAATCGTATGAAGATTTGGTAGCTGCCTGCAAAGTAATAAGCGGCTACGATAGTGAGAAGCAAACATTTAAAGCTTCTTCTCTAGCCCTCCACATGGGAACCAACCTAAAATTTCTGTGTGACGTTGCGCGAAAAGCTGTAATAACAAAAAATAGTTTGTTTCAACATCTAAACCTGAAAAAATTAGCACAAGATATTTTAGAACTGCGAGAAATAATTGAAAACCACTGGTGTAATGATATTTCAAGCCTCGCTAATAAGGTGTTGAACGAGAAAAAGAATGAGAAACCAAAATTGCTGCCAGTGACAGAAGATGTTCAGGCATTCAACAAATATGTAACACAAATGGCAGAGGAATCGTTCAATAAATTAAAAAATGACGAAGACATTTGTTATAATTATAAGATGCTTGCAGAATGTACATTGTCCATGGTCCTCGTTTTCAACCGTAAAAGAATTGGTGAGGTGCAATTCTTAGATATGGAAACTTATGAAAGAGATAATGTCGTAACTAACCAAAATGAATGCTTCAGTGCATTATCCGAATTTGAAAAAACTATGAGCGGACACTTCAAGCGTGTAGTGGTGTTTGGAAAAGGCAGTAAGCCCGTGGCGATTTTATTTACAAAACGAATGCAAACTTATATTGAACAACTACTTCAAATTCGGAGGAGTACTGACATAGTTCCTAAATCGAATAAATATATTTTTGCTAATCCAGGTGCTAAAGATAAGTGGATGTGCGGGTCAGCAATTATTAGAAAATTTGCACAAAAATCTGGAGCTAAAAACCCGGAACTTCTGACAAGTACTAGATTTAGAAAACAAATAGCAACAATACTGCAGCTGATGAATTTCGAGCAACACGAAATGGAACAAGTAGCACGATTTATGGGTCACACGGAGAAAACTCACAGAGAATTTTATAGGCAAGTGCATTTACAAAATAAAAACAATTTTATCTCTTAGTAGATTCATGACTTGATGATTATCAGATACAAAATATTGAATTCGTTAATAAAGAAAGGATTGGCTTCGTCAAATAAATGGTACAAAAATTTTAGATAGATATTCGTTGTTGACACCTACTGAATAATAATAATGATGTACTATTTATCTGATGAAACCGCTTGAATTTTGGAATACAATGACACTGATGTATGTGACTTGTGTTTTAGTGTTAAACATTCAGTGACAAACTAATTATAATCTAACAATTGTTGCAAGTAATGAGCTTTAATTAGTAATTTTGTTTAGACTTACGGACGACGTCTTCCAAACAGCCAAAGTTGCCAAGGTTTTGTTAATGATGAATGCTGGGAGAGGATCAGAATTCAAAGGAAAAAGTTTGCATGAAATTCAGATAGCCGAACATGAAATTGAAGAAGAACGTGAAATTGAAGAAGACCGTCAAATTACAGAAGACTGTGAAATTGAAAATCATGAAATTGAAACAGAGCATGATATTCGAGAAGAGGAGCAAATGCCAGAGGTAAACCTATAATACAGGGTATCCAAGTATGTACTGCATATTCAATCTGTTTTGACCTTATTTTAGACATTTAAGTATGTCTACTGCAAACAAATTTTAAAATGAAATAATTTTGCAAAGGGTAATATTGAACATTTGTTAGATCTAACCAAAAATTATCCAGAACACTAAATTAAATACATAATCATTGATAATATACAGGGAATCAGAACAAACCGATTACGCAGTAGCTACCATGGGCATGGATATTACTAATTCAACGAATTATAAAGGAATGAACCAGTCCAGATTCTGAATTATACAGAAACAAACATTTTCAAAATGTTGATTTACAGAATGATGAGCAGGAACATAGAGCAGAGTTAGAAAACTATGAAGATTCATCAGAATCAGATAACTTACCATTAAAGAATCGGCGTGGGACTAAGGCGAAGGGGGTGAACAGCAATAATTCTAAAGCTGCGAAGACTTGCGGTCGCATACGCTGGACATCTAAACAAAAAAATGCAGTTTTAAAACACTTTAGAAAACATGTGAAAACTAACACTGCACCAAAAAAATGTGAGTGTGTTGATTTCATTTCTGAAAATAAAGAATTATTTAAAAATATTGATTGGGTAAGAGTAAAAACTTTTGTCTATAATACTTACCGTCAAAAATAATTTTGTATTTTGCTAAAAAAATTTAAAAAACAATTCAAGTTTTCGTCACGTTTTGTTTATGTGCTAATATTTTGTTTTATTAATAGACGTCATTTTTGTCCAAGCAGTGTGCCTATATTTTTTTATGCTAAAGTTTTTATTTTTATGTATTTTAGTTTTTATTGTTTATATGACTATTCAATAAACTTTTTTATTAAACCTTGTTAGTTGCATTTAAGTCATTCAACTTTTCAGAAGCTAAGTTTAAAAGGTCGGTAGGTAATTTCATATTTCCCGTATTTTTTTGTTTAGTTGTTAGGAAGTAATTAAATTAAGATTCATCTACCGTATCTTTTCTGTATGCTTTATTCAAGATGCTATAAAAATTATAACAATCAGATTAACAATATTCCTCTTTTCTAGATAAGATAATTTTAAGGTTATTTATTAACTGATTTCACTGTTTAGAATTGCTAAAAAGTCAATTACAATTTTCATCAAAAAGCACATATTTTCTTTTAGAAAAAAATCTTATAATACCACTTCAATAAGATTGGGTTTCAAACTCACTATTTTGTTCAAACTAAAACATGAACTAGAGATAAACTTAAAAGAATATTGCAACAAAATTTTAAAATTTGGTCTTTTGGACAATTGATAGAAGTTTTTTTGTAACGCTTTTGGAGTAAATACGCCATGTAATTTCTTAATTTTCATGTTTATTGACTATCAGACTTTGTCTGCGCCATCTGTTTTTTTTATTTTCTCCTGCATAATTAAGAATAACCTGTTTTCCTTATGTATATTAAAAAACAATCAATAATTACGTCATTTTGCACTCTCAATCACTTTCTTTTACATACTCTCATTAATATTAGCAACCCTAATTATTCATCTAAACGCTTTGAAACTTAAACTTGCGATAAAATAAAACAGGTCGCTTTTTGTATCAATATGCGTCCACCTTCCAACTTAATATTATTCCACTTCGATTATGCAGCTGATTTACCAATGCCGCATACACCTACAGCGTTGCCACATTTTGGGTCTGTTAAAGTTGTTTCCGCGAACTGGGTCCAGCAACGTTTCTGTATAAAATTATATTCAAATCGAGCGCCCTCTGCGCAAATGTTCGTTGAACTAAATTTGTATATTATGCGTCATTCAACCGTTTTTCCAGACCCGGCCAAAAATTCGTTCCCCACCCCCCTAGGGGGTGTACTTAAGAAAATAACTGAGAAAATGATAGGTACGTTACCAGACCCGACGCCGGGTCTGACAACGTCAAATTTGGTCTGACAAGGTAAGTAGCGTATAGCGAAATGGGTCTGTATAGGCGGTTATATAAATCTATATATACAGGGTGATTTTTTTTGACCGTCTATTAGAAGTATCTGGAGAACTAAAAGAGATATTGATTTGAAATTTTGGCTGTGGCCGAAACCGGATCGGATCTATTTAATGAAAATATTTTCAAAATGGTGGCACTTCCGGAAATACCGGAAGTTGACACCAACTTTGTTATCTTAAATGGAGTGCTACCATTTTCTATTTTTTTTTAGATTTCACGGAAAATTTTAATGTCAATTCAATAAAGGTTCGCTATGTCTAAAATTAATATTTTCGGAGATATAAATTTTTTTCTCAATATTCTGACAGTTTGTGGTAGATTATGTAAAAATTAATATCTCGATAACGTCTAACAGTAAGATGTTCGATTTTTTATGGTGGCAAGACGAGGTGTTGGAGTTACTAATCAGGCAAACAAATTTTCAAAATCTATTACATAAAATTTTCTAATCAACGACATATGTTGATCGCACAAAAGTAGCAAAAAGTCATTTTTCTTAAATAGAATGATACCATTTTCAAATGTTTTTTAGATTCCACGGAAAATTTTAATGTTAATTCGGTAAAGGTTCGCTATGTCTAAAATTAATATTTTCGGAGATATGTATGAATTTTTTTCCAATACCTATTTTGACAGTTGTGGTAGATTATGTAAAAATTAATATCTCGATAACGTCTAGCAGTAAGATGTTCGATTTTCTATGGTGGCAAGACGAGGTGTTGGAATTACTAATCAGGCAAACAAATTTTCAAAATCTATTGCATAAAGTTTTCTAATCAACGACATATGTTGATCACACATAAGTAGCAAAAAGTCATTTTCCTTAAATAGAATGATACCTATTTAAAGAAACCAATTAAAAAAAGTGAAAAATGCGCATTTAACAATGTATGGTGTTTCTCAACCTAAAATGCATAGTATTTTAGATATTTGCTGTTTTCTTATTTCATCAGCCAAAATTGAAGAGCGCCGCCTTCTAGTAAGTAGACCTTGGCTTGTAGACAAAACAAAATATTCACAAATTTCACAAATAATGTCTAATAAAAACAATTGGTATTTTTTAGTAATTTAGTACGGTTGGTGTTTAACGAATAGGATATGGCAAATGATAATTATTCTTACTCGGATATTATGAATTTATTCAACATTCATGGAAAATGCGATAAAATAATTAAAAGGACATACAGAACATTTAATGGAACATATCCTGAATTACCACCACTGAACTTATTTTAACTAAATAAAAAATAAAGTAGGTACGTGATAGCAAAACAATGTTAAAGAAACTGTTCAAAATGTAGTCCATTAACTTCTACACATTTAATAATTCGCTTATTTACGGCGTGTGTAGTAGCGCTACGAATTTCATGTGGATCGAAGCCTGCAAATGCTGTAGCAATTCTTTCCACCCATTCATCCCTGTTGTTGAGTGGATATTGATACACTTTATCCTTTATACGGCCCCAAAGATAAAAATCCAACGGTGTAATGTCTGGAGACCTGGCAGGCCAACTCCATGGACCCAAACGTCGTATCCATCTATCTTCAAACATCTGGTACAATTCGTTAGTAACTGCTGCAGAACAATAACCTGGCGCCCCATCTAGTAGGTATCTAAAATACTATTCATTTTGGGTAGAGAAACATCATACATTGTTAAACGCGCATTTTTTCACGTTATTTAATTGGTTTCTTTAAATAGGTATCATTCAATTTAAGAAAAATGACTCTTTGCTACTTATGTGTGATCAACATATGTCGTTGATTAGAAAATTTTATGTAATAGATTTTGAAAATTTGTTTGCCTGATTAGTAATTCCAACACCTCGTCTTGCCACCATAGGAAATCGAACATCTTACTACTAGACGTTATCGAGATATTAATTTTTACATAATCTACCACAAATGTCAAAATAGGTATTGGAAAAAATTCATATCTCCGAAAATATTAATTTTAGACATAGCGAACCTTTACCGAATTAACATTAAAATTTTCCGTGGAATCTAAAAAACAATTGAAAATGGTATCATTCTATTTAAGAAAAATGACTTTGTGCTACTTTTGTGCGGTCAACATATGTCGTTGATTAGAAAATTTTATGTAATAGATTTTGAAAATTTGTTTTCCTGATTAGTAACTCCAACACCTCGTCTTGCCACCATAAAAAATCGAACATCTTACTGCTAGACGTTATCGAGATATTAATTTTTACATAATCTACCACAACTGTCAAAATATTGAGAAAAAAATTTATATCTCCGAAAATATTAATTTTAGACATAGCAGACCTTTATTGAATTGACATTAAAATTTTCCGTGGAATCTAAAAAAAAATAGAAAATGGTAGCATTCCATTTAAGATAACAAAGTTGGTGTGAACTTCCGGTATTCCCGGAAATGCCACCATTTTGAAAATATTTTCATTAAATAGATCCGACCCGGTTTCGGCCACAGCCAAAATTTCAAATCAATACCTCGTTTAGTTCTCCAGATACTTCTAATAGACGGTCAAAAAAAATCACCCTGTATATATATATTGTGGAAGTATCTTGGCAAATTTACAAGTTAAAGATGCTGGATTTATTGGGTATTGTTGCCAACAATACCCAATAAATCCAGCATCTTTATATATATATATATATATATAACTTTTGTAAAAAAGAATTTTGATTAAGTTTTTAAAAAATTTATTTATTTGCAATTACAACTTGTTCGGTTCGAATAAAGATAAAGACTGAGGTTAATGACAATAAAAAAATGCTACTGTACAATTTTTATTACACCGTGGAAAAATACGGAGAGTCTGCTGACACTGCATAGCGGATAAGAATGTCATCGAACTATACGGAGAAATGACCGTAAATGGACGTAAGATAACTCCTCCACCCTTAGAAGGAAGCCTCCCCTGGAAGGTTGATTTTTCTATCCCTTGGTTGAATTTCGGGTTTTTCGTTTTCTTTCTTCGGAGATGTTTTTGCTGATTTCCTTTTCAGTCTGTAACAAATAAAAGCGCTCCCAATCGCTATAATTATTAGAATGTATAATATGACTGTCCAAATGCTGGGTATTTGGTAGTTGACTAAATTTTCTTTAATTGGTGTGATTGAGATTTCGGGCAGGTCCTTCAGGTTCAGTTTTTTAAGTTCAATGTTGAATTTCGGATATAGAGTTGTTTCCGATAATTGTAGATGTGGAGCTGTCAGAAGTATTGGCTTTCCTTGCGTGGTTTCGCTAAAAGAAAGTTCGTGTTGCCGAAAGTAGATTTTGCAGTTATCTTGTTTTATTAGGTAGATTCCAGAGAGTGTTTCTGTTTCTGTTCGATCTCGACACTGAATTTTCAAATTTTCTTCTTTTGGGAAGACGACTAAATACTGGTTGATGTCCAGGATAATTTCGATGTGATTTTCTAGAATTTCTAATTTACTGAATTGACATTGGCTGTAGTTTTCGTGCAGCAGAATTCCTTCTTCGCATTTGACGTTAAAATTTCCTTGCGAAAAGCTTGGACAATGATACGATTTGCCATGAATACACCTGTTATCGATTAGAGGCACTATTTGCAAATTATCGATTGATTTTAATAGAAATTTCGAATTTGGAATAATTGTAACAAACGCTGACTCAAATTTAGTGGGAATAGAAAGCATGTGAAAAAGATCAAATTGTCTTTCATAATCAATTGGAACTGATAGAAAATATACTATTTGTTCAGGACTAATTAAACAATTAACTTTTAGGATGGCTTCAAAATTTAGGATATTTTCGTATTTTAATTCAAAAGGAAATTGGTTGTGATAGTGAGAGGATAAGTTTTGTAATTCTGAGAATAATTGGTTTGATTGAATGATACTTGGATGTAAAGTATTTGATCGGCAAGCTGTTATAGAATTTTCTATGTCTTGGAGAGTATTAAGAATTAAACTGTAAAGTATTGAAAATTGGTTAAGTAAATCTTTAGCAAATAGAATATTTTGATGTGTAGCTTGTTCACTAACAATTTTATTAAGCTGCATTATTCTTGACGAAAGTAGCATTTCGTTGTGTTGAATATCTTGTACTGTATCATTGAAATTTTGGATAAGTTGATGGCTCAAAGAATACTCTAATTTTAGTTGTTCTTGTAATTGGTTCTCATTATTTTGTACGTGATCAAGGATTTTATAAATTCTTTCTCCATCGTTAGAATCTAAAACACCTGTTAAACTTTTCATAATGTAGCCTAAACCATTTATTAAACCTCTTTTATTTCGATTGCTATAACTATGAATTTTAATATTATCGATTTTTGAATTAATTGATTTTTGAAGAAATCCCACAATTTTGTTGTAATTTGCAAGTTCTAAAATATAAGTTGAACTACTACTAATACTAAGCTTAAAATTAAGATACTGACTATTTAAACTGTTAATTTCCTGATATAGGGGTTCTAAATGATAGTAGTGTACAAACGTGTGTTCTGTTCGTTGAAGTTTGGCCGGACCCAAATTTATTGGCAATATTCCAAAATTTCTTGATATATCTTTGATTTCTGTTCCTTGTCCGAAAGTAAGGAATCTGAAATTTTGAAAAATAAATTATATTTTCTTTCTGGGTCGTTTAATATTTGAAAGATGAATTTTGTCGGTGGTGTTACCGTGTGTTGGTTTAATTTTGGCTGTTTTCAGAGCGGGGTCAACCTTTTCGATTGTTTCGGGTTTATATTTATTTAACGTTTTTCTCTGTTTTTGTTTATTTTTTACAAAAACTTGTTTAGGAATTTCGGGAAGAGTTTCCCGATTTTCGTTGACCTTAGTTATAACATGTACCTTTTTAGTTTGAATGTCTTCGTTTAATTTCTGATACAATAATTTCATTTTATCCCTATGATTCGATGTATAATTATTTACGAGTTGTTTTTCTAAATCTAGGTTGAATGGAGATTCTATGTCCAAATGACCTGTTATGATTTCGGCTGGTTTCAAATTAGTTACAGAATGAATAGTGTTGTTGTATGCTAAAAGGGCATAATTTACCTTCATTTCGATAGGTTCTTTTTTGTATTCGTTCTGATTATTTAGTAGCCGAATGTGTTCAATTATAGTTGAGTGAAATTTTTCGATCAGACCATTAGATTCTGGATGTTGTGAACTGATGAAGTGAACTTTAATTTTATGTGTCTCTAATAATTCCTTAATTACCGAATTTTTGAACTCATTACCGTTATCTGAAATTATTTGCTCGGGTATGCAATGATGTGTGAAAAATTTGACAAGATTATTTGCTATCTCTATCCCTTGTGCGGAACTTAGTTTGTAGGCTTGACTATATTTTGAAAATGAATCTATTATTGTTAGAAATTTGCAATTTTCTAAGGTTATGCTATCAATATGCACTATTTGGAACGGTTTAGAAGCTGTGGGAGTGACGTTTAATTCGAGTTTTAATGGATGTCTATCATCTTTAGTTAACATGCAAAGTTCACAATTATTTATGTAATTCTGAATAGTTTTACGTTGATTTGGCCAATAATAATTAGTTTTTATTCGTTTATCAGTTTCGTCAATGCCTCTATGATTTGTTTTGCCTTCATGTCGAGATTGAATAATAAAATTAACTTCGTCGTCGTCGCAAACATCAATTAATTTCTTTGTACATTTAACAAAATTTATTTCGGAATTTTTAAAATATTTTTGAAGGACTGAACAGAATCTTTCGTAAATTGGATCTTCAAAATACAAATAATACTTTATTTTTGGCGCGATGTATTCTTTAATAAAATTAATAATTTCTTGTTCATAATTATTTTTGGAGATCTGAATAAATATTCTTTGTTTTTCGTTATTATATAGTCTAGCTAATTTCGGTTTTGCAGGTGCGAAATTAACTTCGGAAATTATAATTTGGTTTTTACCGTGATTAACAGGAGATTCTATGATAGGAATTCCTATAATTGGGTTTTCTACCTTTGAATGGACAGTTTCGTCACTGTCTTCTACTGCATTTTCTTTTAAATCTAGGTCTGCAACTTCAACAATCATCGATTGATTATCGATGTCGCTAGGACCAGGTTTCTGAAGTTTGTCATTGAATTCCTCTAGATAATTAAAAATTTTGGATTTAACTGGATTTGTTTCATTAACATTTAATTCGACTCTTGAGAGTGCATCTGCATTTTGATTTAGGGAACCTTTTTTGTATTCTACGGTATAATCGTACTCTTCCAGTTTCAAACGCCAACGCAATAATTTTGACGATGGTTCTCGAAGGGAGATAAGCCACTGAAGCGGTTTATGGTCAGTTACAATTTTGAATGTTCTACCAAACAGGTAGGGCCGAAAATACTTGGTGGCCCAAACTATAGCTAGGAGTTCCTTTTCTATAGTTGAGTATCTGCATTCTGTATCGTTAAGAGTTCGACTAGCGTATGATACGGGCAAATCTGATCCGATTTTGCCTTGCGAAAGAACAGCACCTAATGCAAGGTTACTTGCATCAGTAGTGAGTATGAAAGGTTCTTCAAAATTTGGGTATTGCAGTATTGGTTCATTAGTTAAAAGATTTTTGCATAATTCAAAGCATTTTACATACTCTGGATCATTAACATTAATCGTAGCACCCTTTTTCAGACATTTTGTAAAGGCTTTCGTTATTTTTGAGAGGTCTTTGATAAATTTGCGATAGTATCCCAAAAGTCCCAAAAATCCTTTAATTTGCTTAGAGGTTTTTGGTAGCGGATAATTTTGTATTGCTTTTATCTTGTCGGGGTTCGGCTTGGCCTAAATTGAGAGTTGTGGGCAAAATTTGTAATCTGCAGTGGCTGATGATTTGGTCTATGCCTTTGTTGATTGATTTGTGAAGATTGAGGGTGATTTTTAGATACGAATTTAAATTTAGAATTATTTTGAGAGTTTGTCAATTGAAAGTCATTTGTTAGCATGTTTAAAGCTTCATTTAAATCGGACGGATTTTTTGTTCTCATAAGAGGACCAATACGATCTTTTAATCCTCGCAGTAAAACTCGGAGGGCGAGTTTCCTACAATATGTCGATAAAACCTGACCTTCAATAACGTTACCACTATGAACAGTGATATAGGAAATTTGGAGATTTAAGGCATGTTGAAGACGATTGAAAAAATCGAAGGGAGTTTCATTATTTTGAGACATTTCGACCATTTCTATATTAAGAGTAAATAAATCACGTTTATCAGCATAAGCATTAAGAAGAGCATTTTTACAATCTAACCAAGTTTTAACGATACAAGACGAGATATTTATAGCTGCGTCACCTTTAATTTTTGCCAAGATGCTAGACATTAAATATTCATTTTGGAAATCGTTTTCGTCTTGAGAATTATAAAATTTGTTAACCAATTTTTCGCATATTTCTATAAAGCGAGGGAGAAGTTCAGTTTCGCCGTTGAATTCGGGAATCATTCCCAAATATTCATTTTTTAGGACGGGAGTGTTGTTAGTCATTTTTTGAGTGGGTATTGGAAAACTTCTTAAAAAGGATATGGGGGATCTTGAACGATTCAAAGAGGGTAAATTTGAGTCAGAATCAGTATCGATTGAACTATCAGTATCGGAATCTATAATAGAACCTCTAAAAGACATAAGTTGTACTCACGCAAAAATCAGTATCCTGTCCATGTGCGTTTGGTTCGATGTTCGTTCGAATTTCTTCACGTTAGGTTACTCGATTCGCCTAACTGGATCTGGATACCAAGGATGCGAACAGCTTGAGAGTTGCCGAAATTCGCGAGGATTTGTCAAATAAATCGTTGAAACGAAACTGGAATTATTTTCACTAATGCCGTTTTGACAATCCTACCGACTGCGCCACTTTTGTAAAAAAGAATTTTGATTAAGTTTTTAAAAAATTTATTTATTTGCAATTACAACTTGTTCGGTTCGAATAAAGATAAAGACTGAGGTTAATGACAATAAAAAAATGCTACTGTACAATTTTTATCACACCGTGGAAAAATACGGAGAGTCTGCTGACACTGCATAGCGGATAAGAATGTCATCGAACTATACGGAGAAATGACCGTAAATGGACGTAAGATAACTTATATATACAGTGTGTCCACGGATTGAGTTGACGAGAGGAAAAAAATCTTTATTAATGATTTTACGACGAAAAGTCATTCGTTATAAAAAATTTTGCCTGTCGAGAAAATGAGATTGCCCTAAAGGAAATTGAGATTAGATGTACAGGGTGTTAATAAATTTAAAAAAACATGAAAACGCTTCAAGAGATAAGTACCATTATTTTTTATTTTAGACAACATGTTTATTAAACAAAGTTATTTGTAATCTAAAATGAAGCCTAAATACAAAATTTTAAATCGAAATTCTAATTTTTACACTTAAAACAATAATAGTGGTTTGGTACATTTAAAAAAATCAAGATAGTTACATGATACGGAAATATTAAGAGAGCGCATACGGGAAGCAATAAGTGAACTGAATGTGCCGCAAACTATTGGTCGAGTGTAGAAAGAATTTATTAAAAGAGCAGAAAAGTGCGTAGAGGCGGGAGGGAGTTATGTAGAATAAATGTAGAAATTAGAATATCAATGTAAAAATTTGTATTTAGGCTTTATTTTAGATTATAAACAACTTTCTTTAATAAACATTTTGTCTAAAATAAAAAATAATGGTACTTATCTCTTGAAGCATTTTCATGTTTTCTTAATTTATTAACACCCTCTACATCTAATTTCAATTTCTCATTTTCTCATTTTCTCGACAATCAAAATTTTTTATAAAGAATGACTTTTCGTCGTAAAATCATTAATAAAGATTTTTTTCCTCTCGTCAACTCAATCCGTGGACACACTGTATATTCATCGAACAGACGTTGTCAGTCCCACTATGTTCATCAGACAACCTCAGACCCAGTAGAAATATTAGAAAGGGAGGTGTATATATTTCAAAATAGTAACCTTAGCATTATAAGGAATGCTAGCAAACTGGGAGGGGTAAAAAAATGCGAAATAAAAAAAAATATCTAACAGACAGTCGTTGATAAGCCCAAATCACAAAACCGCTTTTTCAGACCCACATAATATACAGAACTGCGATATTCTAACTACGTTATTGAGCCCAGCGCGGTTGCCACATTTAAGGGATTCAGTACGTTTATTCCTCATGTAATTCTTCAGTAAGTTAGTTGACTTCGACCGGTGCATGTGCATATCTACGAGATAATTCAAAAATGGCGAGTCGAGGAAAGCGAATGATAAAACTTTTATCAGCAACTAAAGACAACGAAAAAGGTAAATGTTTTAGACAAATTTTATAACTACAAATACAATTTAATGTTTTTATTATTTGATTCTATCGACACTTGACACGTTGCAATTTTTGGCGCAAAAACAAGTTTCCCGCTCTTTCATCAGCAAGTGGAACTTGAAGTGCTTTTTCTTTTTTAGAATCGGAAACAATATTAAGTAATGAAGGGTTCCCGTCTCCAAAAGCGAACGTAAATAAAACTTTAGAAAGGAATACAATATCCTTAAGAGACGTAAGTTTTTTTCCTTCTTTTCCTCTGCAACTCTTAATAAATAATGTTTGTACAGAATTTACATCAAATACCGAATCAAACTTCCACAGAAAAAGTTTACCACTACCTTAAAAATATGACGCCACCAAATGAAAATCTAATGACTAAGATGGAAAACACGTCTGAATTTGATGGAAAATACATTGCTGATAACAGTAACTCAAATGGTTTCACTATTTTGCCATCAGCTAGTTTAGAAAATAGCTTGTTTTCGGCAGAACCCTGTAAGACTATTATGAGTATTGAAGAGAAAAAGAACAAAGTAAACGTTTTACAAAATATCATAATTAATGACGGCAGTTTTTTAAAAAGTGTAATCAAAACAAACAAATCTCATGAAAATTTGAATACTCCAAAAGTTAAAATTTCTCTGAATAGTAGTTACGAAGAAAACTTTGTCCCCGGCAGCCCTGAACATCATATTATGCAATTTGATGCCGAATCGTCTCATGACTTTTCTGATACAGAATATATACCAGAAACTTCATCTGAGAGTACGGATGAATCACATTCTTCAGCAAACAAGTTTTTCAGTGACGAAGCTTCTACAGCCTCCAGTAAAGAAATTCCACTTCAAACTCTTAAGTCGTATGGCAAAGAACGTTCGCCAAGTCTCGAAATTTCAGACGTGAGTGTTTTTTTTTAATTTATAGTTCTGCAACCGAGTCTGCAACGCCTGTACAAGTATAAACTTTTCAAAGTTGCTTCTTTTAATGTTTCGTGTGCAGACGAAGTGGCTTTTGAGTGAAAGAGAACGAACTATTTTTTGAGAAACGAGTTCTGAATTGAACGTCTAGCCTGTATACTGAATTTTGAATCAATCAACCTACTTTGAAAACTGCATTTTTTTCTTCTCTAATTGAAAACCTACACCAAAAAATGCAATCGAAGTAGTATGATTGACTTAAAATTTGGCATATATGTGTCTGATTTTTAAGGTGATTTTCAAAAACTGCCTTGCTCCTGCATGCTGATTGTCCCCTACAACTAAGTATTGGTTTTTCCATAGATTACTCAAAGAACTTTAGAAATTTTTACGAAAAATTTTGCATCACATTTAAATTTCTTGTTATGGAGAAATGTGCCAAATTTTTTGAAAACGTGTTTTATTTGGCTTTCAACATCATCATCATAAGGTTCTCAGTCCGAAGACTGGTTGGACGCGTACCTCCATTCTTTTCTATCCTGAGCTAACCTACGCATTTCCCTAAAATTCAACAATAAGAAAAAAATGTCAATTGGGAATGGCAAAAAGACACTTTATCAAATTGCAAAAAACAGATGTTGGAACATATCTACATAACAAGAAGTGTATGTGTGCAAAATTTCTGGTAAAAACTCAAAAACTTTTTGAGTAATTTGATTCTGAACATCATCATAAAGTTCTAAGTCCGAGGACTGGTTGGACGCATACCCCATCTTTTCTTATCCTGAGCTAACCTATGCATTTCTCTAAAAGTAGAACATTCTACATTTACAATTATTTGAGAGCAGTAGTCTAATCTGGGCCTACCCCTACCTCTTTTTATTCCTATCTCCGCTCTAATATGTCGCGAAATATTCCTTCGTGTCTCAGAAGGTGTCCTACCACTCTATCCATTCTACTTTTTATTGTCGTCCATACGTTTCGCTTTCCCCAACTCTTTCTAATATGTACTTTCATGTTGCTAACCTTATCTATCCACGGTATCTTCATCATGCATTAAAAACTCCTACGATTATTAAATTTAATTCCTTAGGTCTCTTGTATGAAATTGTGAAATGAATTATGCGGTATTAATATTAAATATTGGTCTGCAAAAGAAAAGAAACTCGTACTTGACTTTTTCAAACGACACATTAAAAATAAAATTGCCCCTAAAAAGGAGGAATGTATTACTTTTATTCGGCAAAATTTAGAATTATTCGGGGAGAATGATTGGGTAAGAGTTAAAACATTAGTTTACAATACGTATCGCGATAAGTAACAATCTTTTTCCTTCTAAATCACGTTAATGCGAATTCTTACATAAGTTGGGTGTTAATTTATGTCAGAAATTTTGGTTTTAAGTTATGTTTTATTTTGTATTCCACAGATTTACTTTTCGTTTTAATACCTTGCAATAACTAAGTTTTGTTTTGTTCTATTTGAATGGTTTTTTACAATATTAATAAATTGTATTCGTTTAAATATTGTTTACATATTTCTGTTTCCCGCTCTTTGAAACAGCAATAAGTGATCCACTTCACAAAATAGTATTAAAATCTTGTTAGCAATGTTGTCAAATCTATGGCTTGAGAGCGTTGGTGTTATATGTCAGGTCTACTAAAGTTACACACTGGAGTATACAGTTTATACAGAAACGCGACGTGCGCCTTTTGCAGTAGCATAAAGCGAACCAAATCTGTAAGTATTTCGATATTCAACCGCCTTTTCAGGCCCAACAAAAAAATTCTCAAACTCTCCCCCCACCTTAGTACACTCAAAACCATAAGAAAAAAACAAGAAACGTAACCAGACCCACCGGCGGGTCTGACAACGTCTAATTAGGATTGGGAACGTCGGTAGAATATAGCAAAATGGGTCTGTATAAGCGGCATAACAAAGCTATATATATATATATATATATATATATATAAGTAGAATTTTTCTTGGCAAATTCTCAAATTCTCAAAATTCTCAAAATTTATTTCCGATCTTCTTTGTAACTCTTCCCATACCGACAATCAATATTACATCAAAGATACTTTTCAGTTTGTAGAAAAAATACAGAACCTTCAGTTACCAGATAACTATGTATTGATTAGCCTTGATGTTGTGTCTCTTTTCAACAATGTCTCATATGATGACATAAAAACTGCACTAACAAGAAAATGGGAACAAATATCTCAAAACACCACTTTCACCCTCCGTAAAATTATGGATTCCCTCAAATTCCTTTTTGATAACAGTTACTTTACTTATGACAGCAAACACTATAAGCAGACCATGGGCGTCCCAATGGGCGGTAATGCTAGCAGTATCGTAGCACAAATCGTGATGGACCAGCTTCTTGACGACGTCATTCATCTGCTACCTTTCCCACTCCCTTTCTTGTATAAGTATGTCGACGACATTATCACTGCCGTCCCGCAGGACGCAGCCGAAACAACACTACACACATTCAACTCACTTAATCCCTTAATACAGTTCACAGTAGAGGAAGAGAAGGATGGAAGTGTTCCTTTCCTTGATATAAGTGTTATACGCACACAAACTAACACAGTCATGACAGATTGGTATAGAAAACCAACCAGTTCGGGCAGATACCATAACTTCCATTCCTCCCTTCATCGTAAATCCAAGTTCAACTTTGTCAAATCAATGAAACAACGTATTGAGAGTATCTCTCATCCTTCTTTTCACACAAAAAACATAGCCATATTTCGTGACCTACTTCTACAGAACTCCTACCCTGAAAATTTCATACGTGACGCCTTTCGACGACCTAACCAGACTATTGCACCGACAGACCCTATTCCAGACAACCCTACCAAATACGCGGTCCTCCCTATGATACAGAACCTCACTCCAAGGATTGCTAATGTTTTCAGGCAACACAACATAAAAATTGCCATAAAACACACCAAATCCATAGGTAACATCTACACCCATTTAAAACAACCAATACCTATTATGAACCAATCTAATTTAATTTATTCCATTAATTGTATCGACTGTGACAAAAAATACATAGGCCACACATCTCAAACGTTAAAGAACCGAATTATACATCACAAAAGCGATATCCGCCTTCATCTAGAGCGCTGCGCTTTGGCTAAACATGTGCATTCTGCTGACCATGGGTTTTCTTTTGATCATGCAACAGTCCTTTGTAAGGAGAGAAATGTGATCAAGAGGAAATTCCTCGAGATGCTATACATAAACCGCCATGACACAGTTAATTTCAATGCAGACACTGAAAATATCAGCTCAATCTATTCTTATCTTCTGCAATTTGTGGATCCTGACTGACTTGTTGCCTGACCCTTCTCTGTCCTTCTCCGCTGCACAGTTCTTGTCAGAGGAACGAGGTGTCTCCTTTTTTTTCCTTCACAGACATTTCTTCCCTCACTACGACCCTGTTCATTTTCATACTTTTGACATTAAACTTGATATTTGATGCACTTGCGCATGTTCACCCATCTGTCAATTGCTCTTTGAAAAATGGCTTCTTGATTTTTGCTCGTGTTAAACTTCAACAATTTTTGAATAAATTTATGTATCAAAGCCACTAATCAACTGTATTTCTTGATAATGTAACCAGAAAAAGTTTTCACTAGACAGATAAACTGAAGACCCGGATGTTCCTAACTTGGTAATATTAATATTAGCCTTTTAAAATTCTAGTGTTTTTTATACCGGAAAATATTTTTCTTTTAACTTTTAGATGTAAATGTAATAATTTTAAGAAAATAACAATGTTTTTCCATGTCATCTTGTATACACGATGTCCCATTTAATTTCGTAAATTAGGAGTAATGTACCATACCGTTTTGACACATCATTTTCACGCAAACAGTAAGTACCCATAGAGGTTCCTTTTTGATGTGATTGTATGCTCATTGTATGAACAAAAATTTTTTTTATTGTAGCCTTGATGAAGGAACATAGTTTCCGAAATATTGGTGAATATATTGCACAGAGTACTCGACGTGTTTTTGTTTCTCCACTGGCAACATAACCCAATAAACAAATCAACTTTATATATATATATATACGAGCCCTAACAACTATATGTTGGAACAAGCAGTTTTTTTGCGAATAAAATGCCAGTTCATGGAAATTCTTATATTTATTTATTTTTTTAATTGTACATATTAAATTAATAACATTTTTTATCATGTATGGAGTTATTTTTACGGTTTAGTTAGATATTTCATGATGATTACTATTCAAATTATTGTTTGATAATCGAAAATTGCTGACAACTAAATATTGGAACATGTTTTGCTTTTCCTCACGTTTCTTGAGTTTTATCAGCCTGAAGCGAAGGATGCTTTGAAATGAAACATAGGAGTAAGTAGTGTATTGTTAACAAGAACTATCACGCGTCATTTGAGTATTAATAATTAACAACCGTAAGTTTTATTACAAGTAAAATACAATAATGGTACGTGGAAAACCTACTGATCCAAAAGTGCGAGAAATTATTATTCATCAGTACCACAAAGGGAAAGCAATGCATTAAATTTCCAGTGAATTGACTATAGCAACTACTACTGTGTTTAATATAATTAAGAAATACGGTGAAACTGCCAGTACTGATGTTCGCGGTAAAAGCTCAGGCCGTCCAAAAGCTGTTTTTCAAAGGAGTGTAAGGCATTTAGTTAGAATACTTAAGTCTGGAAGAAGAAATACACTACGAGAAGTAACCGCAAGGTGGAATAAAGCAACTGGGATGAATGTATCCAGAGAATGCTGTCGCAAATATATCCACAAGAGCGGTCTTAGTTTTTATAAGGTATGTTTGATAGGTACTTCCTTGTGGTATAAATTTTGTATTTTTTGACTTCCGAGTATAGGCCAAAGAAAAACCATTGTTGACGGAAAAGCAAAAAAGGAATTGTTACATTTGGGCCAAATCAAAACTTTCGTGGACCAAACATGACTGGGGCAAAGTTATCTATAGTGACGAAAGCAAATTTAATGTCTGTGTGGGAGATTACCGAAAGCGTGTGATTCGGAACAAAACAGAAGCATTCCATAAGGATTGCCTGAAAAGGACTGTAAAGTTTCCACAGTGTATCATGGTGTGGGGTTGTATGTCGGCCAAAGGGTTAGGAATTTTACACTTTATTGAAGGCATTGTAAACGCAGCTAAATATCAGGATATCCTTGAACATTCGCTTTTACCAAGTGCAGCAAAGTTATATCCATTCGGAGATTTTATCTTCCAACAGGACGGAGCCTCATGCCATACGGCTAAATCTACCAAAAATTGGATAGGAAAACATGACATTAAAGTTTTTTCACATCCCTCTAGCAGCCCGGATCTTAATCCGATAGAGACACTTTGGCACAAAATGAAACAACGCTTAAGAAATAATCCAAAGCGTACTTTACCAGAACTACGTGCTAAATTGCAAGAAATATGGGATAGTTTCACCCCTGAATTCTGTGAAGGCCTAGTTGACACAATGCCTGATAGAGTTCAGGCTGTTATTCGAGCTAAGGGCGACGTTACGCCTTATTAATTTTTAGTTTAATTTGTTAAAAACCACATGTTCCAATATTTAGTGGTCAGCATTTTTCGATTATCAAGCATTTGATTGAATAGTAATCAACATAAAATATCTAATTAAACCGTAAAAATAAGTCCATACATGATAAAATATGTTGTTAATTTCATATGTACAATTAAAAAAAAAATAAATACAAGAATTTCCATAAACTGGCATTTTATTCGCAAAAAAACTGCTTGTTCCAACATATAGTTGTTAGGGCTCGTATATATATATATATATATAAATAATAAAATTTCTTTTGGGGAATTCAGTCTGGTATTAAAAGAATACTCTTTTTTAGGTTCAAGCTTTCAACACTTTATTGTGTCTTCGTCAGGAACACTGTAAATGAGAGACAATAAGTATACATTATGGAAAATTAAAAGATTTTTTAACACTTACAAAAGTTGAGTATACCCAGGCAATATTACCATAGTAAAAACTTACTCCAAGATTTTTAAATTTCCAAATTGTGTTGACTACTGTCAAACAATAATTTTTAGATTATAAAAAACGTTTAAATTACTAATGCAATCTGTGTGTGGAATAATGTAACCTTATTACCAGTTTTTTCTTAGAGTTTCTTTGATTTTAAATGATGTTCAGTTCAGCGTACTTTTTAAAACTCAACTTTTGTAAGTGTTAAAAAATCTTTTAATTTTCCATAATGTATACTTATTGTCTCTCATTTACAGTGTTCCTGACGAAGACACAATAAAGTGTTGAAAGCTTGAACCTAAAAAAGAGTATTCTTTTAATACCAGACTGAATTCCCCAAAAGAAATTTTATTATTTACATAAACTAAACAGTCGAAAATAAATTCTTATATATATATATATATATATATAAAGATGCTGGATTTATTGGGTATAGTTGCCAAATGGAGAATATAAACACTTGCTTGGTTACTCTGTGTTCTTTATTTACCAATATTTCGGAACTAGAATTGTGTTCCTTTATCAAGGCTATAATAAATGGTCAAATCAACACACTACAAATCGGGAAAATTACAAAATGACTTACTGTGAACATGAGGATTACTGTGAATAGTTGAAAATAGTACATGAAACTATTATTCTCAAAATTAATACATCAGAATAGAAAATAGGGCATAACATTATATGTAGGTTGACAGTGAAAGCCCGATATGACTTATTGTAACAATCTAGATTAGGAATGTATGAGAAATAACTCGCATGTAAATAATTAAGATGAATGGACGATTACAATTTGGTGAAATATATATTAAAATGGGTAATATTTTATGTTCAATTCTTAAAACTCGTATTATTTATCTAAATGGTATGGTGAGGCAAGTTGAGAAAAATGTTTTCTTTCAAAAAGTTACAAATATCAAGATGGCAGGATGGCGTCATGTGTAAGATAGGCTGAAAAACAAGAGTTAAGAATAGGAAATAGTTAGTTTGACTTGGTGAATGTTAATAAGTATGAATATATGGCGTTAATGTCCTCAGTATCAGTTTTAAAGTTGACAGTTGAATTATTATTGATGTAAATCATTTCAAGGAATTTTCTCTTTGTGAGATTTCTCTCTTTATGGAGAATTTTGGTATCTACAAAAGAAAATGTGTGGTTCATGTCAGTATGTTTGGCTAAAGCACAACGTTCTGGGTGATGGATGATATCACTTTTATGAAGGGATATACGTTTTTTTAGATGTTGTGAAGTTTGACCTATATATTGTTTGTTACATGTAAGACAGTTTATAGAATAAATTAAGTTGGATTGATTCATAATGGGGATTGGTTGTTTGATTTGTGTATATAAATTTTTTATGGATCTGGTGTGTTTAATTGCTATTTTGACGTCTTGTCGTTTCAAGATATTTGTGATTCTGGGAGTCAGTCCATGTATCATTGGTAGAACAGCATATCTGTCAGGTGTGGATGTATGTGGTGAGGGTATGAGGGGAACAGGCGGTTGAGTGGTAGTTTCAAATGCATTTAAAATGAATTTCTCTGGATAAGAATTTTGTTTAAGTAAGTTGTGAAAGATGGCTATGTTTTTTGCGTGAAACATAGGGTGAGAGATCGTTTCTATTCGTTTCTTCATAGATTTAATAAAATTATGTTTGGATTTATAGCACAAAGCAGAATGAAAATTATGGTATCTTCCAGAGCTAGTAGGTTTTCTGTACCAGTCTGTAATAATGCAATTGTTAACAGTGCGGATGACTTTAGTGTCGAGAAATGGGACAAATCCATCATTTTCTTGTTCAGCGGTGAATTGGATAAGTGGATTACGAGAATTGAAAATTTGAAGAGTGGTTTGAATAGTGTCTTTAGGTATGGCTGTTATGATATCATCAACGTATTTGTACAAAATTCACTGCTGAACAAGAAAATGATGGATTTGTCCCATTTCTCGACACTAAAGTCATCCGCACTGTTAACAATTGCATTATTACAGACTGGTACAGAAAACCTACTAGCTCTGGAAGATACCATAATTTTCATTCTGCTTTGTGCTATAAATCCAAAAATAATTTTATTAAATCTATGAAGAAACGAATAGAAACGATCTCTCACCCTATGTTTCACGCAAAAAACATAGCCATCTTTCACAACTTACTTAAACAAAATTCTTATCCAGAGAAATTCATTTTAAATGCATTTGAAACTACCACTCAACCGCCTGTTCCCCTCATACCCTCACCACATACATCCACACCTGACAGATATGCTGTTCTACCAATGATACATGGACTGACTCCCAGAATCACAAATATCTTGAAACGACAAGACGTCAAAATAGCAATTAAACACACCAGATCCATAAAAAATTTATATACACAAATCAAACAACCAATCCCCATTATGAATCAATCCAACTTAATTTATTCTATAAACTGTCTTACATGTAACAAACAATATATAGGTCAAACTTCACAACATCTAAAAAAACGTATATCCCTTCATAAAAGTGATATCATCCATCACCCAGAACGTTGTGCTTTAGCCAAACATACTGACATGAACCACACATTTTCTTTTGTAGATACCAAAATTCTCCATAAAGAGAGAAATCTCACAAAGAGAAAATTCCTTGAAATGATTTACATCAATAATAATTCAACTGTCAACTTTAAAACTGATACTGAGGACATTAACGCCATATATTCATACTTATTAACATTCACCAAGTCAAACTAACTATTTCCTATTCTTAACTCTTGTTTTTCTGCCTATCTTACACATGACGCCATCCTGCCATCTTGATATTTGTAACTTTTTGAAAGAAAACATTTTTCTCAACTTGCCTCACCATACCATTTAGATAAATAATACGAGTTTTAAGAATTGAACATAAAATATTACCCATTTTAATATATATTTCACCAAATTGTAATCGTCCATTCATCTTAATTATTTACATGCGAGTTATTTCTCATACATTCCTAATCTAGATTGTTACAATAAGTCATATCGGGCTTTCACTGTCAACCTACATATAATGTTATGCCCTATTTTCTATTCTGATGTATTAATTTTGAGAATAATAGTTTCATGTACTATTTTCAACTATTCACAGTAATCCTCATGTTCACAGTAAGTCATTTTGTAATTTTCCCGATTTGTAGTGTGTTGATTTGACCATTTATTATAGCCTTGATAAAGGAACACAATTCTAGTTCCGAAATATTGGTAAATAAAGAACACAGAGTAACCAAGTGTTTATATTCTCCATTTGGCAACAATACCCAATAAATCCAGCATCTTTATATATATATATATATATATATATATATATATATCTAGGTGTATTTCCGCCTTTGGCCTCTTTTCACTTTATACTACGCTACATTCGGCCTCAAAAATTACTTTTCGGCCTCACGAGGCCGTACCTGGCAGTCACGTATAATATAACTTTTGACCTCATCGATTAAACTGCACAATATGGTTCTTAGAAAAAATATTTAGGTACGACTGGTTGCATATAAAGCGGGGGTTAATCTCGAATAATACCAATGTATACATGCAGTATGTTTTGTTATTTACTGCAAATTGTATTTAATTGAAACGGGTAGTTTTAAAACAATCTGTGGAGTAAATTCAAAGCACAATGTAGAACTGATTTTTTGGCAACAAGAGAAATGGTTAAATGGTTAAATTGGACAGAATTGTATAGCTAACTTGACGGCAGCTTCAAATTTTGCTAAATCCAAAAACTATGCTGTTTCATCTAAAATTTGAAATTGACAAATAACTACAACTTTATTCAATTTTTCGAAATTAAGCCTTCGTCTTCCTTAAGTGGTTGGGATGTTACACGTGCAGGGGTGGATTAAGGTACCTATGCGCCCCTAGGCACACAGTTGTAATTCTCCCCCTCCATAAGGCGAAGACGAAAAGTTAAAACAAAAATTTTATTACCTGGGCAGAAATTTAATTTGAAAAAAAATCTTAACAAACTTAATATTTAACTTAAAAACATATAAAGAAAAATTTACAACCATATTTTTCGAGCTATCTCGCAGCAATATTTCAAACTGTTACCACGTTATGTGAGATTGTCATCAAATTACCCACCATTTTTTTTCAATCTGCACAGTTGATATCTCGTCTGTCTACTAAGAAAGTTACCCATTTATGGAGATTGTATGCCGTATTCTTTCGTATCTTCAAAATGATCTCTTCTATTGCCCAGTTAACCATTCTTCTGCCTTAAATGTTATGAAAATTACCGATATATGAATATTATTCGCCTGAGGCCGAAACAGATGTTGTATGCCTTTGTGAGGCCGAAACACATGAAGCCTGGTTACAGTCAGTATGCATTTATAATGAGTTTCAGCCTCATATATCTATACTGGGCTTTTATATTTTTATATTGTTTTTTTTCGGATTCTATGTTCGATTCTAAGACTTTTCGTCTCTTGGCATTTTCTCGTGAGGCAATCGGTTCAAGAGTTAGGGCGGGGTTTCAACTTCCACAGGTTTAGAAAATAATAATGTTGTATTCAAATTGAAGAACACTACTTATAACATTAAAATCCTAAACAGAATAATACGGAAGACGAGATATCAGAAACAGGCAGTAGGTACATGCATACATCCTAAGACGCCCTTTTTCCTGAAATGACGCCTATGCAGAATTTTGTTGAATGTATGCAGATAATGATTTTTAACCATTCTCCTTCCTTAAATGTTATGAAAGTTGTGGAAATACGAATATTAAAGCATATTGACGGGTTTCAAGATTTTAAAAATCTCATCATCAGAATTTGTTTACATGAAGTAAAATTGTAAATAATTAATAAGATACTGAGGGAACAGTTAACCACTCTTCTGCCTTAAATGTTGTGAAAGTTACAGATATAATGAATATTATAAGCATGAGGCCGAAACAGATGTTGTATGACTTTGTGAGGCCGAAACAAATGAATCCTGGTTACAGTCAATATGCATTTATAATGAGTTTCAGCCTCATATATCTATACTGGGCTTTTATAATTTTATATTATATTTTTTTCGGATTCTACTTCGAATTCTAAGACTTTTTCGTCTCTTGGCATTTTCTCGTGCGACCAGCGGTTCAAGAGTTGGGGCGGAGTTTCAACTTCCACAGGTTTAGAAAATAATAATGTTGTATTCAAATTGATGAACTCTACGTATAACATTAAAATCATATTCAGAATAATACTGAAGACGAGAAATCAGAAACAGACAGTAGGTACAAGCATACATCCTAAGACGATCTTTTCCTGAAATGATGCCGATGCAGAATTTTGTTGGATGTATGCAGAGAATGATTTTTAACTATTCTTCTGCCTTAAATGTTATGAAAGTTACCGATATATGAATATTATACGCATGAGGCCGAACAGATGTTGTATGCCTTTGTGAGGCCGAAACAAATGAAGCCTGGTTACAGTCAGTATGCATTTATAATGAGTTTCAGTGTCATATATCTATACTGGGTTTTTATAATTTTATATTATATTTTTTTCGGATTCTACTTGGCATTCTAAGACTTTTTAGTCTCTTGGCATTTTCTCGTGAGATCAGCGGTTCAAGAGTTGGGGCGGAGTTTCAACTTCCACAGGTTTAGAAAGTAATAATGTTGTATTCAAATTGAAGAACGCTACGTATAACATTAAAATCATATTCAGAATAATACTGAAGACGAGAAATCAGAAACAGACAGTAGGTACAAGCATACATCCTAAGACGATTTTTTCCTGAAATGATGATGATGCAGAATTTTGTTGGATGTATGCAGAAAATGATTTTTAACTATTCTTCTGCCTTAAATGTTATGAAAGTTACCGATATATGAATATTATACGCATGAGGCCGAAACAGATGTTGTGTGCGTTTGTGAGGCAGAAACAAATGAAGCCTGGTTACAGTCAGTATGCATTTATAATGAGTTTCAGCCTCATATATCTATACTGGGCTTTCATATTTTTATATTATATTTTTTTCGGACTCTACTTCGAATTCTGAGACTTTTTCGTCTCTTGGCATTTTCTCGTGAGACCAGCGGTTCAAGAGTTGGGGCGGAGTTTCAACTTCCACAGGTTTAGAAAATAATAATGTTGTATTCAAATTGAAGAACGCTACGTATAACATTAAAATCATATTCAGAATAATACTGAAGTCGATAAATCAGAAACAGACAGTAGGTACAAGCATACATCCTAAGACGATTTTTTCCTGAAATGATGCCGAAGCAGAATTTTGTTGGATGTATGCAGAGAATGATTTTTAATTATTCGTCTGCCTTAAATGTTATGAAAGTTACCGATATATGAATATTATACTCATGAGGCCGAAACAGATGTTGTATGCCTTTGTGAGGCCGAAACAAATGAAGCCTGGTTACAGTCAGTATTTATTTATAATGAGTTTCAGCCTCATATATCTACACTGGGCTTTTATATTTTTATATTGTTTTTTTTCAGATTCTATATTCGACTCCAAGACTTTTTCGTCTCTTGGCATTTTCTCGTGAGCGGGGTTTCAACTTCCACAGGTTTAGAAAATAATAATGTTATATTCAAATTGAAGCACACTACGTATAACATTAAAATCCTAAACAGAATAATACGGAAGACAAGAAATCAGAAACAGGCAGTAGGTACATGCATACATCCTAAGACGCCTTTTTTGCCGAAATGATGCCTATGTAGAATTTTCTTGAATATTTGCAGAGAACGATTTTTGAGCCCCCACAGCTCCCTTAAGGTTAGAGACAGGTGGGTTATCTTCTGTGTGAGGACCAAGGTCATAGTGGAGGTCAAGGTCACAAGATCACAACCAAAATTTTCATTTTTATTATTTCCATTTTTTTCGCATTCTACTTCGTATTCTAAGACTTTTTCGTCGCTTGGCATTTTCTCGTGAGGCCAGCGGTTCAAGAGTTAGGGCGGGGTTTCAACATCTACAGGTTTAGAAAATAATAATACCGTATTCAAATTGAAGAACACTATACGTATAGCATCAAACTCGCATTTAGAATAATACGGAAGACTAAAAATCAGAAACAGACAGTAGGTACATGCATACATCCTAAGACGAATTTTTTCCTGAAATGATGCCTATGCAGAATTTTGTTGAATGTATGCAGAGAATGATTTTTAACCATTCTTCTGCCTTAAATGTTATGAAAGTTACCGATATTTGAATATTATACGCATGAGGCCGAAACAGATGTTGTATGCCTTTGTGAGGCCGAAACAAATGAAGCCTGGTTACAGCCAGTATTTATTTATAATGAGTTTCAGCCTCACATATCTATACTGGGCTTTTATATTTTTATATTACATTTTTTCGGATTCTACTTTTGCTTCTAAGAATTTTTCGTCTCTTGGCATTTTCTCGTGAGGCCAGCGGTTCAAGAGTTAGGGCGGGGTTTCAACTTCCACATGTTTAGAAAATAATAATGTTGTATTCAAATTGAAGAACACTATTTATAACATTAAAATCCTAAACAGAATAATACGGAAGACGAGATATCAGAAACAGGCAGTAGGTACATGCATACATCCTAAGGCGCCCTTTTTCCTGAAATGATGCCTATGTAGAATTTTGTTGAATATATGTAGAGAACGATTTTTGAGCCCCCACAGCTCCCTTGAGGTTAGAGACAGGTGGGTTATCTTCTGCGTGAGGGCCAAGGTCATAGTGGAGGTCAGGGTCACAAGGTCACAACCAACATTTTCGATTTTATTATTTCCATTTTTTTCGGATTCTGCTTCGAATTCTAAGACTTTTTCGTCTCTTGGCATTTTCTCGTGAGACCAGCGGTTCAAGAGTTAGGGCGGGATTTCAACATCCACAGATTTAGAAAATAATAATACCGGATTCAAATTGAAGAACACTATACGTATAGCATCAAACTCATATTTAGAATAATACGGAAGACTGGAATTTAGAAACAGAGAGTAGGTACATGCATACATCCTAAAACGATTTTTTTCCTGAAATGATGCCTATGCAGAATTTTGTTGAATGTATGCAGAGAATGATTTTTAACCATTCTTCTGCCTTAAATGTTATGAAAGTTACCGATATTTGAATATTATACGCATGAGGCCGAAACAGATGTTGTATGCCTTTGTGAGGCCGAAACAAATGAAGCCTGGTTACAGTCAGTATTTATTTATAATGAGTTTCAGCCTCATATATCTATACTGGGCTTTTATATTTTTATATTATATTTTTTTCGGATTCTACTTTAGGGTCTAAGACTTTTTCGTCTCTTGGCATTTTCTCGTGAGGCCAGCGGTTCAAGAGTTAGGGCGGGGTTTCAGCTTCCAACGGTTTAGAAAATAATAATGTTGTATTCAAATAATTGAAGAACACTACTTATAGCATTAAAATCCTAAATAGAATAATACGGAAGACGAGATATCAGAAACAGGCAGTAGGTACATGCATACATCCTAAGACGCCCTTTTTCCTGAAATGATGCCTATGTAGAATTTTGTTGAATATATTTATGCAGAGATCGATTTTTGAGGCCCCACAGCTCCCTTGAGGTTAGAGACAGGTGGGTGAGGGTCAAGGTCATAGTGGAGGTGAAGGTTACAAGGTCACAACAAAAAATTTCAATTTTTTTTATTTCATTTTTTCGGATTCTACCTTGAATTCTAAACTATTTTGTCTCTTAGCATTTTCTCGTGAGGCCAGCGGTTCAAGAGTTAGGGCTGGGTTTCAACATCCACAGGTTTAGAAAATAATAATGCTCGATTCAAATTGAAGAACACTATACGTGTAGCATTAAACTCCTATTCAGAATAATACGGAAGACGAGAAATCAGAAACAGACAGTAGGTACATGCATACATCCTAAGACACCATTTTCCTGAAATGATGCCTATGCAGAATTTTGTTGAATGTATGCAGATAATGATTTTTAACCATTCTTCTGCCTTAAATGTTATGAAAGTTACCGATATATGAATATTATACGCATGAGGCCGAAACATATGTTGTATGCCTTTGTGAGGCCGAAACAAATGAAGCCTGGTTACAGTCAGTATGCATTTATAATGAGTTTCAGCCTCATATATCTATACTGGGCTTTTAAATTTTTATATTGTTTTTTTCGGATTCTATGTTCGATTCTAAGACTTTTCGTCTCTTGGCATTTTCTCGTGTGACCATCGGTTCAAGAGTTAGGGCGGGGTTTCAACTTCCACAGGTTTAGAAAATAATAATGTTATATTCAAATTGAAGAATACTACGTATAACATTAAAATCCTAAACAGAATAATTCGGAAGACAAGAAATTAGAAACAGGCTGTAGGTACATGCATGCATCCTAAGACGCCTTCCTTTTTCCCGAAATGATGTCTGTGTAGAATTTTGTTGAATATTTGCAGAGTACGATTTTTGAGCCCCACAGCTCCCTTGAGGTTAGAAACAGGTGGGTTATCTTCTGTGTGAGGGCCAAGGTCATAGTGGACGTCAAGGTCACAAGGTCACAACGAAAAATTTCATTTTTATTATTTCCATTTTTTCGGATTCTACTTCGAATTCTAAGACTTTTTCGTCTCTTGGCATTTTCTCGTGAGGCCAGCGGTTCAAGAGTTAGGGCGGGATTTCAACATCCACAGGTTTAGAAAATAATAATACCGTATTCAAATTGAAGAACACCATACGTATACCATCAAACTCATATTTAGAATAATACGGAAGACTAAAAATCAGAAACAGACAGTAGGTACATGCATACATCCTAAGACGATTTTTTTTCTGAAATGATGCCTATGTAGAATTTTGTTGAATGTATGCAGAGAATGATTTTTAACCATTCTTCTGCCTTAAATGTTATGAAAGTTACCGATATTTGAATTATATAAGCATGAGGCCGAAACAGATGTTGTTTGCCTTTGTGAGGCCGAAACAAATGAAGCCTGGTTACAGTCAGTATGCATTTATAATGAGTTTCAGCCTCATATATCTATACTGGGCTTTTATATTTTTATATTATATTTTTTTCTGATTCTACTTTCGATTCTAAGACTTTTTCGTCTCTTGACATTTTCTCGTGAGGCCAGCGGTTCAAGAGTTAGGGCCGGGTTTCAACTTCCACAGGTTTAGAAAATAATAATGTTGTATTCAAATAATTGAAGAACACTACTTATAGCATTAAAATCCTAAATAGAATAATACGGAAGACGAGATATCAGAAACAGGCAGTAGGTACATGCATACATCCTAAGACGCCCTTTTTCCTGAAATGATGCCTATGTAGAATTTTGTTGAATATATTTATGCAGAGAACGATTTTTGAGGCCCCACAGCTCCCTTGAGGTTAGAGACAGGTGGGTGAGGGTCAAGGTCAGTAGACATATAGCGTCGTTTCTGGACCAAATCGCTGTATTTCAAAAAATAACATGGCTTTGGATGGGCTAAATTACTACACAAATATTGCAGCACTTTATTGTTGAAGAGAAAAATGACTTGATGTAATATGAGAGCAGGTATCATATTCAAGGTCATGTCAATGGCTTGGAGGTAGAAATAAGCGCTGTATTCCAAACGATGTAGCTGTGTAGCAGCATGTTCAGAGAGACAGGTCTAGAATCGGCTGCATACTTTTAAGAGAAAGCGCTGTATTGCAAACAAAAGTAGAGCGTGTAAATCGATGATTCCTTTGTATTGCATTACCTATGTGAACATGACACTTTGTCGTTTGAAAGTCAAAGATACAGAGGTTTCAAATTATGCATGCTTACATTTATTCAAACTCTGTGTAATAAGATATGTCGCACCATATTCAAGGTTATTCAACTTCCGCTTCATGCTAGTATAAAATCTGAGTCATCATTTGATGTCTCCAGCGAATTTCAAATTATGCATGTCCAGCGTAATTTGTTATAATTGCAACGCTTTTACAAGTGTCATATTTCACCAACGCCGGATGTGAAAAATGATACCATAGGTTATTTGAAAGTCAAAAGAGTAATTCGATGATTCCTTTGCATTGCATTAGCTATGTGAACATGACACTGTAGGTCGTTTGAAAGTCAAAGATACAGAGGTTTCAAATTATGCATGCTTACATTTATTCAAACTCTGTGTAATAAGATATGTCGCACCATATTCAAGGTTATTCAACTTCCGCTTCATGCTAGTATAAAATCTGAGTCATCATTTGATGTCTCCAGCGAATTTCAAATTATGCAAGTCCAGCGAAATTTTTTATAATTGCAGTGCTTTTACAAGTGTCATATTTCACTAACGCGGAATGTGAAAAATGATACCATAGGTTATTTGAAAGTCAAAGAATCATGTTATATCTCTCGGTAAAAGGGGGAGATTCCAATTACTTATATACGAATTGTACAGCTCTTTTTATCATTTATAGATCGAGAACAAATATCGCAAAATGTCATTCTTCCAAAACTTTAACGTTCAATCTTTCATAAAACCATACTTGAATCTTTATTGATTATTCATTATCGATTATTGATTATCGTTTATTGACTATCGATGATTGATTATCGATTATGGATTATAGGTTATAGGTTATTGATTATCGATTATTGATGATCGATTATGGATTGTCGATTATTGGCTATTGAATATCGGTTATTGATTATCAATTATTTGACACCTGTCTGCGAAATTTGATATTTCCGGTTTAAATTTGATACTTCCGGTTGAAATTGGACTCCCTCTCGGTGAAATTTGACACCTAGTTCTTGTAATTCGACACCTGTTCAGAGAAATTTGACACCTCCTTGTAATTCGACACCTGTTTAGTGAAATTTGACACCTCCTTCTTGTAATTCAACACCTGTTGCGTGAAATTTGACACCTCCTTCTTGTAATTCGGCACCTGTTTAGTGAAATTTGACACTTCCTTCTTGTAATTCGACACCTGTTCGGTGAAATTTGACACCTCCTTCTTGTAATTCGGCACGTTCAGTGAAATTTGACACTTCCTTCTTGTAATTCGACACCTGTTCAGCGACATTTGACACCTCCTTCTTGTAACTCGACACCTGTTCGGTGAAATTTGATACCTCCTTCTTGTAATTCGGCACGTTCAGTGAAATTTGACACTTCCTTCTTGTAATTCGACACCTGTTCAGCGACATTTGACACCTCCTTCTTGTAATTCGACACCTGTTCAGTGAAATTTGACACCTCCTTCTTGTAATTCGACACCCGTTTTAGTGAAATTTGACACCTCCTTCTTGTAATTCGACACCTGGCTGATTCTCATGGGCGACACAGAAATTTTTTATCGATTATTGATTATCGATTATTGATTATTGATTATCGATAATTGATTATCGGTTATTGATTATCGATTTTTAATTATCGATTATTAATTATCGATTATTGGTTATCGATTTTTGATTATTGATTATCGATTATTGATTTCGATTAATGATTATCGATTATTGATTATCAGTTATTTATTATCGATTATTGATTATAGGTTATTGATTATCGATTATTGATTATTGGTTAGCGATTATTGATTATCGGTTATTGATTATCGACTATGGATTATTGATTTCGACTATGGATTATTGATTTAGATTATTGATTATCGATTATTGATAATCGATTATTGATCATCGATGTATTGCAAACAAAAGTAGAGCGTGTAATTCGATACAGCAATAAAGAATTTCAAGCGTTATGTTGCCAATGTAATTTTATATGGCATGCTTTATTCAAACTCTGTGTAATAATATATGTATGTAGCACCACATTCAAGGTTATTCAACGTCTGCTTCATATTATATTTGCAGGATCACATTACACTTCATGGTAATATGAAATCTGAGACATCACTTCCGCTTTCATATTATATTTGCGGTATCTCATTACACTTCATGGTAATATGAAATCTGAGACATTATTTGATGTCTCCAATGAATTTCATCAGAGGTTTCAAATTATGCATGCGTAGATTTATTCAAACTTGGCATAATAAGATATTATTATTACATTTGCGGTATCGCATTACACTTCATGATAATATGAAACCTGAGGCGACATGTGTTGTCCAAAATAGTAGAATTTTGTTTTTAAAACTATTTGTGTTGGAATAATATCCATTTGTTATAGGTTGCTCTTCTCAGCAAAAAATAAGCTATTTAATGACATAACAATCCAATATGACGTCCATAAGAAAAATAAACCTGATGATGACTGCAAGTGTATGAAACGTCGGAGACAATTTTAGAGTACTACAAAATGTGCTGGTTAAACAACCAGAAGCTGTTTTTGCACGAGCTTGTGGTTGTATGACGTTTTTGTTCTAATCATGAGTACCATGCGTAGGACAATAGTCGTTTTGCAATGAATTAGTTTCAGATGCACAAATTTTTTAATTTTTGTGCATATTTTTAAATTTCCGAGTGTCTACTATTTCGTTGTAGAATTAATAGGAGATTAATAATTAAAACGATTTGTAGAGAACACTGGTAATTTTATTTTACTATTTACAGCACATTTTTCTGCATAATTCTAAATTTCCGAGCGTCTACTATTTCGTTGTAGAATTAATAAGAGATTAATAAGAGATTAATAATTAAAAAACGATTTGTCGAGAATACTGGTAATTTTATTTAACAATTTACAGCAAATTTTTTAGTTGTACATTGCAAGACATTTGAAATGACAGTACGAAAATCTATTGATTTTCCCTCCACTTAAGTGGTGTATTCTAGAGGTAATTCTAAGCAAAAAAGATCCTATGAACACGGGTCAGATTCTCAAAAATAAGCGAGTTATGCGAAATTTTAGATTTTTCTGTTTCTTTTTTAATTTTTACACTCCATTTAATTTGACAAACATTAACAAACTTTATTAAATACAATTACAATGCACTCTCCGGTTAGTGTTTTTAACCAGCGACAAAACTCACGAGTGGAGAAAATCCTGCGGTTCCAGGTGCTGAACTAACTGATTATGAAACGGATACACCAGGTTACTTTTGAGGGTTCTCCATACTCTTGAAGGGGATACAGAGTGTCCCAGATAAGCCTCGACAACATTGCTATCTCATTTATCTTTAAAGATAGAAACATGCTTAAATGGGGAAAAGTTTTACAATTTGGAGTTCTTTAATATGCCCTCACAAAAATCGACTTCCCTCTGTTGGTTCTCACAGAGAAACTATCAATCTTTTGGTGTTGCAAGCTGATGACTCTTTTAAATTTCAACGCGTAAACCGCAGCAATCTTTTTGGTGAATTCCCCTTGTTGTGTTGCATTCTTCCTGTTACATCCTGTAAAAGGAGACATATTCATGTCATAGCTTTAAATGCCGATACTGCATTATTTTTTCAATTACTTTTAGATATACAGGATGTCCTGTCACTGGTACAAATTTTTAAAACGATTTGTGGTTTTATGGAAAGAGCACTCGATTTACTGTAAAAAGGTATACTTGTTGCGAGTTCCTAAACGTATCGCTTTAGAGAAAAATGCATTTAAAGTTAATGCTACTGGCTAGATTTGAAGTATGGTCCATTCTTAATAGGACACCCTGTATACTGCAGCGTACATTGAACTGTGAATTCATTCTCGTGCAGTAACGTTATTCAATTAATAAGTGTCTTAAAATGCCAAAAGTAAATAAAACAGACAATCCTTATTATTAGAATAAGCAAAAATCTTTAAAGTTCCAACTTGAAACTAATAAAGATTTTATCTGCACTGAAAGTAGTCTTCATAGGTTTTAAAGTTCGAGGTTTGCTTTCTGAATTTTAAGTTTCAGCTGGAAACTAATACAACTTTTATCTATCCTGAAAATAGTTTTATATTTGTTAAACTTGAGGGTTTGCTTTTTCAAATCTACAAAATAATATTGTTCGTTTTTCGTATAAAAAATATATCTACTACAGAAACACGCTAACATAGTCTTTAAACTATTTGAAATCAAAATTACTTTCTTTTCGTTTTTTCTCCATTTTCAGGGAATGTAGTAAAAAATTCCATTGTCGTAGCGCTGATAAACAATTCTTTATGTTACATCCGGTAAAAGGAGACGAGTATTCCCGTCACATCGGGGGGAATGCTTCCATAGGTCCTCAAATTTTTCCAATTGCTTAGTACTAAATTTCGAATGCCAGCTATTTATAGAAAGACGAGATTATATTATTATAAAAATGCATTTACCTCCTACGACCTTGCTCGTAAATAAAATGATTGTAGTATTAAAATGCTGCAATAAGCAGTTTTACACACGACCGACTTATTTTGTTATTAATAATGTCAATGAACCAGACCTAGTCGATATAACAGATGATGAGCTGTATACAGGGAATCACAGAATAACTATTCCTAATTTTCAGAAATGATAGAGGACACATAAATAAACATTTTTTATTAATAAGCTAGTGTCCGGAAATTCTTCAGTATCGAGAAAATGAAAAAATCTGCTGTCACTCCAGGACTTTCCTGGCGGTATACAATACGTCCCCTTCTCGGGAAAGTTAAAGTTGGATCATAGCAACCTTTGGAAAACAACAACTACTTTCGTAATTATTGTCATTTTACGTGTCACAAATTATTCCTTATTAGATAAGTGTGTAATTGTCATTTTACGTGTCACAAATTAATCTTTATTAGATAAATTAGTGTTTGATTGAAAATGCATCATGATGGTGCACCAGCACACTTTGGATTAAATTGTCATAATTCGTTGTCAGCGAAACACGTGTCGAGTTTAATTACTGTGTCACTGTCTTTTTGGCATGTGGGGTTAACTTATTAAGAATTCATAGTGAATGTACGTCAAAGTTCTTGATCCATCTACTGTGTGTACCTATACAGGGTGTGTTTTTTAAGCGTCCGCGGAAGATTATGCCTAAATGACGAAAAATATAAAGAAAATATTTTAACTAACCCCACCTCATTTTTTACGCTCTATAATCTAAAAATGTTTTTACTTATACCAGGTTAGTCCAAATAGTAGGAATGATGGTCAACTTTGTTTTTTCTTATGGAATGTGCATTATTTAATTTTTTACTTGATTCAGAACAATATTTTAATGGCACTTTCTTAACATAATATTATAGTAATTTTCTTTCTTTTTTGAGATATTATTTTTTTTCTCGATATTTTGACAGTTACATCATACATTTTAAAAATTCATATTTCTGCACTGGTTGAAGATGGAATAATGATATTTTTGACAGCGGTCCTCATGATAATCATGATTAACACTGTTTGCTCAAATTTTGTATAAAATATACGAGGAGCATTCAATAATTTATCAAATAAAAATCAGAGAAAACCATCAAGAAGTCAGTTTTTTCAAATGACACGGTATATTTTTTATTGCTCCAATGGAAAGAGCAAAAAATTTCGCTTGGGCTCACCTAATAAAACAATATTGTTCCATGAGCATAATTTTTAAATATTTATAATATCGAAATTTTCATTTCAAAAATCAAAAATAAAGTTATCCTTGTAAAAATACAGCCACAGAATATAAAACCCTATAGTAAAACAACAACAAAACTGTAGACATTCCAAAGCTACTTTATTTTTGATTTTTGAAGTGAAAATTTTAATATTGTAAATATTTAAAAATTATGTTATGTAACAATATTGTTTTATTGGGTCAGCCCATGCGAAATTTTCCGCTCTTTCAAATGGAGCAATAAAAAATATACCATGTCATTTGAAAAAGCTGACTTTTTTCTGGTGTTTTGTCGCTTTCATATGATAAATTTTTGAATGCTCCTCGTATATTTTATACAAAATTTGAGCAAACAGTGTTAATCATGATTATCATGAGGACCGCTGTTAAAAATATTATTATACTTCATCTTCAACCAGTGCAGAAATATGAATTTTTAAAATGTATGATATAACTGCCAAAATATCGAGAAAAATAATTTTATCTCAAAAAAGAAAGAAAATTACTATAATATTATGTTATGAAAGTGCTATTAAAATATTGTTCTCAATCAAGTAAAAAATTAAATAATGCACATTCCATAAGAAAAAACAAAGTTGACCATCATTCCAACTATTTGGACTAACCTGGTATAAGTAAAAACATTTTTAGATTATAGAGCGTAAAAAATGAGGTGGGGTTAGTTAAAATATTTTCTTTATATTTTTCGTCATTTAGGCATAATCTTCCGCGGACGCTTAAAAAACACACCCTGTATATTCTTAAATGTATAATGCCTTATTAAAGTCAGGTATAATTTTCAAACAAGGAGTGTCATGGAAGAACATCTGCAGATGTTAAGATCGCTTGATATTTTTGCGACTGTTAGTAGCTTCCCGACTATGAAATCAATTCAATCATTGAAAAATTGCGTGAGGTTCAAATAGTAGCATTCTTCATCTTCAGGTTACATCCGGTAAAGGAGACGTATTCGCGTCATAGCTTTAAAAATGCTGATACTGCATTATTGTTTTATTTACTTGTAGATATACAGGGTGTCCTGTTAAGAATGGGTCATACCTCAAATCTAGTTTTATTTCATTTTTCGTATGAAAATTGTTCACTGTCCCATGTTTCTGTATGTTTGACGTCTACCATGATTAATAGACTTAAAACGGAGGCAGGATTCTGATCAACATCATTGGCATACCACAGTAGCATTAATAACTTTATTTATATGAATTTTTTTCTCTAAAGCGGTACGTTTTAGGGATTCGCAACGTTTCTATCTTTAAAGATAAGTGAGATAGCAATGTTGTCGAGGCTTATCTGGGACAACCTGTATATGGTTAAATTAGGTGATTTAGAGTTGAAGTCTCAGTTTTAGTCTATAAGCACTTTTTCAAAACCTGTAATAACATACAAACATTACAATTTAATAATAAGAAGAAAATTGTTCTGCATTCGCAGTTATACTTGTGTATTCTAGAGGTCATTCTAAGCAAAAAAGTTCATATGAACACGGGTCAGATTCTCAAAAATAAGCGAGTTATGGGAAATTTTAGATTTTTCTGTTTCTTTCACGTGATTAAAAGATTTATGTTTGTGGTTCGCCTTTTTATAAGTATAACTTTTTAAATTAATGCTATCTGCACGACGCGACGTTTTCCCGCCACTTAAGTGGTGTATTCTAGAGGCCATTCTGAGCAAAAAAGTTCCTATGAACACGGGTCAGATTCTCAAAAATAAGCGAGTTATGGGAAATTTTTAGATTTTTCTGTTTCTTTCACGTGATTAAAATATTTATGTTTGTGGTTTGCATTTTTATAAGTATAACTTTAAATTAATGCTATCTGCACATTATGTAAGTAATGGAAGCGATATGATCCCGATCGCCACTTCATTTAACCATATTATATGTATTTCCCGTTATTTCACTGCAAGTTTACCTACTTAAATTTGCCGATCTTTCACGTGTAAAAACACTGCAGTTTCAGATTTCGTATTACCATGAAGTGTAATGTGATCCGGCAAATAACGAGTGTAACAAACTTCGAAGGTAGATAGAAAACTTAAAAATTTTGAGAAAATCCCTAATGAACATATATATGTGTACAAAACTAAATGAAATACAGGGTGTTGAAATTTCTCTGCTTCTGCAGTCACTTGCTATTTTTCAACTGTTTTGGTCTATTCTTGAGTATTTATACACAATTTCAATATAAACAAGACTTTACTGTTAAAAAAAGATGACCTACAAATTCATAACAGTCGCAGACAAAAAAATATCAAGATATCTTAACATCTCCAGCTGTTTTGAAGATCTGTGCAGACCTCACATTCTGTTATAGACATCTTACAGATTTTGCTATTGGAAATGGACATCTTCAGTCCGGATCTTCATGATTTGGACAGAGAATAAACGGAAACCTACAAAACAATGCCGAACTGTTAGAATTTAATTGGAGACTTAATGGTGGTCGTTTCCAATCAAATAAACTGTCATTATTCCAGGGCTAACCCATTTTCTTTGCAAGTTTTTGTTTTTACTGTAAACTTGATTATTTCGAAAAACAAGTGGATCGCTTCCCACTGTTTGAACGAATTATGAACGTCCTGTGCAACATCCTGTGAATGAAGAGGAGGCTATTCTTCTCGCGTTGGAGCAAAATCCCCGCATTAGTACTAGACGTTCATCCATTCAACTTCATATATCCCCTTCAAGAGTATGGGGAACCCTCAAAGTAACCTGCTGTATCCGTTTCCTAATCAGTTAGTTTAGCACCTGGTACCGCAGGATTTTCCCCAAAGTCTTGAGTTTTGCCGCTGGTTAAAAAACACTAACCGGAGAGTGCATTGTAATTGTGTTTAATAAAGTTTGTTAATGTTCGTCAAAATTAATAATGGAGTGTAAAAATTTTAAAAAGAAACAGAAAAATCTAAAATTTTCCATAACTCGCTTATTTTTGAGAATCGTGTTGCATTCTTCATGTTACATCCTGTAAAAGGAGGCATATTCGCGTCATAGCTTTAAAAATGTTGATACTACATTATTTTTCAATTACTTGTAGATATACAGGGCGTCCTGTTAAAAATGGGTCATACTTCAAGACTAGCTTCCTTGAGTCAAAAGAAACCGATCTGAATCAATTTTATCTTAGTACATTTTTGCTTCCTTAAAAAAGTTATGAATCTTCCAAGATCAATTTTTTTATTTAATTTTTACTTTAGTTCTCGGACACCTTTGAAGCTATTTCAGTGAAACTTGGTATAGGGGGGGTTTTATGAGTAGTTAAAGAATAATATGTACTTGCTTTTGAGTAAAAAGTAGAGGGCGCAAACTTTCACCCCAAGCCTTCTTTTGTTTTCGTCGTATTTTGTTCGCTGGTACAAATTTTTAAAACGATTTGTGGTTTTATTGAAAGAGCACTCGATTTACTGCAAAAAGGTATACTTGTTGCGAGTCCCTAAACGTACCGCTTTAGAGAAAAATGCATTTAAAGTTAATGCTACTGGCTAGATTTGAAGTATGGTCCATTTTTAACAGGACACTCTGTATACTGCAGCGTACATTGAACTCTGAATTCATTCTCGTGCAGTAACGTTATTCAATTAATAAGTGTCTTAAAATTTCAAAAGTAAATAAAAACAAATAATCCTTAGTATTAGAATAAGCAAAAATCTTTAGTTCCAACTTGAAACTAATAAAGATTTTATCTGCACTGAAAGTAGTCTTTATAGGTTTTAAAGCTTGAGGTTTGCTTTCTGAATTTTAAGTTTCAGCTGGAAACTAATACAACTTTTATCTACACTGAAAGTAGTTTTTATATTTGTTAAACTTGAGGGTTTGCTTTTTCAAATCTGCAGAATAATATTGTTCGTTTTTCGTATAAAAAATATATCTACTACAGAAACATGCTAACGTAGTTTTTAAACTACTTGAAATCAAAATTAGTTTCTTTACGTTTTTCCCCACTTTCAGGGAATGTAGTAAAAAATTCCATTGTCATAGCGCTGATTAACAATTCTTTATGTTACATCCGGTAAAAGGAGACGGGCATTCCCGTCACAGTTTTAAAAATGTTGATATTGCATTTATTTTTTATATTTAAATTGGAGCGTCCATTATGCTAGTCACTGTATGAATTATCATCGCTCAGTAACGATAACCTTTATTTTACCTTTTGAAATTTTGACACATTTCCTCCGCTTGAAAAATCGCTAGTTTAATATTAGAATCAATTCGTTCCTAATGAATGTTCTTCTCCGAGAATTTGAAATTCGTATATAGGAATTCTATATACTGTTTATTTTGTACTAATTTACAATAAACTACGGTTGCTTTTTTCACATTTTTATGCCTTTTTTAAACTTATTTCTTCGGGTTTTTATGCATTTTTAGCGCTTATTTTGTGTTTTTGTGCCTAAAAATCCGCACTCTAGTAATAATCAATAAGAAAAATTTACAATGTAATGTTATCAAGCATGACATTATTTTGGATCCTTGGTGTAAATTACCCCATCGCCTGTTAATATAAGTACACTCAAACCGAGATTAAGCGATTTTCAAAAGAGAACTTGACAGTCTGGAATGACCGCTGACCTTGGTTTAATGACCGACAAATTGTATTACGATTTAGATGTAAACTGATGCTATATCTACCTGTTTATGTTCAAAAATCAATAGATTTTCGTACTGTCATTTCAAATGTCTTGCAATGTACAACTAAAAAATTTGCTGTAAATTGTTAAATAAAATTACCAGTATTCTCGACAAATCGTTTTTTAATTATTAATCTCTTATTAATCTCTTATTAATTCTACAACGAAATAGTAGACGCTCGGAAATTTAGAATTATGCAGAAAAATGTGCTGTAAATAGTAAAATAAAATTACCAGTGTTCTCTACAAATCGTTTTAATTATTAATCTCCTATTAATTCTACAACGAAATAGTAGACACTCGGAAATTTAAAAATATGCACAAAAATTAAAAAATTTGTGCATCTGAAACTAATTCATTGCAAAACGACTATTGTCCTACGCATGGTACTCATGATTAGAACAAAAACGTCATACAACCACAAGCTCGTGCAAAAACAGCTTCTGGTTGTTTAACCAGCACATTTTGTAGTACTCTAAAATTGTCTCCGACGTTTCATACACTTGCAGTCATCATCAGGTTTATTTTTCTTATGGACGTCATATTGGATTGTTATGTCATTAAATAGCTTATTTTTTGCTGAGAAGAGCAACCTATAACAAATGGATATTATTCCAACACAAATAGTTTTAAAAACAAAATTCTACTATTTTGGACAACACATGTCGCCTCAGGTTTCATATTATCATGAAGTGTAATGCGATACCGCAAATGTAATAATAATATCTTATTATGCCAAGTTTGAATAAATCTACGCATGCATAATTTGAAACCTCTGATGAAATTCATTGGAGACATCAAATAATGTCTCAGATTTCATATTACCATGAAGTGTAATGAGATACCGCAAATATAATATGAAAGCGGAAGTGATGTCTCAGATTTCATATTACCATGAAGTGTAATGTGATCCTGCAAATATAATATGAAGCAGACGTTGAATAACCTTGAATGTGGTGCTACATACATATATTATTACACAGAGTTTGAATAAAGCATGCCATATAAAATTACATTGGCAACATAACGCTTGAAATTCTTTATTGCTGTATCGAATTACACGCTCTACTTTTGTTTGCAATACATCGATGATCAATAATCGATTATCAATAATCGATAATCAATAATCTAAATCAATAATCCATAGTCGAAATCAATAATCCATAGTCGATAATCAATAACCGATAATCAATAATCGCTAACCAATAATCAATAATCGATAATCAATAACCTATAATCAATAATCGATAATAAATAACTGATAATCAATAATCGATAATCATTAATCGAAATCAATAATCGATAATCAATAATCAATAATCGATAACCAATAATCGATAATTAATAATCGATAATTAAAAATCGATAATCAATAACCGATAATCAATTATCGATAATCAATAATCAATAATCGATAATCAATAATCGATAAAAAATTTCTGTGTCGCCCATGAGAATCAGCCAGGTGTCGAATTACAAGAAGGAGGTGTCAAATTTCACTAAAACGGGTGTCGAATTACAAGAAGGAGGTGTCAAATTTCACTGAACAGGTGTCGAATTACAAGAAGGAGGTGTCAAATGTCGCTGAACAGGTGTCGAATTACAAGAAGGAAGTGTCAAATTTCACTGAACGTGCCGAATTACAAGAAGGAGGTATCAAATTTCACCGAACAGGTGTCGAGTTACAAGAAGGAGGTGTCAAATGTCGCTGAACAGGTGTCGAATTACAAGAAGGAAGTGTCAAATTTCACTGAACGTGCCGAATTACAAGAAGGAGGTGTCAAATTTCACCGAACAGGTGTCAAATTACAAGAAGGAAGTGTCAAATTTCACTAAACAGGTGCCGAATTACAAGAAGGAGGTGTAATTTCACGCAACAGGTGTTGAATTACAAGAAGGAGGTGTCAAATTTCACTAAACAGGTGTCGAATTGCAAGGAGGTGTCAAATTTCTCTGAACAGGTGTCGAATTACAAGAACTAGGTGTCAAATTTCACCGAGAGGGAGTCCAATTTCAACCGGAAGTATCAAATTTAAACCGGAAATATCAAATTTCGCAGACAGGTGTCAAATAATTGATAATCAATAACCGATATTCAATAGCCAATAATCGACAATCCATAATCGATCATCAATAATCGATAATCAATAACCTATAACCTATAATCCATAATCGATAATCAATCATCGATAGTCAATAAACGATAATCAATAATCGATAATGAATAATCAATAAAGATTCAAGTATGGTTTTATGAAAGATTGAACGTTAAAGTTTTGGAAGAATGACATTTTGCGATATTTGTTCTCGATCTATAAATGATAAAAAGAGCTGTACAATTCGTATATAAGTAATTGGAATCTCCCCCTTTTACCGAGAGATATAACATGATTCTTTGACTTTCAAATAACCTATGGTATCATTTTTCACATTCCGCGTTAGTGAAATATGACACTTGTAAAAGCACTGCAATTATAAAAAATTTCGCTGGACATGCATAATTTGAAATTCGCTGGAGACATCAAATGATGACTCAGATTTTATACTAGCATGAAGCGGAAGTTGAATAACCTTGAATATGGTGCGACATATCTTATTACACAGAGTTTGAATAAATGTAAGCATGCATAATTTGAAACCTCTGTATCTTTGACTTTCAAACGACCTACAGTGTCATGTTCACATAGCTAATGCAATGCAAAGGAATCATCGAATTACTCTTTTGACTTTCAAATAACCTATGGTATCATTTTTCACATCCGGCGTTGGTGAAATATGACACTTGTAAAAGCGTTGCAATTATAACAAATTACGCTGGACATGCATAATTTGAAATTCGCTGGAGACATCAAATGATGACTCAGATTTTATACTAGCATGAAGCGGAAGTTGAATAACCTTGAATATGGTGCGACATATCTTATTACACAGAGTTTGAATAAATGTAAGCATGCATAATTTGAAACCTCTGTATCTTTGACTTTCAAACGACAAAGTGTCATGTTCACATAGGTAATGCAATACAAAGGAATCATCGATTTACACGCTCTACTTTTGTTTGCAATACAGCGCTTTCTCTTAAAAGTATGCAGCCGATTCTAGACCTGTCTCTCTGAACATGCTGCTACACAGCTACATCGTTTGGAATACAGCGCTTATTTCTACCTCCAAGCCATTGACATGACCTTGAACATGATACCTGCTCTCATATTACATCAAGTCATTTTTCTCTTGAACAATAAAGTGCTGCAATATTTGTGTAGTAATTTAGCCCATCCAAAGCCATGTTATTTTTTGAAATACAGCGATTTGGTCCAGAAACGACGCTATATGTCTACTAAGGTCATAGTGGAGGTGAAGGTTACAAGGTCACAACAAAAAAATTCAATTTTTTTTATTTCATTTTTTCGGATTCTACTTTGAATTCTAAACTATTTTGTCTCTTAGCATTTTCTCGTGAGGCCAGCGGTTCAAGAGTTAGGGCTGGGTTTCAACATCCACAGGTTTAGAAAATAATAATGCTCGATTCAAATTGAAGAACACTATACGTGTAGCATTAAACTCCTATTCAGAATAATACGGAAGACGAGAAATCAGAAACAGACAGTAGGTACATGCATACATCCTAAGACACCATTTTCCTGAAATGATGCCTATGCAGAATTTTGTTGAATGTATGCAGATAATGATTTTTAACCATTCTTCTGCCTTAAATGTTATGAAAGTTACCGATATATTAATATTATACGCATGAGGCCGAAACATATGTTGTATGCCTTTGTGAGGCCGAAACAAATGAAGCCTGGTTACAGTCAGTATGCATTTATAATGAGTTTCAGCCTCATATATCTATACTGGGCTTTTAAATTTTTATATTGTTTTTTTCGGATTCTATGTTCGATTCTAAGACTTTTCGTCTCTTGGCATTTTCTCGTGTGACCATCGGTTCAAGAGTTAGGGCGGGGTTTCAACTTCCACAGGTTTAGAAAATAATAATGTTATATTCAAATTGAAGAATACTACGTATAACATTAAAATCCTAAACAGAATAATTCGGAAGACAAGAAATTAGAAACAGGCAGTAGGTACATGCATGCATCCTAAGACGCCTTCCTTTTTCCCGAAATGATGTCTGTGTAGAATTTTGTTGAATATTTGCAGAGTACGATTTTTGAGCCCCACAGCTCCCTTGAGGTTAGAAACAGGTGGGTTATCTTCTGTGTGAGGGCCAAGGTCATAGTGGACGTCAAGGTCACAAGGTCACAACGAAAAATTTCATTTTTATTATTTCCATTTTTTCGGATTCTACTTCGAATTCTAAGACTTTTTCGTCTCTTGGCATTTTCTCGTGAGGCCAGCGGTTCAAGAGTTAGGGCGGGATTTCAACATCCACAGGTTTAGAAAATAATAATACCGTATTCAAATTGAAGAACACCATACGTATACCATCAAACTCATATTTAGAATAATACGGAAGACTAAAAATCAGAAACAGACAGTAGGTACATGCATACATCCTAAGACGATTTTTTTTCTGAAATGATGCCTATGTAGAATTTTGTTGAATGTATGCAGAGAATGATTTTTAACCATTCTTCTGCCTTAAATGTTATGAAAGTTACCGATATTTGAATATTATAAGCATGAGGCCGAAACAGATGTTGTTTGCCTTTGTGAGGCCGAAACAAATGAAGCCTGGTTACAGTCAGTATGCATTTATAATGAGTTTCAGCCTCATATATCTATACTGGGCTTTTATATTTTTATATTATATTTTTTTCTGATTCTACTTTCGATTCTAAGACTTTTTCGTCTCTTGACATTTTCTCGTGAGGCCAGCGGTTCAAGAGTTAGGGCCGGGTTTCAACTTCCACAGGTTTAGAAAATAATAATGTTGTATTCAAATTGAAGAACACTACTTATAACATTAAAATCCTAAACAGAATAATACGGAAGACGAGATATCAGAAACAGGCAGTAGGTATATGCATACATCCTAAGACGCCCTTTTTCCTGAAATGATGCCTATGTAGAATTTTGTTGAATATATGCGGAGAACGATTTTTGAGCCCCCACAGCTCCCTTGAGGTTAGAGACAGGTGGGTTATCTTCTGTGTGAGGGCCAAGGTCATAGTGGAGGTGAAGGTTTCAAGGTCACAACAAAAAATTTCATTTTTTCATTTCATTTTTTTCGGATTCTACTTCAAATTCTAAACTTTTTTGTTTAAGCATTTTCTCGTGAGGCCAGCGGTTCAAGAGTTAGGGCGGGGTTTCAACATTCACAGGCTTAGAAAATAATAATGCCCGATTCAAATTGAAGAACACTATACGTGTAGCATTAAACTCCTATTCAGAATAATACGGAAGACGAGAAATCAGAAACAGACAGTAGGTATATGCATACATCCTAAGACACCTTTTTTCCTGAAATGATGCCTATGCAGAATTTTGTTGAATGTATGCAGATAATGATTTTTAACCATTCTTCTTCCTTAAATGTTATGAAAGTTGTGGATATACGAATATTAAAGCATATTGACGGGTTTCAAGATTTAAAAAATCTCATCATCAGAATTTGTTTACATGAAGTAAAATTGTAAATAAATTAATATGATACTAAGGGAACAGTTAACCATTCTTCTGCCTTAAATGTTGTGAAAGTTACCGATATAATGAATATTATACGAATTAGGCCGAAACAGATGTTGTATGCCTTTGTGAGGCCGAAACAAATGAAGCCTGGTTACAGTCAGTATGCATTTATAATGAGTTTCAGCCTCATATATCTATACTGGGCTTTTATATTTTTTTATTTTGAATTAATTAAATATTCTGCATACTACGAATGTAACAATTTATTATAGCATATTGACCGGTTTCAAGATTTATAAAATCTCATCATCAGAACTTGTTCGAATAAAGAAAAATTGTAGATAAATTAATATGACACTAAGGAAACAGTTGACAAGGAAATTAAAATTGACAAGGCAATACAAAAAAATTAAAATAATGATATTCATTAAATAAGCTATCTAGATAACCGAAATTCAGTATTTCCCTACGAGGCATTAGAAACACACGAATTAAATTCGAATACCTCGTAGGCAAATACTGAAATTCAGTTATCTAGTTAGCTTATTTCATTATTTGTCTTAGTTCCAAGAATTCAGTCCACCTTTTGCTTTGAGTTGCTTCGCTGAGGCTGAAACGGCTGTTATACGCCTTGGCGAGGCCGAAGCAACTGGTGTTTAATTACAGTCAGTATGCACGTAAAACGACTTTCGGCCTCATATATTTATACTGGATAAATTAATATCCCCAAAACGGGCATCTCTCCATTATGTTCTTCAGTTGTCTTTTTGTTTGTCTTATTGGCAAGATAGACGTTGCGCATTATACTGTACCAATGCATGAAAAACTACAAGATCGTCATTCTTGTTTCTTTTATTCTCTAAAAGTCGGTCCCAGATTCTAATTTGAATTAACTTTACCTATTTCATTAAAACTGGACCTCTCTCACCCATACCTGTTACATTTTGCACGTTTAATACCAAAACAGATATTATATGTATGCTCTTGCGATGCTAAAAGAAATGAAGGTTAATTGCAGTTAGTGGCATGTAAAACGAGTTTCGGCTTCTTATGTTTCTAAAATTTTTTCATTCTAATGTATCTCCTCAAAGCGATCAGTTTTATATTCTTAAGAATCGCAGTAGGTACAACTGAATAAGTTTTTGCCTGCCCATTACTGCTTGTATTATTCTTAAGAAATTAATTCTATACCATGCCCTAAGAATGATAAAATATGGTGCAAGTCATCAGTGTTCATTATTACGCTCTATCTAATGTAATAAAATAGAAAATATCACCCTGAAGTATGGGCAACCAACAAATCACTCTTAGTAAAGACAAATACTTTACTGTCTCTGTCGGTAAGGCAGGTGAGGCCCAAACTAATGTTTTCTATGTAAATTTTACGAGGCCGAACAATCGATTACACCTAGATATATATATATATATATATATATAATTGATAGTTCAGGGATTAGTGGGAATGGTCAAGTGGCGTAGTATTTGAGAAAACTTTATTGTTGCTCAAGCTTTCGGAAAAATTTTTTCCTTCTTCAGGAGACTAAAATTGACAAAATAATGTTAATGTAGTACATTACAAAGTTATCTACGACTTACACAATGTGTATCTAATACATTAACTTCAAAATAGGTTTACAACACAGAAACATATCAAAAATTTTTATAAATGTGTTCGTACAAATGTTAAAATTGAAATGCGTCAGAAATATTGTCATGCCATGCCTTCTGTGAATTTGGAAAATAAACTGAAAAAATAATAATAATAATTTAAGAAACGAGTAGAGGGTGTATAAAAGTTATAAAGATAAAAATGACTATCATGGTAGGAGGCAAGACATATAAGAGAAAACAAGTCACTGCAATCATAGCAATAGACTGTCAATCAAGACTGAGGAGGTAAGTGAAAATAACACTAAGGCCCTGAGTGTCTAATTTTTTGTTCATCACAGAGGGTTGCCGATCAATGTGAACCATCTCTAAGAAAAGTCTCTTTTTGTAATTGCTCTCACTATCTAGGACTTCTACATCAGTGAGATTAGGTAAGTGGTTTTCATTGTTACAATGGATGGCTAACGCACAGGTATTCATGTTTCTTTTAACGTCACTGCGGTGGGAAATGATGCGTGATCCTAGGGACCACGAGGTCTGGCCAATGTAGACTTTTTCACAATCATGGCATGTTATTTTATAAATTACATTAGACTTTTGTTTGATGTCTGTTTTGTCTTTTAATTTGGTAAAAACTCTCTTGGCTGTAAGTAAAGGTTTGTTAGCTAGGCTGATGTTAAACTTGTTGACTAAACTATTTATTTTAGAAGTAAGGTTATGGATGTAGGGAAAACTTATGAAAACTTTTTGCTGATTTGAATTGTTTGAAGGAGAAATAGAAAGTCTGTAAACTTGGGTGGGTGTGTTAAAGATTAATTTGTTGATGAGATTATAAGGATACGAATTATCTAAGAGTATTTGACGTAATATGTGAAGATTTTTTAATCTATAAGATGGGTGACAAATTTTTTCAATTCTAGACTTTAATCCTAAAGCAAGACCAATTTTCATGTATGAAGGATGGTAAGAGTTGTAATTGAGATACCTTTTGGAATTGGTAGGTTTAATATACCAGTCAAGTTCAATTATGTTATCAGAATTTCTAATGAGTAGGGTGTCTAAAAAAGGAAGTGTTCGGTTGTTTTCAGTTTCCAAGGTAAATTGTATGTGTTGATTGTAAGAGTTGAAAATTTCTAAAATATGTAGGGATTTATTGTGAGGAACGGCACAAACTATGTCATCAACATATTTCTTTATGAAAGGGACTTCAAAATTTAATTTTGGGAGACAAATATCTAATAGTTCATCCATGACTAGTTGAGCTAGAATTGGGGAGAGAGTAGCACCCATCGGTGTACCCAGAACTTGTTTATAAGTATGACTTTTATAGGAGAAATAAATATTGTCGAAAATAAATTTTATTAACGAAATTAATTTTGTTTTTGAAATTGAATGGTTCCTTTTTATTCGTCTCGTCCAGTACTTGTTGATGTACTGAATTATTAACTGAAGGGGAATATTATTGAAGAGGGAAACTACATCCAAACTAATTAAGACGTAATTAGGTGGAAGCTGAAAATTATTTATGAAGTTTGAAAATTCATAAATAATTTTCAGCTTCCACCTAATTACGTCTTAATTAGTTTGGATGTAGTTTCCCTCTTCAATAATATTCCCCTTCAGTTAATAATTCAGTACATCAACAAGTACTGGACGAGACGAATAAAAAGGAACCATTCAATTTCAAAAACAAAATTAATTTCGTTAATAAAATTTATTTTCGACAATATTTATTTCTCCTATAAAAGTCATACTTATAAACAAGTTCTGGGTACACCGATGGGTGCTACTCTCTCCCCAATTCTAGCTCAACTAGTCATGGATGAACTATTAGATATTTGTCTCCCAAAATTAAATTTTGAAGTCCCTTTCATAAAGAAATATGTTGATGACATAGTTTGTGCCGTTCCTCACAATAAATCCCTACATATTTTAGAAATTTTCAACTCTTACAATCAACACATACAATTTACCTTGGAAACTGAAAACAACCGAACACTTCCTTTTTTAGACACCCTACTCATTAGAAATTCTGATAACATAATTGAACTTGACTGGTATATTAAACCTACCAATTCCAAAAGGTATCTCAATTACAACTCTTACCATCCTTCATACATGAAAATTGGTCTTGCTTTAGGATTAAAGTCTAGAATTGAAAAAATTTGTCACCCATCTTATAGATTAAAAAATCTTCACATATTACGTCAAATACTCTTAGATAATTCGTATCCTTATAATCTCATCAACAAATTAATCTTTAACACACCCACCCAAGTTTACAGACCTTCTATTTCTCCTTCAAACAATTCAAATCAGCAAAAAGTTTTCATAAGTTTTCCCTACATCCATAACCTTACTTCTAAAATAAATAGTTTAGTCAACAAGTTTAACATCAGCCTAGCTAACAAACCTTTACTTACAGCCAAGAGAGTTTTTACCAAATTAAAAGACAAAACAGACATCAAACAAAAGTCTAATGTAATTTATAAAATAACATGCCATGATTGTGAAAAAGTCTACATTGGCCAGACCTCGTGGTCCCTAGGATCACGCATCATTTCCCACCGCAGTGACGTTAAAAGAAACATGAATACCTGTGCGTTAGCCATCCATTGTAACAATGAAAACCACTTACCTAATCTCACTGATGTAGAAGTCCTAGATAGTGAGAGCAATTACAAAAAGAGACTTTTCTTAGAGATGGTTCACATTGATCGGCAACCCTCTGTGATGAACAAAAAATTAGACACTCGGGGCCTTAGTGTTATTTTCACTTACCTCCTCAGTCTTGATTGACAGTCTATTGCTATGATTGCAGTGACTTGTTTTCTCTTATATGTCTTGCCTCCTACCATGATAGTCATTTTTATCTTTATAACTTTTATACACCCTCTACTCGTTTCTTAAATTATTATTATTATTTTTTCAGTTTATTTTCCAAATTCACAGAAGGCATGGCATGACAATATTTCTGACGCATTTCAATTTTAACATTTGTACGAACACATTTATAAAAATTTTTGATATGTTTCTGTGTTGTAAACCTATTTTGAAGTTAATGTATTAGATACACATTGTGTAAGTCGTAGATAACTTTGTAATGTACTACATTAACATTATTTTGTCAATTTTAGTCTCCTGAAGAAGGAAAAAAATTTTCCGAAAGCTTGAGCAACAATAAAGTTTTCTCAAATACTACGCCACTTGACCATTCCCACTAATCCCTGAACTATCAATTATTAATAAATTTGGTCACGACTACCTACAAATATTATATATATATATATATATATATTTACAATTTCCTATCATTTTTGCATCCGATAGCATGGAATTACCATTTAATCCTGCGTCCCTTGTAAACTTGCATCCGTATAACGGACGCAAGATTACATCTTTCGTTTTCGGCTATTATTAGTGAAGTTTTGTACCACAGAAAGAGTCGGCCGGATAGGCTATTCAATGACCTGAAGTTAGGTACATGTATAAAGTTCCCATCTTTTACCATTTTTTTTATTTTGTCTTTTTAAGCAAAGTCAAAGGGACGCAAAACTGATAGGAAATGTACAGAAATTGTATAGTTTTAGTCGGTGCAATTTCCGTTGAGGGCGCTGCAAAATATACTTTGACACGTATAAAATATTTCGTTCTCTATCATCTTTGCGTCCTCTGACTTGGCAACACTGTGTCTGCTATTCAGAAAAAATTGAAGCTTTTCTCTGCAACAGTTTAGTATGATGTCGTTCGCCGGTGCCGTATAGTTTCGTGAATCTTGCGTCCATGTTTGGTTTTACAATGTCATCAAGGGCACATAAGATAAAACTCTTAACTGGTAAGTATTAATTACTTTTATGCTTTATCGTGGATTAACCGAGTCGTGTTTATTAAGCTTTATAATATTGTAATTTCATCTGATTTGCAATTTCGTCTTTTGATAATAACTCAGTTATTTGTTAAGATTTCTCTAACATGTAAAAGTAGTTTCTTGATGGTTATCTAATGCGCACATTTTGCAGTGCGTTAACTTGCCATTCGACGTTTCGCGCACCTGCAACCATTATCAGGTATATGTTTTCTTATGAATGTCATTCTGAATTCTGATCTCATTAAGTAATTATTTCTTTCGGAAAACAATATTTCCGTACATATTAAGATTAGGTAATATTACGCTGCTTGTTGCAGAAAAGAAGATAATGGAGGATAAGCGTGTAACTCCTAAGTCTGTAAATGCTGTAAGTATTTGCGAACAGTGCTACTAACTTGCGATGTTAGTGTCACATGTGAAACATTATTACACGAGTGGTATGTATCCGAATCACCCGCGGGACCGGCGAGTGCACCATTCGAATTGGGTGGGGCCTAATGTGAAAGATTTGGTCCTACCATGAATGTTTCGTAAGTGCATGCTGGTTCTAAATACAGTGTAGGTGCCGCCTATCCTCTGTAATTGACTTTAGAAGCTATTGAGACGTTAAAAACACAAATTTAGAAAAATCCCAGTTCCTGGCCGTAAGCTAATCATACTGAAGTACGCGTAAATGCATCTAATTCACATAAAACTTACACATTGTTTAGTTTACTTGCAACAATTTTAAGCATAAGCATAATTAAGTAAAAAGCATCTCCCAACCTTAACATTAAAGCAAAGTACCACATTTCATTTCGTTTAACATGTTTACCTCATATTACGTAAATATTTTACAATGGCCCAGTTATGTTGAGCCAGGTCCACCCATGTTTGGTAAGGTGGGGCGGCGTTCTGGCATCTCTACCTAATCGCGCCCTGCTTTCTACCAGCCATTAAGTTTCGTGACCTGACCTGATCTGAATTGACTATGAATGGCCTGTCAGATTACTACAAAAGGTTGAGACAAGATTTGGGAGTTCTAAAACTTTTTGGGCGACTTTTGAAGCTAAAGTTAGACATTTTTAGTTATTGTGTGGAAATTGTGGATTCGTTTTGCAAATAACCACTCGTGAAAATAATCTACGTCTTTGTATGCCGTTTTTATATCAAATTTATATTTTTCACAGAGAAGTTTTAAAAAAAACTGGCTTTGTAACAGACCATTATCACCTCCAATTCTAAAACCATCTAATCAGGAAACTGGGGCCAAGAAAATTAATATTATATCAAATATTGTTATAAAAAACCCTTACGTACAATTGCTTCCAATACCTGAACAAACGGTAAGTATCGGAATATTTCATTCTCATTCTTTCAAGCAATCTGTATAACTAGGATGAAAAAGAACCGCCTATTACAACTGTGAAAGTTAACAACACCACAGAAGAATCTGCGGAAGCTTCAGTTTCTCCGTAAGATAATAATCCCCCGTAGTATTCTCGCAAGAAAATTAATTAGACTAAATGGGATAAACTGGATCATTAATATTCTTAAAATTAAATTGCGTAAGTATGGGTGATACTGAATAATTCGAACAAATACTACGCTAGGCATTGAATTATAGAATTAATTTTTTTGTACAAGATATCACAGAATGTCTACGACGAAATCAATGGTCTGCAGTTTTCTGTAATCATTTTGATCGCAACATATTTGGTTTAAAATTACATACACTTGATAAGAACAACTTCTGATAAAACAATTCTTGAGTTCTAAGTAATAATTGAGGTACGGATAGCGGCGTTTTTAGGGTTCCGTACAAAACGGTACCCCCTTGTCTAATTGAGTCTAGAACCCAGGTTTCCCCTGTCCCGTCCGCCCAGCTGCGTGCCGTCACATTTCTCGTGCAGTTTTCTAATTAGACCTGTTAACTCACTGAGAGTAATAAATGTGGAATCCCCACCTCGTAGTGGCGCCAATGGTGAGACTACGAAATTCAAAATTTTTTAGTTAACTTCAATAAATTAATGTACCCCAAATTTCAAATGAATAGCTTTTGTAGTTTTCCAGATACATATTAAAAAGTAACACAATTTTTTAAGAAGTTTCAACAACCTGTATTTCGTTTAGTCGATATTTTCGGACATACGTTAGTTAGTGATTTTCGCATTATTTTTAAGTATTCTATCCACCCTCGAAGTTTATTGCACTCATTTAGATCACCCTGTATAATTAAAGCGGAATTCTATGTTTCAGTCATACATACGAGTATATTAATTAATTATTTTTGAAGTCACGTCGGTTCGTTGTCCCTCTCCTTTAAAGTTGAAGCAAAGCGCCAAAATTTCCGGCCTGACAATGAAAGAAACGGCGTAGACCCACAAATAAATTTTATTTGTCAATATAGTCCCCCCTGACATCAATCTACTCATTAAATCGTTTAAGCAACAATTTAATACCCCTTAATATGTCTTAGGTTTGCCTTCAAAATGTACTCAAACTGCAGCCTTCACCTCTTCGTTGTCACTCAAATGGCTCCCGCGAACGCCTTTTTCAAATTTCCAAACAAGTAATGGTCACTGAGCGCCGTATCTGGGCCATACGGAGGGTGATTGATTTTTCGAAACCGCGGTCACGAATTCCAGCAGTGTGAACGGATGCATTGTTGTACAGTAAACGAGCCTCAAACATTTTGTCGTACTTTGTGACCCGTTGACCGAGGTGTTGCATTATTTGAAGTCTATTAGAAGGATGTCAACACAATCTCAAAAAATCGTAGCTATCAACTTTTCAGTCGAGTGACACGCCCTGAACTTTCTTGGCAGTGCTTTTCCTTTTTGCCTCCATTATATCGACTCCCTATTAGGCAAAGAATCCTAATAGAGAGCCATAGTTTCATCCCTTGTGACAACACGTCTACATAGTTTTCCGAAAATGATCGAGCTGCTAAGAGATGTTTGGTGACCCACCTTGCACTAACTTTCTTCATGCCTAAAGGATTCGATGAACGCATGTATCTGATTTTTGATATTTCTTTCACCTTCAAAGGTCGGTCGCCTAATACGACATCATCAACAAGGACAATAGTCTTCCAAGGCTAATAAGACTTGATTCAATGTGTCATCAGAATTTTGATCCGCCGCGATATCTGGATCTATGTCAGGCCAGGAAATTTTGGCGCTTACCTCGGATATTCCTCGACTTTAGGAGACTATCGTACTTTCCAATATCTATAGTAGTTGTCTACACGAACAAATCGAAGTGTTGAAAGGATATATATATATATATACATCTCTCTATCATTGCCGCGTCCTTTCACTACCTCCCCAATCCCGCGTCCACATGAACTAATGGTGTATATACAATTTTAAACAAGGATAGAGAGTCACATATCACTGGAGAAAAGGAAAACCGCCAAAGATATTTCAAAATCTGTCAGATAACGGAAAGTTTACTATTCATGTAGTAAGACGTCCTTTTATGAGTAGGGTTTTAAGGCGTCCTCCGTATATTCCAGTTCACCGTCCACCTCTTTGAGCGTCCGATTGTATATTCAGTTTTACTTAATGGCGCAGCTGAACTCCGCGACGTTGCCATTTAAATATTCACCAGTTATTAAACTTAAGCTCATCGATTGGGTTAAGTAAAGTGAGAGGTTGAATCTTCAGCGCTTTCGAACGGATGATCGCTGGAGAAGCAAGAGAAAGATATGTAGGGATATGAATAATTGTTGGGGAAGCCGTCGAAGATTCTAATCCAGAATTCCAACGCAGGTAAGTATAAGTAACTTTTTTGTCTACTCCTCTGCGAAGTGGTGCCAATGATAGGACAATTGGAACTCGCAAAAGTTCTTCTTCTTTGAATAAAAACGAAAAATGTATTTTTTAAATGCTTTTTGCCACGCATTTTCTATTTCAGGTTTCTTAAATTTTTCCCGTAGGGTAAACCCAGTGCGTAATTTATTTAATGTGACTAATAATATGCAGGAGAAGATAAGAGTGTTAAAATAAATAAGAGGCGGGGAAGAGGTGGTGAAGAACATATTAATAGGAGGCCATTTCAATACAAGAACAGGTGAAAGAGGAGGAATGATGGCAACAGTTGACGAAGAGGAAGAAACAGCAAGGAAATCCAAGAAAAACATAAACAAAGACGAAAAGTTAGTGCTGGAATTAGTGGAAGAGGAAGGTTGGGGAATAATGAATGGAATGAACAGAGGAGATATGGAGGGAAAATTTATTATGTGTAAGGAAGAGGAACCTCTGTAACTGATTATGTCATTGGAAATATGGAAGCTTGGTAAAGATAGAGTCTGAAGGTGGGAGACAGCGTGGACTCGGACCACTGTCCGACAATTGCAGAATTAAAAGAAGAATGCAACATGACGAAATGAAAAAAATGAGATCAAGAGGAAAAAGCAGTGATAGGTTGGTCGGAGGAAGGATTAGAGGAGTACAAGAAGAACATCAGAGGAAAAGAAGTCAGAGAAGAAAATACAGATGAGATGGTGGAGGAGATAGAACAGATAATAAGGGGAGCACCAAGATGGAAAACTATCCAAAAGGATGTAAGGGGGGAGGAAGGATAAATAAGTGGAGGGACAGGGAGTGGGGAGATATAGAGAAGTAAGGAAAGCAATGAGATGTCGAAGAGGAGATGAGCCTGGAAGAGTAGGTATAGGTAGGTCAGAAAAAAATGCCTACAAGAACTTATGCCGAAAGAAAAGGAAGGGGCTAGTATCAAGCTATTGCAAAAAATAGGAAAAGTGAAGTCAGAAAAAGAAGTATGGAATATAATAAGTAGAGAGAGGAAACGAGGAAGAGAGATAGATGAAAGAATTACAATGGCTGATTGGAAGAGGCACTTTATAAAAGTACTGGGGGGCGGGAATCCAAGAAAAACATAAACAAAGACGAAAAGTTAGTGCTGGAATTAGTGGAAGAGGAAGGTTGGGGAATAATGAATGGAATGAACAGAGGAGGTATGGAGGGAAAACTTATTATGTGGGAGGAAGAGGAACCTCTGTAACTGATTATGTCATTAGAAACATGGAAGCTTGGTAAAGATAGTCTGAAGGTGGGGGACAGCGTGGACTCGGACCACTGTCCGACAATTGCAGAACTAAAAGAAGAATGCAACATGGCGAAAAGAAAAAAAATGAGATCAAGAGGAAAAAGCAGTGATAGGTTGGTCGGAGGAAGGATTAGAGGAGTACAAGAAGAACATCAGAGGAAAAGAAGTCAGAGAAGAAAATACAGATGAGATGGTGAAGGAGATAGAACAGATAATAAGGGGAGCACCAAGATGGAAAACTATCCAAAAGGATGTAAGGGGGGAGGAAGGACAAATAATTGGAGGGACAGAGAGTGGGGAGATATAGAGAAGTAAGGAAAGCAATGAGATGTCGAAGAGGAGATGAGCCTGGAAGAGTATAGGTAGGTCAGAAAACTAGTTGTCAACGCATTGACAGAACAGCTTCCTAGCCACAGCCACAACCGAACTGGAGGGCGCGTTTGGCGCGCGCGCGCGCGCGCCTTTTCGTAATTTTTTTCTCAATTTTTTCCCTTATACAACCTATTACGATTTTCGCACATCGTGTAGAGCAAAATACCCTCTAGCCGATGCAATACAAAAATATATACGGTCTCATTGAAAAAAATGTTCGATGACATCATATCTCGGCTCAAAAGTGTTTAAAAAAAACCCGCCCCGTCAGTTTCCTATGAACCATCTCTGATATATGTATGCAAAAATTCAGCAAAATCTGTGGAGCCGTTTTCCCGTAAAAGTGCCAACAGACATACACACATACATACGGACGGAAATGTGCCACCTTGCCAAAAAGTCTTAGAATGACCTGAATCGTCCACATTTGATGAAAAAACACCATGGTCAAAAAAACGACTATCACAATAGCTACCTAGCTTAGACTAGGAAGCTAAAAATGCCTACAAGAACTTATGCCGAAAGAAAAGGAAGGGGCAAGTATCAAGCTATTGCAAAAAATAGGAAAAGTGAAGTCAGAAAAAGAAGTATGGAATATAATAAGTAGAGAGAGGAAACGAGGAAGAGAGATAGATTAAAGAATTACAATGGGTGATTGGAAGAGGCACTTTATAAAAGTACTGGGGAGGGGGCGGAGGGGGAGAGAGAGAAAATTATGAGAATGACATGAACGAAGAAACAAGTAAAGAGGTACAAGTAGAGACAATAAACTGGAGGAAGTCGGAGACGTGGTAAACAGATTGAAAGAGCACAGAGTGGTTGAATCGAGAACTTTGACGTAAATTCACTATAAATTCTTAATAAGTTAACCTCACACGCCAAAATACAGTGACACAGTAATGAAACCCGACACGTGTTTCGCTGACAACGTCAGCATCCTTAGGAGTTGAAGATTAATCCTTACTGTCTTTTAGCGTGTGGGGTTAACTTATTAAGAATACATAAATTGAAATTAGGAAAAGCTGCAGGAGTGGACGAACTACAAAATGAAGTAAGGACACATGAAGTTGAGGAAACACTGGAGATGATAAGGAAGATATGCAGAGGAATATGGGAATGTGAAGGGAGGGACTGATACTGCCAATAAGAAAGAAAGGAGATGGGAGGGAAACGGCAGATTACGGAGGAGTGAGACTGACGCAAACATATACAAAAAATATGCACCAGTACTGGCAAATATACTGGAAGAAAAGTTAGAGGAGAAGAAGGGCAATCAGGATTCAGGAAAGGGAGAGGGAGGTACGATTGAAAATATTTACGCACTGAATCATGTAATAGGGATAGAAACGAAAAGGAAGGGAGGGAAAATAATGACATACTTAGTGGATCTGACGGTAGCATTTGCCAAAATTAACAGGAAAAAAATTGTTGGAGAGAAAGAGAGTAATTAAGAGGGAATACAGGGCAAGAAACATATAGAGCAAGAAACATAGTAAGGGTGGGAAGATGGCTAAGTGAAGTATTTTGGACGGATAGATAGAGAAGTCAGAGAGGGGTGTCCCTTGAGCTCATATTTATTGAACATTTTGCTGTCATATTTAGAAGAGGTAATGAGGGGCAGGCGGGAGGAGTGATGATAGGGAAAAAGGAATATTAGGCACCGGCATATGCGGATGATATAGTCCTCTTGGCAAAGGAAGAGAAAGAACTCAATTAGATGCTGATAAGAATGGAATGTTTGGAGCTAGCATTGAACACGGAGAAGACTAAATTATGAGATTCAGGAAGAAGTCGCATAGAGAATTGGAAGTGGGAAGAGTTGGAAGAAATGAGAGTTTAAATACCTTGGATTCACCTTACAAATTGGGCGACAAAAGAAGCATGTAAGAGATGTAGCAAGAAAGACAACAATAGCGATGAAACAGGTAGGTATGGGGATTGGGAAAGAGGAATGTTTGAGGGACTGGAAGAGAATAGTAAAGTGGATTGACGCATTAGTGAGGAGTGTAGGAATGTATGGAGCGGAAATTTGGGGGTGAGGAGAGAGGGAGAGAAAATAGAGTGGCTCCATGAGAAGTACATAAAGATCGACATCATCATAAGGTTCTCAGTCCGAAGACTGGTTGGACGCGTACCTCCATTCTTTTCTATCCTGAGCTAACCTACGCATTTCCCTAAAAGTAGAACATCCTACATCCCTAACTATTTGAGAGCAGTCTAATCTAGGCCTACCCCTACCTCTTTTTATTCCTATCTCTGACTCTAGTATGTCACGAACTATTCCTTCGTGTCTTAGAAGGTGTCCTACCATCCTATCTCTCCTACTCTTTATTGTTTTCCATACCTTTCGCTTTTCCCCAACTCTTTCTAATACTTCCCTATTGCTAACCTTATCTATCCACGGTATCTTCATCATGCGTCTGTAGCACCACATTTCAAACGCTTCTACTCTTTTTCTATCCGCTTCTCCTATTGTCCAAGTTTCGCACCCGTATAATGCCGTACTCCATACATACGACGTTAAGAGTCTCTTCCTAGTCTCTATATTAACCGTTCTCGAGCATAACAGTTGTTTCTTTTTGTTAAACGCAACTCGGCCCTGCGCCATTCTTTGTTTTATATCTTTAGTGCTCCTACCGTCTTGAGTTATTTTACTTCCTAAGTAGCAGAAATCCGCGACCTCCTCTATCTTCTCATTTCCAATTTGTATTTCCATTTTAGTTCTATTTTCACATCCCCTACATACCAAAATTTTAGTTTTCTTTTTATTGATTTTCATGCCGAAGCCCTGTGTCAAAACTGCTTCCATTTCATTCAGAGCCGCTCCTAATTCTTCTTTGCTAGATGCTAACACTGCTATATCATCCGCAAATCTGAGCATGTTAATAGTTTGGCCCTGTACATTGATCCCTGAGGCTGTTCTTTCCTTAACAATATTAATCGCATCTTCGATATATAAGTTGAAAACTAGAGGTGACAATACACATCCCTGTCTCACTCCCTTCCGGATATCTACTTCCCTTTGTTCCTGCTCACATTCTATAACTGCCTTTTGCTCTTTGTAGAGATTATGTATTATTCTTCTGTCCCTGTATTTCATCCCTACCTTTCTCAGCACTTCGAACATCTTCCCCCATTTTACGTTGTCGAAGGCTTTTTCTCAATCTACAAATCCTATATAGACGCTCTTTCTCTTTTCTATCGTTTTTTCTATAATTACTCGTAAAGCTAGAATGGCCTCGCGCGTTCCTCTATTTCGTCTAAATCCGAACTGATCTTCTCCTAATATTTCTTCCGCCTTTTTCTCCATCCTTCTTTGCACAATTCTAGTTAAAATTTTTGACGCATGGGAAGTTAAACTGATAGTTCTAAAATTTTCGCATCTATCCGCGCCTTTTCTTTTTGGCAAAGCTACTATGATGTTCCGTTTGTAATCTTCTGGAATCTCGCCTGTCAGGTATATGCGACTAACTAGTTTAAATAAACGATCTATTACCTCTTGACCTGCGCACTTTAAGATTTCTGCCTGCAAGCCATCTATACCTGGTGCTTTATTATTCCTTAAACTTTTTAGTGCTATCTCAAACTCTTCTCTCATTATAGGACTCCCTAGGTTATCCCCCTCTACACTGCTTTCGCTTTCTAATATATCTTGCACTTCCTGTCCCGCATATAAGTTTCCTAAATATTCTTTCCACCTATCTGCCTTCTCCCCACTTCCGATTAGGATATCTCCTGCCTCATTTCTAATGTTTTTGGTACTAGATCCAATTTCTCTAAAATTTCTCCTAATTATTTTATATGCTTCATCAGTCTTTCCTACTTCGAATTTATCTTCCACTTCTTTGCATTTATTATCGATCCATTGCTCTTTCGCTTTCCTACATTCCCGAATAATTTCCCACTTGATCGCCTTATATCTTTGTTTCCCTGTTTCATCTAACCTATTTTTATATTTTCGCCTTTCCTCTATTAGACTCACAATATGTTTTGTTATCCAGGGTTTCCTACTTTCATTCTGTTTATGACCCAAAATATCCCTAGCTGAGGAAACTAAACTATTTTTAATGCAATTCCATTCTGCCTCTATGTCCCTAACAATATTTCCACCCGTGCCCTTTAGTGCTTCGTTTGTCTTTTTCTCGAACTTATTGCGCATATCATCATCTTTTAGTTTCTCTGGGTCAAGATACCTTCTTCCGCTTCTTTTTTTCAAAATCTTAAATTTAAGATTGGCTTTCATAACGACTATGTTGTGATCACTATCTATATCTGCTCCTGGATAACTTCTACAATCCCTAACTTGATTTCTAAATCTTTGCCTAACGAGAATGTAATCTATTTGATATCTCCCTAAGTCTCCTGGCATCTTCCACGTATAGCATCTCCTAACATGATGGTGAAATAGAGTGTTCGCGACCGTTAAGTTATGTTTATCGCAGAACTCTATCAGTCTAACTCCCCTATCGTTCCTATTGCCTAATCCAAAGGGGCCAACTATTCCGCCCTCTCGCCCTGTGCCTACGACTGCATTGAAATCTCCTGTAATTATTAAATTTTCGTGCCCTCTCACAAAATCTAGCACATATTCAATATCACTATAAACTGCCTCTACGGCCTCATCACTGTAGTTAGAAGTGGGCATATATACCTGTATTATTACTGTTTTTACAGGTTTCGAATCTAACCTAACCATAACTACCCTGTCACTTTGCTGTAAGAAATTTTCTACACTCTGTCCTACTTTTTTCCGCATAACAATTCCTACTCCCGAATTTCCTCCTACAGATCCTGTGTGTATTACTCTAAAATCTCCGCTCCAGAAGTCTCCAGCTTCTGGCCATCGCACTTCACTGATACCTACTACGTCTAATGCTAACCTATCCATCTCAATTTTCAAATTCTCTAACTTCCCTACTTGTTTCATGCTTCTAACATTCCACGCTCCGACTCGTGAGATGTTACACTTATCATTTCTGATGACTCCCCCCGAAGCAGTCCCCGCCCGGAGATCCGAATGTGGGACTATTTTACCTCCGGAATATTTTACTCCAGAAGGTGCCATCATCATAAATTAAAGTACGCTGTACTAGGGATAAAATAATGTGGTGGTTTCCCGTTGCCTTCCACATCGCAGTAGTGTGTATCACAGTGCCATACCAACCCTCACGATCTCTGCCACTATGATTACTGAAAGAGCTGCTGCCCCCTTCCAGGGACTTGATTTAGTCTGGCTTCTCAAATAAAAACCCCTCCAATATGGTTAAACCTATGGTTCGGCTCTTTATATCATTGAAGCGCGCAAGCCATCCCACCCGTCCCAGTATTACTAGAACTGCGTCAAGGTACAAGTCCTTTGGGATAGATAAAGATCGACACTGGATTTAAATTGGATAACGACAGGGTGACAGGGTACATGATAAGAGAGGAGACAAACAGAGATAAATTGAGAATCAGGGCAGGGACGAGAACAATGAAATACGAAGAAAAGTTAAGATGGGTGCTGTAACGAGTTAGCCAGGCAGTGTTAGGAAGAGGTACGGAAGAGAGGAAATGAAAGATCGAAATGGGAAGAGAAGCAAGAATATTTTTACCAGGAGAGAGGGTAGACATCAGCAGAAGTGGGGAACTTTAGAACATCAGGATGGAACATAGTGAGAGAGGTAGAGGAGAGAGACAGGCAAATACAAGAACAGGATAAAGAAGAGAAGACGATCAAGATACAACAATAAATACAATGAGATAAGAGCAGAGGGACTGCCAGGATATTAATTTACAAAGAAGCGGAAGGGAGGAGAGGATAATAAGGGTGGCGAGGTTTAGGCTGGGAAATGAGATGAGAACAAAGGAAGAATAGAAACTGTTTGGTTTGTTTGCATACAGCAACCGCATATCATGATTTCACTCTTATTAGAGCTCATCAGTGTGGAGCAGCTATGTACAAACAAACCAAACCAGCATCTATTCTTAAATCCGAGCGGTAAGCGAGAGCCAACTCTTAATATATTACTATTCAAAGTCGAAGAGCAAAAATATAAAAATTCTACCCGGATTTGCTCCAACAACTATTTCCCGGGCAAATACCTCTACATGCATTGAATTTGCTCTGTAATTCAATGCCTGTCGGGGCACTTGCCCGGGAAATAATTGTTGGAGCAAATCCGGGTCGAATATCTATATAATGAGATGGGAGATGGAAGGTATTTGAAAAGCGAAGACAGAAGAATGTGTAGGGTATACGAGGCGGAGGAGACATGGGAACATGTGTTAGAGAGGTGCTGGTGGAGAGAGAACTCCGAAGAAGTGAGAGTGGAGATGATACTGGAGGAAAGCGGAGGGGAGAAGTGGATGGAATTGATACAGAGGGGAAGAAAGGAGATGGAGGGTGAATTACACATGAATGGGAGTTGAGATATGCTGAAATGAATTGTGAGAATAATTTTATTTTACTTTTATTTGTTCCATTTGTTTCTTTATTTTAAATTGTAATCCCAAATGGGAAGCAATAAATTCATTATTTAATATTAGATTTACATATTTCTGAAATTTAGTTGCGCGCGGCCGAGGCAAGATTATTAAAAGACTTTTTCCACCAGCTCCTCATAGACAGATGATAAAGAATAAAAACCCTGTTGCCACTCTCTTCGGTAGCAGTAACCACCACATCGTGAAAGTAAGTATATCGATCGGACGCAGAATACGCGGAAGCATAAATTATGTATATACGGAATCGTGTATATAGAAAAATTCCGCAGCGCCTCGCAGCGGAAATTTTGTGAACTTCATTATACTGATCAATTTTATTATACCGACAATTTGACGTCCATCTGATTTTGTTTCTACAGGCTGCTACCCCTCCCCGCCAACGTTTACTATGGGCAGGCAATCCTGCGTCCGTATATGGACGCAGAATTACGGTGGACGCAGGATTGCATGTAATTGCACAATATAGGGACGCACGATTGTAGGGAGAACAATATATATATATATATATATATATATATATATATATATATATATATATATATATATATATATACCCAAAGTGACGTAGCACTGACGTCACCTGTGTCGTCAACACAAATAACTCTAGGATAGAAACTACCTATATTCAAGCTTTACGCTCATTTCTATACCCTCTATTCTTATTTTAAACATCACAAGTGTACTAGAAGTTGCCATCCTTAATACAGTTTCGGGATAAAACATTTTTGAGAGATGGTCCATACAAAGAGACTAGTAAAAATCCATTGCCAAAATCAGTTCGGCTAAGAAGGCCATGAAAGATTGCACAAACCTTATTGCCCCCCAAAACAAATTCAGGTTAAGTGTGTCTAATCCTGTGGTTCCGAAGATGTACGTCCTTCCTAAGATTCATAAACCGGGTAGATCGGTGAGACCCATCATTTCCGGTATTAACTCGCCAACCTACTTGCTTTCTAAGTGGCTAACGAGGGAATTCAGCGCATTGCCCACATCCCCGGAAAGTTTTTCAGTTGCGAATTCCTTAGAGTTTATTAATAAAATTAAAAATATAGTCCTTGATGAGGGTGAGGTGTTGGTTTCTTTCGATGTTGTGTCGTTGTTTCCAAGTGTACCTATACCTACCACGCTTGCATACTTGGAGGAGCTACTGACTGAGAATGAAGTTGACAAAATTAAAGTGGATGAATATTTAAAATTGACCTCATTATGTATGTCCCAGAATTGTTTTCAAATCAATGGTAAGTTTTTTGAACAGCAGGAAGAGACTGCTATGGGCAATAGTTTATGGCTAATTTGTTCATGAGTAGGTTTGACGTGTTTTTCAAAAGAGATAGTGAGTACTTCCCTCGAGTGTGGTTGCGTTATGTGGATGATGTGTTCACTGTTTTTGATACCAAGAGGAGCAAGATTGATGATTTATTAGATAATTTAAATTCATGTTTTAATAGTGTTAAATTCACCTGTGAAATGGAACAAAATGGTTCAATTCCTTTTTTGGATGTCTTGGTTGTCAGGAACGGTGTCGGCCGCTTGGAATTTGATGTGTATAGGAAGGATAGTAATATCAGTAGGTTTATTGTGAATGATTCGCAACACTCAATACTGCATAAACTTTCGGCTTTGCATTCTCTGGTCAACAGATTGGAGTCATTTCCTCTCTCAACTGTAAGGTATCAAAAAGAGTTAAAGTATATAAAGGATGTTGCGATTCAAAATGGGTACACGACCGTCGTAGCTGATAGATTGGTAAGCAGAATTAGACTCAAAAAGTTTGTTAAGGATTCCACGACTTTCTCCATGTCGCCTATTGAGAATAAGAAATATGCTGAGGTCCCGTATAGTTTAGCACATACCAGAGGCTTGGAATCTATTTTTAAGTCGCAAAATTTATGTTTAGCATACACCACTAAGAATACCATCAAGCAGCTGTTGGGAAATCCCAAGGATAAAGTAGAGGACACGCAGAAGTCGGGAATTTACGAAATAAAGTGTAGTATTTGTGACAAGAGGTATATTGGGCAAACAAGGCGTACAATCGTTACTAGGTTTAAAGAACATTTGCACATTTCAGATATAATAGGATTGAGAAGTCAAGTGTTTCCCAGCATATCTTTGATACCGGTCGTCCTGTACATGAGATGGATCTTCGGCTTATGAAATCGGTATCGGACAATAGTGAGTTAGATGCATATGAGAGTATGTTTATTCGCAAGTATGAAGGTAAACTTATTAATTTAGATTCAGGTCCAATTTCTAATTCCGTATTGTTAGATGTTGTTGATATGTAGACTGGAACCTAGACAGGTGTAAAATTTTGCCAGATATAATAGGATTGAGGAGTCAAGTGTTTCCCAGCATATCTTTGATACCGGTCGTCCTGTACATGAGAGGGATCTTCGGCTTATGAAATCGGTATCGGACAATAGTGAGTTAGATGCATATGAGAGTATGTTTATTCGCAAGTATGAAGGTAAACTTATTAATTTAGATTCAGGTCCAATTTCTAATTCCGTATTGTTAGATGTCGTTGATATGTAGACTGGAACCTAGACAGGTGTAAAATTTAGCCAGTAAAATTGTAAGTGTGTAGGTGTCAAGGTCTTCTTTATTGCAGTTTATTTGCTAGTCCGTATAAGATATGGACCTTAGAGGTTATTTGGTCAAAATTGGATTCATTTCCTTCCTTTTGGTTATTTTAAATCAGTTATTCTGAAGATAGGATGTTTTATCCCAAAACTGCATTAAGGATGGCAACTTCTAGTACACTTGTGGTGTTTAAAATAAGAATAGAGGGTATAGAAATGAGCGTAAAGCTTGAATATAGGTAGTTTTTTTCCTAGAGTGATTTGTGTTGACGTCACAGGTGACGTCAGTGCTACGCCACTTTGGGTATATATAAAGGAGTTTCTCCGGGCGGAGCTCATTCTGGCTCGAGATCTAGCCGAGTGAACTTCGATATTTTCGGAGATGGCGATTTTAGTATACAGGGTGATTCACGGAGACGGTCGGTTAGACGTTTCTCAGAAACGGCTGCGAATTAAAATCTGAAAATTTGCACACAACAGTTATCGGCTTAGACCATTCTAATTAAAATATTTTCAACACCCGACAATTTCCGGTTATACCGGAAACGAGTACCTACTCTCTTATTTTAAATGGAATGCCCACATTTTTATTAGGGATTTAGATTTTTGGTCGAATTTTAAGGCCACTTTATGCAAAACATCACATGTGTAAAGTGCACCCTCTTCGAGATATTAGACGTTAAACATCGTCATTTTTCAAATTTCATCAATTATAACTTGAAAACTTGATAAAGAAAAATGACTTACATGTCCCTATCCTAGTTTTTAATGCTCTATCTAATGGGTCTGGAAAATACTGCTTCCTGATTGGTCAAAAAAATGACAAAAAGCTGCCAATCAGGAAGCAGTATTTTCCAGACCCATTAGATAGAGAATTAAAAACTAAGATAGGGATATGTAAACCATTTTTCTTTATTTCGTACAGTTTCCAAGTTATAATTTATGAAATTTGAAAAAATACGATTTTTAACGTCTAATATCTCGAAGAGGGTCTATTTTACACATGTGATGTTTCGCATAAAGTGACCTTAAAATTCAACCAAAAATCTAAATCCGTAATAAAAATGTGGGCATTCCATTTAAAATAAGAGAGTAGGTAGTCGTTTCCGGTATAACCGGAAGTTGTCGGGCGATGAAAATATTTTAATTAGAATGGTCTAAGCCGATAACTGTTGTGTGCAAATTTTCAGATTTTAATTCGCTGCCGTTTCTGAGAAACATCTAACCGACCGTCTCCGTAAATCACCCTGTATACAGGGTGGCCCGAAATTAGCGTGCAATATTTTGCCAGCGTGTTCTGTGGTCAAAAATAAGACAAAAAGTTCCTATAAGCGTATACCGAAATATGCTTCCCAAGGGAGCTAGAGCTTTCTAAAAGAGAAGGCCTGAAGACATTTTCTTCTAAATATCTTCGAAACAAGTCCAGTTAAAATTATGAAATAATAATAATATCTCTACTCACTCCTACTAACTCTAAGGTTAGCCCCAGAAGCTAACTATATAGCTTGTGCGGGACGGAGGAGGCGGCATATTACTATTGGCCGCAGGTGCGTCAAAATGGAATGTGTAAGTACCAAATGCTGAATCTTTTGCTGTAAACATAATTTTTAAAATTTAACAGGGGCGTAGGTAAGATTTACCCCACCTTTTTTTAGAACATGTCATTTTCATTTTTTCGATAACAATATGAAACTTCAGTTTTTTGCAAAAAAAATGTGTTCCTGTCTAGGAAACGGTGTCTCCTATCAAAGCGAGACAGGAGTACATTTTTCGAGTACAATCGATTCAAAAATTTTGCTGCATGGCCAAAAAATTCCTACAAGAAGTGGAGAACTTTGTTTGTATACTTAAACGAGACAGGAGCACATTATTTTGCAAAAACTTTGAAGTTGCACATTTTTACAGAAAAATTGAAAACTATATGTTCTACAAAAAAGTTGGGGTAAATTTTACCTCCGCCACCCCCAGATTTGAGACGCCCCTGTTAAATTTTAAAAGTTATATTTACAGCAAACGATTCAGCATTTGGTACTGACACATTCCATTAAATTTAATAATTTTAACTTGACTTGTTTCGAAGATATTTAGAAGAAAACGTCCTCAGGTTTTCTTTTTAGAAAGCGAAGCATATTTCGGTATACGCTTATAGGAACTTTTTGTCTTATTTTTGACCACAGAACACGCTGGTAAAATATTGCACGCTAATTTCGGGCCACCTGTATATTATTATTGTATTTGTTATCAGGGGTAGGTATCATCTTTATCATTATTATCATTGTTATCATTATCATTATTATTATTATATAATTTTTTTTCGAACTACTGAAGATGGCAACTTAGTTGCCGAAATACGTATACCTATAGTATTTCAAATTTTGTGTGGTTAAGGGTCTGATTGATTCTTGAATTAATTATTTAACCACAGTCTCTAACATCTTAATCCACAAATAACATTATTATTATTATACCAAATATGTTGCTGGTTATAGAAAACTGCAGACCACTAGTTTCGTCCTTGTGGGACTCGTGAGTGCGGTGCTTTCTGCATTTTATAAGAGTACTTACTCCAACGATTCAGTAAAAATGCGTTTTTCTTTGTCAATTTCTAGAATGCTTTTCTATGCTGTATCCTTTTTAGGTTGATATTGATATTGATGTACTGCTGCCCAACCGAGTAGACGTGTTTTCGGGTCCGCTCACCGCTGTTTATTTTGTGTTTATTTTATGCGTTTCTCAGTAGTAATGGCCGGTGATAAGTTAACTAGAGCGGGTGCCCGATCTATTGAAGATGAGGAGAATATGATACAAAAAGTGGTTGAAAAAATACCGTCTTCGGATGCTCTTATTGATAGTTTGGCGGATAAGATTTGGATGAAGATCTGTGCAAAGGTTGAACATCGAATACAGATCCTTTCTGAGAGGGTTGACCAAGTTCAGCAAGAGTCTCATGAAAAGTTGGAGGATTTGGAGCAATACTCCAGACGCAATAACGTCCGAATATTTGATGTAAAGGAGTCAGCAGTGGAAAATCCCACACAGTGCGTAATTGACATCTGCAAGCAGAAACGAAATCTCGATGTTAGGGAGGAAGATATCGATGTTTGCCACAGACTGAGGGGTAAGGAGAGTGCTACTCGCCCTCTAATTGTACGGTTTTGCAGGAATTCGGTACGGTGGGATGTTTTTAACTCGAAGAAGAAACTCAAAGGCACAGGTATTGTTATTCGCGAAGACCTGACTTTAAGACGTGCACAATTACTTAAAAGTTGTATTAATACATAGATTTACTTACAAAAATGTGTGGTCAACGAATGGACTCATATGTGTAAAAGCTGGAGGTCGGGTCTACAAACTTAAAACACAAAAAGATATGGTTATTGTTAATGAATAGTTGCGATTTACCCTGCGGTGGGCTGACCTTGCCTCGTGCCGGTGTTTTCTTTCGTCCTTTTTCCTTTGGAATAGAGTACGCTATTTTTATTTTTGTTTCAATCGGATTAAGTTTTCTTTTAAATATATATTCTGTTCTCGCTGATGTTTTTATATAAATGTTTTTTTTTGTTTGATTATTGAATACTAAGTCGTATTAAAGGCGCGTTCTCACGGATCGATTTTAGTTGTTCAATTAAACTTGACCAATAAAAGTTGAATATAAATTGACCCACTTTTTGTTCACACGTTTCAATACAAACTGATCGACAGTTTCAGTTAAAACATGGCGTCGAATGCAGTTGTTCGTGTAGAGCTAATTACAGTTTTGTTAAAAGAAGAACTGGAAAGAGTCTTATTGGACTTAAACAAGAAACGCAAGAGACGTCGTTTTTGGGTGAGGCGGTGGATTTTAAGAAGGAATCAATTGGCAGCGTCAGCAATTATGCTTGTGATATAGTTCCAAAAAGTGCAACATCACGCTTTCGGACCACTTAAGAGCCTTGCCTATATTCCGCCATTTTGGAAAATCGTACTTCACGAATTACAGCAAAGATAGTGATTTTATCAAATAAGTATCTTCATAAAATTTTCTCAGAATGATATTTTTTATGCCGGAAAGAGGTTTGCTTTTAGAAAAAATGTTTTTTAAAATTTGTAAAATCTTTAAAATTAAATTTATTTTGATAAAAAATACTTTCCGGCATGTAATGATTTTTTTTATGAATTTTAATATCTTCAGCGGTAATATTCAGTGCAGTAAATTTGAATAAACATTGAATTACTATTTCCGTAAATTGTAAATTGATCGGTGCTGCCCCTTACGGAAACGGCGAAAGCTGGCTCTGCGAGTTGGTTTCAGACTATTGATTGGTGTAACTAGATGTGTCACTAGATTACTAATATACCATTTGTGGTTTGTGTCTCATCTCTCATAGCAACAGATCAGCTAGTTGGATTTGGATTGGAAGAATTTTTATTTTTTCCGTACCTAAGTGAAAAGTAAATTTGACATTTCACGAATATTTTAGTGCAATTACGTATTATGTTGTGACAAATGGGTATTTCCGTTTGACGTGAACTTGTCTTTTGAGATTAATTTTCATAATTCTTGTGATCTAAGTGTAGGTACGGTGTACGGTGTGTGGGTGCAAAATTCAGAAATATGGGCAATAAGGCAAAAACTTCAAAAACTCAATATGCCTCACGGCGTGTGAGTCGTAAAGTGGCACAAAGAAGGTAGTTCGGTGTTTTTATAATTCTGAAAAAAATACCTAAAATACATGTAAATTTTACAGGGCAAATGCGAGAAAGCTTAAAGGCGCTCTTAGAAATTGTGATCTTCAAGATACTACTAAAATACAACCTTGCACTTCAAGTAGTATTCCCTCTGTTATACCAGAAAATTCAGTTACAGGGATGGATGAAATAGCTAGAAATTCTCAACCCGGATACAGTAAATGGTATGTAGTTATAAATTGGAATTGATAAACTGAAATAATACAGGGTCTTTCTTTAAATATTGTTTTGTTTTCATTGTATGTATGTCACTGTTTGCATGAAAATACAAAAAGGATATTCCTTATAGATGAAAACATTTCAATATTTCTAGCCATGTTTTAAAATAAAATATTCACCAAAATCTTTTAGAACAACGTGCAATATTTATACAAATTGTTCTCTAATAAGGCATACGTACTATGAGATCATAAATATGAAAAAATGTTGTTTTAGGCTTGAACCAGAAAATGAAGCTGTTAGTATTAGTAATGCAGTGATGCCTGCGGAGGACTCCGAGAGGCAGTTATTCTGTAGGTAAGCATCGTACCTATACGTAAAGTACAGTTTTGCATTTATGTATTATAATCATTTTATATTGTCGAATAATGTTAAACACAATTTATTGCTATTCAATTGTTTTTGTTGTAGTACTCCTTTACCGGAGAATTTTGTACAAAATAATGATACAAATGAAAGAGACACATTTGGAAATACCTCAATAATCAATGAGTCTATATCAAATGAGGAGATAATTACCATGGGTAAACGGGTTGTGGATATAAGTTTTCTTTTTAAACAAATATTAAACTCAGAGCGACACAGTCCTTTCGATTGCTCATTAGTGAATATGTATGTAATAAAAGAATTAAGGCACGGTTTGGAAGATACATTTATACTGAAATGTAGGATGTGTAGCTTAATCAAAACGTTAAAGCTGAATGAGACAGATGAGGGTACTATGAATCCCAATGCAGCTGAGGTTCTTGGATCTGTATCCACAGGAGTAGGTTATTCTACTTGCGAAGAACTGTTTGCAACCTTAAATATTCCTTTCATGGCTTCGGAAACCTACCAGAGATTTCATACTAGAGTTGCAGATAAAATCCATAAAACTGCATTAAATTTAATGCTAGAAAGTGGTCGTGAGGAGGCAAGATTGGCCATAGAACTTGGTGAGGTTTCTAATGATGGTGTACCGTATATTACCGTAGTTGCCGATGGCGCATGGTGTAAACGATCGTACAATGTTAATTACGATGCAGCTTCTGGTGTTGTAAGAATTTACTTCTGATGACTATTTTATCCTATTGTGTTTATGACAATCTATTCTTTCAGGCCTGTATAATTGGACAAAGAACTAGGCGTATTTTATTCCTAGGTATTCGTAATAAATATTGCTGTGTATGTGCACATTTTGAAAAATTAGACAAAACACAAACTGTTGAGCATGCTTGCTTTAAAAACTGGAAGGGCACCTCCACAAGCATGGAAACAGACATAATAGCTGAAGGTTTTAAGCGAAGCATGAAAATGCACGGACTTCAATATATGTGCTTAGTTGGAGATGGGGACAGCAGTGTTTATAAACGATTATCAGAATTACGCCCCTATGGTAACAAATTGGTCCAAAAAATTGAATGTAGGAACCATCTCTTGAGGAATTTTTCAAGCAAAATCCAAGAAATATGCAGTGAGTAAAATCCTTTGATTTTTACTTTATGCATTTTTTTTCAATTTATCGAACGCAAACGAAGTAATTCAAAGAATTTACTAGTTCCTCCTATGCTGCGGAAACTTGTGACAAATAATGCAATCGGTTGAGAACTGCTGCAAAAATGGCAGCATTGCATAGAATAAATGAAAAGAAAACCCACGAAGAAAAATCAGAGTCTCTTATAAAAGACTTAAAAAATATAGCTTCTCATGTGTTTGGAGAACATAAAATTTGTAAGGACTTGGGGTACTTCAGATGCAACCCAGATAATCATGGACCTCATTATGACCCTGAAATGCAAGATTGTGGTTTATACGACGACATTCAGATATGCGTCAACAGACTTATACTACATGCTTCAAGTTTGATTATGAATATGGACAATAATGAAGCAGAACATTATAACTCGGTTATCTGCAAATTTGTTGGAGGTAAGAGAATTAATTTTTCTCTCAAGGGGTCGTATCAGACTCGATGTGAAGCTGCCTCCATATCTTACAATACATCGGGAGATTATCACCGAATATTACAAAAAGCTTTCACACAAAAAAGTCCCAATGCATACACAAAAAAATATGTTGAGAAAGTGACGAAGAGATTGTTGTTGTATGCAAAGGAAGTGCCTGCCAAAAGAAAACTATTTAATCCTAAGAAGCATAAAAAGATTGCTTTACCGGATGAAGATTATGGACTTACATCGTCAGACGAACCAGATCTTCCCCAAGATATATTTGTTGAAAAGAAAAATGAATTTCTTGCTGCCCTACAGAAGACCAAAGAAGAACTACTTCAAATAGAATATCAAACAAGAGGCCAAAGCGGTAACCCAACTTGGAAACAGGAAAGGATGTTGCGTCTCACAGCCTCAGTATTTGGAGACATATGCAAGATGCGACCCTCTACGTCCTGTGAAAATAGAGTTAAAGACATCTTGTATGGTAAATTTGTGGGAAATGAATCCACTCTATATGGAACAGATCATGAACCCTTAACTATTCAATCGCTAGAAGAATACCTGGGAAGGAAAATCTTGCCGTGTGGACTATTTATTGATCCAGAAAATTTTTATTTAGGTGCGAGTCCTGATGGTTTGCTAGGAGAAAATGCTATTGTTGAAGTGAAGTGTCCAGCAAACATTAAAAATATAACTCCCGCAGAGGGAATTGATCAAAAATTAGTTACATTTGCTACTCTCGCGGATACAGGTGAACTCCGCTTGAAACAAAGTCATAAGTACTTCTATCAAATTCAAGGGCAATTACAGGTTACAAAAAGAAAAGTATGTTACTTTGCAGTGTGGTCTCCATTGGGCATATTGGTAGAAAAAGTAAAATATTAGTTTTGCATATTTTTTAAATATAAACTCGACCGTCTCTTTCAGATTAAAAGAAATTAACAATTTTGAAATGATTATATGAAAGTACCTGTGCGATTTTAAATAACGTGCCTAGGGATTTTCTGTTTTTTTTTTAGGTTATCGCAAGTTTGTATTTTTAGTTGGTTGGTATGCCGTCTGACACCGCCAGACGACAGACAAAATTATGTTGTTGCAAGCGATATACTCGTTTGTCGTCTCTGATAAGTTTTCCTCTTATTATTAAGAGTTCTGTTCTTTAGTTGGATGATTCCAAGTAAATTTGTTATATTAAATGTGTTTATGTGTTCAGTTAATAACTATAAGTGTGTTACTTAAATTAGTTGTTCCAAAAAGCATATTTTTCATTGCCCAAATCGGGCTGGTCCACTTCGAAGGTTTTCAACAAATATTCGACGTCAACGAAACAAAGGAATAAATAAGCTTGGTTTCCTACATGGTCCTAACGTTCCGGATCAAGCCAACCAGTGGAATTCGTCGAAAATTAGAAAAATTATATGGTGTTGGGAAAGAAAGCAGCTACGAAGTTACTGGGTCCGCTGTTCACAAGCCTGCAGTTAGTATCCAGGTTCTTGCTTCCTGGTCGTTAAACAAAGAAAGGTATATAGTGCAGTGCGACTGGCGGTGCGTCAAAGTGAGTAGATTATATCTTCCTTCTTTCGCAAACAAGAGATGGTTTTGTTTTGCTTTATCTGCCAAAAGTTGTAAAATAAAAATCGTTACCATCTTAATGTTTAATAGTTTTATAACGATTGTAGATACTTAAACATAATTATTGTATTGTGTTCTGCATTTAAATTCTCCTCATTTACTTGAATATAGTTCAGAATTATTGAAAGTTATGCCTTGCAAAATTTATTAGGTTGTGAATATAGTCATTTCCAACAATTATAAAGCAATATTTTTACCTTCTGTAAACAAACAATAGTACAGTTGTTTCGTTGTTTGTAGTGGAGTTGTATTTTCTTATTTAATTATTATTTGAAATGGCTACAAAAGTGCCAGACGATTTATTAAATAAAAGAAAATATTATAAAGGTAGGATTACACATATTGCCAATTTGTTAGGTGACGTTGAGTCGAGCACTAACGCTGCTGATTTACAAAGTTCACTGGATAGACTTAATGATATTTTTGCGAAATTTGAGGAAATTCAGATAGAATTAGAAATTCTTGATGAAGGCAAATATAAAGCTGAAGGTCTTTCAATCGAGGATAAATGTTTAGATCTAGTAAAAAGTATTAGACGCAATCTTGTGAGGTTAAAAAGAGTAGAAAATGGGAATGGTAGGGGGGAGAATGCTACGCAAATTGATTCGAATAGTTATCTTTCTCTTCCAAAAATTAATCTACCGATTTTTTCCGGAGATTATAGCAGTTGGCTCAATTTCAAAGATATTTATACGAATTTAATTCATGAAAATAAAGAATTGAGTAAGGTTAGGAAATTTTACTACCTAAAGGGTGCTTTAAAAGGGGACGCCGCATTATTATTAACAAATATTGAATGTTCTGAAGCTAATTACGAAGAAGCTTGGAGCACACTAATTGAGCGGTATGATAATAAAACGTTGATAGCAAATAGTCATTTAAATGCGATCTTTGAGCTACCAAAGGTAACCAAAAGTTCCGGGATAAGCTTGAGAGCTATGCTAAATTTGTTTGCACAACATTACAATTCTCTAAAAGCGCTTAACTTGCCAAACTTATTCGATAGTTTCCTAATATTTTTCATTTCTCAAAAATTAGATTTTGATACTCGTAAGGAGTTTGAACTTCAGCGGGAAGCTGAAGAATTTCCTACGATTAAAGAATTCCTTGATTATCTAAATACTAAATAAACGATGTCAAGCTTGGGAAATATTGCACCATAGTGAAACCATAAATAGCGCTCGAAATAGCTGTAAGACGGATAGGAAAAGTTTTGCGTGTAACACGACGGAATTAGCCAACAACACTTCAAATTGTCCGATGTGCAACGGTAAACATCGTCTTTCCAAATGTGGAAAGTTTTACAAATTGCCCGTGGGTGAAAAGCGCAAGTTGGTCGAGGGCAAAGGGCTGTGTTTCCTTTGTCTAGGTACGGGACACATATATTCGGCTTGCTCTGCTACTCTATGCAGTAAATGCAATCAGAGACATCATAAAATGTTGCATGCTAGTTATGTAAGCAATCGCGGCGGCGATTCTGGGCAGGTTTCGCAGAATGCCCCAAGTACAAATGCTAGTGAAAATGACACTAGCTCGGCTAGCGCAAGCGTTGCGGCAAATGGGGCATGTTCTTGCTCCACTGGGGAAGTGGCGCAGGATCCGATCCCTCAATTTGGCGGGGATTTAAATTTAGTGCTTCTTTGCACTGCTGTGGTAAATGTTGTAGACGGAAACGGTCATAGGCATGCTTGTCGGGCATTGCTAGATAGCGCTAGTGAGCGTAATTTCATAACTTCCAACTTCGCGGAAAAACTAAAAATGACGGGTACCCAATCTAATTGGTTAGTTTCTGGGGTTGGTGGCGCGACTTCTCAGGTAGAGAGGTTGTTATCGTTAACGGTTGAATCCAGAGTTGGCGATTTCTGTTTCAAAACTGATTTTGGTGTCCTGAAGCACATTACTGGTGACCTTCCAAAAGTCAGTTTCACTAATAAATTATTGAGGTGGCCTAATTTTGTTAAACTAGCGGATCCTCAATTTAACATTCGCGGGGAAATTGATATGCTCATAGGAGCCGAAGTGTACTATTCACTATTCCAATCAGGCAAAATTGAGTTGGGATTTAATAAACCTATACTACACAATACTCGTTTAGGATGGGTATTTGGCGGTATTTTGAGAGGTAATGCGAGTAGGTCAGAAAGTTCCGTCTGTAATACTGTTTCTGTTTCTTCACACGATGAAGATGCGTTGGATTTAATCGCGAATTTTTGGCGTTTAGAAGAATATTCGTCAAAAAACTTCTTCTCCGCCGATGAAATGCTCTGTGAAAAGTTATACCTTGACTCGGTGTCAAGGGATGCGGATGGTAGATATGAGGTGGATTTACCCATCATTGAGGAAAAACTGTCCAGTTTAGGCGATTCATACCCATATGCGATGAGATGCTTTTTAAGCTTAGAAAAGAAATTTAAAAATAATGTGCAGTTTTTTGAGCGCTACAAAAAATTCATCCAAAAATTCCTAGATCTTGGTCATGCGCACGAAGTCAATCGCGCTTCCACTTCAAATGAGCTTGCTCAGCCGTTGGAGTATTATATGCCTCACCACGCAGTCATTCGTGAGGATAAGTCGTCGACCAAGTTGAGGGTCGTATTTAACGCGTCTCCGCCGTCGAGCACAGGTGTCTCGCTAAATGACATTTCGCTGGTAGGGCCGGTAGTTCAGCCTGACTTGTTTTCGGTTTTGATCCGATTTCGCAGTTATGAGTATGCCCTTATAACTGATATTACGATGATGTACCGGATGATAAAGATAAAAAAAGGTATCAATCTTTACAAAGAATTTTATGGCGAAATTCCCCCGGTGAAGAAATCAAATGTTTGCAGTTGACTCGAGTCACGTACGGAACTGCACCCGCTAGTTATCTAGCTACGCGTAGTTTGATGCAGTTAGTGAAAGATGAAGGTGTTGATCATCCATTGGCTTGTCGCGCTCTGACAGCTAATACTTACATGGACGATATTATGACCGGCGCGTCCGATTATTCTTCAGCAGTACGTCTGCGCGAAGAACTAATTACGTTACTCAATAAGGGTAAATTTACCTTACATAAGTGGTATTCAAATAAAGCATCGTTACTTCGGGATATCCCCGAAGAGAAGCGCGAGCAATGCAGTTTTACTCTCAAAGATGGCACCACTTCATTGAAGGCTCTTGGAATGATGTGGGATCCAAAAAAAGATGTATTTATAATGTCCTACTCGAAAGGGAACGAGACGGAGCAAAATTCAAAGCGAGAGATTTTAGCTGAAATTTCAAAAATATTTGACCCGCTGGGGATCATTGCTCCAGTGTGCATTATTGGTAAGTTGATAATGCAAATGATATGGAAAGAGAATATAGGTTGGGATTCGGTGGTTCCAGATTCCATTCTTGAAGTTTGGTCTTCGTTTAAACATAACATGAAGTACATCGAGAATATTTCTGTTCCACGTTTGGTATTAGGAAGAAATGCTATAAGTTTTCAGTTGCATGGGTTTGCCGACAGCTCCTTGAAGTCGTACGGTTGTGCAATTTACCTACGATCCAGAGATTGTAGTGATAATTATTCAGTGCGGTTGATCTGTTCCAAATCAAGAGTAGCACCGATCAAAACTGTTACGTTGCCTCGATTGGAATTATGCGCCGCATTACTCTTAGCGCGTTTCATGTCTTCCGTTCAAAGGTCATTTCCCATAGCAGTTGAAAGATGTTTTTATTGGACCGACTCCATGATAACTATTGGTTGGATTAAATCTGACGCAAGTAGATGGAATATGTTCGTCTCTAACCGGGTGGCCGAAATACAAGAATTATCCTCAAAGGAAAATTGGTTTCATGTAAGATCAGCCGAAAATCCCGCCGATATTGTCTCCAGAGGCATGGAGCCTCAGTTATTGAAAGATTCAGTTCTGTGGTTTAATGGCCCTGAATTCCTGATGCAGGATGATCAGAGATGGAGTTCTGTTGAAATGAATGAGTTTAGTAAATTACCTGAAGCAAAAGTTGTGTCAAATGCGGCCAGAGCTCAAGTTAAAAAGGCTAACGAGCTTTACATATTTTTTGAAAGAATTTCTTCGTTTCCTAAATTATTGCGCGTCGTGGCTTTTGTCTTAAGATTTACCTCTAATTGTCGCAATAAGATTAAGAGAAAGGGTAACATAACTTCCGAAGAGCTTAATTTGGCGTTAGTCGTAATAGTACGCTTAGTGCAGCAGGTGCATTTTCAAAATGAAATAAAAATTGTTAGTAAAAATGCAATTTCCCGCGAGGAATTTGGCAAGTCAAAATTAAGGTTTTTGTCTCCATTTGTCGATGGAGAGAAACTTTTAAGAGTGGGTGGACGACTCAAACACGCCACTCATATTTCTGAAGCGCAGAGGCATCCTTTAATAATGCCATACTGTTCTCACATAACGGAATTAATTATCCGCCATGAACATGAAAGATTGTTGCATGCCGGTGCACAATCCACACTAGCGTCGTTGAGACAGAAATTTTGGATTCTTAATGGGCGTAATGCAGTGAGATTTATGATTCATAAATGTAATCGTTGTTTTAGGTATAACGCGTCTCCGTTTAGTCAAATAATGTCAGATTTGCCTAGAGTTCGAATCACTCCTGCCAGACCTTTTTTATCAGTGGGTTTGGATTACGCAGGCCCAATAGCCATGAAACAATCTCGATTGCGTAAATCAGTTGTGACCAAAGGTTATATTTGCCTGTTTATATGCATGTCGACAAAAGCTATCCATGCTGAACTTGTGTCTGACATGACTACGCAAACTTTCCTCTCTGCGTTTAAAAGATTTATTTCGCGGCGCGGAAAAGTATTAAAAGTCTACAGTGATAACGGCACCACGTTTAAAGGTGCAAACCATGAGTTACATTCATTACATAAAATGTTTCGCGTTGAGGACAGCGCATCGTTAGTGCGAGACTCCATGTCATTGGAAGGAGTCGACTGGAATTACATTCCTAGTTATTCGCCACATTGGGGCGGACTATGGGAAAATGGTGTCAAGTTGGTTAAACACCATTTGACCAGAATCATGGGTAATACCCATTTAACTTATGAGGAGCTTAACACTCTGCTAATTCAGATTGAAGGGATTGTCAATTCCAGGCCTCTCATAGCTTTATCTAGCGATCCAAATGATTATAATGTTCTCACGCCCGCACATTTTTTAATAAATGATACATTAGTTGCGTTACCTGACAAGGCCGATTTAACGGAGTTACCCATCAACAGGTTGCGCGCTTGGGAACAAGTTGCTAAGTTAACGCAACATTTTTGGCTACGCTGGAATAGCGAGTACTTGACTTCTTTACAAAATAGAAGTAAGTGGCTTTATGATCAGCCGAACATTAAGGTAGGAGATCTTGTTTTGGTTAAGGAAAATAACATACCGCCTGCTCAGTGGTGTTTGGCTAGGATCTCGGAAATATTTCCTGGAAAAGACAATCGTGTCCGTGCGGTTTCTGTAAAGACTAAATCCGAGAACGTATATTCCCGTCCTATAACGAAGTTGTGCCTACTGCCCAGCCAGTAAACTTAACCTATTGGTTGAAACCGGGGTTTCAACGGGGGGGGTGTGTGCGATTTTAAATAACGTGCCTAGGGATTTTCTGTTTTTTTTTAGGTTATCGTAAGTTTGTATTTTTAGTTGGTTGGTATGCCGTTTGACACCGCCAGACGACAGACAAAATTATGTTGTTGCAAGCGATATACTCGTTTGTCGTCTCTGATAAGTTTTCCTCTTATTATTAAGAGTTCTGTTCTTTAGTTGGATGATTCCAAGTAAATTTGTTATATTAAATGTGTTTATGTGTTCAGTTAATAACTATAAGTGTGTTAATTAAATTAGTTGTTCCAAAAAGCATATTTTTCATTGCCCAAATCGGGCTGGTCCACTTCGAAGGTTTTCAACAAATATTCGACGTCAACGAAGCAAAGGAATAAATAAGCTTGGTTTCCTACAGTACCACTGCAAGTTTTTTATGAAGTATGTCTTTTACCAGAACTGGTTGATCCACGATACCCAAGGGGCTTAAAAATTAGGAATCCTCCAAGAAAATAAATTTGAAATAATGTATTGTTTTAGTTTGGCATTTGTTAGAATATTTTTTAATCATCTTTGTTTTATTTTGCCTCTTATTATTAATTAAAGAACTTTGGAAAAATCCAAGTAGCTTTACACTGGATTCTAAAACTAAATAGTTGCAAAGAACATATAATATATTATGTTCTTTGCTAGTTGTTACAAAAATACTAGAGAAAGGTTACTGCTTTTTGTAACATAAATTTAAACTAATGTTAAAACTTTTAAAATTATCGCAAATACAACAGATTTCGTACATTTTTGAGAAATAAATAATTTTTATTGTCCAAAACAGTAAACATAATTTTAGATTTTGGTATTTTCGATCAGAAGAAATTTCATTCAAAAAACATGTTAGATCTCTACAAAAAGGAATCTGTTTTTAAACTAAAAAAGATTTGTTTTGTAAATTTGTAGTGTTTCTAATCAGAGTAGAAATCTTTCATTTTTCTTTAGATAAATTTAAGAAACCTGTTCAAACATACTTTCAGATTTTGGTACTTCCTACCAGAGGAGAAATCTGCCATATTTCAGAAAACGTGTTGATCTCTACAAAAAGGAATCTGTTTTTAAACCCTAAAATTACATTATAATAAAGAGTAAAGTTTCTAGACAGCAGAAATCTCATTTTTCTTTAGATAAATTTCAGAAACCTGTTGCATCTTTACAAGTAAGTAAACATCTTTTTTCGACTATAGAAATTTATTATATAACAATACAGATGGCATTAAAACGCGTTGTCTGTTGCAAACAGCTGTTTGATCACTATGAAATTATTCAAGTCAGGTCAATTATATTTAAATTGTCACATTGCTAATATATATTTATTGTTATGTAATTTGCCTATACACTGTCCAACCTTATTTTGTGCATTCAAATTTTGCCGCGAAACCCACGAGAAATCTAGAACCCACAAATACCTCTATAATAAGCTGTCTAAATTCTTAGCAGTGACGAAAACCGTCGACGCGCCGGTGCTGACACGTTGAGTCATTACCAGACAACTACAGTCGCACGCTGCTACCCAAATGTTTAGTCCCGTATCTCGGCTAATCGCCGCTGAGCCCTACCGTCCGATGTCTAGGATATCCCGCTCATATGCACGACAGAGACAAAATATCGTATTGTTACCCGTGTTTGAACCGGGCGTCACTTAGTGAAACCATGGGCATCTGCTTACTATGGTGACGGAAGGGGATTGCTTGTTTACGTTCCTAAAAGTCACGTGCTAGCCAGCGCTCTTAAGACTCATTTTGAAATACCTGCACTACTTAATTACTTAATAACTAGCTTCCTGGCGAAATTGAAAGCAAATTGCCCTGTACTAAGTTCTTACGCTTCAAGCACGTTTCAACTTGATAAGCGATTTGACGATGATTCATTTCTTGAACGATAAAGTTGGAATGGGGCTAACTTTTGTTGATCCACTAAAAACTTGATCAACTGAGTTGAAACAAAGGTTCTCGCACTAATTGTCGTTCAACTTTTATTGATCAAGTTTAGTTGAACAACTAAAATCGATCCGTGAGAACGGGCCTTAACTATGATTGGAGATGTGATGATTTTTACCTACTTTATTTTATTTTATTTTGTTTTAGATTTTTGAATGAATTACTTGTCTGTCGCTCATCTTAATATACGGTCATTGTTACCTAAACTCAGTTTAATTAAGAACTTAATTTTTCGAGGAAAGTATGATGTCCTTGCTCTTGGCGAGACATGGCTCTCATCACAAATTTCGAATCAGTTAATTGAAGTAGATGGCTATCATATAGTGAGGAGAGACCGTAGTTGAGGGGTGGGGGTGTTGCACTTTATATTTCTGATAAGTTTAGCTATAGCATTGTCTACGACGGTGGTGCAAGTGAGCAGCTTTGGGTGTTTGTATCGTGTGGAAGTAATAGAGTAGTTTTTGGGGTTGCGTATAGGTCACCAAATACAGAGAATGAATGGTTTTCTTGCACTGTTTGACGAAGCACTTTCATATTGTTTAACTATATCGGACTATGTATGTTGTTCGGGTGACTTTAATGTCGACCTCTTGAAGTTGGATCGTGCATTCTGCAGTCTTACATCGATGACGTGGGCTTTGAGCAACTAATTGATCAGCCAACGAGGATATCTCTTAATTCTCTGTCACTTCTCGACCTCACAGTTAAATCTAAATCATTAAATGTTATACGGTCTGGGGTTGATAGTTTAGATATATCTGACCATGAACTTATATACTGTGATGTTTCTCTGAACTCAACAAAATTTAAACAGCATTTTACCACTTATCGAGATTACAGACACTTTGATGTGAACAGTTTCATTAAGGATTTGCGGAGTTCTCCATTGCATCGTATTTTCAGGGCCGGGAGTGTTGATGATAAGGTGGAAATCTTGAATGCAACTGTTCTAAATTTGTTCAATTATCATGCGCCTGTTCGAACTGTATTTGTTACTAGATTATTATAAGCAGTTGCGAAACTTTACAGAGGTAGCGATCCGTAGTGAGAATAGGGTATACTTTGGATACAGTGTTGCCAGTAGAAATTCTAAGCAAATATGGAGTGACCTTAAGCTTCTTGACGTTGATGAGAGCGGGCGGAGGGTTCCTTTGCCGCAACATTTGAATGATGCAGGTAGAATTAATGATTATTTTTTAGATAGCATTCCTGATTTACAGTCTTCAGTTTGTGCGACATTGGGTCAGTTTTATAGCAGTCGGACTTGCAGCGGTGTGATGGGGAAGTTTGGGTTTTCTCTTGTTGGTGTTGATGATGTCATTGAAGCTATTGATTCCATCACTAGTTCTGCCGTGGGGGTGGATGGTCTTAGTGTTTTGATGCTGAAGTACTCCTCACCATACATCGCTCACTTTATAACACATATAATTAATAGTTGCATTCTTGAGGGCAAAGTACCTGCATTATGGAAGATATCGAGGATTGTTCCAGTGCCGAAAATCTCTAGACCTTTAGAATTTAAAGACCTCAGGCCGGTTAGCATTCTGCCATGCATTTCTAAAGTATTTGAAAAAAATATTTGGAAGCAGTTAAATGATCACGTCTCTGCTAATAAATCTTGCCGGAAAATCAATCAGGGTTCCGTAGAGGTCATAGTTGCACTACTGCTCTTCTGCGCATTACTGACGATATCCTTAAGACGACTGACAGTGGCAACCTAACACTTTTGGTCTTATTGGATTATAGCAAAGCATTTGACACTTTGGATCATCAACTGCTGTTTTCGATTTTACATTTTATTGGCTTGAACTCTGAGGCGGTTACTTTATTTAAAAGTTATTTTGAGAATCGCATGCAGTTGGTGAGTTCTGGTGGGAGTAGTTCGTCTGCGAGAATGGTGTTACGGGGTGTGCCCCAGGGTTCTATTCTGGGACCGCTATTGTTTTCAATTTATACCAGCCAGTTTCATAAGTATATTAGTTCCTGTGAGTCACATATGTACGCGGATGATACACAAATATATTTGTCTTTTGCCAAAGATAATCTTGACGGCGTTGTTGTTCAAGTTAATCGGGATCTTGGGAGTATTTCCAGTGCGTCCCAACAACATGGGCTGCTTTTGAATCCTTCTAAGACAAAGGCTGTTTTATTTGGTAACAGATGCCATTTAAACGGCATGGATATGAATTCTGTGAAAGTAAAAATTAATAATGATGTTATTCCTCTGGTGGAGGAAGTTGTAAATCTCGGTGTTGTGATGGACAACTCTTTTCGTTACATACGGCAGGTATCCAAATCTATCCAACGCACCATAGTTAACTTAAAGCTCTTATATCCACATAGGCGATACTTGCAGAATTCGGTCAAACTCATGTTGTATCTTGTGCCTTCCCATTTTCAGTTCTGTGCCCCGTTGATCGCACCCTGTCTGGACGTATTTAATGCAGGGAGAATACGGAGAGTTCAGAACTCGTGTCTGAGATTTATTTACGGAATTCGAAAATTTCATCGGGATGGTTGAATATGCGAAATCGGTTTAGGGTGCAGTCGAAGCCGAACGATAAATCAAGCCGGAACGTAGCGGCCGTGACGTATTAATCGTGGCCCACTCTGTACGGACGGTCGGTGTTCGTGGCGTGGAAATAATGCTAGTTTACCAAAATATTCAAGAACAACAACTGGACTTTTGAAATTTTTATTAAGAGAATATCTAATTAAATATACCTGAACGGTATAATACCATATTTTCCTAGTTTGAACAAACGTTTAACATTAAAAACCTACAGAACTTAAACTCAATATGTATTTAATAATATTAAATGAGCCGCATTCCGCATGAAGAATAAAACTAAAAAATATAGTAGAAAACATTGTCGGAAACAAGTCTTAACAAAATAAAATACACCCGCTAACAAAATGTTTACCGATGAAAGAAGATAAATGGGAGAACTACTTACTGGTAATTTTTTTAATTTTCTTTTTTCTTTCTTCATTAACTCACATTTCATTGGAGGTAGGTTACATATGAATAATTATTTAATAAAATATTGCATGAATTTTGCAATGTATAATGGTTATATGGTTATGTGAGGGGAAATGCAATTTGTTTGTACGCCTACACGGCTCAGTGCGGCTAGCGCGCACAGATTATGTGTTTATTAACACGCTGTAACTTTTTTCAGTAACAACATTAATGTTTCGTTTCTTCACTAAAAATAATTTCGAGCCTTTGTTCGTATTTGGTCTCGCATATGCATATGCTAATTCCGAAAAATAAGATTACTTATCCAGTACGTGAAAAATACATTACACAAATTTGTGGTCTAGCAAGAAAAAAAAATGTTTTCGTAACATTGGAAAGTTTTAGAGGTAACGTGAGTACACTGTGGTGATCAGCACACTTCAATGTATATCGCATGAAAAAAACAGATCTCTCACTCTTTTAGTTGCTGAAATAAAACAAGGAAAGTATTAAAAATGGTCGAAAATTGATTTAGGAAAATTCGATTTTTCGGTATTTTCGCAATTCCCGATATTTTTGCGACCTCAAAATTCGAATCCGCAGGTCATTTTACATAAGAATCAGCTTCATTTTCTGTGCGTGTTCGAGTTGTAAGAGGTTGTCGAATTAGAGCACCTTGCTCCCCGACTAAGCGATCCGTCCACGGCTGTGACGTCACAACGATGCTCCACGCGCTACATTCTGGCTTGTACTATCGTTCGGCTTCGGTGCAGTCTGCCTGCTTGTACCATAAAATAATTCATAATAAATCACCACCATACCTTTTTAATAAAATCAAATTTCGAACAGACGTGCACAATATTAACATTAGAAATAAGGGACTTATCACCCCACCTCAGCATAAAACTGCTATATATGAGAGGTCTTTTTCTTATAACATATTAAAACTGTATAACGGCTTGCCGGATTTCCTCAAAAAATTATCGTGCAACTCCTTTAGATTGTCAATATATCGATACATCTTTAGTCAGCAATTAGAGGGCATAACTTGGGTATAAGAAATGATCTTGTTATACAATATTAGTTTTTGTTTTGTTCAAAATTAGTTGTTGTTTTCTTTTCATCAGTGAGGGCGGGTAGTACTGTTACATGTGATTAGGGACTTACATGTATTAAGATGTAAGAGACTGTGGTTAAATAATCAATTGAGTTGTCCATTTCCAAAACTCGTTTTGTCACTTTTATCAAATTTTAAGCAAATCGAAAAAAACGCCGGATAAGTTTATTTTTGCTTAAAAACATTTCAAATTCTCGGGAGTTATTTCTTATGTAACTAATTTTGGTTGTTGATAAGAATTTTGGTTAGAATTCCTGTGGTTTTTGAGAAAATTCAGAGAAAAGAAATGATAAGATCAGTTTTGGAACTGTACCAGAAATAAGATAAGTTTTGGAAATGTACGTTCAATATTAAATTAGTTTTGAAACTGTTTTTCTGGGAAATACAGATTATCTGCAATAAAGACAAAGCACTGCAAAAAAATAAGTTAGAAAAGCAAACAAGAAAATAACTTTAGTTAATATTGCAAAATAAAATGAAGCGAAAATTCCTTCGAAGAAAGCTCATTTCTTAACTTTCTTCTTCCCTTGCCTAATCCTACTTCCACTGCCCCAATGCTCTCATCTGCTTTTTCACTATCTTCTAAATTCATTTTTCTACACCAATGGAACTAATTGTTAAACTACAGAAGTCACTAATTTAATAAGAATTAAAATTTACTCAAAGATAAAAACAGCACACACAATCTTTTTAGGTTATTAACAATGTTTTTCACTTTACTCCCCTTCTATTTTTAAAACAGTAATAACAATATTTTGTGCTTTGTGTATATGTCACGATAAAATTAGAACATTTTTGGAACTGTATGATAACGTTACTTACTATAAATGTCGATAAGATGAGTTTTGGAACTATACGAAAATAAATAAGTTTTGGGCCTGTAAAGCTAAAACATAAGACGAGTTTTGGAACTGTACCTTACTTTAGCACGTTATTTTAAATAGCAAAACATCAGTTTTGGACTTGGTTCTTATGATATATCGATAGATTTCAGCGTATACTACCGTTTGGTACTGCCAACTCAAAAATGACAAAATAGTGAGAAGGCGAGTTTTGGAAATGGACAACTCAATTCAAGAATCAATTTATTGTACCCCTAACCACATAAATTTTGAAATACTATATACGCATTTCGGCAGCTAAGCTGCCATCTTCAGTAGCAGGGAAAAACCTATAGTAATAAAAATAGCAATAACAACATAATGCAAAAAAAAAACAATTATATACCGGGTGACCACGAGATCAGGCTCACCCCTATAACATTTTTGTTTTTCAAGATATTAATTTGAAATTTGGGACAGTTAAATGGTATGTAAATCTGTATTATTTGCAACAGTAAAAATTTTCCTGGCACTTCCGGTTTCACCGGAAATGAACCCACGTTCGAATTTTTAAATGGAACAGCCTGTATATTTTCATATTTTTTGAACCATAGTGTCATTCTAGATACGGTAGGGCCACTTTGGGATAAAAACATTACCATAAAAAATTTTTGGACGCAAAATAAATCTAGCATCTAGACATCCATGACTAAAAGGAAAACATTAAGTCGGGGTCCTAAACTAGTGTAAAAACAAAATCGTCAAATTAGGACAAGTAGTTTTTCTGTTATAGCCATTTAAAAATCTAAGACACAGTTTTTCGGGTATAAGTCAATTTTCTTAAATAGAACCATGATGGCTCATCGCGATATTTCGATAGAGCTATTTTTTACGAACCATTTGATACCAAACACGATATCTTTCATTCAAAAATACTAGGAGACATATTTTTCTTTGCATTTACTAAATAGTAAAGTAAAGTCAGCACCTGGGTACCCTAAGTTGGCTTAGAAATAAAGTACAGGAACAAAGGAATTAAAATTCCTTGACAGTAACTGGAATTCATTTGTTCATTTGCTTATTGTACCCAGTTTTAGTAATATTTGTGAAACGTCGATAACATTTTTTACATAGTGTTTCATTTGCCATAAATTTCACAAATATTACTAAAATTATGAAAAAAATGGCACAAATAATTATACAATTTATTGTACCCAGGTACCTACCTTATTTTATACTAATGCACAATAATAATTATTATAATCTGTTGTATTCATAATAAATTTTAGATAAAGCAGGGAAGAATGCTACGTTTACTGTTGTTAATAAATGTTCGAGTAAATGTGTTAGTTTTCACTTGTTTTACTATTTAGCAGATACAAAAAAAAGATATCTCCGAGTATTTTTGAATTAAAGATATCTTATTTGATATCAAATGGTTCGTAAGAAATAGCTCTATCGAAATATCTCGATGAGCCATCATGGTTCCATTTAAAAAAATTGACTTATACCCGAAAAACTGTGTCTTAGATTTTTAAATGGCTATAACAGAAAAACTACTTGACCTAATTTGATGATTTTGTTTTTACACTAATTTAGGACCCCGACTTAATGGTTTTCTTTCAGTCATGGATGTCTAGATGCAAGATTTAATCTGCGTCAAAAAATTGTTTACGGTAATGCTTTTACTCAAAAGTGGCACTACCGCATCTAGAATGACACGATGGTTCCAGAAATGTGAAAATATACAGGCTGTTCCATTTAAAAATTTCGGAAGTTGGTTCATTTCCGGTGAAACCGGAAGTGCCAGAAAAATTTTAATTGTTCCAAATAATACAGATTTACATGTCATTTAACTGTCGCAAATTTCAAATTAATATCTTGAAAAACAAAAATGTTATAGGGGTGAGCCTGATCTCGTGGTCACCCGGTATATGACAATAATAATAACAACAATGCGAGAGCATTTTCCTCATCACAGAGATGGAGTAGCTATCAAAGCATTTGTCGAATTATGAAGAAGGGCGGTTAAGAGAAGAATTCAGAAAAAAATAAAGTAAACAAGCACTTTCAAGGAAAAGTAAATAATACAGATGGTGATGACGATAAATTAATAAAGAAGACTAAGAAGGTTGCGCCAATAAGACAAATAGAAATTGGTTGACTGTGCAGTTTAAAAGGTGGGAAATTTATTCACGTCAGAACAAAACAAGGTGGTACAAGAAAAATTAACATCTCAAAAGATGCTAGAAGTAATGATATCATGAATCGGGCAAAGGGACTATTTTTCCAAATGGCCAATCTTCAAAAGGTCACATGGATAATTTGATTTTGAGTTACGAGACTTTAAGAAAAATATAATAGAAGATGACTACACTGTTGAAGAAATCTGCCAGCAAACGCAGCTGTCCAGATTACGATTTCACTTGTCAACTCAAGAAAGAGTTCAGATTGTAAATATCATTGATATCACTAATACTGTGAATACTGAAGCGCAGATATGTTCGGCACCTCGACCTCTTCATGGCGTAAGAGAATATCTTTCTAATGTTGGGATGGGATTGGGAGTAGAATAGTAGAATTAGAAGCAGAGAAAAGTTTTTATTATGATATGGATGAGGAACCAGTAAAGCAGACTGTCAGTACTACAGGAAATAACAGTTTCTCTACTAATGTAACACATAATAACAAATGCTGTGTCTAGCTCCGTATATTTTCGGCCAAATAGTTTTAATGTTGAAAATTTCAATAATATAATAATAATAATAATAATAAATTTATTCAGTCATCTCAAAAACATATCATCAAACATAAATAATTATAAGACCACCTGACTGAAATGGATGGTATTCGGTTTGTGATTGTATAAATACAATCACAAATTCGGTCTTCCATACCACCCAGAACTTAACCTAAACCTAAAACTAACAGTATGTAGTAGTGCTAAGTTAAAAAAATTGTTAGTATATCAAATACACACCAAAATAAACAAGAAATTAAATTTTTGAACGTAATTAGAAATGTGTTATCTGAAAGTAAGGATTTAAGTTTACGCACAAACGCGGAACAGCTATTACAATCTCTCAAAAGTGAAAAAAGCAGATTAGCAACCTTGGCCATGACATAAGTGAAAAATCTCTGAAGCATTGAGGTAGCATAAGATGGTATGGTGATGAGATTTAGACGTCGGATATTAAGACTGTGAACCTGGCATCTAAAGCTGATTTTAGAAAATAAATAAGAAGGAGTGTGAGTATTGATAATTTTGAAGAAAAGGCCAGCACTATGTAGAAATCTACGTCTGCAGACAGGCAGCCAGTTCAACTCAGATAACTTTGCAGACACCGAATGACGCCCACGTAACCCATATATGAGACGTATGCACATGTTTTGAATTTTTTGTAATCTATTGCTATTATATTTGGTCAGGCACGGCCCGTATACAACGTCACAGTAGTCGAGATGTGATAATACCAACGATTGACATAACATGGTTTTGGATCGCAAATTTAGTAGCTGAGAATTATTATAGATTAATTTTAGACTTGAAAAAGAATTCTTGACAATCTTATTTACATGTGTATCAAACCTCAAATCGGAATCTAAGTATACGCCTAGATCTCTTGCTGTTTCAGAAACTGTAAGATCCATATTGTTCAGTTTTAAACTGACCTGTCGCAAGCATCTCCCCCTGGCAGACCTACGACCAAACAGCACAACTTGAGTCTTTAGCGGGTTCAAAGTGAGACAATATTTCTGTGACAACACAGATAAGTTATGTAAATCAACATTTATCAAGTCATTTGACACTTGAACCTCATTTTCGGAAAACGAGTAATAAAGTTGCGTGTCGTCAGCATAAAAATGAGATTTGCAAGAAGTTAAACATTGATTAAAAGAAGAAATATATAAAGAAAACAGAAGAGGACCCAGAATCGAGCCTTGTGGCACTCCACTGATGACATCAAGAGGCTGTGAAACCACATCACGATACTTAACATGTTGTATCCTACCCACCAAATAACTTTACATTAAATCCAAAGCATCCGAACCCATACCATAATAATGTAAAGTAGCGATTAGCAAGTCGTGATTAATACGATCGAATGCCTTAGAATAATCCAAAAGTATTAGTATTGTTAATAAATTATGATCATCAGTAACCTTAAGTAAAGCAGTGCAGCAACTATGCATAGGACGAAAACCAGACTGTGTTTCAGGCAAAATACCATTACTATCGATGTGCCGTTGAATTTGCAAGAATAATATTTTCTCGAAAGTTTTCGCCAAAACCGGCAAAATGCTGATCGGTCGCAGGTCGGCCGGGGTGGTTGGATTACTTATTTTGGGTATAGGCAGCACGTAGGCTACTTTCCATTGTTCCGGAAAAATACTACTCTCAATGCAACTATTCACAATATGGACAATGTAACGAAGGACGTAAGGACAGCACATAAGCAGCATCTTCAGAGTAATACCGTCAGCGCCCTGAGCATTAGACTTCATAGACAATATTACATTAAATAGATGTGTTTCATCGATAAGAGTAAATTTAAAATGATTGACCCCCTGCTTGATATTAGTTAGTAAAGAATGTACGACTAAAGCATCGGGTCCAGAAAAAGTACGCGAAGAATTCACAAAAGACTCATTCAAGTTATCTAAATTACACAAATTATTTGGAAGATCTACTCGAGACCTGCTATTTAGAATATTCATTTTTTTTAGTTCATTAAACAAAGCTTTAGTTGTCCTATCTCTCGTGAGCACAAAATTCAAGTAACCCCTCTTCTCCTGTTTGATTGCCGAATTCGTGAAGTTACGCAGTTGCTTGTAATAGATAAAATTTGAGTTCGTTTTTGAACGCTTAAACTTCACAAATGCGGCATTCCTCAATTTCATTAAGAGCTTCAAGTTATCAGTCACCCAAGGCTTTGATTTCTTTTTGGTCCCAACCATAATATTCACTGGTGCGTGCCTATTAAATAGATCCAAAAGTAAATTATTAAAGACCTCCAGTTTTACATTTACGTCATTTAACCTAAATATATGCCAGAGGGGCAAATTAGAAAGGTTGTTAGAGAATTCTTCAAGATTAATATTTTTCAAGTTTCTACAATAAATCATGCTAGGAGGAGTTCGATTACCGCGCTCAAGAGAGAAGGTTAGTACAGTCACAGCATGATCAGTTCTTAGATTATCATTGACAAAAACTTCGCACTTGCAGGTTTCTGATAGAGTTTCATTACAGATAAACAGGTCAAGAAGCGTAGAAGACAAACGAGAGATACGCGTGGGTTCATTGATAAGCTGTATCAACCCCTGTGAATCTAGAATATTATTTAAAAGGTCAACAGCAGCATTCTCAGGACGCATCAAGTCTATATTAAAGTCGCCGCAGCATATAATGCTATCGAAAAGAATATTGGCAGCACTTAAACTATTATCCAAAAAGTTCAAAACTCACCGAGATGCTGCCTAGGCGGTCTGTAAGCCACACCAACTGCAAGTTTCAAATCATTGAAAGAAATTCTCACCCAGAGCTGTTCAGTAGGTCCCACATAAAAATCGTTTAATAAAATCGAAACCATATTGGTTCGAACATAGATAGCTACGCCTCCACCACGTGTCAACCTGTCCCTCCTAAAGATCGTGTACCCCCGTAATCCAATAGAATCATCCGAGATTGCACCACTTAACCAGGTTTCAGATAAACATATTACATCAAAATGAGAGTCATAAACAAAATCCCTGAAGTTAACTAAATTTAAGGTAAGAGATCTAATATTTAAATGAACAATTTTGAGAGAATTCATAATTAATTATACAAAAGAGAAAAAAAACAAAATAAAATGGAAACAAATAATATGATATATTCAATATACATCTTTAAAATCGGCATCAGTACGTATGAGGAACACCTTAGACGTGTCAGTCTTACGCATATAGAACTTTCCATTCTTGATCCACAAATAACGGACATTACTGCTCTTCTTAAACTGACGGCACTTATAGAATAATTGTTTGTTAGCCGGAGTCAAGCACTCGTTCAGATAAACAACTCTATTCAAGTCTTCCACCCCGCCGACAACCATATCCAAATCCTGCACGCAAAAATTTCTACGTATCTTTCGCGCGGCAATAACTTCTTCCTTTTTAGTACATGCTACGAATTTAACAATAATTCCACGCGGTGCAGCGGAATCACGACGTTTGCTTAGTCGGTGAGCACAATCAATCTCGGACCCCTCAATTTTGCAATTAAGAGCAAGTCCCACCTTAAGAACAATAGCATACACATTTTCGCTATTGACCTCTGGAATACCAGTAACCTCAACGCAGTTAGCCCTAGAGTATTGCTGCTGGCGATTCAATTCCATTTTTAATTCAGAATTTTCCTTTTCAAGGGAACTGCACTTAGACACAAGGTCCTCAATCCTGGTGAAACAGTCCGTCAACTGGGTACTAAGTCTATTGATAGCAGATGTATTTTCATCAATTTTATTGTGGCAACTATCAACAGATATTGCCAAGTCCTTGTTAGTAACACCAACGCTTCTAATTTCCGCTAAAATTTGGGCAAGCGAGGGTTCAGAACATGTTTTACACATCCAACTAGTTTCATTATCGGTACAGTCTCTACGACATAAATTAGGGCAACCCTTGCTATCACATTTTATTTTCTTCCGTTTGTCTGCAGGAACATTACAGACGTTACAGCTGGACATGTTTGTTGTGAATGAAAGCATGAAATTCATAATGCTTATCCTATACTTATCCTATACTTGGGCCGCCGAACAGACGGAGTGATCACCCTGCAAGCATGAGCTCTAAGCGGGATCATTATCAATTTAGGACGACCGAACCGCAGTGATGCGCTTTCTTTAGACCCAACGAAGTCGCATCACTCCAATTCGGTCGTCATAAATTAATATTGGCCCCGCTAGAGCACGTTCTTGCAGGGTGATCACTCCGTCTGTTCGGCGGCCCAAGTATAATATCTCTGATGATCTATCTCATTTGGATCAACCATCTTCCCCAGATGTCGCGGATGATAGGGAATTGTTGAATGTTGCGGGAGCTGTTTTGCCGGAAGATAACAATGCGAGAAAAGAACCTATAAGTAGAAATTTAAATTTACCTCCAGCATATGAGACTGCTTGTGCTTCGCTTGCTCAAAATAAGAACCTGCCTCCCGTCACAAGTGCAGTTCCTACCACTACCGCTGCCGCTATCACAGCTGCTGTTTACCAAGAGCCGTAAAAAAGGAGACAACAAATCCGCTTTCTTGTGTTTCTGCATCGAGAAATAAAAATGCGTGTACTTTAACTAGCTTACTTTTAGGTTGAAATAATGTTAATTTGCCTTCGCATGATTTTCCTGTTGAGCAGGATACTTGTAACTTGCCTAGCGCTTATGTCAATTCGCATATTTCATCTAATGTAGCTGCTAATTATTCTCAGTTGCCGAACGCTTATGCTAATCTGAATATGCCTGTATCTAGTAATGTTAATAGTTCTGTTTCTTCCCCTAGTTACGACATGACGCAGATTTACAGGATTCTGCCTACTTTTGATGGACATAATGTTCACCCCGTGGTTTTCATTAAAAATTTGGAACAAGTAATAGAGACCTATGGAATTGGGCTACGTCATGTGCTTTGCTGGTCGTCAAGAGTTTTTACTGGGGAGGCAGGAGTATGGGCTGACGCTGTCCTCGACACTGTGGCAAATTTTGAAACATTTAGAGACGCTTTCTTGGAACATTTTTGGGGATGTCTTAGGCAGTTGGAAATTAGAAGCAGTTTGGAGTCGGGTAAATATAGAGCAGGGTAGTTACATAAATAATTTTTTGAAACTGGTTGCTCAGGGCCGGTATCTGACCCCTCCTTATCCTGAACCTTTATTAATAAATTTATTAGCCCGACATTTTCCTTCGGCAGTTGCAGCAACCCTAATCGGGGTTGACTCTGTTTCGGATGCGGTAGCGAGGTTGAGGCAGGTCGATTTTATTGTTCGTCCGCAGTGAGGCGCGTAATGCAAACAAGATTTTCAGCAGAGCCGCCCGCGTCCGGCTAGTGGCAACAATAATCCGAACGAGAGAAACCGTATTTCGTGTTTAGACGTTGAGGTAGCGGAAGGGAGCGAATCGGAAAACTTCCGGGCGTCCACCTATTAGGCCGCAAGGTGGACGTAGTCACTGGGGTCGACGTTTTTATTAATTCTAACTCCGCCAATGAGTTACTCGACAGTGAATGCGATTTTGCCCACGAAAAGGACCGTACTCGTTGCCCAATAATTAAAATTAAGATCTCTAGCATTGAATTGGCCACCTTGGTAGATTCCGGAAGCGAAATTTGTTGCATTTCTCAGGAGATTTTTGATCTGGTGTCTCTGTACATACGGAGCGCGCCGGCCTTACCTGTCCAAGGGATTAGGGTCGTGGGTGCATTTAAGTGCAAACAAAAAAGAGTGACCCACCAAGTATTACTGCCTTTGTCTCTGGGTAAGTTGCAAATCGAGTTTGAATTTTTGGTCATTCCGGATTTGACATACCCAGTTATTATAATATAATAATATAATAATAAATTTATTCAGTCATCCCAAAAACATATTATCAAACATAAATAATTACAAGACCACCTGACTGAAATGGATGGTATTCGGTTTGTGATTGTATAAATAAATTTACTTGTGTATCAAACCTCAAATCGGAATCTAAGTATACGCCTAGATCTCTTGCTGTTTCAGAAACTGTAAGATCCATATTGTTCAGTTTTAAACTGACCTGTCGCAAGCATCTCCCCCTGGCAGACCTACGACCAAACAGCACAACTTGAGTCTTTAGCGGGTTCAAAGTGAGACAATATTTCTGTGACAACACAGATAAGTTATGTAAATCAGCATTTATCATGTCATTTGACACTTGAACCTCATTTTCGGAAAACGAGTAATAAAGTTGCGTGTCGTCAGCATAAAAATGAGCTTTGCAAGAAGTTAAACATTGATTAAAAGAAGAAATATATAAAGAAAACAGAAGAGGACCCAGAATCGAGCCTTGTGGCACTCCACTGATGGCATCAAGAGGCTGTGAAACCACATCACGATACTTAACATGTTGTATCCTACCCACCAAATAACTTGACATTAAATCCAAAGCATCCGAACCCATACCATAATAATGTAAAGTAGCGATTAGCAAGTCGTGATTAATACGATCGAATGCCTTAGAATAATCCAAAAGTATTAGTATTGTTAATAAATTATGATCAGCAGCTCTCAGGATGTCATCAGTAACCTTAAGTAAAGCAGTGCAGCAACTATGCATAGGACGAAAACCAGACTGTGTTTCAGGCAAAATACCATTACTATCGATGTGCCGTTGAATTTGCAAGAATAATATTTTCTCGAAAGTTTTCGCCAAAACCGGCAAAATGCTGATCGGTCGCAGGTCGGCCGAGGTGGTTGGATTACTTATTTTGGGTATAGGTAGCACGTAGGCTACTTTCCATTGTTCCGGAAAAATACTACTCTCAATGCAACTATTCACAATATGGACAATGTAACGAAGGACGTAAGGACAGCACATAAGCAGCATCTTCAGAGTAATACCGTCAGCGCCCTGAGCATTAGACTTCATAGACGATATTACATTAAATAGATGTGTTTCATCGATAAGAGTAAATTTAAAATGATTGACCCCCTGCTTGATATTAGTTAGTAAAGAATGTACGACTAAAGCATCGGGTTCAGAAAAAGTACGCGAAGAATTCACAAAAGACTCATTCAAGTTATCTAAATTACACAAATTATTTGGAAGATCTACTCGAGACCTGCTATTTAGAATATTCTTTTTTTTAGTTCATTAAACAAAGCTTTAGTTGTCCTATCTCTCGTGAGCACAAAATTCAAGTAAACCCTCTTCTCCTGTTTGATTGCCGAATTCGTGAAGATACGCAGTTGCTTGTAATAGGTAAAATTTGAGTTCGTTTTTGAACGCTTAAACTTCACAAATGCGGCATTCCTCAATTTCATTAAGAGCTTCAAGTTATCAGTCACCCAAGGCTTTGATTTCCTTTTGTTCCCAACCATAATATTCACTGGTGCGTGCCTATTAAATAGATCCAGAAGTAAATTATTAAAGACCTCCAGTTTTACATTTACGTCATTTAACCTAAATATATGCCAGAGGGGCAAATTAGAAAGGTTGTTAGAGAATTCTTCAAGATTAATATTTTTTAAGTTTCTACAATAAATCATGCTAGGAGTTCGATTACCGCGCTCAAGAGAGAAGGTTAGTACAGTCACAGCATGATCAGTTCTTAGATTATCATTGACAAAAACTTCGCACTTGCAGGTTTCTGATAGAGTTTCATTACAGATAAACAGGTCAAGGAGCGTAGAAGACAAACGAGAGATACGCGTGGGTTCATTAATAAGCTGTATCAACCCCTGTGAATCTAGAATATTATTTAAAAGGTCAACAGCAGCATTCTCAGGACGCATCAAGTCTATATTAAAGTCGCCGCAGCATATAATGCTATCGAAAAGAATATTGGCAGTACTTAAACTATTATCCAAAAAGTTCAAAAACTCACCGAGATGCTGCCTAGGCGGTCTGTAAGCCAGACCAACTGCAAGTTTCAAATCATTGAAAGCAATTCTCACCCAGAGCTGTTCAGTAGGTCCCATATCAAAATCGTTTAATAAAATCGAAACCATATTGGTTCGAACATAGATAGCTACGCCTCCACCACGTGTCAACCTGTCCCTCCTAAAGATCGTGTACCCCCGTAATCCAATAGAATCATCCGAGATTGCACCACTTAACCAGGTTTCAGATAAACATATTACATCAAAATGAGAGTCATAAACAAAATCCCTGAAGTTAACTAAATTTAAGTTAAGAGATTATGGGAATTGATTTTTTAAGGGCTTTTGGGACATCTTTGAATCTGAATAAAGGGGAAATAACTTTTCGCGCTGGGATTGAAACATGTGTGGTGCCCGAAATAAATCCGGAACACGACCTTGCCTCGCCGGGGGTATGCGCGCTTAGGGTATGTGCGGTCAATACGCCGTTTCCTAATTATTCCGTGTACGAAGCGGAGCGAGTGAATATTGAGCACATAGTAGCTAATGTTGAATTGGCCCCACCAGAGAAGAAAGAACGGTTCCGCGAATTACTATTCAAACATCAGAGAGTTTTCTCTGATAGACCGGGATTAACGACGTAGTACGAGCATTAAATAAAATTAACCGATACCACGCCATTTTTTGTCAAACCCTATCCAATTCCGGTAGCGCATCGTGATGCGGTGGAGAAGGAGTTGGCTCGTATGGAGGCATGGGGTATTATCGAGGTAGCTAACACACCCTATTGCAGCCCTTTAATGACTGTAGTTAAACGGGACGGTAGCGTACGCCTTTGTTTGGACGTGCGTCGCCTAAATCAAGTCACGGAGGACGATAACGAGATCCCGCGACCAATTGAGGAAGTTATACAGGAACTGTAAGATGTCAGGTACATGTCTGCCATGGATCTAACCGCCTTTTATTGGCAAATTCCCATTAAACAGGAACCCCGTCGTTATACAGGATTCCGGATCGGATCGCGAGTGTATCAGTTTAGGGTCCTCCCCTTTGGCTTGAAGCCCGCAGTCGCCAATTTCACCAGATGCATGCGCAAAGTATTGGACCCATTCTTCTGGAATTTTGTCAAAATTTATGTTGCTGACATGTTTGTCAAATCCTCGACGTTTGAGGAACATATTCGTCATCTGGACCTCCTCCTTACGCGATTGGACGAGGCGTGCTTTAAGTTGCTTCTCGCTAACTGTTCCTTTTTTTAAAAAAGAAATGCGAGTCTTGGGGTATGCGCTCAACGCTGACGGTTTACGAACGAATAGCGATAGGGTACAGGCGGTGAATTCCTTCCCTGTTCCTAAAAATAAAAAACAACTGCAGGCTGTTTTGCGGTTGGCGAATTTTGACCGCGCTTTTATGGAAAACTTTGCTGCCACGACAGAGCCACTCGGACGGTGGCTTATGCCAGTAGATTGCTGTTACAGAGGGAGCGGCATTACTCCGTGCCAGAAAAAGAACTCTTGAGTGTAGTTTTCGCGTTGAGGAAGTGGCGGACGTTCTTGTTGGGCCGACCATTTGTGGTTCTCAGTGACCACAAGTCCTTGTCATACTTGCGGACTTGTAGGCTTTTATCTGCGAGAATAACTCGTTGGGCGTTAGCACTGCAGGAATATTCTTTTACAATAAAACATATTTGGGGTACTGACAATCTCGCCGCCGCGCCGACGTATTATCGCGTAACCCGTCGCGCCGCCGCCGTCTTCCTATGCCAAATGACGGATGTTTCCGTGTCCTCGCGTTGAGAGGAGGAAATTTGTTTCGAGTGTTGTTGCTTTCAATGTCAGAGAAACAACGTGAGGATCCGAAACTTGGGGCTATTATTCGGGGCCTCCAAAACAATTTGGACCCACCGGAGTTTGTTATGTATAGGGACCTGCTCTTCCTAAACGGAGACTGTGAGTCGCCCAGTTTATTGTACGTTCCCGCGGAGCTTGTGCCGGGTTTGATCGATGCATACCACGAAGAATTCGGGCATTATGGCGTATATAAGACGTGTTGCGCGATGCGACGAGACGTATGATTCCCCCAAATGCATCCCGCTGTTAAGAAACGAATCAAATCGTGTAATATCTGCCAATTCGCAAAATTATTCCGCATGCCTAAACCTGAACTGGAGTCCATTTTGCGGGAGTGTCAGAATGAGCTTTTGGCGGTCGATATTTATGGTCCATTGCCGCGATCAACGGGAGGGACCGCGTACCTCTTTGTCGCTCGCGAAGTATTTTCTAAATTCGTGGCCCTTTATGCTTTGAAGCGCGCTAATACCACCGCAATCTTGAATCGCCTACAGCAACAACACTTCCCCAAGGTGAGCATACCGGCTCGTATTCTTAGTGATCAGGGCACCCAATTTACTTCGCAAAAATGGAGTACCGTTCCCAAGTCTATGGACATTCAACCGGTTTTCTGTTCGGTACGACACCCCCAGGGAAACCCCTCGGAGAGGGTTACGCGGGAGTTGGGAAGCTTGTTCCGGACACATTGCCACAGCCGCCAGAAATCTTGGGCACGCGAAGTTCCTCGTTTCCCGGAGTTCATTAACAAATACATGAATCGCGGTTGTTACGAAGCCCGCTATATAATACAGGCTTCCCGACGCCCACCATTTACAATCAGCTCAGAAGTGTGTATATCACTTAATTAGGCCATTTATAATCACCTAATTAAAGGGAAACAGAGAGGGGTAAGTTTTATTTATATACGCGTAAATATATATTTCTCTCTTTATACGGCGCCCACTAAAACCTGCGTAGCATAGGAAGCCCTTTTGTATATAATGCATATATTCGGCACTCTATAGGAAGCCCGCCGTTGTTGCCAAATTAGGAGTATAAATTTGTTAACTTTTCAATGGATCGCAATAAACGGATGGTGGAAAAAGCTGCTAAAAGTTACGACGGTAATGGTAAGTACAAATTATAGGGTGGGCTCTTCAAAAACATGGAAATAATAATTTATTTATTTGTATTTGTTGGTATACAATGTGGGGAACTAACTGGATAAATTCAATTCAATTTTTGTCAAAAAATGGCGTATCGGTATTTGTCGGAGAAAAAATTAAGATCCTTCTTATTGACTACTTCCAGCTAAAGCCACCACACTGTATACCTACTAAGCGAGTTAACTTTTGAACAACTTCTTGGAAAATGTTATTCTATATTAATCAATTTTGTCTTTTGGATTTCATAGTAAATTCTTCAATATCTTAAAAATTTCTTTGGAAATATTCTTGAAATTTCATATCAAGTAAAAAGTTTCCTACTACGTAATTTCACTCCAACAGTGCGAGTAATAATTATTAAGAGCTTACTTGGGAGATCCTTTTAAGTAAAGAAAAATCACAAATATGTACGAGGGAAGATCCATATGCTCCACTTCTGACCTACTTACTGGAATTCTAGGGTCGTCATGATTTGACATATTATCGAAAGTTATATTTTGACATCACTTTCGGAATTTTACAGTTCTGGGTGTAATAATAATTAAAAGAGAGTACGGAAGAATTTAAAATGCGAACCTGCAGGTTGGTCTAGAACATGCGGACTCACATGAAACCTGCTGCGGTATGGATATTATTATTATTTCTTACGGGGTAGGTTTCTAGTCCCTAGCAATGAAGCTCAAGCTTATTGTGCCGCCATACATGATTATCTCATAAGTTCGGTCCCCTCAAAAAATTTTAGGACAAGACTTATGGGTGCATCTGCTACTACTTTTGGTTCTACAAACATTGCTCCAAAGCTTGTATGTCTAGCTGCGCCAAGAGCCGGACATTCGCATAGTATGTGATGAGGAGTTTCCTCCTCTTCTCCACACATCCTGCAATCAGGATTGTCCTTCACTCCAATAGTGGTAAGATGTCTCATAAGTGAACAGTGTCCCGTAAATAGTCCTACTGCCCATTTCAGCTGGTTCTTACCCAGTCGTATTAACTCTTCAGCTCTCTTGCTGGATGGTCGGCTAATAAACATCCGCGATTGCCCCAGTCCAGGAGTCCCCATCCAGTAAGATGTATGTTTTTGTCTTAATAGGTCCTTTATCACCTCTTTGGCTATCTGATATGCCAAACGACACGTAGGTGCCGGCCCTATCAGCTTGACTTTGGCTTCCTTCTTCGCTAAAAGGTCTGCTTTTTCGTTCCCTTCACTTCCTTGATGGCCTTTCACCCATCGTAGAATAACCTTGTTATGTACTGCTAGCCGAGCACGTGAGTCCAGACAATCTTTAACTGTTCTGGATTGTATCTTTGTAGCTTCCAGAGCTCTCAGTGCTGCCTGGCTGTCAGTGAGAATCTGGATCCTCCTGTTTTGAAAGCACCTCCTGATCATCTCCTGCGCACATACAGAAATCGCAGTAATTTCTGCCTGGAAACGGTTGTAAGGCTGCCCAGGTTTATGCTAATATCATCCCCTGGGCTTTTGACAGCAATACCCACCACAGTACTATGTATAGTTTTAGACCCATATGTATACCAAATGTTTCCATCCTGTTCTCTCGCCCTTTGTGAATTGCCCTCTACTCCCTCTATCCGATAAGATTAGTGAAAGTTTAAGATTGGGACGGTTCTATTCGACTGCATGCTAAGCATGTAGTTCTTGTCTATTTGTTGAAATATTTCGGTATGGTATCCCGCTCTTGCTAGAGTTAGCCCATAACCGTTTATCTTTAGCCTGTATGCTGCTGCAAGAGCCTCCACCTCCACTACAATATGTAGTGGTGGGAGTCCCAGAAGTGCCTCCATGGCCGCAGTGGGCGTTGTTTGCATCGCCCCTGTGATTCCTAGGCATGCAAGTCTTCGCAATTTCTTTAGCTTAATTTGAGATTCCCTTTTTCTGGCTTTATGCCACCATATTATGGATCAATGTTACTGTGGGGATTATTACCCTGGAGTAGATCCAAGAGACCATTGCTAGCCTTAGCCGACACGTTCTCCCTATCATACCCCTACAAGCCTCCGGGTAGCCTTTTTGGTCAATTTCTCCAGATGGGTGTTATAGTTTAATTTAGTGTTTAAGGTTAGTCCTAAATACTTAACTTCTCTGCTCAGTTCGATCTCTTGGCCCCACAACCGAAGCCTCTTCAGATCTTGAAGATTCCTTCTTCTCCTGAAAGCTATCACTATGGTCTTAGCAGGGTTCACAGTTAGTCCCTCTGCTGTGCACCATCTTTCCGCTATTTCTAGGGTTCGTTGCATGAGGTTTGAAATCACCCCTCCGAACTTCACTATGATTAGAATAGTAATATCATCCGCATAACCCTGTGCGTGTATTCCTGCCCTGTCTAGTTCCCAGAGGAGACCGTCCGCCACCAGGCTCCACAGTAAGGGCGATAAAACCCCGCCCTACAGGCACCCTCTGGCAGCAGCCACCCCCCTGGTCACGTTGCCCAGTGAACTAGTAATTATCCTGTCTCTTATCGTAGAGTCAATCCACTCTGCAATAGAACGATCTACTCCGCCACTTTCAACAGCTCTCTTGGTGGAGTCGAAAGAGGTATTGCCAAATGCACCCTCTATATCCAAAAAGGTTTCCAATTCAACTTCTTTGTTGGTCAAGGCCCCTTCGATCCTGCTTGTGATCTCATGGAGACTCAGTTCGCAAGATTTCCCCGCTTGGCAGGCATATATTGGTGTCGATGTAGGGGTGCCACTCCCAGAACTTCGTCCCTTATATGTTTATCAACAAGTTTTTCCATCGTCTTGAGCATAAATGATGTCAAGCTGATTGAGCGAAAGGATTTCACCTGGGCGTATGACTCTCGCCCTGGTTTGGGTATGAAAGCTACCCTTACCCTTCGCCAATTATACGGCACATAACTTAGGGCTAGACTGGCCCTGAAAAGTGTGCACCGGGGTGAAGCTAATGCTTCGATACCCTGTTGTAGCATTATCGGCAATATCCCATCTGGGCCCGAAGTTTTATATGGTGCGAAGGACTTCACCGCTCATATACTCTTGGTTTTGTCAACTAGCCTGTTAGCTAGTTTCCAGCCTTCCTTTGTTTCCCGCCTATGCGCTACGTCTTGGCTTTCATTGTCATCTACAGGTGTAGGTCTACTCCCTAGGAAATGTGTCTAGCACCAAGTCCAGAGTCTTCTCCCCAGATAATGTATACCCTCCCTGTATTTTTTCCAGTGATCCTATTTTCACTGGACTGCCTTTCTGCAAGGTCTTTTGGAGTCTCGCACATTCCGGAGATTTTTCAATATCTTCGCAGTGTCTCCTCCAGGATTCTTCTTTCGCCCTTCTTATGGCGCTTACGTAATTTCGACGGGACGTTTTATAGTTTTCCCATCCTCCGGTCCTTTTGACCTGGTTAAAAAGCCTACGAGTTTCCGTCCTCAGGGAGGAAATTTTGGATTCCACCACAGAGTCTCTCGTTTAACCTTCCTCACCTTCCTCGTAAGCACCAATTATTGTTGACTTGATAATGTCATTCATCAGTTCCACATCCACTGGTGTTCGCAGTCTTGACATACATTCCTTCAACCCCTGCTCTAGTATCTCTCTAAAGAGATTCCAGTTGCAGGTTCTTGGATTCCTGTATGTTTCGACTTCCCCCTGTGGCAATGCTAGTTTAAATCTTACGTACCTATGGTCCGAGAGTGATTCTTCTTGCGACACATGCCAATCACTTATTTCACTGCACACCCTTGGCGTACCGATCGTGATGTCAATCATTTCTCTCCTTTTCTCAGTGACAAAGGTAGGCTCATTTCCCCGATTGATTACTTCTAAATTATTACTGATAATGAATTCTAGAAGCGGTTCACCTCTTCTGTTGGTTCCTGTGCTCCCCCAAACCGTGTGGTGTGCATTGGAATCACAACAGAGCACAAGTTTTGTGTTGCTTTCTTCGCAAAGATGCACCAGTCTCCTTAATTCCGGTGTTGGTGGTTGTTCCGGCTGGTCATGCGGAAGGTACCCTTCCATGTTTATGTCTAACTTTACCACCATTAGGTCTTTCGAACTGAGTTCCCAAATGGGTATTAAATGACGTTCTTTCTTTGCCAAAATGTAAGTTCTTGGATGGTTTCCTCCTGGGCTGATTAACTCCCAGTCGCCCATCATCAATCAATCAATATCAATACTGTTGAGCCTTACGTAGTGCTGCAAAGCTGCCGAAGCTGCTTTGCAGTGATGTAGATTCACCTGTAGGACACTGAAAATGACCTACCTTGTTACTGGGGATCTTTCCCTGGTGACGTTAGTGGTTCGCTATTCGCCCCTCCTTTGTCAACTTCGATTTCGATATTTTTGATTTATTTCTCTAATTTCTCCTTCTTGGTGAATGTGAAAAAAATATTGTGAATGCCGCATTATTTTGTAGCTGAAGATTCCGTTAATCAAAACTCCGAAAACTTGAGAACGTTGATATTTTGCCGATCTAGCTTATTGGGGAATAGACAGGTATCTCAAAATTTGCTTAACCGAGTGCTCGAAAATTTCAAAAAAATAACACGCGAGGTATTAAAAATTATTATCTCCTAAAATTCAAGAACAACACGACGTTGCCAAATGTACGGGCTTCCTATATGCTGTATTTACGTCGGGCTTCACAAAGTTGATAAATATTATGCAATACATACAAAGTCATATACAGATACTGTCGTGCGCCCCCTACAGAACAATTGTATGAACTAAAAGTGTATGTTTTGCGATGTATATAGCATTTGGCACGCCCAGCCGAAATTTGGATTTTGGATTCTACACATCATTTTAACTCTATGGTAAAAAATATACACGCTTGTTTTAGGAAGCCCGAAAGTGGGCTTCCTAAGTGCGGAGCGGGCTTCCTATCGTGCGCCTAACGTACGAATTTGGGCTTCATAAGTGCTGAATACAAATATATATATATATATATATATATATATATATATATATATATAGTAATGAGTTTTATCGGCATAGCAGTCAAGAGAACTACACAGGAGGCTCTCTCTCACGAAAAATGTGAAGCAGGCGCCGACCGGGATTCGAACCCAGATCTTTCGCATTCATGGCGACTGCTCTAACCAATTGAGCTATCCGCACCGCGACACATTAATCGTGAGAGAAAGGCCTTATATAGGTAGCGAAGGAAGATGGAATAACAATTATTAAGAATCTCATAATTCACCAACAACAACCCACTTTTGGATCTGATGCAGTAGTCGCACTTATTTGAGTGCTTCGTACAGACAAATGATCCTGGCAGGATAAATTGTCAGTAAGAGAAACCTAGCCTAGGTAATTATACAAATATTAATTTATCGACTGAATATATGAAAATAGTAATGAGTTTTATCGGCATAGCAGTCAAGAGAACTACACAGGAGGCTCTCTCTCACGAAAAATGTGAAGCAGGCGCCGACCGGGATTAATGTGTCGCGGTGCGGATAGCTCAATTGGTTAGAGCAGTCGCCATGAATGCGAAAGATCTGGGTTCGAATCCCGGTCGGCGCCTGCTTCACATTTTTCGTGAGAGAGAGCCTCCTGTGTAGTTCTCTTGACTGCTATGCCGATAAAACTCATTATTATTTTCATATATTCAGTCGATAAATTAATATTTGTATAATTACCTAGGCTAGGTTTCTGTTACTGACAATTTATCCTGCCAGGATCATTTGTCTGTACGAAGCACTCAAATAAGTGCGACTACTGCATCAGATCCAAAAGTGGGTTGTTGTTGGTGAATTATGAGATTCTTAATAATTGTTATTCCATCTTCCTTCGCTACCTATATAAGGCCTTTCTCTCACGATTAATGTGTCGCGGTGCGGATAGCTCAATTGGTTAGAGCTGTCGCCATGAATGCGAAAGATCTGGGTTCGAATCCCGGTCGGCGCCTGCTTCACATTTTTCGTGAGAGAGAGCCTCCTGTGTAGTTCTCTTGACTGCTATGCCGATAAAACTCATTACTATTTTCATATATTCAGTCGATAAATTAATATTTGTATAATTACCTAGGCTAGGTTTCTCTTACTGACAATTTATCCTGCCAGGATCATTTGTCTGTACGAAGCACTCAAATAAGTGCGACTACTGCATCAGATCCAAAAGTGGGTTGTTGTTGGTGAATTATGAGATTCTTAATAATTGTTATTCCATCTTCCTTCGCTACCTATATAAGGCCTTTCTCTCACGATTAATGTGTCGCGGTGCGGATAGCTCAATTGGTTAGAGCAGTCGCCATGAATGCGAAAGATCTGGGTTCGAATCCCGGTCGGCGCCTGCTTCACATTTTTCGTGAGAGAGAGCCTCCTGTGTAGTTCTCTTGACTGCTATGCCGATAAAACTCATTACTATTTTCATATATTCAGTCGATAAATTAATATTTGTATAATTACCTAGGCTAGGTTTCTCTTACTGACAATTTATCCTGCCAGGATCATTTGTCTGTACGAAGCACTCAAATAAGTGCGACTACTGCATCAGATCCAAAAGTGGGTTGTTGTTGGTGAATTATGAGATTCTTAATAATTGTTATTCCATCTTCCTTCGCTACCTATATAAGGCCTTTCTCTCACGATTAATGTGTCGCGGTGCGGATAGCTCAATTGGTTAGAGCAGTCGCCATGAATGCGAAAGATCTGGGTTCGAATCCCGGTCGGCGCCTGCTTCACATTTTTCGTGAGAGAGAGCCTCCTGTGTAGTTCTCTTGGCTGCTATGCCGATAAAACTCATTACTATTTTCATATATTCAGTCGATAAATTAATATTTGTATAATTACCTAGGCTAGGTTTCTCTTACTGACAATTTATCCTGCCAGGATCATTTGTCTGTACGAAGCACTCAAATAAGTGCGACTACTGCATCAGATCCAAAAGTGGGTTGTTGTTGGTGAATTATGAGATTCTTAATAATTGTTATTCCATCTTCCTTCGCTACCTATATAAGGCCTTTCTCTCACGATTAATGTGTCGCGGTGCGGTAATGAGTTTTATCGGCATAGCAGTCAAGAGAACTACACAGGAGGCTCTCTCTCACGAAAAATGTGAAGCAGGCGCCGACCGGGATTCGAACCCAGATCTTTCGCATTCATGGCGACTGCTCTAACCAATTGAGCTATCCCCACCGCGACACATTAATCGTGAGAGAAAGGCCTTATATAGGTAGCTAAGGAAGATGGAATAACAATTATTAAGAATCTCATAATTCACCAACAACAACCCACTTTTGGATCTGATGCAGTAGTCGCACTTATTTGAGTGCTTCGTACAGACAAATGATCCTGGTAGGATAAATTGTCAGTAAGAGAAACCTAGCCTAGGTAATTATACAAATATTAATTTATCGACTGAATATATGAAATAGTAATGAGTTTTATCGGCATAGCAGTCAAGAGAACTACACAGGCGGCTCTCTCTCACGAAAAATGTGAAGCAGGCGCCGACCGGGATTCGAACCCAGATCTTTCGCATTCATGGCGACTGCTCTAACCAATTGAGCTATCCGCACCGCGACACATTAATCGTGAGAGAAAGGCCTTATATAGGTAGCGAAGGAAGATGGAATAACAATTATTAAGAATCTCATAATTCACCAACAACAACCCACTTTTGGATCTGATGCACATTTTTCGTGAGAGAGAGCCTCCTGTGTAGTTCTCTTGACTGTTATGCCGATAAAACTCATTACTATATATATATATATATATATATATATATATATACTGAAGGGAAGTAACGGTCGGCTACTTGTTGATAATTAGATGTGAACTTTAAGGGGAATTTCGACCTTGCGGAGTAGTGAAAGAAAACTCTTTACTTGCTTGCCAAGCTTTCGAAAACTAATTTATTTTCATCTTCAGGGCTACTGTTAAATAATGAAACAAATCAACAAACAAAAATCGTCAAAATGAAAATGACTTACACAATATGTGAGATTGAAAAAACAGTCCAACAACCATCGAATGCAAAAGCAGGAATCACAAACGAAACGCACTAGTACAACACAAAACAATTAAACGTAAAGTTCAAAAAATAAAACATGATGTTTCACAGTAGAAACAATCAGGATCCAACAATGAAATTAGAACACATGCTGTCTAGATAGTTTCCAGCTTCAAAAGTTTTTTTTGAATTCAAAATTAAACAGCTGACTCAACAAGTCAACCAACAAAACAAACTGACAATGAAGGAAACCGGAAAATCCCCAGACACCACAGACCCACTCAAAGATAGACTGCACATTATTCATCCAGAGGACCATCGAAAAATTCATTGGGGTTGAATGTCATTAAATAAGTGTAAATATTACTCAAACCTTGAGTATCTGTTTTTTTGTTTATGGCATTGGGGCCTTCATCCCTAATATAATACATTTCCAGAAATTTACGTCTTTCATAGTTGCGTTCCTTTGCTAATATTTCTACAGAATCATAATCTATGACGTGGTCCAGACCAACAACATAGATAGATGTGCTCTCGCCGGCCATGTTGTTGGTCTGGACCACGTCATAGATTATGATTCTGTAGAAATATTAGCAAAGGAACGCAACTATGAAAGACGTAAATTTCTGGAAATGTATTATATTAGGGATGAAGGCCCCAATGCCATAAACAAAAAAACAGATACTCAAGGTTTGAGTAATATTTACACTTATTTAATGACATTCAACCCCAATGAATTTTTCGATGGTCCTCTGGATGAATAATGTGCAGTCTATCTTTGAGTGGGTCTGTGGTGTCTGGGGATTTTCCGGTTTCCTTCATTGTCAGTTTGTTTTGTTGGTTGACTTGTTGAGTCAGCTGTTTAATTTTGAATTCAAAAAAAACTTTTGAAGCTGGAAACTATCTAGACAGCATGTGTTCTAATTTCATTGTTGGATCCTGATTGTTTCTACTGTGAAACATCATGTTTTATTTTTTGAACTTTACGTTTAATTGTTTTGTGTTGTACTAGTGCGTTTCGTTTGTGATTCCTGCTTTTGCATTCGATGGTTGTTGGACTGTTTTTTCAATCTCACATATTGTGTAAGTCATTTTCATTTTGACGATTTTTGTTTGTTGATTTGTTTCATTATTTAACAGTAGCCCTGAAGATGAAAATAAATTAGTTTTCGAAAGCTTGGCAAGCAAGTAAAGAGTTTTCTTTCACTACTCCGCAAGGTCGAAATTCCCCTTAAAGTTCACATCTATATATATATATATATATATATATATATATATATATATATATATAAGTAAGGAGTATTAAGTGGGCATAGCAGTCAAGAACAACTACATAGGAGGCCCCTCTCACGAAAAATGTGAAACAGGCGCCGACCGGGATTCGAACCCGGACCTTTCGCATTCATGGCGACTGCTCTAACCAATTAAGCTATCTGCGCCGCCACACATGTAACGTGAGAGAAGGCCATATATAGGTAGCGAAGGAAGTTACAATTATGAATCTCATAATTAACCAACAACAACCTCACTTTTGGATCGAATGCAGTAGTCGCACTTGTTTAAGTGCTTCGTAAAGTCAACTGATCCCCGAAGGATAAATTGTCAGTTAATGAGAATCAAGCCCAAGATTTATACAATTATTAAATTTGATTGCGACTGCAAAGACGAATATAAAGTAAGGAGTATTAAGTGGGCATAGCAGTCAAGAACAACTACATAGGAGGCCCCTCTCACGAAAAATGTGAAACAGGCGCCGACCGGGATTCGAACCCGGACCTTTCGCATTCATGGCGACTGCTCTAACCAATTAAGCTATCTGCGCCGCCACACATGTAACGTGAGAGAAGGCCATATATAGGTAGCGAAGGAAGTTACAATTATGAATCTCATAATTAACCAACAACAACCTCACTTTTGGATCGAATGCAGTAGTCGCACTTGTTTAAGTGCTTCGTAAAGTCAACTGATCCCCGAAGGATAAATTGTCAGTTAATGAGAATCAAGCCCAAGATTTATACAATTATTAAATTTGATTGCGACTGCAAAGACGAATATAAAGTAAGGAGTATTAAGTGGGCATAGCAGTTACATGTGTGGCGGCGCAGATAGCTTAATTGGTTAGAGCAGTCGCCATGAATGCGAAAGGTCCGGGTTCGAATCCCGGTCGGCGCCTGTTTCACATTTTTCGTGAGAGGGGCCTCCTATGTAGTTGTTCTTGACTGCTATGCCCACTTAATACTCCTTACTTTATATTCGTCTTTGCAGTCGCAATCAAATTTAATAATTGTATATATATATATATATATATATATATATATTTGAATAACTTAGGTATAAGGATATGTCGACCTGGAGTTTCATATAAATAAGTACACTCTTTTTATCAATGCCAAGCTTTCGAAATATATTTCATTTCATCATCAGGGCTCAGACTACAACAATTGAAAAGAAAAATCATTACAATGTCAAAAAAAACTACTACAAACACACTCTCTTCAAAACCAATTATGCTTACAATTGAGGTTAAAACTTAGCTGCATGCACAACATCAGACGGCCCATCCACTGGACTGCCAGAGAAATACGAAGACATCAAGGACTCACAAAAAAAAAACAATACATATATAAAATAATCAGTTGCTAACAAATACAATTTTGACAAACAAACACATGGTAAAAATTCATCGATCGACTGAACAGGAGTAGGAGAAAACAGATGCTTCGTATTTCTCTGGCAGTCCAGTGGATGGGCCGTCTGATGTTGTGCATGCAGCTAAGTTTTAACCTCAATTGTAAGCATAATTGGTTTTGAAGAGAGTGTGTTTGTAGTAGTTTTTTTTGACATTGTAATGATTTTTCTTTTCAATTGTTGTAGTCTGAGCCCTGATGATGAAATGAAATATATTTCGAAAGCTTGGCATTGATAAAAAGAGTGTACTTATTTATATGAAACTCCAGGTCGACATATCCTTATACCTAAGTTATTCAAATTTAACATATACGACCATTATCCTTTTTTTAAGTATATATATATATATATATATATAATATTTGTAGGTAGTCGTGACCAAATTTATTAATAATTGATAGTTCAGGGATTTGATATGTTTCTGTGTTGTAAACCTATTTTGAAGTTAATGTATTAGATACACATTGTGTAAGTCGTAGATAACTTTGTAATGTACTACATTAACATTATTTTGTCAATTTTAGTCTCCTGAAGAAGGAAAAAATTTTTCCGAAAGCTTGAGCAACAATAAAGTTTTCTCAAATACTACGCCACTTGACCATTCCCACTAATCCCTGAACTATCAATTATATATATATACATATATATATATATATATATATATATATATATATATATATATATATATATATTGTGGAAGTATCTTGGCAAATTTACAAGTTAAAGATGCTGGATTTATTGGGTATAGTTGCCAAATGGAGAATATAAACACTTGGTTACTCTGTGTTCTTTATTTACCAATATATCGGAACTAGAATTGTGTTCCTTTATCAAGGCTATAATAAATGGTCAAATCAACACACTACAAATCGGGAAAATTACAAAATGACTTACTGTGAACATGAGGATTACTGTGAATAGTTGAAAATAGTACATGAAACTATTATTCTCAAAATTAATACATCAGAATAGAAAATAGGGCATAACATTATATGTAGGTTGACAGTGAAAGCCCGATATGACTTATTGTAACAATCTAGATTAGGAATGTATGAGAAATAACTCGCATGTAAATAATTAAGATGAATGGACGATTACAATTTGGTGAAATATATATTAAAATGGGTAATATTTTATGTTCAATTCTTAAAACTCGTATTATTTATCTAAATGGTATGGTGAGGCAAGTTGAGAAAAATGTTTTCTTTCAAAAAGTTACAAATATCAAGATGGCAGGATGGCGTCATGTGTAAGATAGGCAGAAAAACAAGAGTTAAGAATAGGAAATAGTTAGTTTGACTTGGTGAATGCTAATAAGTATGAATATATGGCGTTAATGTCCTCAGTATCAGTTTTAAAGTTGACAGTTGAATTATTATTGATGTAAATCATTTCAAGGAATTTTCTCTTTGTGAGATTTCTCTCTTTATGGAGAATTTTGGTATCTACAAAAGAAAATGTGTGGTTCATGTCAGTATGTTTGGCTAAAGCACAACGTTCTGGGTGATGGATGATATCACTTTTATGAAGGGATATACGTTTTTTTAGATGTTGTGAAGTTTGACCTATATATTGTTTGTTACATGTAAGACAGTTTATAGAATAAATTAAGTTGGATTGATTCATAATGGGGATTGGTTGTTTGATTTGTGTATATAAATTTTTTATGGATCTGGTGTGTTTAATTGCTATTTTGACGTCTTGTCGTTTCAAGATATTTGTGATTCTGGGAGTCAGTCCATGTATCATTGGTAGAACAGCATATCTGTCAGGTGTGGATGTATGTGGTGAGGGTATGAGGGGAACAGGCGGTTGAGTGGTAGTTTCAAATGCATTTAAAATGAATTTCTCTGGATAAGAATTTTGTTTAAGTAAGTTGTGAAAGATGGCTATGTTTTTTGCGTGAAACATAGGGTGAGAGATCGTTTCTATTCGTTTCTTCATAGATTTAATAAAATTATGTTTGGATTTATAGCACAAAGCAGAATGAAAATTATGGTATCTTCCAGAGCTAGTAGGTTTTCTGTACCAGTCTGTAATAATGCAATTGTTAACAGTGCGGATGACTTTAGTGTCGAGAAATGGGACAAATCCATCATTTTCTTGTTCAGCGGTGAATTTTGTACAAATACGTTGATGATATCATAACAGCCATACCTAAAGACACTATTCAAACCACTCTTCAAATTTTCAATTCTCGTAATCCACTTATCCAATTCACCGCTGAACAAGAAAATGATGGATTTGTCCCATTTCTCGACATTCATACTTATTAACATTCACCAAGTCAAACTAACTATTTCCTATTCTTAACTCTTGTTTTTCTGCCTATCTTACACATGACGCCATCCTGCCATCTTGATATTTGTAACTTTTTGAAAGAAAACATTTTTCTCAACTTGCCTCACCATACCATTTAGATAAATAATACGAGTTTTAAGAATTGAACATAAAATATTACCCATTTTAATATATATTTCACCAAATTGTAATCGTCCATTCATCTTAATTATTTACATGCGAGTTATTTCTCATACATTCCTAATCTAGATTGTTACAATAAGTCATATCGGGCTTTCACTGTCAACCTACATATAATGTTATGCCCTATTTTCTATTCTGATGTATTAATTTTGAGAATAATAGTTTCATGTACTATCTTCAACTATTCACAGTAATCCTCATGTTCACAGTAAGTCATTTTGTAATTTTCCCGATTTGTAGTGTGTTGATTTGACCATTTATTATAGCCTTGATAAAGGAACACAATTCTAGTTCCGAAATATTGGTAAATAAAGAACACAGAGTAACCAAGTGTTTATATTCTCCATTTGGCAACTATACCCAATAAATCCAGCATCTTTATATATATATATATATATATATATATATACAGTGTGTTCAACGAGGAATGGGACAGTGCAATATCTCGGAAACGGGTGAAGATTTTAAAATTGTGAAAATGTTTTAATAAACCTCAGTCAGGGGGACATATTTTGTGGCAAAAGAATAGAATTCCATCCATCATATTGCTAGGTGGCGCTATCCGACTTTAATTTTTTAAATGGAATGACATATATTTGGTCGCATTTTTGGATTCTATAAGATATTTGTGATAACTTTTATTAAAACTTCTACCAAGCTTCTTCTTTTAGCTTCCGAGAAAAAAATTTGTTTCAAAATTTTAAGACGAAAACATGTTTTCAAGAAATCGCATTGACACTTGAGTGGATAGAGATAAATAAATAACTTTTATTTTAAATGATAAAGAAAATACTGTCTTTTTCACAAAAATACTGATATTCGATTTTTTTAAACGTGGTGCTTCCAATAGTTACTTTCACTTACGTTAAACTAACACACTTTATTTATTTTATTGCCATTAAAACAATTTAAGCAAAATTAAACAATATCAAAATTAAAATAAGCCTACAAATTAAATTAAATGTTCAAATGTTTCTCCATCATTTTCAACACATTTTTCATACCTCTTAATTAATGTAGCACTAGTTACCGCGTTCAACGTTTCACGTGATATGCCCGCACATAATTATAAAAATTTAAACTGTACAAAAGATATTCATAACTGAAATCTCAATTGTGAGAAACTTCAATAGACATTTGCTTTCATGGCATGCTAAATTTTTGTTAAATTTTTGACACATAGTTCTTTCAATGACTTGACTACTTTTTCAATGTATGTACAGTGTTGTTGAATTATTTCGGCGTTATCTGCACTATGTTTGTGAAAAAAACATATTTTGTCTATCATTTCGTAAAATATTTGTTAATTTATCTCTATCCACTCAAGTGTCAATGCGATTTCTTGAAAACATGTTTTCGTCTTAAAATTTTGAAAATAATTTTTTTCTCGGAAGCTAAAAGACATAGGTTGGTAGAAGTTTTAATAAAAGTTATCACAAATATGTTATAGAATCCAAAAATGCGACCAAAAGTATGTCATTCCATTTAAAAAATTAAAGTCAGATAGCGCCACCTAGCAATACGATGGATGGAATTCTATTTTTTTTGCCACAAAATATGTCCCCCTCACTGAGGTTTATTAAAACATTTTCACAATTTTAAAATCTTCGCCCGTTTCCGTGATATTGCACTGCCCCATTCCTCGTTGAACACACTGTATATATATACATATTTCCTTTCGCTTTGATCTCCTTTCTTCCTTAAAATTCACTTCCAATTCTCATAGTTTCTTTTTACGATGAATTAACGACGAAATCAGGCACTCCATAAGTTTCGAAATATTGATATATAAAAAATCCATCAACTGGTACCTACTGTCATTTACATCAATGTAAATTTTGAAAATATTCTTTACCTATTTGAGTGCTTCATATTTGCAATTAAGCAGCAAATCTACTTTTACATTCCTCTGAAATGCCTGATGTTTCGTTGTGTCGTTAAAATTCAATCTCACTTTCTGTAAGTGATATATGTATTTATTCATGCTAATTTAATGAAATTATTATTTGCTCATTATATTGTAGACGCCCTGACGAAGAAATAAAATATTTTGAAAGCTTGGCAAGAGAATAAATAGTGTTCTTTAATAACTACCAGTCGAATACCCCTAAACCATTTGATTTAAATATATATATATATATATATATACAGGGTGTTTTTTAAGCGTCCGCGGAAGATTATGCCTAAATGACTAAAAATATCAAGAAAACATTTTAACTAACCTCACCTCATTTTTTACGCTCTATAATCTAAAAATGTTTTTACTTATACCAGGTTAGTCCAAATAGTTGGAATGATGCTCAACTTTGTTTTTTCTTATGGAATGTGCATTATTTAATTTTTTACTTGATTGAGAACAATATTTTAATAGCACTTTCATAACATAATATTATAGTAATTTTCTTTCTTTTTTGAGATAAAATTATTTTTCTCGATATTTTGGCAGTTATATCATACATTTTAAAAATTCATATTTCTGCACTGGTTGAAGATGAAGTAATGATATTTTTAACAGCGGTCCTCATGATAATCATGATTAACACTGTTTGCTCAAATTTTGTATAAAATATACGAGGAGCATTCAAAAATTTATCATATGAAAGCGACAAAACACCAGAAAAAAGTCAGCTTTTCCAAATGACATGGTATATTTTTTATTACTCCATTTGAAAGAGCGGAAAATTTCGCATGGGCTGACCCAATAAATCAATATTGTTACATAACTATAATTTTTAAATATTTACAATATTAAAATTTTCACTTCAAAAATCAAAAATAAAGTAGCTTTGGAATGTCTACAGTTTTGTTGTTGTTTTACTATAGGGTTTTATATTCTGTGGCTGTATTTTTACAAGGCTAACTTTATTTTTGATTTTTGAAATGAAAATTTCAATATTGTAAATATTTAAAAATTATGCTCATGGAACAATATTCTATCCCAAAGGACTTGTACCTTGACGCAGTTCTAGTAATACTGGGACGGGTGGGATGGCTTGCGCGCTTCAATGATATAAAGAGCCGAACCATAGGTTTAACCATATTGGAGGGGTTTTTATTTGAGAAGCCAGACTAAATCAAGTCCCTGGAAGGGGGCAGCAGCTCTTTCAGTAATCATAGTGGCAGAGATCGTGAGGGTCGGTATGGCACTGTGATACACACTACTGCGATGTGGAAGGCAACGGGAAACCACCACATTATTTTATCCCTAGTACAGCGTACTTTAATTTATGATGATGGCACCTTCTGGAGTAAAATATTCCGGAGGTAAAATAGTCCCACATTCGGATCTCCGGGCGGGGACTGCTTCGGGGGGAGTCATCAGAAATGATAAGTGTAACATCTCACGAGTCGGAGCGTGGAATGTTAGAAGCATGAAACAAGTAGGGAAGTTAGAGAATTTGAAAATTGAGATGGATAGGTTAGCATTAGACGTAGTAGGTATCAGTGAAGTGCGATGGCCAGAAGCTGGAGACTTCTGGAGCGGAGATTTTAGAGTAACACACACAGGATCTGTAGGAGGAAATTCGGGAGTAGGAATTGTTATGCGGAAAAAAGTAGGACAGAGTGTAGAAAATTTCTTACAGCAAAGTGACAGGGTAGTTATGGTTAGGTTAGATTCAAAACCTGTAAAAACAGTAATAATACAGGTATATATGCCCACTTCTAACTACAGTGATGAGGCCGTAGAGGCAGTTTATAGTGATATTGAATATGTGCTAGATTTTGTGAGAGGGCACGAAAATTTAATAATTACAGGAGATTTCAATGCAGTCGTAGGCACAGGGCGAGAGGGCGGAATAGTTGGCCCCTTTGGATTAGGCAATAGGAACGATAGGGGAGTTAGACTGATAGAGTTCTGCGATAAACATAACTTAACGGTCGCGAACACTCTATTTCACCATCATGTTAGGAGATGCTATACGTGGAAGATGCCAGGAGACTTAGGGAGATATCAAATAGATTACATTCTCGTTAGGCAAAGATTTAGAAATCAAGTTAGGGATTGTAGAAGTTATCCAGGAGCAGATATAGATAGTGATCACAACATAGTCGTTATGAAAGCCAATCTTAAATTTAAGATTTTGAAAAAAAGAAGCGGAAGAAGGTATCTTGACCCAGAGAAACTAAAAGATGATGATATGCGCGATAAGTTCGAGAAAAAGACAAACGAAGCACTAAAGGGCACGGGTGGAAATATTGTTAGGGACATAGAGGCAGAATGGAATTGCATTAAAAATAGTTTAGTTTCCTCAGCTAGGGATATTTTGGGTCATAAACAGAATGAAAGTAGGAAACCCTGGATAACAAAACATACTGTGAGTCTAATAGAGGAAAGGCGAAAATATAAAAATAGGTTAGATGAAACAGGGAAACAAAGATATAAGGCGATCAAGTGGGAAATTATTCGGGAATGTAGAAAAGCGAAAGAGCAATGGATCGATAATAAATGCAAAGAAGTGGAAGATAAATTCGAAGTAGGAAAGACTGATGAAGCATATAAAATAATTAGGAGAAATTTTAGAGAAATTGGATCTAGTACCAAAAACATTAGAAATGAGGCAGGAGATATCCTAATCGGAAGTGGGGAGAAGGCAGATAGGTGGAAAGAATATTTAGGAAACTTATATGCGGGACAGGAAGTGCAAGATATATTAGAAAGCGAAAGCAGTGTAGAGGGGGATAACCTAGGGAGTCCTATAATGAGAGAAGAGTTTGAGATAGCACTAAAAAGTTTAAGGAATAATAAAGCACCAGGTATAGATGGCTTGCAGGCAGAAATCTTAAAGTGCGCAGGTCAAGAGGTAATAGATCGTTTATTTAAACTAGTTAGTCGCATATACCTGACAGGCGAGATTCCAGAAGATTACAAACGGAACATCATAGTAGCTTTGCCAAAAAGAAAAGGCGCGGATAGATGCGAAAATTTTAGAACTATCAGTTTAACTTCCCATGCATCAAAAATTTTAACTAGAATTGTGCAAAGAAGGATGGAGAAAAAGGCGGAAGAAATATTAGGAGAAGATCAGTTCGGATTTAGACGAAATAGAGGAACGCGCGAGGCCATTCTAGCTTTACGAGTAATTATAGAAAAAACGATAGAAAAGAGAAAGAGCGTCTATATAGGATTTGTAGATTTAGAAAAAGCCTTCGACAACGTAAAATGGGGGAAGATGTTCGAAGTGCTGAGAAAGGTAGGGATGAAATACAGGGACAGAAGAATAATACATAATCTCTACAAAGAGCAAAAGGCAGTTATAGAATGTGAGCAGGAACAAAGGGAAGTAGATATCCGGAAGGGAGTGAGACAGGGATGTGCATTGTCACCTCTAGTTTTCAACTTATATATCGAAGAGGCGATTAATATTGTTAAGGAAAGAACAGCCTCAGGGATCAATGTACAGGGCCAAACTATTAACATGCTCAGATTTGCGGATGATATAGCAGTGTTAGCATCTAGCAAAGAAGAATTAGGAGCGGCTTTGAATGAAATGGAAGCAGTTTTGACACAGGGCTTCGGCATGAAAATCAATAAAAAGAAAACTAAAATTTTGGTATGTAGGGGATGCGAAAATAGAACTAAAATGGAAATACAAATTGGAAATGAGAAGATAGAGGAGGTCGCGGATTTCTGCTACTTAGGAAGTAAAATAACTCAAGACGGTAGGAGCACTAAAGATATAAAACAAAGAATGGCGCAGGGCCGAGTTGCGTTTAACAAAAAGAAACAACTGTTATGCTCGAGAACGGTTAATATAGAGACTAGGAAGAGACTCTTAACGTCGTATGTATGGAGTACGGCATTATACGGGTGCGAAACTTGGACAATAGGAGAAGCGGATAGAAAAAGAGTAGAAGCGTTTGAAATGTGGTGCTACAGACGCATGATGAAGATACCGTGGATAGATAAGGTTAGCAATAGGGAAGTATTAGAAAGAGTTGGGGAAAAGCGAAAGGTATGGAAAACAATAAAGAGTAGGAGAGATAGGATGGTAGGACACCTTCTAAGACACGAAGGAATAGTTCGTGACATACTAGAGTCAGAGATAGGAATAAAAAGAGGTAGGGGTAGGCCTAGATTAGACTACTGCTCTCAAATAGTTAGGGATGTAGGATGTTCTACTTTTAGGGAAATGCGTAGGTTAGCTCAGGATAGAAAAGAATGGAGGTACGCGTCCAACCAGTCTTCGGACTGAGAACCTTATGATGATGATGGAACAATATTGTTTTATTAGGTGAGCCTAAGCGAAATTGTTTGCTCTTTCCATTGGAGCAATAAAAAATATACCGTGTCATTTGAAAAAACTGACTTCTTGATAGTTTTCTCTGATTTTTATTTGATAAATTATTGAATGCTCCTCGTATATTTTATACAAAATTTGAGCAAACAGTGTTAATCATGATTATCATGAGGACCGCTGTCAAAAATATCATTATTCCATCTTCAACCAGTGCAGGAATATGAATTTTTAAAATGGATGATGTAACTGTCAAAATATCGAGAAAAAAAATAATATCTCAAAAAAGAAAGAAAATTACTATAATATTATGTTAAGAAAGTGCCATTAAAATATTGTTCTGAATCAAGTAAAAAATTAAATAATGCACATTCCATAAGAAAAAACAAAGTTGACCATCATTCCAACTATTTGGACTAACCTGGTATAAGTAAAAACATTTTTAGATTATAGAGCGTAAAAAATGAGGTGGGGTTAGTTAAAATATTTTCTTTATATTTTTCGTCATTTAGGCATAATCTTCCGCGGACGCTTAAAAAACACACCCTGTATATATATAGTAATGAGTTTTATCGGCATAGCAGTCGAGAGAACTACACAGGAGGCTCTCTCTCACGAAAAATGTGAAGCAGGCGCCGACCGGGATTAGAACCCAGATCTTTCGCATTCATGGCGACTGCTCTAACCAATTGAGCTATCCGCACCGCGACACATTAATTGTGAGAGAAAGGCCTTATATAGGTAGCGAAGGAAGATGGTAATAACAATTATTAAGAATCTCATAATTCACCAACAACAACCCACTTTTGGATCTGATGCAGGAGTCGCACTTATTTGAGTGCTTCGTACAGACAAATGATCGTGGTAGGATAAATTGTCAGTAAGAGAAACCAAGCCTAGGTAATTATACAAATATTAATTTAGCGACTGTAGATATGAATATAGTAATGAGTTTTATCGGCATAGCAGTCGAGAGAACTACACAGGAGGCTCTCTCTCACGAAAAATGTGAAGCAGGCGCCGACCGGGATTCGAACCCAGATCTTTCGCATTCATGGCGACTGCTCTAACCAATTGAGCTATCCGCACCGCGACACATTAATTGTGAGAGAAAGGCCTTATATAGGTAGCGAAGGAAGATGGTAATAACAATTATTAAGAATCTCATAATTCACCAACAACAACCCACTTTTGGATCTGATGCAGTAGTCGCACTTATTTGAGTGCTTCGTACAGACAAATGATCGTGGTAGGATAAATTGTCAGTAAGAGAAACCAAGCCTAGGTAATTATACAAATATTAATTTAGCGACTGTAGATATGAATATAGTAATGAGTTTTATCGGCATAGCAGTCGAGAGAACTACACAGGAGGCTCTCTCTCACGAAAAATGTGAAGCAGGCGCCGACCGGGATTCGAACCCAGATCTTTCGCATTCATGGCGACTGCTCTGCGGATAGCTCAGTTGGTTAGAGCAGTCGCCATGAATGCGAAAGATCTGGGTTCGAATCCCGGTCGGCGCCTGCTACAAATTTTTCGTGAGAGAGAGCCTCCTGTGTAGTTCTCTCGACTGCTATGCCGATAAAACTCATTACTATATTCATATCTACAGTCGCTAAATTAATATTTGTATAATTACCTAGGCTTGGTTTCTCTTACTCACAATTTATCCTACCACGATCATTTGTCTGTACGAAGCACTCAAATAAGTGCGACTACTGCATCAGATCAAAAAGTGGGTTGTTGTTGGTGAATTATGAGATTCTTAATAATTGTTATTACCATCTTCCTTCGCTACCTATATAAGGCCTTTCTCTCACAATTAATGTGTCGCGGTGCGGATAGCTCAATTGGTTAGAGCAGTCGCCATGAATGCGAAAGATCTGGGTTCGAATCCCGGTCGGCGCCTGCTTCACATTTTTCGTGAGAGAGAGCCTCATGTGTAGTTCTCTCGACTGCTATGCCGATAAAACTCATTACTATATTCATATCTACAGTCGCTAAATTAATATTTGTATATATATATATATATATATTTAATAGATGAGAATCAATATTGACTGAGAAATGTTTAAGATATTATTGGCCAGCAGTCATAATTGTTATGCAAGACAGGACTCTCTCTCGCGAAAAATGCGAACTAGCGCCGACCGGGAGTCGAACCCGGGTCTTTCACTTTCCGGGCGACTTCTCTATCCAACTGAGCTATCAGCGCCACAACTTGTCGCGAGAGAAAGTCCTATATCAGCTATATTTCTCAGTCAATATTGATTCTCATCTATTAAAAATATATCTATGGCTCATACAATGCATGATTAATCTGACAAATTAATCATTGAGAATTTACTCGCACTTTCGGAGTTCCAGTCGGTTCAAGTTGCTATATGTCGACAACAGATTGCGATACTCCAATTATTGATTTTCTCTGTAATGAATAATTTCCTTCCCATTCATACGCAGCTTATATAGGACTTTCTCTCGCGACAAGTTGCGGCGCTGATAGCTCAGTTGGATAGAGCAGTCGCCCGGAAACTGAAAGACCCGGGTTCGACTCCCGGTCGGCGCTAGTTCGCATTTTTCGCAAGAGAGAGAGTCCTGTCTTGTATAACAATTATGACTGCTGGCCAATAATATCTATTATATATATTATTATTGCATAACAATTATGACTGCTAGCCAATAATATATATTATCTTAAACATTTCTCAGTCAATATTGATTCTCATCTATTAAAAATATATACAGTGTGTCCACGGATGGACTTAACTATACTTGTAAAAACTTTTATTTTCAGTTTTTCGAAAAAAGTCATTCTTTATCATTCCTTTTGCTTGTTATATAAATACGATTCACGTTGAGAAACTTTGAGTTTGTTGTACATGGTGCGCAGAAAATACAAAAATGTACTTTTGCAAAATTATAAATTTTTGAATCAAGCTTTTTGAAGTCTCAGAATGTAACAGCTTAGAAGGAGAAATCGAAAAGCTAAATAAAGTTTTCCCATAGAAGTTATACTTAGTTGCTAAGATATACCTGGTGTCCGGTTAAGGTTGGCGACCGGCTATCTTAGGAACTATTCTTCCTACAGATTTCGGAAAAAAATCTTACAAAAGCGACCATAAAAATTCATCAAAAATGTTTTTATAGCTTTCAATTTTCCCCGCTAGAGGGCATAATTTTGATATTCATTTAGGTATTTAATTTTTCTCAAATTTATCAACGCAATGAGGTATGATTAAACAGTATTTTCGATCACAACTCTCGTTTGAAAAAGATAGGAACTTTCGGTTTGTGGCATTCTGTTCTTTATGTTATGTGTACTAACAGCATGTTGTGAAAATGTACCATTCAAAAAAATTTGAGAAAATTTGGTACTTGTGCACTGGGATTTGATTAAACGATATTCTTGATGATAACTTCCATTTGATAAAGATAAAAACTTCCGGTTTGTGGCATCTTGTTCCTAATTCTATGCGTAATGACAACATATTATGAAAAATATATCATTCCATTTATAATTTTTGTGAAAATTTGACAATTTCGTAAGTTTCGAAATAACACCATCTGGCGGCTCCCTCGTAAAATTAAATTCAAATGCAAATGCAGATTTCTATTACGCTATAGATTCCCTTTCCAACAATACCATATTCATTAAAATTATTGGTTCAAGCAATCCGGAGATATGGCATTTCTGGTGTAAGGGAATTTTTTTCTTCCCCCACTCTTTATTTCATAAGCTAGATCAAAAAGTTATTAAACTAATTTGCAGGGTATTACGAGGAGATTTTGAGAAAGCTAAAGGATTCTTAAATTTCCATTTGAATTTTCGAAGAAAATGCGGATTGTCTATTTTCTTTTAAAATTGTGCCCTCTAGCGGGTAAAACTGAAAGCTAAAAATATTTTTGATGAAGTTTTCATGGCCGCTTTTATAGGAAGATTTTTTTCTGAAAGCTGTAAGATGAATAGTTCCTAAGATATAGCCGGTTGCCAACCTTAACCCGGTATTTCTTTTCTATGGAAAAACTTTATTTGGCTTTTCGATTTCTCCTTCTAAGCTGTTTTATTTTGAGACTTCAAAAAGCTTGATTCAAAAATTTTTAATTTTAAAAATATACATTTTTTTATTTTCTGCGCACCCTGTAGAACAAAATCAAAGTTTCTCAACGTGAATCGTATTTATATAACAAGCAAAAGAAATTATAAAGAATGACTTTTTCTCGAAAAACTGAAAATAAAAGATTTTACAAGTATAGTTAAGTCCATCCGTGGACACACTGTATATCCAGAAATTAGGTAAGGGTAACATCGACTTGGGAGTCGTTTAATGAGAACTCTTTTTCATTAAGCCAAGCTTTCGATATATTTCATATCATCTTCAGGGCAACTACAAGATTATACAACATTATTGAAAACAATTTGTCGTTAATTAATTATCTACTTACACAAATTTGAGGTTAAAAACTATAAGCATCTAATTTTCCATGATCTATTGCAATCATTACTTGATAAAACTATACAACAGTGTACAAAAGTACTCACTACATTTAAACAGTCAAAAAATTAAATTTAATATAGAATCCATGTGAAAAGCACATGTCTTCTTCAAAGAGCTGATTTCAAAATAGCCAACAATTTTCAACTTCCCTTGTCAGTGGAGTGGGAGACTGTCACTATCTACCAACCCACCGACAAAGAATTCACCAAATACAAAATTTAAATATAATACAGGATCTGTATAAACTCTTCCCAAGGAACTATTTTTCCACGCCTACTCGAATTTCTAAATCTAACATTGGATAAGGTACCCAGATCAGACAATTCCATGATGTCACTGGATATTTATTCATCTACTGGGCCATCATAGTACTGTCTTCTTGGCAACGTTAATAAGTATGTCTAAATATCTGAAAGACCCTGAGTGTCTGTCTTTTTGTTTATTAAACTATTGGAGGTGTGAATATAGTACATTTCTAAAAAGAGTCTTTTGTTATAATTACTTTCCTGTTTTAATATTCTCACGTTGTCAAATGTGACATTGTGATCATTGTCATTAATATAGGTAGCTAAGTTACATCTATCTAATTGTTTTCTTGCATCACTCTTGTGACCTGCTATTCTAGACTTCAGCCACTGACATGTCTGACCTATGTAAGTTTGATCACATACGTCACACCTGATTTCGTAAACCACATTTGATCTGTTTAACAAAGGTGTCTTGTCTTTCAATTTACTGAAAAGAGAACTGACACTCTTAGTGCTCCTTTTTGCTATTTTAATTCTAGTATCCCTAAATTCGTTAATTATTTTATTAGTCAAGAAATCTATTTGTGGTAACGAGGTGAAGGAAAAGTCACCCTCACCTCTCTCCTCGCGAGTGTTTCGATTCTGAATGTTTTCGGTATTGTAGAGTAACTTGGTCACGAGAGGTCTGGGATAGGAATTTTCTATCAATAAATTTTCTAACTTAGCTACCCATATTAATGACAATAATCACAATGTCACATTTGACAACGTGAGAATATTAAAACAGGAAAGTAATTATAACAAAAGACTCTTTTTAGAAATGTACTATATTCACACCTCCAATAGTTTAATAAACAGATATTTACACATACTTATTAACGTTGCCAAGAAGACAGTACTATGATGGCCAAGTAGATGAATAAATATCCAGTGACATCATGGAATTGTCTGATGTGGGTACCTTATCCAATGTTAGATTTAGAAATTCGAGTAGGCGTGAGTACTTTTGTACACTGTTGTATAGTTTTATCAAGTGATGATTGCAATAGATCAAGGAAAATTAGATGCTTATAGTTTTTAACCTCAAATTTGTGTAAGTAGATAATTAATTAACGACAAATTGTTTTCAATAATGTTGTATAATCTTGTAGTTGCCCTGAAGATGATATGAAATAAATCGAAAGCTTGACTTAATGAAAAAGAGTTCTCATTAAACGACTCCCAAGTCGATGTTACCCTTACCTAATTTCTGGATTTATTAACAAGTCGACTGTGACTTCTTGAGTGTTTAAAAATTACAGATGGGTGATGACAAAGGATCTAATACGCACTGGACAGCTTACAAGAAGCATGCGAATACTGCAACATATTTCGATAGTTATGGTAATCTGAGGCCACCTACAGAACTTATACAATATTTAAATGGTCGTGGTGACTGCAAAATTCATTACAATCACGAAACTTTTCAGTCATTCGATACAGTAAATTGTGGACATTTGTGCTTAAAATTTTTGTATAATTAGATGAAGACGAGGAAATTTTCTCATTACGTAACTAACAAGTGTTAGAAACATGTCCTTTACATTTACTTCTGGAAATACTTCTATTTTAACTGCAAATTTGTACCCACCAGTTAATTTAAACGAAGAAAATGTGGCATACGCTTTGGGATTGATAAACTTTGAAGCATACAATTCGTTCCCGAATATAGAAACTGGATGCAACAAGTTTTATTATGGTCAACTTGGTGATTATATTGAAATACCAGAAGGATCTTACGAAGTTAATGATATTAATGAGTTTTTACAAACATCTTTTAAAAAAGTTTACAAAGTTATAGAAGCTGATACTTCTAATTTGGGAGAGTTAAACGATGTGCCGGATCCTACTAAAAACTTTTACTCTATTTACAGTAATAAAAAAAGAAAGCCTCCAGTAATTTTGAACATTCGTGCAAATAATAATAATCTGAGAAGTGAAATTAAATGCAACTACGAAATTGAATTCACAAAGAAAGATTCGATTGCATGGTTGTTGGGGTTCGAATCGCGCAAACTTCAACCAGATAAACGACATGTATCGGATTCTCCAGTAAATATAGTAAAAGTTAGCGCAATATGTGTAGAATGTAATTTGGTCGGAGGATCATATGTCAACAATCGACAAGTACACATCATACACGAATTCTTTCCATCAGTGCCAGCAGGATTCAAAATAACCGAAACCCCTAAAAGTGTAATTAATTTACCAATCAACACAAACCAGATAAACGAAATTACAGTTAAAGTACTGGATCAAAACGGGCAGTTGATCAATTTCAGAGGTGAAGTGATAACGGTAAGACTTCATTTGAGAAGGATTCAGAATGTGAATCCGCTATGATAATTGGAAGAGACGTCGAACTGGTGGTGGTCTTATAAATACACTCAACAGAAAACATACAGCCAGTTTTTCCAATACTTTGGTTCAACTAACACCAGCAAGTCGAGCTTTTCTCACATCGCTAGGATTAAAGATAAAAGAAGCGAAAAATACAAAAATTGAAAAAGCTGTGGATTAGAGTGAAAGTCGCTTGCAAATAAAACTTTTGCAAATTTATTATTCGCTGCACTATTAGAAAGACCAGTAATGAACAGTGAAATTTTAAACGTAAGCGATAGAGCTGTATTCGACAACGCTATAGTTAATGCAGAGAAACATACACATCAACCATATGCAGCTACATCCTTCAAAATAATGATGAAATTCGAATCCCCATCCAACAACAGGATGTGTATACGCTACCTTGGGGTAGTTCTTTATACATCGAAGGCAAACTATTGACGGCTGAAAGAACAGTTTCGAAAACTGCACGTTTTATAAATAATGGTGTATTATTCTTATTCGAGGAAATAAGATATGAAATGGGCGGATCTGTGGTAGATCGCGTAAGGAACCTTGGTTTAACTTTAACAATGAAGGGCTACGTTTCATACAACGCAAATGAGAGCATGCGATTGCAAAACGCCGGGTGGTTTCCGATGCAAAATTCTACAACTGACGACAGCAACGGGAATTTTAATGTCAGCATTCCGCTTAGGATGTTCCTAGGATTTGCGAGGACTTTAAGAAAATTGTTTTAAATGTGCGGCAAAAACTGATATTAATACGAAGTAATTCGGATATCAATGCTTTGGTTAACGAAAACCAGGACGAAACAACGAAAGTAACCTTACTGAAAGTGTTATGGAAAGTACCCCACATAGCCGTAGTAGACGCTCAGAGATTAAAGCTCATAACCTATGTCAAAAAATGTAGAATTAGAAGCAGCATTTAGAGGATGGGAACTGCACGAGTATCCACTACTGCAGGAAACTCAACGCCACACCTGGGCAGTGAAAACTACAAATAAGCTGGAAAAGCCATGTTATATTTTAGTGGGGCTTCAAAGAGACAGAAAAAATAAGATATTCAGAGACTGTAGCAAGTTCGATCATTGCAAGTTAACTAACATCAAGCTGTATTTGAATTCAGAAACCTATCCCTATGACAATCTTAATTTGAATTTCGATGTGCAGTTTCAAGAGTCATATTATGAGAGGGAATGCGAACCTCTTTTCACACCTATAAATTTCCGCAATTCTGCACCTCTAGCAGTCATAGACTGTTCTCGACAGAACGAGATCTTGAAATCTGGTTCGGTCGATATTCGTTTAGAATTCGAAAAGAGTGCAAATATTCCTGCAAACACAGCTTGTTACTGGCTTATATTGCACGATCGTTTAATCAAATACAATTTGTTAACGAACGCAGTGAAAGCTCTATAAATTATGTGCATCGTAGACGTTCAAAGATTTCAGTACAAGAAATCAGAATTCTTGTGCAGAGAAATTGCAGTGTATGATGTAGTCAAGGGTTCGCTCTGGCATTACATGGTCTTTCAGAAAAGGTGCGAAATCAGATGGAATGGTTGACTCACAATATCCACGGGTTGTCCTGGACGTCCCACGATGAAAATATACCTATTATTAATCACAAAGAAGTGTCTCGATTTTTTAACAGCAAAATTGAAACAAATCGAATGATTTTAGTGAAAGGTTTAGAAAAACAGATTTGACTTCAAAAAATGTTGATTAATTCCAATAATGTAATTGACATGCAATCGATGAACTGTCCTAATTTAAGCACGATTAAAATGTAAATATAATATATGTAAATAAAGCAGAGTAGACAGAGATGAAAGAAGATAGTAGAAGCCCTGGGCCAACGTGGCCTGTAACGCTGAAATATATATATAAGTTAACCAATTCATTCCACTGCACGGAACATTTTATAAATAAGCTTCAATGTTCAAGAGAGAATGTATTCTTATTGCACAAATGGTATGTAAATGAATACAAATGTTAATAAATAAAAAAACAAAAAAATGTGTCAAATTGTTTTATTTGCTAGCATAGTTTGTAATTTAAACAGTTTAATAATGACAAAGTAATCTTATGATCCTCCAATGTGGTAGAGGTCCATACAGCAGAATCTGGTCCACAGCGCCAACCCAGAGGACTCTCACCTTCCTCGGCCTTTCGAATATTTTGCTTCAACCATTTGACAATATTGCAGTGTCGTTTGTTCGTGGCAGGCGTGAAATTAAATGCAAAAGATTTAGTCTTGAGTAGGTAAATTTTATGAAAATTATTGAAGTAAAAAGTATGTTTATGCAAAATGTAATTTAACCTTTGAAAATTAAGACTGGGACATCCATCACGCAAACAAGCTTCCATTACCTCACAAACGCGCTTGTCCATACTCCTTCTTTTATCAAGCAGCAAACAAATGATATTTTTGTCCGTCACGAATTCGTTTGTTGCAGCCAGGTAAATGGCTTTGTCCGGCACAACAATGTTAATTTTATTTAATATTTTATTCACCATTAAATGTTTATGAAACTCTGAACGACCAGTAATAGAAAGCGTTAAAAATTGTTCGTGAATGCGAATTACTGCTTGATACAAGCACGCTTTCATCTGAGCGTGAAGTGGAACCGACATCTTAAACTCGAACTGTGTTCTAGAAGTATAATTCGCTATTTATATACAAAATGCAGAGAACATAATGGAAGTTTTATTGCATCAACGGTATGTGGCACAGAATCCCCACGGTTTCGTATCAGATGTGAAATAACTTAAAATTCGTTTATCGTCGGAACTTTATTTTGTTTAACAGAAAAAAAATTCATGTTTTTTTGATCGTATGAGGTGTTGGGTTTTGGAAATCACTTTAAAATTGAAAAGGGAATCTTTATAATCATCAATCGAAATTTCTCTCATTGTTGATTTTGTGGAACCTTTCGATTTTTTATTCACGGAAATACGATCCATTTCTCGCACAGCGTACGCATACATTTTTGCACGAAAACCTATAAATTCCAACATTATGTTGCCGTTGTTCTCATCATTCATTAACCCAGGAATATTTTTGTTTTTTAACTGGATGCCGAAAGGATTGTCAGTTTTATAGTCGGAAGTGTCGAACATATTACTGCCGCGTTTCATAATTTCATAAATATCTAAATCCTAGAATTCGTATATGAGACTGTCCGTGTCGGTGTACAGAAGCTTCGTTCTGTCACCGAAGCGCCCGTCCCATCTTGTAACTAAATGCACAGTTTTGTGTTTTCTAACATTCTCCATGCATTTGCCCAAAACACCATTAATCATGAGTTTATAAAATTTTTTATCGAAATCATGTTTAGATTTTTGTCTCATGTCGGTGTTCAAGTCAATATACTTTTTTAACCAAGGACTCTGCAAGTTAACTTTAGCCCATATTTAATATATTGCTTCAGGTTCCTGTAGTGAATAATATAATTCTTTTTTGAATACAGAGTTAAGAGCAGTTTCTTTTGTTTGGACTCCGATTCGCTTACAGGCGGGACCATATGTTCGGGAGCTAGAGGTAAATCGCTATGGAGTTCGTGCAAATGGGAAGGATATTTAAAATTGCAATCTAAAATGTAACCAAAATCAGACTCAATTAAATAAAAAAATTACTTCGCGTACTACCAATATGCATAACAAATTATTTTATTTAACCGGTTTTAAGATCTACAAACGATCCCATCATCAGAAATGTTTAAGAAAAATGGGATCGTTTGTAGATCTTGAAACCGGTTAAATAAAATAATTTGTTATACATATTGGTAGTACGCGAAGTAATTTTTTTATTTAATCATGGATTTCTACCAAATAGTGAAAAGTGAAAATATTAACAACATCAGACTCATCTGGAGTGTCTAAGATATTTAGACCTGTTTGATCGATTTCCTCTTTCTCGAGAAACTCGAATTCTCTATAAGGGAGATACTGCGACATGGCGGCTCCATATAGATTATTAACATCGAAATACATTAAGAAAGTGGATGGTTAGTGAGGATTGAAACTCTCCATGTACTTATTGTTAGCTGCGGCATATATGTTGGAGCACTGAGCCACCCCGCCTCGAATTCCTCTTTCAATAAACATTATTTGGTCAACATCGGTGAGAAGTTCCAAACGTATGTCGGTGGTCTTTAACATGGCATCGGCGGTATGATAATGAAGAGGGTCTAATGCATATGTTTGCAAACACGTTCGACGAAAAGTTTCGAAAATATCTGATAGAAGAAGAACACCAGTTTTTAAATATAAGTCTGAATATCGCACAGAGGGATATTTTTAATAACTAGCAATGATTAAGTGAAAAATTTAATATCGTCCAAGTAATAAAAGTAGGCTGTGATTATGTTGTCAAAGCCTTGTTTGACACATATGAACACAGAAAATAAACGTCAGTTTTGACAAACGTTCCATAGTTTCATTGAAAATATAAGTTTCTATTTGATTAAAGTTTTCAAACTGGTTAGTGTGATTTTCATATTTTTTTATTTTAGTTACTTGAAGATATATTTTACATGTAAGAGCACTTTTTTTTTCAAATAGTGATATATTTTTTCAGTTGGTAAATTCCAAAAATACCCTACTTTATTAAAATGGATTCTGGTGATCTATTTTCACATAATTTGTCATATTTAAAGGTCTCGCAAAGTCCAGATCCGGCTAGATCCAAATTGATATTTTTTTATATAATCATCGGTTCATTAACAATATTTTTAAGTAAAATTTAATTGCCGAAATTTGCCGACAAGTAGGATTTTTTTTAGTAAAGATGTCTATACCAAGAAAGGAGGTTTTCGAAGTGTGGTGCCAAGCGAAGGATAACAAAAATTCCGCTGTTTTGTCTTATGTTTTAGAAAAATTACAGCTCAATGATTGTGGAGATAATTTAAACTATATTAATGTTAAGAAATTAGTAAAAGATTTTACTAGTAAGTTAAGTGAAAAATGGACGAATTGTCATTGAAAACATTCTTGTCACGTCATCAGCACTGGCTAGATGAAAACATTGTTTTCATGGTTGAAGACAGTTCAAAGCATCCTTCAGTAAAGCTCGGTAGGCCATCTAAAGATTTTTCAGAAGTTGGCATTCAGTGAAAGAGACAAAAAATTGCACCACTCTTGGAGAACTTTACCATCGATCAGCTGAAGTTTGCGAGTACTACTAGCCTGCGAAAATCTGGCCTAAGGGATGCAGCCAAAATAGTACAGACTGTCTCTGAAAATCCTCAAAGAGCAACTGAAATAAAAAAACAACTAAATGCTCCCATTGTTCAACCTATTAAGTATACGCCTGAAGAAGCGCTTGCATTATACGTAGACGGAAATTGCACAAAAAAATCGTATATTTTAATGCAATCTGGTGCTAAAGAAAGAAATGCCTATATATACCCTTCCTATAACGTAATTAAAAAAGCCAAAGAGGACTGCTATCCAGATAGAGAATTTATATCAATATCTGACATAAGTGGAGAAGTTGATTACAAGCCTTGGTCAACCATACAACACGAAGACTTGTGTTGCTTCAGAGAAGTGTATTGGAGCAGAACATATCTGAGGTACAAAGTGGTATTACTCTTATCTGCAAGTGGGGCTGCGATGGAAGTGCCGGTCACTCCACTTATAAGCAGAAGTTTACAAGTGAAGGAAGCGAAACTCTGACAGATTCTTATCTATTTCCTGTATGTCTTGTCCCCATACAACTGCAAACTAATAAAAACCAAGTGTTGTGGAATAATCCTCGGCCATCATCAACAAGATTTTGCAGACCAGTTAAAATTTTGTTCGAAAAAGAGACAACTGAGCTATTTAAAAAGGAAATGAAAAACGTTGAAGATCAAGTAAAGGACATTACGCCTACGAAAATGATAATAGACGAACAGGAAATTAGTGTTAATCATAATTTTAAGTTAACTATGATAGACGGTAAGATGTTTGGAGTAATTACCGAGTCATCCACTCAAACATGTAGTATTTGTGGAGCAACTCCTAAAATTATGAATCAATTAAATAAAATACGGATGCTTGTCCCGAAGGTTCAAAATCTGAATTTTGGAGTATCCACCCTTCATGCCTGGATACGATGTTTAGAGACATTGCTCCACATATCTTATCGTCTTACTGTAAAGAAATGGCAAATCCGTGAAAGTGCAGAGAAAATAATAGTTAAGGAACGTAAAGATAATATAAGAGATACTTTAAGATCAAAAATGGGATTACTTATTGATATTCCCAAACCTGGCTTTGGTACCACGAATGATGGTAATACCGCCAGACGATTTTTTCGACAGCCTTCTCTCGTAGCTTCAATTACTGGTATTGATGAAAACCTAATAGAGCGTTTCTCGGTAATTTTACGAACAATGTCTTCTGGATATGCTGTCAACATTGAGGCTTTCAGAGTGTATGCGAGAGAGACTGCTGAAAAATACGTGGAACTCTATTCGTGGTACTATATGCCATCCCGCATACATAAAATACTTATCCATGGAGCTGACATTATCAAAGCAGCTGATCTTCCTATAGGAATGTTTTCAGAGGAGGCCCTAGAATCTAGAAATAAAGATTTTAAGAAAATTAGAGAATTTAACACCCGTAAATTTTCTCGCGAAAAGACAATGACAGATTTATTTCATTGTTTATTATTTTCCTCGGATCCCTTTGTATCTAGTATATCCAAATCTAAATTTGCCGTTCGTTCCTATCGAGAGCCTCTTAGCAATAGTGTTATAAGACTATTATCTGACCCTGCACTGCCTGCTTTGCCAATTTCAAGCGAGATGTCTGATGATTCTGATGATAGTGACTAAGTTACTTACATACACGTATTATTTATAAGCTTACATTTTTCATGAAATGCCAGTTTATTTATTTAGTTATATTTATTTTTGTCCCAAATTAATTCTTCCGCATAACATTAAGAAACTTTTATATCGTTTTTCAGTTGCACATTAATTTGCTTTATTGTTTACATAAGTACATAAATATTAAATAGAGATAAGTGCACAGAAATTTGTGTGTTTCAACACTGCTAATTCTATATCATATAATTAAAGTCAAATCAATTTTTCCAACTTAATTTATCGGATGTTAAGTAATATTTTGGACTAATATTTAAGATACCCGAAAGTGCTTAATTATTTAGGTAATTAAATTTAGTTAAAAAACTTTCTCAGGAATATCTTGATGAAATGTCTTACAAGGTTGTCAGACTATCAGATTTTAACGTTATTACTAACCATTAAATTGCAGCTGATTGCCTTGCAGTTCCACAATTTAAATCACTTTGTACATTGTATCCCTGACGATTTCCGAAGTGCCCATGTTGAGACCTAAATTTGGGACTCCCTGTGTATGGAATCACAAGAAATATTTATTTAACATTTCTGTAAGTTTTAGTATATATGTTTGATGTCTTAAAAATGCAAATAAGGTGATATAAACATTTTTGATTTAAAGTTACATTTTTATTTGCTAGAATCGACTTTTAACCCACTGTGTATCGTCCCAAAGTTTGAATGTCAAATGTTTTCCAACTATTACAAGCATGCAGGTAGTCGGTTTCAGAAATTGCATCATCATACAAGATGCTATAAAATGATTGCTTTTCAGGAAGTTTTTCATCTTCGAGTTTTTCCAACAGTCTAAGTAGTCGTAAGGAAAAATTCCTTTCCGCGTCAACATTTTAAATTCTTTGTCAGTTTTACAAAGAGAACGAGCAACTACTTTCTTATCGTCATCTAAATACGATGCAAGTTTTTCAATGCTGCTAGCCATAAATCTATATGAATCTATAAATCTGAAGTTTACATTCGTTCCTTCAACGTATTTGGTGAAGGATATGTATTTTTCTTTATTTATTGGCAGAAGTTTAATTTGTCCGGGGATAAGCAAAGCCAACTCTCTGATTATAAAATGAGCATCGTATTCACTGAGGTTGTGAAGAATAAAGGTACGGTCCATCTACTTCGTTTAGTGGTAGCGTCTAATAGATACGACTAAACGTATTGACTTATCGATACTGGAGTGGTCCATCTTGCGCGTTTCGTATCCTTCAGTTTTTCCAATACACATCCTTCCTTCAAGCTCTTCCATCGAGTTTTGCATTCTTCAACTAAACGTGAAAAAGTATGGGTAATTATATAGAATAACTCCGCACGACCAAATGAGCTGAAATTTTCACAGCCCCTTAAAAACGACCTCCTAAGTTCGATCACAAAACTATATTTTTTCCTGAAAACTAGCTTCGACCAGCCAAAACGGACACCGGATTCAAATTTAGGAGGCCGTTTTTAAGGGGTGGTGAAAATTTCAGCTCATTTGGCCATGCGGAGCTATTTTATATAATCATACCATAATAAAATATTGCCCCTAGGATATTATTATGTACTTACCACTTTTGCCCACAATTTCTGCAATCAATCTCCAAGTGTTGTCCCGCACTAAGTGATCTTTATAATGTTTGATTTTGGCATCAAACAAGCAGCGATGTTTTCCCATTTCGATGATCAACATTTCATATTCTTCTAACGTAAACCGTAAACGGTCCCCTTTTTTGACATTTTTGTCGACTTGACTACCCGCGCGCGCGCGATTAATTTGCCTCGGGAGCAAGTCGATAGTAATGGGCGCCACACACGCAACTGCATACTTGACAAGTATACTTGCGCTTGAGGCTTGTGCATGCAAACTTGACCGTCTGTATGACGATATTGCGCAAGTATTTTGACTTGCACAAGTGACTTGACGACGTTTGAATTTTCAATCTGCATACTTGCCCAAATGCTGTTTGCACATGTATACATGAGCGTGCGTGAGGTTATTGCACAAGTTACATGGGCGGTCAGTCGCGAGCCCATTGTTGTGCACGTCACATATTCTTTGTTCTCTGGCGCACGTGTGGTGACTTTTCGCACCAATATGTCCAGCGATATTCGAAGAGGGTTTCGCGAAAGTTTTGAAGAATTTATAAACATCTACAGAAGTGAACCTTGCTTATGGCGCATTAAAAGTAAAGACTATCACAATAGAGACAAGAAAACTGCAGCGTACAACAAACTAATTGATAAATTAAAGGAAATTGATCCAACGGCAAATCGCGACAAAGTCGTAAAGAAGATTAATAGTATTAGAACCAACTATAGGAAGGAGAAACTTAAAGTTGAAAAATCTCTGCGATCAGGCACGGGCACTGATGATTTTTATATGCCAACATTATGGTATTTTGGTCTCTTAAGTATTCTCAGTGATCAAGATGTACCGAGAAAATCTTGCTCTAACATGACTGAAGAGGAATCTGAAATGTCTGGAGTAAGATCATTTGTTTTATTTACTACATAAACTTGTTTATTACATTTATTTACTACTTGATTTTTGTCACACAAAAGAGACCCTTATTTCGAATAATTATTTCAAACAAACAGTTGCATAATTACAACAAATTCCCATCTTAATTAATAAAATTATTTTGCCACGGAACACTTCCTTCATTATTAAAATAATTCATATACCCTTCTCTAATATTCTTGGCAGTATTTGTGGTATTTCCAGAACTCATTCTCTGCAATCGATCCATATTTGAGTGCTTTGTATTTAATCCCAATGTAATAGTTCCATTGTCTATATTTTCGCGGTCAAAACATTCTGAAGGCGAGTAAAAATTAGGCGACGATGTCATTAAAAAATTGTGCAAAACACAACTCGCCATTACTACTGAATCTATATTTCTTGGATCTAAATTAATCTGTGTGTGGAAAATTCTGAATCGAGATGCCAATATACCAAATGCGTTCTCAACTATGCGTCTCGCTCGAGAGACGTGATAATTATAAATCTTTCTTTCCGGGGAGTTCAAATCTGCCTGTCTAAAGGGTTTCAACATGTCAGATCTCAAAGGAAAGGCATCATCGGCCACGAACACATAAGGCAGGGTTCTAGAACTATTTCTGATGTTTTCTTCTAAAGGAATCCTTAAAAGATTTTTTTGAAGTTTCTCAAAGAATTGTGTGTTTAAAAGAACACCTCCGTCCGAAACTCTGCCGTTTGTTCCGAAATCGATCAATATGAATTGGTATTTAGCATCCACGATTGCAAAGAGAACCATGCTATGTCGGCCTTTATAATTATAAAAATAAGACCCGCTTCCACTTGGGGGAATAATGTCTATGTGTTTCCCGTATATGGCTCCAAGACAATGTGGAAAGTTCCATCTTTCTTCAAAATGTTTGGCTATGTTTCTCCATTCATCTTCTGTTCGTGGAAACTGGAATGAAATGAAAAAAATAAAATCAATTTGAAGCCTTCAAAGCTTAGGGACAAAGTGGAATTAAATACAATTTTATTTTAATCATACATTCTCTTGTTTTAGAGTGAAAGTGAAGCTACAAGAGGTGAAAGTCAAAGTGAACTCTCAAATGCAGAAGGTAACAATTCTGCAGTTGCTGTTAGTAGTCCTACTCCAACTAATCAGCCGAGTCCATCAAGATCGCTAACAGAAGATGAAATTTCTTCAGTTGCTGTAAATGGTCCTACTCCAACAACTAAGACCAGCCGATCAAGACCTTCGAAAAGAAGCGCAGACACAAATCTAACTAATGATGTGCTACTATCGGTACAAAATCACTTCAAACGTCCACCTGTTCAGGATGACCGTAATGACGTGTTTGGCAAAATGGTTGCCATGAAAATGCGTGATTTGCCCAAATCACAGAGACTGATTGCAGAAAAAATAATAAATGATACTCTATTCCACGCCGAGATGGGTAACCTAACCATGACACACAGACTGACTAATGAAGATGTATTTCCTGTGACCAGTCCAAGGATAACGCACTATCCACAACGTTTATATTCCGACTCTTTTACTCCAACTCCCACAACTAATCATCAGTCCCTGCGAGAGACATACATTCCTAGTTCAACGCAGATGCAACCATTACATCAACAAATACACTATCATCGCTCAACAATAGGCAGTCAAATTCCTTCCACTCTCGTACAGTCCTCGCAAGAAATGCAACAGACCGCTACTCCTACGGTAGTGGAACTCTCCATGCCAGAACATTCTGCCACGCAAGTAAGGCAAACTCAACATACCGCAGCTTCTCTGATTTCTAGTTTTAACGATGAAGATTATTATTAAATAAGAATATACAGTAGTGGCCATAAATATAGCAACTTTTAAAAAATCAATGTAATATTAAACAACATTATTTTTAAGATTAGAAATGCATTCCAGCATTCACATTGCTTCTATGGTAAGTGTTTCCTGCAATAAAAATTAGAGCTTTGTGAATAACAAATTAATCCCAGATTTGTTCAAATTTTTGTTGGACAGAAATATAGCAACAACTGTCATAAATAAGTTTAAAGTAATTAAAACGCCAGTTAAGTTGTACTTATCCCGAGTATTTATCGCATTGGCACTATTTCTGGTTAGTAACTAAAAAATGGGTCGGGCTAAAACAGTTTCAAAAGTATGAAAACGGTATCAAACAGGCTGAAATTTCAAGAAGTATTAAAATATTTTGCAATACCATCTGGTCCCATACATCGACGAAACAATGCCTTTAAGTTGTGTGTTTCAGCAAGATAATGACCCGAAACACTCGTCGAAACTTGTGCAGGATTGGTTAGCCGAGCAACACTTCGAAATTATGCGATGGCCATCACAGTCACCCGACTTAAATCCAATAGAAAATTTGTGGGATTACTTGGATGGCAAAATTAGAGGAAATAATTATACTAATTTGGAAAACCTTTATACTGCACTGGAAAATGCTTGGGAAATAATTGATGATGGATACATTACTAAATTAATAGAATCGATGCCCAAGCGATGTGCCCAGGTAATTAAAAATAAATGTTATTATACAAAATATTAAACGCTTTTATTTTTAATTAATACTTGTCAAAAAATTTTTTTTTCTGTAGTTGCTATAATTATGTCCAACAGAAAAATTAAAAAATATTAAAAATAATACTTGTTTTAATTACACATAAATACGCATTATGTACTAGAAATGTGTATGTATTTTAACAACAAAAAGTAAATAAAACGAATATTTTTGCTTAGAAAAAAATTAACTTCGAAATTTCAGGAAGTTGCTATATTTATGGCCACTACTGTATCTTGCTACTGATTTTGTTATTTTTATAATTACAATTTTCATAATTATTTGTGCCATTTTTTTTATGATATTTCAATAATTTTTGTGAAATTAATGGCAAGTTAAACACTTTATATAAAGTATCTCGACGTTTCGCTCCCGATTGGGAGCTTTATCAAGAGTTTATTGAAAAAATCGTAAAACGTATAAAAATGTGACAAAATTTTTATACGTTTTACGATTTTTTCAATAAACTCTTGATAAAGCTCCCAACCGGGAGCGAAACGTCGAGATACTTTATATAAAGTGTTTCCTGCAATAAAAATTAGAGCTTTGTGAATAACAAATTAATCCCAGATTTGTTCAAATTTTTGTTGGACAGAAATATAGCAACAACTGTCATAAATAAGTTTAAAGTAATTAAAACGCCAGTTAAGTTGTACTTATCCCGAGTATTTATCGCATTGGCACTATTTCTGGTTAGTAACTAAAAAATGGGTCGGGCTAAAACAGTTTCAAAAGTATGAAAACGGTATCAAACAGGCTGAAATTTCAAGAAGTATTAAAATATTTTGCAATACCATCTGGTCCCATACATCGACGAAACAATGCCTTTAAGTTGTGTGTTTCAGCAAGATAATGACCCGAAACACTCGTCGAAACTTGTGCAGGATTGGTTAGCCGAGCAACACTTCGAAATTATGCGATGGCCATCACAGTCACCCGACTTAAATCCAATAGAAAATTTGTGGGATTACTTGGATGGCAAAATTAGAGGAAATAATTATACTAATTTGGAAAACCTTTATACTGCACTGGAAAATGCTTGGGAAATAATTGATGATGGATACATTACTAAATTAATAGAATCGATGCCCAAGCGATGTGCCCAGGTAATTAAAAATAAATGTTATTATACAAAATATTAAACGCTTTTATTTTTAATTAATACTTGTCAAAAAATTTTTTTTTCTGTAGTTGCTATAATTATGTCCAACAGAAAAATTAAAAAATATTAAAAATAATACTTGTTTTAATTACACATAAATACGCATTATGTACTAGAAATGTGTATGTATTTTAACAACAAAAAGTAAATAAAACGAATATTTTTGCTTAGAAAAAAATTAACTTCGAAATTTCAGGAAGTTGCTATATTTATGGCCACTACTGTATCTTGCTACTGATTTTGTTATTTTTATAATTACAATTTTCATAATTATTTGTGCCATTTTTTTTATGATATTTCAATAATTTTTGTGAAATTAATGGCAAGTTAAACACTTTATATAAAGTATCTCGACGTTTCGCTCCCGATTGGGAGCTTTATCAAGAGTTTATTGAAAAAATCGTAAAACGTATAAAAATGTGACAAAATTTTTATACGTTTTACGATTTTTTCAATAAACTCTTGATAAAGCTCCCAACCGGGAGCGAAACGTCGAGATACTTTATATAAAGTGTTTAACTTGCCATTAATTTCACAAAAATTATTGATTATAATTACAATTTAAAATAATAGTAATAGTGTTTCATTTACCTTTAAATAGTCTTTACATAGCAATTTGTATATGGCATCACATGTTTCTGGAATAATGTAACCCAAAGCTTGAGGTGATATTATTGTAGAAAACTTAAGGTCTTCGTAGCTTCTGCCAGTTGCAAGAAACCTCAAAGTTGCTGTTAATCTTTCGTGTGGTGGTATGACTTGTCGCATAATAGTATATTTTTTTTTAATAAATGGACTAACTAACGACAGGAGCCTTAAATAAGTTTCTTCGCTCATTCTTAAGTAATTATGCCAGTCTTTAGGTGCAAATTTCAATTCATTTAACAAGTTTATATGTGAATATTGTTCTCTTTTCTTCAACCACTCTTTACACCATTCTTTACGCTTTACTCTACGTTTCTGAACTTTTTTAGTAGCTACTAACAATCCAACTATTGCCAAAGCGTCGTCTAAGGACGCCATAGTCAGACGATAGAACACAGAACTGTGAAACACTACAACCTTCGTCCGTCGATTCTTTTAGAGAATGACAGCCCTCAAGTATACTTGAGCTGTGTGGGGCCGATATGGGCCGTCAAGTTTGCATGCACAAGCCTCAAGCGCAAGTATACTTGTCAAGTATGCAGTTGCGTGTGTGGCGCCCATAAGACGCTTCGACTTGTCGCAACTTGCAACGACTTATCGAAATAAATGGACCAATAATACGTAACACGCATTTAAGCAAGTGACGCCATTAGACGCAGCGTTTAAACGAAGTAGATGGACCGTACCTTAACAGGCACCGCGTGAGAATTTCTGTAATTTACGTTACATCCTTGATGAGCCAAACCTCTAAATCTGCCGGTAAAATGACAATGATCTCGTATTTTAATTTGGCCTGCTTCAAAAGGTTTCTTACATATATGACATCGGTTGACAGAATGCTGTCGATTGTCGAAATTGAACATTGGAATAATCGTTTTAAACGCATCATTCGTAAACTTGGCTATTTTTTGTAATTCTGTAATGAACCACTTTGTACAATCTTCGCCTCTATACGTTTGAAAATAAGACAAAGAATCATCGTAAGAACACTTGAAGTAATAAGCTACACTAAAAGCTGTGCTTTTTATAATACCAAGTGTTCTGAAAAGAATTCGGACTGTCACACTTTTGCAGCAAACTCTCTAAGTCGGCATATATACAGAAAGGAACGGCTTCTTGAAAGTGAACGTTTTTAAAGAACGGATAGTTGTCTGGCTTCTCTGGTAATTTAATAGAACACGCATTTGAATGTTTGCAGTACTTCATGTGTTTTTGCAAGCGTTCGTCTGTTTGAAAGTGATTTAAACATATGTAACACACATAATTTTTGTGCTCGTGCTTGGAAATCCGACTCGAAACGAGTCTAGAGAAATTCTTTATCCAAGCATAATGAAATAATCGTTCTTTGTTGCTGCGGTTTACGCGTTGAAAATTAAAAGAGTCATCAACTTGCAACACCATAAGATTGATGGTTTCTCTGTGAGAAGATAAATTTTCGCTTAAGCGAAAGGGTAGCACCTTGTCTGTATCATTCAAGCAAAATAAATTAATTGAGAGATTGTTCAGCTTTTCAAATTTGGAGACATCGTTAAGCGAAATGGGAAATTCAATTCCAGAGTAATTTAAAACAGACCGGCAAGGAGGATAAGAAGATTTTCTATCAGAGTGACTTTGTACAGGAAATAATGCTGACGTCACGGCCCAAAGGAAGCAATATTCATCATCGTTTTTTATTTTAACGACTGCATGCTTATTTTTAATGAATTCAGGAAGCCGCACAAATTTTGAATATCCACTCTTTACCGGGCAATAAGTGCTAATGTTAACTTTCAATCCTAATATTTCTAGCAGCGCCCAGCCAGAATTTTTTTCGCTAAATTTTTCTAATTTAGTCATAAGCACGTCCACAATATTGGTTTTATACCACTCTTTCAAATCTGTTCCCCTGTCAATTTTGGAATTTTGTGTTGAAAAGGACTTCAAATCAACGTCTCTGTTTTGAGGCTTGACAAAATTTCCCGTAAGAATAACATTTACTTTAAGAATGGAATCTTTCACCAGAATTCTGATCTTGTACGCAAAACTTCGAAATGCTTTATTTAAAAATACGAGCGGGTCCTTTACTTTTAAATTTGCTATGATGCCAGTCTGCCATCTTCCAGCGAAACAAGATTCAACATTTCGCCATTTGAGATTCGAGTGACTTTGACGTTTTAATAAGACACCACCCTCTTTGACAAATGAAATTTTCAGTTGTTTTAATTTTTCCAAATGAAAAATGAGAAATGCTAAATTAATCTCCAATCTAAACGGGTTTTCATCAGCTGTTCTTATCAATTTGATGTCACCTTTGATGCGTCGAATAAAGCAGTCAACAGCGTCGGATGTCTTCAGCAGCTTAAACGATCGATCGTAAACTTTGATCATTTTACTGCTCAAATTTGAAACCGTTTCCGTCGACATGACTCTCAATATAGTGCATAGAAATTTCAAAACAATTCGATCAAGACTAATTTGAACAGCCGCGTCGGTTTAATTTATAGCAACGAAAGTAGCGCTGCATCGAGAATAGTATGACGCAATAATATCAAATTACATTTGAAATTTGATACAGCTGTACTGAATGACAAGCTTGCAATTTCATGTAGTTGTATTGAATTACACGTTGAAAATTGATACTCGCATTACAACAGCCCCACCATTTTTTAGAGTATATAAGTTGAAATAAATGTGAGTATAGTATACTTCTTAGTAAATTGTCCATGCAATCACTGCTAGAATAGAATATTCGTACACGTCATCTCCAGTGCCGACCATCTCACCCATCCGAGAAGGCCCCAACGTTCTGCAGTTTAGGCTGTTTCCAACAAGGCAAGAAGACCATCCGCTGCAAATCTTGCTGCGGGCCATCTTCCACTCCCAGACGACGGGACTTTTCAACTACACCCAGGGGCGGCTGACGGCAGAAGATGGTCGGGAACTCCGCTTCGACTGTCCGGCATCAGACGCCTTCATGGAGTACTTCATAGAGGAGGTGGAATGGTTCGACGAGGGGTCAACGGAGGAGAATGAATTCGATGATGATTACGCTATTTTGCATTTATGTATTTGTTGTTGTTATGTGCTGATCAATAAAAATTTAAACATTTTTCCACTTTTTAATTGATATTGACCAACACATCTATAATATGCGTGTGCCATTGTCCTATAGAAAGTGTACTTTAAGGATCATCGTAACAGACAACTATAGAAAAAGAAAGAAGAGGAAGAAGAGAAAGAAACTAAAATTTCTGTTTTATGCATGCTTCTTATATGGTTTAAACAGGCTAGAAAGAAAGAAAAGGAAAGAAAAAGAGGAGGAAAGAAGGGAAAAAACGAAAAAAATACGTGCCACCCATAATAATGGGTTTCGGGAAAACAATTTTCGAAGTTTCGAAAAAAACAAAAAAATCGAAAAAAACGCTTATATTACGACCATTTTATTACTTTTTTCTTTACAATTATACTTATTATATTTTATTTACATAAAACTACTTCCATTTCATTTACAACTAATTCTATTTATATATACACGCACTAAATTAATCTTCTGTAAAAGAAGAAGAAAAGTTAGGTATTTAATCTTTAAATAAGCTGTAAGTACCTTACTACTCCTCCTTGTCGAAGTCGATGTCGATGTCATCATCATCGTCGGTGAAGGTGAGGGATATGGTGTCGTCGTCGGAATACACTTCCGACTCCATCTCCTCATCGGATCATGGTGGTGGTGGTGATTCCGGATTCATCATCATCAACAAATCTAATGGTGAGGGACTCTCAGGAGTGTACCTGTCCCTCGCCACAAAATTTGGGTCCGGAGACCAAGACAGCTCCGGCTCACTTCCGATATCACTGTCCTCACCTTCACTCACGACCATTTCATTCTCGACATCGGATGGCACGTCTGACATGTTTGCTGGGCATTAGCAGACTGAGTGAAGTATCAATAAAGTGGGGATAGTGGTGGGGGAAGAAGTAGGGATAGCGGTGGGGGAAGAAGTAGGGATAGTGGTGGGGAAAGAAATACTATAGAAACTGTACTTTAAGGATCATCGAAACAGACAACTATAGAAAAAGAAAGAAAGAAAGAAAGAAAGGAAGGAAAAAAGGGAAAAAGAAGAGAAAGAGAAAAGAGAGAGAGAAACTAAAATTTTATGCATGTTTCTTATATGGATTAAACAGTCTAGAAAGAAAGAAAAGGAAAGAAAAAGAGGAGGAAAGAAGGGAAAAAAACGAAAAAAAATTGTAAATATCGTGTCACCCATGAGAATCGAGAGGTGTCAAATTACATCGAACAGGTGTCGACTATCAAGAAGGAGGTATCAAATTTCAATCACGAAGCGACCTGACCCGAAAAACGCGCTCCAAGAGGTGCCAAATTACATCGAACAGGTGTCGAATTTCAAAAAGGAGGTGTCAAATTTCACCGAGCAGGTGTCCAATTTCAACCGGAAGTATCGAATTTCAACCGGACGTATCAAATTTCGCAGAGGGGTGTCGAATTCCAGCAAGGAGGTGTCCAATTTCAACCGGAAGTATCAAATTTCGCAGACGGGTGTCGAATTTCAACAAGGAGGTGTCCAATTTCAACCGGAAGTATCAAATTTCACAGACGGATGTCGAGTTTCAGCAAGGAGGTGTCCTATTTCAACCGGAAGTATCAAATTTCACAGACTGGTGTCGAGTTACATACCTAAAGCTACGCATTTTTAGAATCCGTTTGGATCCGTTCATAAATCGGATCCGTTCGACTAATTAATAAAAACATATATTTAAACTGCATTGTAAAGTAAGCGGACGGATCCGAAATTAAATCGGATCCGTTCTGTTTACATCCGTTTTGAAATAAACGATTTAATTTAATTTCGGTCCGTTCTATGCCGTTTGTGTTGAACTAGAGTGAGCACGTGAAATTGAAGAGATAGGTTATGTTTGTTTGTTATTGTTTCATCTATTTATTTTATTGTAGTATTTAGGTATTGACATGTGTATACATTTTTAGCAAAAACATTCTTTGATTTTTAGAAAATGTGTAGTAGAAAGAAAATATATACTCGGAACCTGTTCACCATTGAAGAAGAGGAAATTTTGATCGATTTGGTTAGAGTGCACTCTTTTTTGCACAAGCCAAAGGACAAATTGTACAAAAATATAACAGCTAGGACAAACTGTTGGAAAGAAATAGGGGAAATATTAAAAAAACTTATAAGTATATTCATTTCATTATTTATTTCATTAGTTCATAGTTCTTATAGCATTATTTTGCCACGGAACTGCACCGGTACCATTAAAATGTAATCAAAATTGGTGACGCACAGCAAATGCATTTGCTGCATTTCTACCAGTATTTGATCTTCGAAGAGGAATCAAATTGTTTTCTGGTAATGGTAGGTCGCCATTGCAATTTTGTTGCTGAGGTGCAGGTATTTTGACATCTCGTAGAATATTATGGAGTATGGCTGCTGAGGTAACTACTAAGTCAATTGTGTCTGGTTTAAGCGCAATTGGCTGGAAAAAATCTGAAATAGGCTGCTAATATTCCAAAAGCATTTTCTGATACTCTCCGTGCCCGACTGGGACGGTAATAAATTATAAACTGCCTTTGTTTTGTCAATTAATGATTGATTTCTTGGAAATGGTTTAATTACATTTTCGTGTAAGGCAAATGCTTCATCTCCAAGAATGACGTGTGGTAGTATGATATTTGTAAATGGTAAAGGTGCTGGAGGTGGGATATTAAAATTTCCAGTTTTAATTCGTTGTCCAAGACTGCTTTTTAAAAATATTCCTGTAATAAAAACAGATGTATGTATATTTCTTCATATAATAATTGAATAAACTTAACCCGCGTCACCTTCTCTTCCATAAGATCCGACGTCAATAGCAATAAATTTACAGTCAGCATAGCATCAACGATAGCTAACAAAACAATTGAGAAATACTCCTTGTAATTAAAATACATCGATCCGCTATTTTTGGGACATTTCATTCTAATGTGTTTGCCGTCTATTGCACCTACGCAGTTAGGATAATTCCACCGGTATAAAAGCGTTTCGCCATTTTTCTTAAAGGTTTCATTTGTTGGATGAGGTATAAGAAGATTCAACATATTCTTTGTAATACTCTCTAATGTGTCTTTGACAATGTATCCTATCCATGTATTGCATATCCGGAACTGGAAGGCTAAAGAACGAAATGATTCGCCTGTGGCCAGATATCTGAAAACAACATAATAAATATATATTCTTGTTCCAGATGATGAGTATTTAAAAAAATGGGATAGTATCCGGGTTTATTACGAGTATATAAGAAAGCGTGGTAAACCCGCTGGAACTGGTTCAGGTGCAGAATTCGCTCGCAAAAGAATGGCCCAATTACTATTTTTGGAAGACACGTCTGTCGCAAAACGAAAGTAAGTAGTGCATTATTTGTGTATGAAAAATTAGCTTTTCCAATTTTCCTACTAATTAGAATTATTTGGTTTACAGAACTATCAGTAATGTTGAAACGGAATGCCAAAATGATTTGGAAGAGGAAGACACCAACACAGAAGGTTATGCCACGGAAGATACTACACAGGATACCACTGACGCAGAGATTGAAAATTAAAATCAATTTCCTGTAAATACAGCTTCAGATAGTGACAGTTTCATTAATACACCTTCAGTTGAAAATAATCCAACGCCAAAGCGTCGTAAACTAAAAGATTCAGTCGATGCGACACTGAAAAAAATAGTGAGGAGAGAATGAACCTTATGCGAACAATCGCCGCTAGGCAGGTCCTACCACAAGATGAACTGCAACTTTTTTACATCCATTTATGAAACAGTTAAGAAATTTCCCCCGTTACTGCAAGCACAGGCAAAATTAAGTGTTGCAAATACAATTGGAAAAATGGAATATGGAAATAGAATTTCTCCAGTCGCACGTCCAGGAACAGCAAACAGTACTTTTAATTAGCCCTGCAGCTACCCCTACTGTGGTATCTATACCAGAACCAGCAACTTCCTGTTTCGCCCTACCTCAAGAATCCAATACTGAAGTATTGGAAAATGATTCCAATAATATTGTCTATGCTTCACTTTAAATTTTCTTTATGATTTATAAAAAAATTGTTATATTTTTATCATAAGTAACAAAATTTTCTTTAGAAATATGTATCTATATAATGTTATACTTTACCTTAATGCAATACATAATTTCTATTCCGGGCTAATTGGTCGTCTATGTCTATTGTAACTGGTGGAAGTTAAATCACTTTTCACAAAGTTCAGCACATAATTGAATAAATATGGAGACAAGCGAAAGTACTCCTTGAATTTAGTGTCATCATCGATTAAATGGCGACGAACTAATATACTGAAAGCACCTTCCTGTTCACGCCTCCTGAACATATTATGTATTTTTTATGTTTTTTTCCTTTGACCAGCAATTTTTCCTCTTCTTCATCTTGCTCCATTATCACATTTAACAACAAAACATCAGTAGCATCCATCACTACTTAAAAATACAAAAGTTACGGAACAATAACTGCAAATAATCTAAATTCTACATCCAAAAATAATTAGGATCCGTTTGATTAATTCTTAAAATGCACAAGATCCGATTAAACGGATCCGTCTTTATAATGGACTCTAAGAATGCGTAGCATAAGTGTCATTGCCCCCAGGCGTCATTCACATCTTTCATAATTTGAATCCATGCAATCAAATTAACGCATGCACGCAACTTATTCACGTGCAGTGCATTGGACTTTACGGGTGATGTCAGGTCATATCCATTTTTTAGCACTGATAAGCAAATTCTTCATGTTACATCCGGTAAATGAGACGAGTATTCGCGTCCCAGCTTTGAAATGCTGATCCTACATTTATTTTTATATTTAAACTGCAGCGTACATTATGATTACTCACTGTTTGAATTATTCTTACGCAGTAACATACAATACAACACAGTACTTTCAAATTAGCAATGCCAAAAGTGAATAAGATGTCGCTCAAGAAGACAAGTAATGGAGTGGTGATTTTGGAACACCGAGGTAAGTTTAAATTATTTTTATATCGCTGAATAATTCTATTTAATTTTTTCTATTTATTTTTGCAGTTTTTCCAGCTGGAGACAATGCTAGCTTCGTGCTGACAGGCCCGCCTCCGCAGCAGCACTCGGGTAAGTGCAAAATATTTGTTATTGTATAATTCTATATACAAGTAATTATTATTTTTACGCAGCCGAATCTACAGCCTCAACCACCACCACCACTCCAACTCTTCCTCCGCCGCTTCTTCATGTAGGACCTGGAGGTGAAGTTTTGCTATTGCTACAAGTTGTATATCGAATTTTACACTAAAAATTATTTCTTACAGCATCGAATCCAGATTTCGAAGCGTTGCTTCGCGATCTGGAGTTGATGACACCGCCTCCGCCTCCGCCTCCGCCTCCGCCTCCGCCTCCGCCTCTGCCTCCGCCTCTACCTCTGCCTGCTGTTGCCGCCGTTGCTGCTGCTATTCCGGAGATCTTTATTAATCTCATATCCGAAGCCGAATACTTTGAAGAGACTCCGGCAGCAGCTCCAGTGTCGGCACCACCTGCAGGACCACCACAGTCGCAAGCAGGACCTTCCGCGCCTCGGCCGGGGGGAAAAAATATGAAGATGCTGTTCGACCAGGCGAAAAAGCGAAAACAGCAGAGGCAGCAGCAGTCTCGTAAGGTAAAACCATAAAAGATCTGTTATACTCTTGGCTTCATTATTAACACACTTATGTATTTTTACAGACAAGTGTACTATCCCCCCAGAAAGGCCTTCAGGAATTTCTAAACAAATTCCTGGGGATGAGAGATCTGCTGCTTGAAAGGAAGACCCAGAAACAGAGGCTGGTGGGGGAGAGGATGGCGAGGCGAGATCGCCTGCGCGAGGAGCTTCGGAAGGAGGAGAGGCTCCTACAAGCGGCGATCGAAGACCTCGCCAGGGATGAGGAAGAGTTGGTGGTAATAAATAAAACTTTAGACAAACTGAAAATTTAGTGCGGGTGTGTTTAGTTTAAGTTAGATGTAAGTTACATGTAATCTATAAGTTTAGGTTGTACATTTATTTTAGTTTTCTAAATATACACACAACCAAACTTATATGGAATCACTAGGTATTTACAGGAATCAAGTTGTTGTGGGTAAAACAATTGCATGTGAATAAAAGCTTAATGTGTTTACTGTCAAAATCGGTTGGATGCATAAAAAGTTAATAAGATTTGTTCGTGAACTGTTGTTTTTGCTGTTCAGAAGTGAAATCGCAGCGAGTTGGTAAGCTGCATCTGTTCAAAATTTTTGTTAAAAATGCCTTATTTGGGGTTATCAGAAGTACAGAGGGGAAGAATTATAGCTCTGGTGGAACAGGGAATGTCCCAAAGACAAATTGCACGGACGGTGGGGGTCACACAAGGGGTTGTTTCAAAAACCTATTCAAGGTTTTTGGAATTGGAAACCTTGAAAAACAGGCCGAGGAGAAGTCGTGGAAAAGTAACTACAGAAAACCAGGACCGCTTTTTAGCTCAAATAGCAAGAAGAAATCCCACAGTATCCTATTCCGCGCTTTCTGGGCAACTTTTGCAAGCTACTGGTATTAATGTTTCGGTCGAAACTATCAGGAAAAGACTTCGTGCACGAGGATTATTCAGCAGAAGACAGTTAAGGGTTCCCGAACTATCAAGGCAAAATAAAATCGACCGTTTAAATTGGTGTTTGGAACATCAAAACTGGGCAATGGAAGATTGGCGAAATGTCTTATTTTCGGATGAAACCAGAATTGGCCTTCGATCAGATGACCGGCGAATTTGAGTTTTGAGAGGTCGTGGGAGACAAGCTAGGCTCGTAGCTGCCCGATCTGTTCCCAAATACAAAGGAGGAACTGTAATGTTTTGGGGGTGGGATCATGATTGGTGAAAAAACTCCTATAATTATAATGAGACAAAATTTAACAGGTCCACGGTATGTTGATTTAGTGCTGCAAGCTGTAGTTAGGCTCTGGAGAGTTGCTTTCGGCGATTTGTTTTTATTTAGGCAGGATAATGCACCTCCACATACCAGCAGAGTTGCCACAAATTTTTTAGAAATGGAGGGTGTGGCAGTTTTGAAGGGGCCTTCTTGTTCACCGGATCTAAACCCCATAGAGCACTTGTGGGATAAGATGAAAAGAAAGATTAGAGCTCGTCGAAATAACCCTGGCAATGCAGAACAACTCATTCAAGCAGTTTTAGAGGAATGGGAAAATGTTCCCCAAGAAGAAGTTGATAACTTAATAGAAAGCATCCCTCGTCGAATTCGTGCTTGCATTGAGGCCAGGGGAGGCAATACTGATTATTAAATTTACAAAAAGTTATTAATTTTTGTCTGAAATTCTCATTTTCCTTAGTTTTTTTTTTAGAAAAATGCCCATTTCTTTTTGTTTTCTTTATAAAAAAATTGTTTGAACTAATTTCTAATTCTTCTTATAATAAACTTATTTTGGATAAACTGCTTTTCATTTCCAAAAGACTTTTTTGCCATTGAAATATTGTCCTTCAGAAAAACTGGGTGATTCCATATAAGTTTGGTTGTGTGTATATCATAACATAATAATTTCTTTCAATTCATCAACACTTCTAAAACCTGAACAATTTCAGCAATGTGCGAACCAGACAAAAAGCGCAGCAAACGTCTGTCATCAAACAAACAAAAAGATATTTTTTTTAAGTTACAACAACCAATAAAACTTAAACAATAAAAGCGAAAAAAATGTTATGTTCCAGATTGTAACTAATAGAACTTAGAAAAGGATAAATAAAAGTGAACCAAATAAGCCTTAGTCTTAGACGAGCAGAAATCTTTAAAGCTCCAACTTGAAACTAATAAAGATTTTATCTGCACTGAAAGTAGTCGTTATAGGTTTAAAGCTTTGAGGTTTGCTTTCCGAATTTTAAGTTTCAGCTGGAAACAAATACAACTTTTATCTGCGCTGAAAGTAGTTCCTATATTTGTTAAAACTTTGGGGTTCGCTTTTTCGAATCTACAAATAATATTGTTCGTTTTTCGTATAAACATATATCTACTACAAAACCACGCTAACATAGTCTTTAAACTCGTTGAAATCAAATTAATTTCTCTTCGTTTTTTCTCCACTTTCAAGGAATGTAGTAAAAAATACATAATAATAATAATATCTTCGAATGTTGTATACGTGCGATGAGGAGAAAATCCTTTGCACCATTTTATCGTATTTCGGTGAAATTTAGTGATATAGAGGGGTTCTCTGAGGGAGCTGTAGATGAGGGAGGTCCAAAGAGGGAAATGTTTCATCTAGTAGTCAACACTATTAGAGGCAGTAATTTGCTTGTGGGAAATAAGAAGAAAACATTTCCCTCGATGCTTATGTTATTTAATCTTATCATTGGTAACGATATTTCACGAGTAAGATTTGACATTGAAGATGTATTGGAAGAGATCAGAGGTCCACCGATTAGTTTGAAAAAATGCGGAAAATGTAAATGAAGCCAGAGATATAATCATCTCGAAAAATATATTTTCCATAGCAGGGTATAATTTCATTTACAATGAAGAAGACAAGACTGACATCCTTCAAGGTTTAAATCATAGAAAATAAATAGTTAAATTTTTAGGCACCCTACGCTTTTATGTTATAAGCAGAATAAAAAGCTTTAGGCCAATTTGTCGAAGGGCTTAAGAAGCACTATTTACGATTATTTAAAGAAATATTCACATATATTCAGATCAGAAATGTGTGACGGCCCAAAAGCAATTACTTAAGACAGTTTTGAACCATTATTTTCTATTAATTATAGTGAACCAGGATCGAATAATAGGCAAAAGGAAAACAGAATTATATAATTTTTAGGGACTACCTTGCGGATTGTGAGCGTAAGTAACCACCAATGTTCAATCTGTTATATTTACCTTGTATTTGTTTTCCAGTGAATAGCGATGATAACCACGATGGTGATCAAGCTCCTGTAACCCTGAGAGACCTTTTAATATTTGCAACAGGTGCTGACGAAGTACCGCCATTAAGATTGTCCGTAACTCCTCAAATAATATTTTTGCATATCGAGAATGGCAAATATTATCTGGCCAACACTTGCGGTCTGCAATTAAAGTTACCTGTAATTCATGAGATTTATGATGCTTCAAAAATGCATTAGATTTTGAATTGCCAATAGTAATACATTTGGATTTGCTTAATTTTCCTTCATCGGTATCTAAGTATTTGTTTTTCAATTTATGTGCACTGTTCTTTGTTGTTTCTTTTCAAAATGTTTTATAAAAACTATTTTTGTTTAATTATCTGTTTATGTATTTTTAAATGATTATTTTTCCAGAATAAAATACTTATATTTTACAACTTTGAAGGTTTTACTTCTGTCTTATACAACATGGTACAGGCTATTGCCTAAAAGATTCACAACGTTCTATATGGTATTACAATAATTGCAGATCTACTACACATATTGCATATCTACACTACAGTAGTTAGATTTACATAATATTTTCCTCCAGTTGTGACATAATTTCTCTTCTCAAAAGCACATAATTACTCATGGCATCGTAAGCATTTGTATATCACACAGTTCATACACCTCTTCATCAGCAGAAGGAATAGTCAAAAATTCACATACCCCTTCAAACCATTCGATATTACTTAAGCTGTCATCATCATAAGGTTTTCAGTCCGAAGACTGGTTGGACGCGTACCTCCATCCTTTTCTATCCTGAGCTAACCTACACATTTCCCTAAAAGTAGAACATCCTACATCCCTAACTATTTGAGATTAGTAATCTAACCTATGCCTACCCCTACCTCTTTTTATTCCTATCTCTGACTCTAGTATGTCGCGAACTATTCCTTCGTGTCTTAGAATGTGTCCTACCATCCTACCATCCTATCTCTCCTTTCTTTATTGTCTGGAACTAATAGAACTTAGAAAAGGATAAATAAAAGTGAACCAAATAAGCCTTAGCCTTAGAACGAACAGAAATCTTTAAAGCTCCAACTTGAAACTAATAAAGATTTTATCTGCACTGAAAGTAGTCTTTATAGGTTTAAAGCTTTGAGGTTTGCTTTCCGAATTTTAAGTTTCAGCTGGAAACAAATACAACTTTTATCTGCGCTGAAAGTAGTTTCTATATTTGTTAAAAATTTGGGGTTCGCTTTTTCGAATCTACAAATAATATTGTTCGTTTTTCGTATAAACATATATCTACTACAAAACCACGCTAACATAGTCTTTAAACTCGTTGAAATCAAATTAATTTCTCTTCGTTTTTTCTCCACTTTCAAGGAATGTAGTAAAAAAATACATAATAATAATAATATCTTCGAATGTTGTATATGTACGTGAGATGAGGAGAAAATCCTTTGCACCATTTTATCGTATTTCGGTGAAATTTAGTGATATAGAGGGGTTCTCTGAGGGAGCTGTAGATGAGGGAGGTCCAAAGAGGGAAATGTTTCATCTAGTAGTCAACACTATTAGAGGCAGTAATTTGCTTGTGGGAAATAAGAAGAAAACATTTCCCTCGATGCTTATGTTATTTAATCTTATCATTGGTAACGATATTTCACGAGTAAGATTTAACATTGAAGATGTATTGGAAGAGATCAGAGGTCCACCGATTAGTTTGCAAAAATGCGGAAAATGTAAATGAAGCCAGAGATATAATCATCTCGAAAAATATATTTTCCATAGCAGGGTATAATTTCATTTACAATGAAGAAGACAAGACTGACATCCTTCAAGGTTTAAATCATAGAAAATAAATAGTTAAATTTTTAGGCACCCTACGCTTTTATGTTATAAGCAGAATAAAAAGCTTTAGGCCAATTTGTCGAAGGGCTTAAGAAGCACTATTTACGATTATTTAAAGAAGTATTCACATATATTCAGATCAGAAATGTGTGACGGCCCAAAAGCAATTACTTAAGACAGTTTTGAACCATTATTTTCTATTAATTATAGTGAACCAGGATCGAATAATAGGCAAAAGGAAAACAGAATTATATAATTTTTAGGGACTACCTTGCGGATTGTGAGCGTAAGTAACCACCAATGTTCAATCTGTTATATTTACCTTGTATTTGTTTTCCAGTGAATAGCGATGATAACCACGATGGTGATCAAGCTCCTGTAACACTGAGGACCTTTTAATATTTGCAACAGGTGCTGACGAAGTACCGCCATTAAGATTGCCAGTAACTCCTCAAATAATATTTTTGCATACCGAGAATGGCAAATATTATCTGGCCAACACTTGCGGTCTGCAATTAAAGTTACCTGTAATTCATGAGATTTATGATGCTTCAAAAATGCATTAGATTTTGGAATTGCCAATAGTAATACATTTGGATTTGCTTAATTTTCCTTCATCGGTATCTAAGTATTTGTTTTTCAATTTATGTGCACTGTTCTTTGTTGTTTCTTTTCAAAATGTTTTATAAAAACTATTTTTGTTTAATTATCTGTTTATGTATTTTTAAATGATTATTTTTCCAGAATAAAATACTTATATTTTACAACTTTGAAGGTTTTATTTCTGTCTTATACAACATAGTACAGGCTATTGCCTAAAAGATTCACAACGTTCTATATGGTATTACAATAATTGTAGATCTACTACACATATTGCATATCTACACTACAGTAGTTAGATTTACATAATATTTTCCTCCAGTTGTGACATAATTTCTCTTCTCAAAAGCACATAATTACTCATGGTATCGTAAGCAGTTGTATATTACACAGTTCATACACGTCTTCATCAGCAGAAGGAATAGTCAAAAATTCACATACCCCTTCAAACCATTCGATATTACTTAAGCTGTCATCATCATAAGGTTTTCAGTCCGAAGACTGGTTGGACGCGTACCTCCATCCTTTTCTATCCTGAGCTAACCTACACATTTCCCTAAAAGTAGAACATCCTACATCCCTAACTATTTGAGATTAGTAATCTAATCTAGGCCTACCCCTACCTCTTTTTATTCCTATCTCTGACTCTAGTATGTCGCGAACTATTCCTTCGTGTCTTAGAATGTGTCCTACCATCCTACCATCCTATCTCTCCTATTCTTTATTGTCTTCCATACCTTTCGCTTTTTCCAAACTCTTTCTAATATTTCCCTATTGCTAACCTTATCTATCCACGGTATCTTCATCATGCGTCTGTAGCACCCCATTTCAAACGCTTCTACTCTTTTTCGATCCGCTTCTCCTATTGTCCAAGTTTCGCACCCGTATAATGCCGTACTCCATACATACGACTTTAAGAGTCTCTTCCGAGTTTCTACATTAACCGTTCCCGAACATAACAGTTGTGTCTTTTTGCTAAACGCAACTCGACCCTGCGCTATTCTGTGTTTTATATCTTTAGTGCTCCTACCATCTCGAGTTATTTTACTTTTTAAATAGCAGAAATCGGCGACCTCCTCTATCTTCTCATTTCCTATTTGTATTTCAATTTTAGTTCTATTTTCACTCCCTCTACATACCAAAATTTTAGTTTTCTTTTTATTGATTTTCATGCCGTAGCCCTGTGGTTGATGCAAAATCTGAATAAGAAATTCTTACAATGGGGAATTTTTAACGATAAGCTCTCCATCGACGAGGCGATGGTCAAACACTTTGGTCATTATTTATCAAAACAATTTATCCGATGAAAGCCAGTTCGTTTTGGCTATAAGTATTGGATGATTTGCAGTTCCACGGGTTACTGTTATCAATTTTACACCTACTGTGGGGCAAGACAAGATGGCCAGAAAACGACGAATGAAAATTTGCCGTTAGGGTCTAAGATTGTCTTGGACTTACAAGTAGTGAAAGATCCGGAAGATCTTGTCATATATTTTCATAATTACTTCACAAGTCATGGTCTTTTGAAATGTCTGAAAAATTCAAATTATAATGGGTAGAGTGAGGGACAACCGAACAAGGAAATGTCCTTTACCGAATAAGAAACAAATGAAGAAAGAAGAACGCGGTTGTTTCAAATATTGTGCGACAAAGAAAATTCACCTCTTTTAGTCAGATGGAAAGATAAGTAACTATGATGACAAATAATTATGACAGTATTTATCCACTATCATCAGTCAAACGTTGCCAATTATAATTTGGGTAAGCGAGCAGCGTTGCCAGCGTCAGTACTGAAGTACTGTTTTCAGTACTTTTGTCTGTCAGTACTTCAGTACTACTTTTGTTGCATCAGTACTTTTTAAGTCGTAAATTTTGCTATTCTGTGGCCTGTGACACATGGTTGAGATCGGTGCTTGAGATAATATCTAGCACAGTCACCGCCATGTAATATCAAATATTTCGTAACTGCAGCCACAGCCCACGCCCACTGCCATGCAACGATGGCAGTGGTTGTCCTTGAGGACTTGAGCGTTTCGTTTGCATACTATTTTAAAAGATCTTAATAGTAGCTCCCGGTTGCATACAATACGCATGCGGCGGCGTGACCATTACACTAAATCAGTAAACTGACGTTTAAGTAATTCGTACAGAACTGCCGTGTTGTTCTCCTACGGCTAGACGAGTTCTGATCCCGTAGGGGTTTGATATATTTTGCTTGTTTTTACATAATCTTTTTTCCAAAAAATGCGTGTGTCTGGTGCGAGGGCAAGTAAATGGTCTGTTTCAAAAATGCGTTCTCTCAGCTTTAGTTTTTTTACACTTCCAAAATGCGTGCGCATGCGTATTGTATGCAACCGGGAGCTACTATTAAGGCTCGTATTTTAATGGCCACATTCTGTCAATGTCAACTGTCGTCTGTCGAATTGCGGTGCGGTTGTGATTGTGCGACTTGTAGCGATCAATGCACCTACTTGGTTTTGTTTGAAAATACAATAATTTATTAAGAAATAGGTAAATATATACAGCAAGACTACCTTCTGACGGGTGATAGTTGTGAGTGGTCCCGAATATCGCAAAATAAATAGTTGTAGGAGCGGTGAATCGAGGTGGAAAGTGGGTGAAACAAAAGTAGAACGGTTGGCGTTGCAGAGAGACTATAATCAGTGGGTGGCTTACGTGAATAACAACGGAAAAATAGATAATTAAAATCAAACCAGCTGATCGGAGTGGAGCGACATTAACTATGGGAGGACTGTCACTTTCAGCAGTTCCGCGGTGTTGCCGGTTCGAACGGCTTCAGCGGTATTGACGGATTTTGCGGAAAAGTGGTAGAACGTAGAGCGACACACTTTCTAGGGGTCGACCCGGGTGTGAAGCGGATCGGTAATTAAAGAGTGCATGGAGAAGAAGTTTAAGATAAAACTGAAACAGAGAACACAAAGCACTTCAACATTAACAGAATACCTCAAGAGAAAGAGAAAGGAAGAAACTCCAGAAGAATTAGAACAGTGGGAATAGCGGCAACAGGCCTTTCAAAAAAGTAAGAAGATGTTGCATTCACCATCCAAGGAAGCTAATAATACTTCAAAGGAGACAGAAGTAGAACTAAGTGAAGAGGTATGAGAAGAAGAAATGGAGGCGATTTTAAGGAAATTAGATGAAATGAAATTAGAACTTAAAGAGGATTATGGGAAGAAGTAGGAGATTAAGGAAGAGCTGCAAGAGTTAAAGAATCATTGGATGAGAAAGGAGGAAGAATGGAAAGAAGAGAAAAAGGAGTTAGAGAAGAGGATAGAAAAGGGCAGACCAACAGGAAAGAGAGAAAAGGAGATCCAACATAGTGATAAAGGAGATCAAGTAAGAGATAACAATGTTAAACAGGATGTGGAACTGTTCTTGAAAAACACAATAGGACTGGACAGAAAGCTGAAGGAAGCGTTCAAGGTCGGAAGGGATAAGACTAAGCAGGCGGTGGTAGCGAAACTGTCACAAATGGAAGAAAAGAATGAGGTAATGAGGAATAAGAAGATATTGAAAGGAGGCAGGATTATAATTGAAAATGACTTGACAGAGAACGAAAGGGAAATACAGGGGGAACTGTGGGATATGGCTAAGGAGGAAAGGTACAGGGGTAGAGTGGTCAGGGTAGGATACCAGAAACTTATTGTTGATGGAACACTACACACTTGGAACAGGACAAAGAGAAAAGTGGAACGGAGAGATGAAGCAAAAAACTGATAGATACGGGAAAGAACGGACAAAAAGAGACGAAAAGTGCGAAGAAAACGGAAAAGAGAACAAGTTCAACAACAAAAAAGGAGATGGATAAGTAAATAAAGTAAAGTAAATAACGCAGAGGCTGAGAAATTAGGAAATCAAAAGTATTGTCCGGGAGATGGGGACTTGCGGGCAGGGGTATCGATGAATAAGAATGAAGATAAGGAGAAGGGAAAAATAAGGGTGGCCTTTTGGAATGTAGCTTGTTTGAAAAGCAAAGACACAGAATTCTGGACAGAAATTGAGGAATGGGATATGGTGGGATTGGTGAAAACTTGGATTGATGAGAAAAATTGGGAGGCACTGAGGAGTCGTCTATCAAGATGGTACATTTGGGAATATCAACCAGCGAAGAGGAAGGAGAAAAGGGGGAGGCCGATGGGTGGAATGTTGATGGGCGTGAGAAAAGAAATAGAAGAGGTAAAAAGGGAAACGCCAAGATATTATGAGGGTGTAATGGCAAAAGAATTAAAAATGGGAAAGGAAGTATGGAAGGCCATAACGGTGCAGGAGAAGATAAGAGTGTTAAAAGAAATTACAGGAGGGGAAGAGGTGGGGAAAAACATATTGATTTGAGGCGGTTTCAACGCAAGAACAAGCGAAAGAGGAATGGCGGCAACTGTTGAAGGAGAGGAAGAAACAACAAGGAAGTCTAAAGATAAGAACATAAACAAGGAAGGAAGCTTGGTGCTGAAATTAGTGGAAGAGGAAGGTTGGGGAATAATGAATGGGATGAAAGAAGGAGATACGGAGGGAGAATTTACGTATGTGGGAGGCAGAGGGACCTCGGTAATTGATTATGTCATTGGGAATATGGAAGCTTGGGAAAAAATAGTGTCTAAGGGTGGGAGATAGCGTGGACTCTGACCACTGCTCGATAATTGCAGAACTAAAAGAAGAATGCAGCACGGAGGAACGAGGGAGAAGGGATGAAGAGTAAAAAACTGTGATAGATTAGTCAGGAGAAGGAATAGAGGAGTACAGAAAGAACATAAGAGTAAAAGAAATCAGAGGAAAATATAGATAAGAACAGATACTAAGGGGAACAGCAAGATGGTAAGTAATCAAAAAGGATGCAAGGGGAGGGGGAAGGAGAAATAAATGGTGGGACAGGGAGTGAAGAGACAGAAAGAGAGAAGTAGGGAAAGCAATGAGGAGATGCCGAAGAGGAAACATGAGTCTGGAAGAGTACAGGATAGAAAAAACGGCGTACAAGAACTTATGTGAAAGGAAAAAGGAAGAGGCAAGATCAAGCTACCGCAGGAAATAGAAAAGGTGAAGTCAGAAAAAGAAATATGGAATATAATAAAAAAAGAGAAGAAGCAAGGAAGGGAGATAGATGAAAGAATTACAATTAATGACTGGAAGAGGCATTTTATGAAGGTACTGGGGGGGACGGAGGGGGAGAGAGTAAATGATAATAATGACATGAACGAAGGTACAAATAAAGAGGTACAAGTGGGGACAATAAAACTGGAGGAAGTCAGAGAAGTGGTAAACAGATTAAAGGGTGGAAAATCTGCAGGTGTGGACGAACTACAAAATGAAGTATGGATACATGGAGGTGAGGAAACACTTGAAATGATAAGGAAGATATGCAGTGGGGCATGGGAAGGCAAAGGTTTTCCAGAAAGGTGGAGGTAGGGACTGATAGTGCCAATAAGAAAGAAAGGAGATGGGAGGGAAACAATAGATTACAGAGTTGCGACACTGATGCCAATAGCATATAAAATATATGCAGCAGTACTGGCAAACAAATCGGAAGAAGAATTAGAGGAGAAGAATATAATACCAGGACAAACGGGATTCAGGAAGACAAGAGGTGCAATGGAAATTATTTATACACTGAATCACGTAATAGGAAGAGAAACGAAGAAGAAGGGAGGGAAAATAATGGCATGCTTTGTAGATCGAAGGGCAGCATTTGACAGGATTAACAGAAAACAATTATTTGAGATGTTAAAAAGAAAAAAATATAGGAAAGAACTTGAGAGAAAGAATACGGGAAATATATAATGGAAGAAGAAACAGAGTAAGGGTGGGAGGACGGCTAAGCGAAGTGTTTGTGACGCCAAATTTATTCACTCACAAAATATAATCAAAATAACAAACACCGACTCAAAATAGATAGGCCCTGTCCCAGCCAGGCTCAGTCGAAGACGGCCGTGGGGTAATAATTGGGATACAATAATCTTAAAATTGGGCTGCACGTAATTTACGGGACCTACCTTTCAAACAGTACCCGTAGTATACCTCAAAATTACGAAAGGTACGATCAATAATAAAAAAAAAACGAGTCACTTAAGAGTTGGTGCAACTGTTTAATGAAAATTAATGAAAATCTGAATATAATACATAATAATTATTCTTAAAGCAACGAAAATTTTAAACAAAAATAACAAATAAACTATGGTTTAGTACAAAATAAATGGCCCGAAGAATGCTAAAATCAGCAACGGCCCGACGAAACGATGCGCAAAAAAGCTATAATTAACAAATCGCAGATAACCCGACAATACGCTCACGAACGAGGCCCCGTACACGCAGACGCACCGACAAGATTAACCGCGCACGCAGTGTTGCCAACCCTACCGAAATTTTGGTAGATCTACCGATTTTATATGTTATCTACCGAAATGATACATAATTCTACCGAAATTTCATTTTTTAATTATACAATTAAGAAATAACCGGAAATTGCGCACAGATCATAATTAGTAACGCCTTTGCGTTTTTCCTTTCTTCTTTGGGAACTCGTATGGTATCATTTTAATGCAGCGGTACATTTTAGTTATCCAAAAAACCTAGAACCAAAACAAAACGAAGCCGCCGTGCGCCGCGATTCGGCGGCATATTTGCGGCGATGGCTTTATTTAAAATTCCTACTGTTTGTTTTCCTGTTTAAAACCGAATCTACCGAAATTTGGCAACCAAGCTTCCGAAATATTTACGACTGGGGTTGGCAACATTGCGCGCACGAAACAAATGCGAATCGCAACAATCTGTGCCGCTACCAAGACCTGCACTATCAAGCACAAAAACAGAATTAATGAAATCTAAAAAAGGCAAAAGAAAAAGCAAAGAAAGATGAAACTAATTAACTAGGTGACTTCTTAATATAAGAAAATAATGAATGCCAAAAAGCGAAGTGGTTGACAACGTTACGCGGCTGTCAGGCTATACATTCAAATTAGCTAAGCTAAACTACCTACTATAATAGTAAAAAGGTAAGTACATAATATATAAACAAACTACAATAATTTTTAGTAACGCTACGCCGCTACCAGGCTATACACAAAAGTCAAGCTAGAAAAAACTAAAACTTGAAGAGCCAAATCACACGTGTACGTTGGTTCGCTCCACACGACGATGGAAAAATAAAGTAAATAAGTAATCTGACCTTAGTGCGATGATCGGATGATCCAAAAATGGCGAACCGACGCCGAAGCGGGTTGGCAACATTGCGCGCACGAAACAAATGCGAATCGCAACAATCTGTGCCGCTACCAAGACCTGCACTATCAAGCACAAAAACAGAATTAATGAAATTTAAAAAAGGCAAAAGAAAAAGCAAAGAAAGATGAAACTAATTAACTAGGTAACTTCTTAATATAAGAAAATAATGAATGCCAAAAAGCGAAGTGGTTGACAACGTTACGCGGCTGTCAGGCTATACATTCAAATTAGCTAAGCTAAACTACCTACTATAATAGTAAAAAGGTAAGTACATAATATATAAACAAACTACAATAATTTTTGGTAACGCTACGCCGCTACCAGGCTATACACAAAAGTCAAGCTAGAAAAAACTAAAACTTGAAGAGCCAAATCACACGCGTACGTTGGTTCGCTCCACACGACGATGGAAAAATAAAGTAAATAAGTAATCTGACCTTAGTGCGATGATCGGATGATCCAAAAATGGCGAACCGACGCCGAAGCCGTCCGCAAACACAGTAGAAAAAAACTCCAATAGATAATAATTTTACTCTGGGTGTTGGTGAATAATACCAGTTTGAAATTATCGAATGTACCCCAGGAGGAAAATAATCGGGGAAAACCCTAAAAATCAAATGAAATAAGAACATAGGAAAATCAGGAAAGAAAGAAAATATAATATGAAACGTAGCCTACCTTCAGAAAACGGGTTTTTTGCCCTTCTCTCAAATGCTTCAAACGCAGCACGGCAAAAATCCCAATTTAATGGACAGACAGCGGATCCAAATTGCTAACAATCGCAATAATATACTTAATCCAAACTGTCTCAATAGTTTTCGAAGAGAAAAATCCCACAAACGTAGCTTGAAATGATATCAAATTACTCCTGCAAACAACCGTCGCTTTGCAGAGTACTCGCGAGAGAAGAATGACCAAAATCCACCGATGGCAAGATTTTACGCATTTTCAAAAAAAGCTACGTAGGTAGGAGAAGATAGCGTATGAAATTCGCTCAGAACGAGAAATTCAGAAATCGACAAAGGCGTCGCTTCCGTCAAGATGGAAGTGAGACAAAAGATGACTTGGGAACGTCTAACCGAGATATACACAAACTAATCACATTTATAATGAATATTCGACGATAACCCAAGCGGAAAGCAAGAAAAGAAAGAAAAGGAAAATAGAAGAAACACACTAGTAAAAGGAGCAAATCAACCTGGACGCCACTGGAGCATGAAACAAATGAGTGTGCAATGAACTTAACCGGGTGCCAATTGAAAACTATCGGTAAGGAAGTTACCAATAGTAACAGATGACAGATAACCTCAAACAACAAACCGACACATGAAAGAAAACAATGTAACAGGGATATATTAATAGAGAGATATGGCAACACTGCCTAAGTATTATACAACGCATGTGCTGCCAGTTATAATAAAGCTCCCGTACAAAGTAGATGTGTCCGTGTTTATGACAACCCTAATTCCACCACTACTACATGGCGCAGTGCGGTAAATCAAATTAAAAGTAATAAAGGAAAAAGGAATCAGGAAATAAAAGAAAGGTGAAAAATGGAGTTTTTAAAGCAGCCAAACCCGATGAAAATGGAGGGAGATTTAGGAGCAAATTGGAAGAGATTCAAAAGCAACTTTGAATTATATAGTGTAGCTACTGGGTGCAAAATGAGAGAAGAAAATGTGCAAGCAGCAACATTACTGCATTGTATTGGTGAAGCAGCCCGAGAAATTTTTGAAACGTTCCAGCTTACAGAAGCGGAGAAAAAAGATCCCAATAAAATAATTCAAACGTTTGAGAATTATTTTATCCCGAAGAGTAATACAAGCGTAGAAAGGCATAAATTTGACATGAAAACGCAAGGGCCGTTAGAAACATTCGACACATTCTTGGGCGAATTAAAATTGATTGCAAAAAATTGCGATTTTGGAAATCTACGTGATGGGTTAAGGGTGTAATGTTCCGTTATATTTGCAAGCGTTCACGGGGTGACAAACTGAAACAAAACGCGTTGTTCGATTTTGGTCAGATAAGTTTTAAATGATATATAAAGATTAGTTCTTTGGCGCGGCAGAGCATTTTTTTAAATAAAATGCAAAAAAACATTTTTTTTTTTTGTGTTCTGAAAAATGCCGATATTGGAGAGGCAACATGTCCCTACATTTTCAGTTAAGAAAAAAAAACTCTCTGTCCCACCCTGTACGTAACCTTTGCCTATAACCATCACTTATTTGTTTTGATATTTGCGTTAATATGCAAGTGAGTTGTTATTTACGGCGGGGTGTTTGAGTAAAATTTTCAATACAATTGCCTACATTTAGGCGTTTTACTGGGATCGTCGCTAGCATCTAGCCCATATAAAACTTTATGCACGAATGTGCGGCACAGTCAGTTAGTAGAGCGGTCAACATGTATTTTCAAATGGACGAAATAATATGATAATAAATTGTTCTTCTTCTATGAAATCGAATAATTTGTATTTTGTCTTGGGTAAGCTGTAAGCGCTCGCATTTGAAAATCAACATTATAAATAAGTTTATGTTCTCAAGTTGATATACGCTTTTTACATAATAGCTACATAATTAGTTTTTTAGGTAATGGGAATGAATTAAAGTAAACTATCATACGAAAATACAAGACAATACTTTTTCATTCCAGTATTTAAAAGGTAGACATTGGTGGGTGGCAGCCGAGAGCAGTGGCAGTCGACCGCCGCGGCCGACTGCCGTGCTGCATGACCGGCCGTTATAGAGAAGCATTGGCGGACGACTGCTGCTGCAGACGCATGTCGCGCGGCCGATGGCGCAGCACCGCCGACCGGTCATCAAGCAGTATTGCAGCTGACTTCCGCGCGGCTGAACGTATAGAAAGTTGAAAACATGCCGAAAAATACTCCAAACTTTACATATGAAGATGAGGAAAAGTTAGTCAATCTTGTGAGCAATCATAGGGCGATCTATGATGCGAGTGTGTCTACCTACAAAGATTTAATAGTGAGGGAGAACATATGGAAAGAGATTGGAAAGCAAATGTATTTTATGTATATTTATAGGAGGTTAGGTTGTTATTATAAACTTTCCATGCATTATCAACGACACTCAAGTTACCCTATTTACTTGATCATTTTGCCAGGCGACACTTCCTGCCTGGCTCATAAAGAACTCCTTTAAAGTATCTCTAACTATGAAACCGCTTGCATTTGCAAACCCACCTACACGAGTCAATGGAATCATATTTTCACTTGGATGATCACCTTCCACCAAGTTGTGGTAAGGTTTCCGGTTAATCTCAAGATATCCATCTCGCAGTAAATTGTGTAGGCAGCAGGTAACTACAATGAGATCATCGCACGTTTTAGGTGCTATAGCTATTGGCGTGTAAAATATTCTAAATATCTGGCATAATAATTCAAATGCATTTTCAGTAACCCTTCTAGCTCGGCATAGGCGATAGTTAAATATTGCTTTTGAAGAACATGTTTTCGCATCTTCTTTTGTATAGGGTCTCATCATGTACTTATTCACAGCAAATGCCTCATCACCAATCAAAAAGTGTGGAAGAATGTCATTAGTTGTAGGAAGTGCTTTATCTATAGGAATGTTAAATTGATTTGAGGCTATTTTTCTTCCTATCAAAGATTTTTGAAAAATTGCACTGTCGCCTTCTTTACCATAGGAGCCTGCATCAATTGCTATGAATTTATTATTTGCATCAACAATAGCAAGAAGCGCAATGGAAAAATAATTTTTGTAACAATAAAATAAAGATCCACTGTTTTTTGGACACTTTACACGCACATGTTTCCCATCAATCCCACCGATGCAATTGGGAAAATTCCAATATTGCCAAAACTCTTGCTCGATACGCCTAAAAGAGTCTTGAGTGGGCACAGGTAAAAATATTGGCACCAATTTCTGAACCATAACATTTAACACAGTTTTGATTATTTGTCTAATATAACAAGGCGAAATTCGATATGCGAATGCAAGTGATTCATAAGTTTCTCCCGTTGCCAAGAACCTGAAAAAAACAAGATGAAACCCGAAAAGTGTACACTATTTTTTATTTCAGGGGATGATGAAAAAAATGGAGAACCATACGAGACTCGTACTTTCGATACAAACGAAAGAACAAGTTACCAACGGGGTCTGCCGCTACAAACAAATCAAAATGGCATTTGTTCGAATCTCTGCGTTTTTTATATCAAGTATCTATGGAGCGACATACTCTGTCCAATATAGATGGTGACGGTACGCCAGAATCACATGAAGGGGATAGTCAAGAACCAAATGACGCGGATGAAATTAGTTTGGAACCCAGTTCAAATGAATCACCCCGCACTATCTCCGAACCAGGGCCGTCTAGAATTGATGAATCACCACGCACTACCTCAGAATCCTCGCTAGTGCCAGGTCCCCCAAAACCAAAACGCTCTAAGAAAAAGACCACCAACAGTGACCATGAAGAACTATTAAAGTTATTCAAAAAACGCGAAGAACGAAGGCAAACAGAGAGACAAGAACTATTTCGTGCAACTGAATATGACGAAACCATCGATTCATTTGGACAACATGTTAAATCGGTATTAAGCTCTTTGCCGAATCTCATGAAAATTGCAGCAAGAACCAAAATTTACAACATTTTAACCAAATATGAAACCCAAGCGGCTATGCGAACATCGACTATCACTCCCAGCAGCACACCGGAATTTTACCATTCCACTTCTATGTACTCATCAGAAAGCACACCAGAACCTGTTGACATGTCTTCCATGGAACCCATTTCCACAATAGCTACATATAGCATTCAATCGACACCGACCACCACACACGTGTATACGACACTTTAATACTAAATAAATACAATTCTACTACCTTCCGTCCAGTTTTCATACCAAGTTTGTAATGTGTGTAGTAATGTAAAGTTATTAATAGCGTGTATTTTAAATAATGAATAAATACCACTTGCCTTAAAGTAAGGAACAGTTTTTCTTTTTGGGATATTGTTTTTCTGTTTATTACTTTCTTTTGTAATTCACTGGCAATCAAAATTAATACAAAATCAAACTGTTCGTGATTTAGTCGACAGTATTTTCTAAATATTTCTTCATCCTCAGCCAGATGCCGTTGAATTAAAATATTGAAGCTTCCTTCTGCATAGCGGGTTGCAAATAATCTTCTGGCCGCTCTCCTTTTTTTCTTTTGTAGTAATATCAATTGAAGCATGCTGCCATCATCTTCTTCTTCTTCTTCAAGTGCCAACAATGTAACTCGATTACGAATATTTGTCATTTTCTACAAACACAGTAGTTTTTTCTCACAGACAGACAAAGACGGCAGTGAGTACGGGGCGAGCGGGCGAGGGCGCGCTGCTGCTGGCTGCAACCCACCAATTTTACCTCAGTGCTGCTGTGCCGCGGCAGTCCACTGCCGTATGCAGCACTGCCTTCGGCCGCGACCCACCAAAGTCTACCTTAAGGCTGGGATACTCGAATGCCCGAGAAGCGTTCTCCTCGCTTCTGAGACGGTGTTAATACAGACAGTCCAGCTCAAAAACTGTATTACTTATAGACATGAATTATGGTTTAAAATAAATATGAGGGTTGGTAGAATACGCTTATAACTATTTTATTTGCCATATTTCCACTGTTGTTAAAATAAACGAAGTTGAAAACTGGCAAATTTTAACGTAAAACTTAGCATTATTCACACACAAATTGTACATTCGGATTGTAGTTAACAGCCAAATGAAATATATGAGCATATTCACCGATCTTTTAGCTTTATTTTAAGCCTATATTTGCCTAATTACGTTGTTTCAAATTTCTGCTGGACTGACTGTACCAAGCGGTTGCTAAAGCTATGTCTATTTCTGTCTCACACATGTACTGCCGATCTCCTGTCCTTTCGTTGCGTATTCCACCCTTAAACTTAAGCTTACATTCCACATATTACGGCTATTAAGACAAATACTAATTTGAAAAGTTGTATACTCGCCCAAGGTTAGGAGACAAATTCTCACACTTTTTATTATCTTCGTCATCACAAAGTCCTCAATCCGAAAACTGGTTGGACGCATACCTCCATCCTATTTCTATCCTGAGCCAGCCTACGCATTTCCCTAAAAGTAGGACATCCTACATCCCCAACTATTTGAGAGCAGCAGTCTAATCTGGGCCTACCCCTACCTCTTTTTATTCCTATCTCTGATTCTAGTATGTCGCGAACTATTCTTTCGTGTGTCAGAAGGTGTCCTACCATCTTATCATTACTATTCTTTATTCTTCCCCATACCTTTCGCTTTTCTCCAACTCTTTCTAATACCTCCCTATTTCTAACCTTATCAATCCGCGGTATCTTCATCATGCGTCTACAGCACCACATTTCAAATGCTTCTATTCTTTTTTGGTCCGTTTCTCCCCTATTGTTCAAGTTTCGCACCCGTACAGTGCCTACTCCATACATACGTCTTTTAGAGCCTCTTCCGAGTTTCTACATTAACCATTCCCGAGCACAACAATTATTGTTTCTTTCTGTTAAACGCAACTCGGCCCTGCGCTATTTTTGTTTTATATCTCTAGTGCTCCTACAATCGCGAGCTATTTGATTTCCTAACTAGCAGAAATCCGTGACTATCTCTATATTATCTCATTTTTCTTTTTCTATTTCTATTTCAGTTTTAGTTCTATTTTCAACTTTCAAGCCCTCTGCATACCAAAATGTTTGCTTTCTTTTTATTGTTGCCGTATCCTTCTATCAAAACTGCTTCCATTTCGTTTAAAGATATTATGTATTTCTAATTCGTCTTTGCTGGATGCTAACACTGCTTTATCATCCGCAAATGTGAGCATGTTAATAGTTTGGCCCTGTTCTGTGCTTAACAATATTAATCGCATATTCGATATATAAGTTGAAAACTAGAGGTGGCAACGCACATCCCTGTCTCACTCCCTTCCGGATAGCATATTTTGAAAAACAGAAAACAGGACGCTATGAGTATGGCGTTTATGTATATCCCAAGTAGGTTTTGCCAATGCAGAAATATTCAATGTTTTAGCGTGCTATTATTGTTTCCAATAGTAATCGCGGATTTTCTTAAAAAAATACCTTTCCTGACGGGACACCGGACACAAAACATCGAATGCAAAATTCTGTAAATTACAATAAACTTTAGAAGAAAAAATGGAAAAGGATCCGCTTGAATTGGAAAAAATACTCTTTGCGCATTTTGGCATTGAGCCACGCCGGTTGTTGCAAAAAGTTCAGCAGTCTATTAGAGCGCGTGAAAATGGAAGTAGACCAGTCAGCTCAGTTTTTAACCCCATCATGCTCCTAGTGTCCTCTGTTTCAAATTATGCTTCCGGATATCTACTTCTCTTCGTTCTTGCTTAAATTCTATAACTGCCGTTTGCTCTTTGTAGAGATTATGTATTATTCTTCTGTTCCTATATTTCATCCCTGCCTTTCTGACCACTTCGAACATCTTCCATTTTACGTTGTCGAAGGCTGTTTTCTAAATATGCAAATCCTATACAGGGTGTTTCAGGAGGAATGGCATATACTTCAGTATGTTATAATAGTATCGCTCACTTTGAACAAAAAAGTTCATATGAACACGTGTTCAATTCTCAATGGTTAGGTACTGAGTTACAGTCAGCTGAATTATTGCATAAACGAGTTTATTACCTCATTAATTCTGGCAACTAACTTTTGGTATGGAAAATAAAGTATAGATTTTAGACGAATGGCCCAAAAATCCCACATCCAAACTGTGCAGTTTTTCCTGGCGCTCCTTTATTTTTGTAGCACTGGCCATAATATGGGCGATTAATTCATCGCGTGTGCCTAATTTTCTATATAAACATCATTTTTCATCCTTCCCCATAACTCATAATCTAATGGGGTTAGATTCGGAGACCTAGCTGGCCAATTGTTGGGGCCACCATGGCCGATCCTAATATTGCTAAATGACAAATTGCTCTGTGGTGCGCTCTACTGCTCTACATTAAAATTACTGTGTCAGTATCTTAGTAACCATTGAGAATTGGATACCTGTTCATGAGCTTTTTTGTTCAAAATGAACGGTTCTATAACATACTGAAGTACGTACCATTCCTCCTGAAACACCCTGCATAGGTGCTCTTCCGCTTTTCTATTGTATATTCAACAGATGTTTTTTACATATAAGTGCTATTGTATTTACCAAATACTGCCTATATGTACCAAATATATAATTACTCGTAAAACTAGAATTGCCTCGCGCGTTCCTCTACTTAGAGTAAATATGAATTGATCTTCTCCTAATATTTCTTCCGCTCTTTTCTCCATCCTTCTTTGCACAACTCTAGTCAGAATTTTTGGCGTGTGAGAAGTTAAACTAATCATTCTAAAATTTTCATACCTGTACTCGTCTTTCCTTTTTGACAAAGCGACTATGATGTTCCTTTTGTAATCTTCTGAAATCTCACCTGTGTCGTATATACGGCTAACTAGTTTAAGTAGACGCTCTCTTACCTCTTGACCTGCACACTTTAAAATTTCAGCCTGCAATCCTAATTATTATTTTATACGCTCCGTCAGTTTCTCCTACTTCGAACTTATACTTCTTTGCATTTATTATCAATCCAGGGTTATTTCGCATTTCCACATTTCCGAATAATTTCCCACTTGACCGCTTTATAACTTTATTTCCCTCTTTCATCTAGCCTATTTTTCTATCTATCTATCCTAGCTGCAGAATCTAATCTAATTTTAATGCATAATATAATAATATAATAATATAATGTTCATAATATAAATTTTTCGACATATTTTGACGAGTACTAACTACACGACATTATTTTTGAACGCCTTGTATAATAAAGAATAGAAAATGTAGTGGGGAGGGGTCTCTTATATGTTATATATATGCTTTTTCTCTAAAATGTATTAGATGCAATAGAAGAAACGATACGCCTATCTCTAGGTGCCGCACTGTAAAAAAATGCATACTTTCTAGCTTCACGAACCTTGCGCAAACGCTCTTTAAAATTGTTTTTTTGTAGAAGCAGGTGGATATTTTCTAGACTTTTTATCCGAGCTCCTATTCATTATTTAGAAGACACATTTATCACTTATTTTCGAAATATTTATTGTCCCCGTGTTTTGTAAAGACTTATACCTACTATACATAATAAAAATAAATTGCACGCTTATTACTCACAGACCCAAGCCCGTTTTTAAAAAGGGTTAATTTTGTGACGGAGATTCCTAAATATTAAAAAAGCAGAACGCGAGGTATGAGTAAGTTATAAGATAATGCTGGAAATGAATATTATTGCATTCAAGCGGTATTTGCCGCTCCCTTGAATTACAGCCCTAACTCATAGCAGGTGTGTTTCGTGGCATAAATCGCACTTTTCTTTACACCACGTCGGCAGCGTACGTCTACAGTCCGAACTTGATGGTACTCTCTCTAGGTTTTCTCGCGCGTTTGCGACATTACACCCTTAATAAAGGACAGAATAGTGTGTGGAGTAAGAAATAATAAAGTGCGAGATAGACTACTACGTGAAAGCGACTTAGATTTGAAAAAAACAGTAGATATTTGTAAGGCGGCTGAACAGACAGAAGTACACATAAAGCAGATTATGGAAAAGGGGCAAGACTCAGAAAGATCAGGTATGCAATTAAATGAAATAAAGAACAAAGCAGGAAAATTCCAGAATGGCGGATATAAAAAATATCACACCGCAACCAGGCAGCCAATCAGAGGCCAGCTTCAATCGGATGATGCAAGAAGTAAACAACGCTACGAATGGCAACCGGGCAACGCGGCGACGCAGCAACAGCAGCGAAGCTCATGGCACGCCAACGGCTCCGGCTACGCGACGAACGCGGCAGAATTCAAACGGAACACGTGCACACGATGAGGTTATGAATATGGTAACAGGCATAAATGCAGCGCGATCGGTAAGAGAGCTATTGCAATAGATTTAATCATTTTGCAACGCAGTGTAGAAATTTAAATAAAAATGTACATGATTTAGAAAACGTTGAATATGAAACTGAGTCTATAAAAAATGAAGATAATTTTGTACTGTATAGTTTAAGTAACGATAAAGCAAATGATTGGTTTATTAAAGTTGAGTTAGTCGATTATGGAAGACGATCCATAAATTTTAAAATAGATACAGTTGCACAAATTGATGTAATACCTTTACATATTTTCGATACTTTGATGATCGATAGAAACAAAATAACTTACAAAAATAAATGTTTCAAATTATGGCGGAGAAAGATTAAATGTGGTTGGTTCCTGTAAATTAAATTGTTGTATTAACAATAAAAACGAAGAAATAAATTTCGTTATTGTCAAAACAAATAATAATTTTATATCAGCAATTTTAGGGTTAAGAACAATCCAAAAATTAAACATTTTAAAATTTGAAAGTGCAGATGTGATCAATGTCGATCATACATCAGAAATAATTAAAAAGTATGAACATTTATTTAAGGGGTTAGGTAAAATTAGAGCCAATCCATGCAAATTTGAATTAAAGAAAAATTATGAAGCAGTGGTAACACCTGCAAGGAAAGTACCTTTCGGGTTAGTTAATAAATTAAAAGAAGAGTTAGATAGAATGACAAAACAAGAAATTATAGAGAAAGTAGTAGAACCAACGGAATTTGTCAGTCCAATTGTTTTAGTAAAAAAGCCATCAGGGGAAATTAGACTTTGCCTGGATCCACAAAATTTAAACAAATGTCTCTTACGCGAACATTACAACTTACCTACTTTTGAGGAATTAACTAAAGATCTGGCAGGGTCAACACATTTTTCCACATTAGATGCTAATAAAGGTTTCTACCAAATACTACTTAGTAATCAAGCTTCAAAATTAACAACTTTCTCAACTCCGTTTGGGAGATACAAATTTTTAAGGCTACCTTTTGGTATATGTAACGCACCTGAAATTTTTCATAGTTTTCAGTGAAATTTTCGAAGGAATAGAAGGAGTTAGGATATACATAGATGATATGGTTATTTTTGCAAAAGATAAAAGAAGTCACGATGAAATCTTACAAAAAGTACTAGAAAGAGCGGAAGAATATGGGGTAAGGTTTAACAAAGAAAAATGTAGAATAGACGTCCCTGAAATTAAATACGTGGGGCATAAAATCTCAAAAAATGGTATAGCTATAGACAATGAGAAAATTGAAGCGATAAATAAAATACCAGTACCAAAGAATGCTAAAGAGTTGTCACGTTTTTTGGGTAAGATAAATTATTTGGCAAAATTTGTTGAAAATTTATCAAATTTAACTTCCAACTTAAGAAAATTACTAAAAAAAGATATAGTGTGGGAATGGAATGAGGCACATCAAAAAGAATTCGAAAATTTAAAGAAAGAAATAAGTAATACTCCAGTTTTACAATTTTATGATGAAAGTAAGCATTTAACTCTTTCTGTGGATAGCTCGAAAGATGGTTTGGGCGCGGTTTTATTGCAAGATGGCAAACCACTTGCTTATGGTTCGAAAACACTTAATAATTGTCAGAAAAATTACGCGCAAATTGAGAAGGAGTGCTTGGCAACAGTTTTTTGGTGCCAGAAGTTCTATCAGTACTTGTATGGTAAAGAATTTCTTGTGGAATCTGACCACAAACCACTAGAAGCCATTTTCCGTAAACCCCTAGATCAGTGTCCTTTGAGGTTACAAAGGCTAATGATAAATTTACAAAATTATTCCTTTAATGTCAAATACAAACCAGGTCCTTTGTTGTATATAGCCGATTTTCTGTCTCGAGCACGTTTTGACGATACAGAATGTAATCTTAATTATTACATTCCTCAGGTTCAGAAACTAGTAGCGATTCTTAGTGAAAACGGAACCCAATTTAGATCAAGAAGAAGTGGGAAAAAGCTTTGAATGCGGTTAATGTGAAGGTTAAAATAATTTCAGTATATTTACCTCAGGGAAATATGACAGAGTGGGTGAATAAAGAAATAGGTTGTCCCCTGAGAATTAGTTGTTTTAATCAGCATTCGCGCTGGATATGTTCTCAATAACATTGAATATCAAATAAACAATATTATAGGATGTTACGGATTATACGCCAAATCATTTACAGTTTGGGTAACGGTTAGCAATTGCATCGAGGATTTAATCGAATTCCCCATTAAGGAAGGGAGCACGAGTATACTTACTCTACCATTGGAGCAAATCTGGGTTTTGCTGTACCAAGGCCGAGCAGCAACAAATCAAGTACCTCGGTAAGAAGGCACTAGTTCATAGTCACCAGCAAGTCATATTGGGAGTCTTCCGAAATATAAAAATTCTTGTTTATACGAATGTACGTTTTATTTTCTTCATAATGCAGGCCCGAACGTTTATACAGGGACCGATGCGGAAGGCAAGGAGATTGGCATACACAATATCGGAAATTTGAGGTTATATCGAGAACTTCTGTAATTTACTTAAATTTTTTACATTAAGATTTAAGTACGTAAGTAATGAGAAGAAACGCTGCGTGCAGTGCGTGGGAGTTTGTGAGTATCGGAGGAACGAACGCGGATCTTAAGACACAGTTTCAGACTTTGACTGTGGTGGTTGGGAGATTTCTGCTCAGTTAGCAGGGTCTTGTTGTCACTGCAGTACAATTATTACTACCTGTATTCTATGTTGATGCTTAATAGAGCTAAATACACGTTTGTTTCTTTTTTCCGGAGTAGGTTCATTTCCCCTTCTGTTGCGAACTTCGAGAAAGGAAGAAGAAAGGAAAAAAGGAAGGAATTATTAAAAACTAAATAGAAATTTCCCATTCAACTGGATTTATTCATTGAGTTGAATATGAAAATGGAAAACTTTAAGCTAACCTTACTTATGATGTATATTCATGTAATTACTCACTCGGAAATCAGAGGTTACCACAGATTAATGAGTTTGCTCAATCTGTCATAATTTCAACAGGAGTCTATTTTGAAAAAATAATAGACAATTTTTTGGTTGAAACATATACTTCCAATTCAACTATATACTCCTAAATTTCCGAAAATTAACTCTAGTGAATTACCTAAGTACAATGATGAAATTAAACAGTTAATTGAGATTTATGAATTAAAGAAGGAAAGTATTGAACATAGCAATTATTATAATCATCAGAGAAGGCGAAATGATAATACTCAAGCCATCTCTTTACTCATTCAAGATCTCAAGGTTTTAGTAATATGTAATGAGATTTAAACAATTAAACGTGATTTACAGTCAATCAAAACATAGTTGAATAATGAGAAACTAATTTCTAGAGTTAAGGAATCAGTCAGAGATTATTGAAATCTGAATACACAAAGAGTACAGACTGAACTAAATAAATACTATACAGGCTACTCTTTATGTCAAGATGGAATATTCGATGAACTCCTGATCCTAAAATATGTCTTATATAATATATTGGAAGATGTCATAACAAAGTTAATAGAAAGAAATATCAGTTTGTCAATTCCCTTGGAAAAGATTGACTGGTACTACAATTTCCGCTTAACACATTATCAGAGAGAACAAAATAGTTTAATGATATTACTTTAAATTTCCATAAAATCATAGATTGTCACCAATATTGATTTATATAAAATTCATTATCTACCTTTGAGATCAAGGGGACTGAATTGAATCCAAAGTTATGACACAAAAACATTGTTAATGCGGAGTGGAAAAAGTTTAGACAAAATAATTGATTATGAGGTTGAGTGCATACCAAATGAGGAAGAATTTTTACATACATGTGTAGTGGGTTTAGTTCTTTTGAAATTAAACAAATTAACGGGAGGTTAATGTCGCACCTTTTATTGACACATTCAATAGTATATTTAATAAGTGATTAGTAGACTGATCTGTTACTTCCAGCAGGAGTCTGTGAAGAATGGTATACAGCGTAATTATTCGGCTCGTAGTGGCATAAACAAGAACAGCGACATGGAAATAAAGAGAAAATACCTGTGAGACCAAATAAGTATAAAGGGGTCTGTTACTTACGGCGAGTCCTCCACCCGCTAGCCTCCCTCATTTGGCTGCTGGGCACGTTACCCACATAAAGCCTTCTCCAAGTCGCCATACGGGAGGATACACCCTCATAAATGGACGTTACCTATAGGAAGATTATTACATTGCTCCTAGAGAACTACTAGGAATAACTACACGTGTGATCTGGATCTGCCCATCACAGGGAAACTCTGGATCTGCCCATCACAGGGTAACTCTGGATATCTCACTTCACTGTTCCTGTCGGGGAACCTTAGGCGCCTAGCTCGAGCTCTCATCTGCCCCCTTTTTGGGGTAAACTATATCTGTCCCCAGTAGGAGTAAAACTAGCCTCCCTCATTTGGCTGCTGGGCTGGAAGGGACTCCTTCGGCACGTTTCCCACATAAAGCCTTCTCCAAGTCGCCATACGGGAGGATACACCCTCATAAATGGACGTTACTTATAGGAAGATTATTACATTGCGCCTAGCTCGAGCTCTCATCTGCCCCCTTTTTGGGGTAAACTATATCTGTCCCCAGTAGGGGTAAAGCCATATCTGTTCACATAAGAATAAAACTATCATATCAGTCACACCTGATCTGCCCTCGTTTGGGTAACCCTCCTTATTCACAGGATTATTGCAACACCCTCGTATTAACACACGTATTATACGGTAAACCACGTCAGACCCTACTGATCTACTTCTTAGCCGTATGTTGATTGCCGCAACCCTCGCCTCGGGTCGTCTACCTGAAAATACCACACCCTCCGCCGCAGAAAAACATTCCGAGTTTTAGGGAAACCAGCTGTTTCTGCAATATCTACATTATCTCAAAAGAATAACACCTTCAGACTTTACGATATTTGCTTTAATTTGCTTTAATAAAAAAATGTAAATGCATGCCTACAGTTCGGCGAACCTGACAAGTTCTTGGTCTCTCAAGAAGTAACGTTAAAATTTTTAATGATTTAATTGTTCTTGTCACATTATCCTATTCACATGTCCTTTACTTAAAGGCTAAGCTACACGAACACTAACTTATGGAGTACATGTTACTTACTAAAACTAATTAAATGTAAGAAAGAGAAAAAATATTATACTAAGGCACTTTTAGTCTGATTCTTGAGTTACAAGAGGTACACCATCCTCTACGGCACTTTCGTCGTCAGTGGCATCCGATATACCACCCGAGGGTACCCATCGTTTCATCCTGTCTACCGACACGACATTGGAATATGGTCGCCTGGCGCTCCTAACCGCACCAGGTAAATCTGTAATCAAGTAACGGTCATTTCGCAACACTTTCTTTACGACCATGGGCCCTATAAATCGCGGTTTAAGCTTGCGACTAGACCCGTCCCCAGGAAAATTTTTTGCGATAAGTACGAGGTTCGACGGTTTGTACCGCGCCGGTGCTTTACGCGTTGCGTTGAACGCATTTTTATTTCGATTTTGGTTGGTGGCGATACGAGCGCGAGCTTTTTCGCGAATAACCGCAAGATCTTGTTGGATTTCAGGAGTCAATCTAATTTCTGTTTGCAAGAAGTGTGCCCCATTTTGCTGGGGTCGGTAACCCATTAGCAGTTCATTAGGTGTTTTTCGCATTACTCTGTGAACATTATTGTTTATTGCGAACTGTAACTTTGGCATTTCGAAGTCCCATTCGGTAGTTTCATTGCAGGTCGCAATTAAACTTGCTAATACCGATCGATGAGATCGCTCTAGTTGTCCATTTGCTCGAGGAGTAGCCACATCGGTTAATATTAAGCGAATGTTATTTTCTAAACAGAAATTTCTGAACCGTTTCGACGTGAATGCGGTTCCACGATCTACTATGATGCGCGTTGGGACACCATACGTTACAAAAAATTCCTGCAAAAATTGTATCACACAATTTGTTTTTGTGGATCTGACAGTCCGCAAGAATGTAAATTTTGTAAAAGCATCTATGACGACAAGAAGATGGTCATTTCTCTTTCCGATCTTTACAAACGGTCCTAAATGATCTGCGTGTATTGTGTGGTACGGGATAGGTTGTTTCTCTATGGGATGTAAGAATCCGGGCTTCTTGCCCGATAACGTTTTCGCGAATAAGCAGGGCACGCAGCTCTTGTTGTCACTGCAGTACAATTATTACTACCTGTATTCTATGTTGATGCTTAATAGAGCTAAATACACGTTTGTTTCTTTTTTCCGGAGTAGGTTCATTTCCCCTTCTGTTGCGAACTTCGAGAAAGGAAGAAGAAAGGAAAAAAGGAAGGAATTATTAAAAACTAAATAGAAATTTCCCATTCAACTGGATTTATTCATTGAGTTGAATATGAAAATGGAAAACTTTAAGCTAACCTTACTTATGATGTATATTCATGTAATTACTCACTCGGAAATCAGAGGTTACCACAGATTAATGAGTTTGCTCAATCTGTCATAATTTCAACAGGAGTCTATTTTGAAAAAATAATAGACAATTTTTTGGTTGAAACATATACTTCCAATTCAACTATATACTCCTAAATTTCCGAAAATTAACTCTAGTGAATTACCTAAGTACAATGATGAAATTAAACAGTTAATTGAGATTTATGAATTAAAGAAGGAAAGTATTGAACATAGCAATTATTATAATCATCAGAGAAGGCGAAATGATAATACTCAAGCCATCTCTTTACTCATTCAAGATCTCAAGGTTTTAGTAATATGTAATGAGATTTAAACAATTAAACGTGATTTACAGTCAATCAAAACATAGTTGAATAATGAGAAACTAATTTCTAGAGTTAAGGAATCAGTCAGAGATTATTGAAATCTGAATACACAAAGAGTACAGACTGAACTAAATAAATACTATACAGGCTACTCTTTATGTCAAGATGGAATATTCGATGAACTCCTGATCCTAAAATATGTCTTATATAATATATTGGAAGATGTCATAACAAAGTTAATAGAAAGAAATATCAGTTTGTCAATTCCCTTGGAAAAGATTGACTGGTACTACAATTTCCGCTTAACACATTATCAGAGAGAACAAAATAGTTTAATGATATTACTTTAAATTTCCATAAAATCATAGATTGTCACCAATATTGATTTATATAAAATTCATTATCTACCTTTGAGATCAAGGGGACTGAATTGAATCCAAAGTTATGACACAAAAACATTGTTAATGCGGAGTGGAAAAAGTTTAGACAAAATAATTGATTATGAGGTTGAGTGCATACCAAATGAGGAAGAATTTTTACATACATGTGTAGTGGGTTTAGTTCTTTTGAAATTAAACAAATTAACGGGAGGTTAATGTCGCACCTTTTATTGACACATTCAATAGTATATTTAATAAGTGATTAGTAGACTGATCTGTTACTTCCAGCAGGAGTCTGTGAAGAATGGTATACAGCGTAATTATTCGGCTCGTAGTGGCATAAACAAGAACAGCGACATGGAAATAAAGAGAAAATACCTGTGAGACCAAATAAGTATAAAGGGGTCTGTTACTTACGGCGAGTCCTCCACCCGCTAGCCTCCCTCATTTGGCTGCTGGGCACGTTACCCACATAAAGCCTTCTCCAAGTCGCCATACGGGAGGATACACCCTCATAAATGGACGTTACCTATAGGAAGATTATTACATTGCTCCTAGAGAACTACTAGGAATAACTACACGTGTGATCTGGATCTGCCCATCACAGGGAAACTCTGGATCTGCCCATCACAGGGTAACTCTGGATATCTCACTTCACTGTTCCTGTCGGGGAACCTTAGGCGCCTAGCTCGAGCTCTCATCTGCCCCCTTTTTGGGGTAAACTATATCTGTCCCCAGTAGGAGTAAAACTAGCCTCCCTCATTTGGCTGCTGGGCTGGAAGGGACTCCTTCGGCACGTTTCCCACATAAAGCCTTCTCCAAGTCGCCATACGGGAGGATACACCCTCATAAATGGACGTTACTTATAGGAAGATTATTACATTGCGCCTAGCTCGAGCTCTCATCTGCCCCCTTTTTGGGGTAAACTATATCTGTCCCCAGTAGGGGTAAAGCCATATCTGTTCACATAAGAATAAAACTATCATATCAGTCACACCTGATCTGCCCTCGTTTGGGTAACCCTCCTTATTCACAGGATTATTGCAACACCCTCGTATTAACACACGTATTATACGGTAAACCACGTCAGACCCTACTGATCTACTTCTTAGCCGTATGTTGATTGCCGCAACCCTCGCCTCGGGTCGTCTACCTGAAAATACCACACCCTCCGCCGCAGAAAAACATTCCGAGTTTTAGGGAAACCAGCTGTTTCTGCAATATCTACATTATCTCAAAAGAATAACACCTTCAGACTTTACGATATTTGCTTTAATTTGCTTTAATAAAAAAATGTAAATGCATGCCTACAGTTCGGCGAACCTGACAAGTTCTTGGTCTCTCAAGAAGTAACGTTAAAATTTTTAATGATTTAATTGTTCTTGTCACATTATCCTATTCACATGTCCTTTACTTAAAGGCTAAGCTACACGAACACTAACTTATGGAGTACATGTTACTTACTAAAACTAATTAAATGTAAGAAAGAGAAAAAATATTATACTAAGGCACTTTTAGTCTGATTCTTGAGTTACAAGAGGTACACCATCCTCTACGGCACTTTCGTCGTCAGTGGCATCCGATATACCACCCGAGGGTACCCATCGTTTCATCCTGTCTACCGACACGACATTGGAATATGGTCGCCTGGCGCTCCTAACCGCACCAGGTAAATCTGTAATCAAGTAACGGTCATTTCGCAACACTTTCTTTACGACCATGGGCCCTATAAATCGCGGTTTAAGCTTGCGACTAGACCCGTCCCCAGGAAAATTTTTTGCGATAAGTACGAGGTTCGACGGTTTGTACCGCGCCGGTGCTTTACGCGTTGCGTTGAACGCATTTTTATTTCGATTTTGGTTGGTGGCGATACGAGCGCGAGCTTTTTCGCGAATAACCGCAAGATCTTGTTGGATTTCAGGAGTCAATCTAATTTCTGTTTGCAAGAAGTGTGCCCCATTTTGCTGGGGTCGGTAACCCATTAGCAGTTCATTAGGTGTTTTTCGCATTACTCTGTGAACATTATTGTTTATTGCGAACTGTAACTTTGGCATTTCGAAGTCCCATTCGGTAGTTTCATTGCAGGTCGCAATTAAACTTGCTAATACCGATCGATGAGATCGCTCTAGTTGTCCATTTGCTCGAGGAGTAGCCACATCGGTTAATATTAAGCGAATGTTATTTTCTAAACAGAAATTTCTGAACCGTTTCGACGTGAATGCGGTTCCACGATCTACTATGATGCGCGTTGGGACACCATACGTTACAAAAAATTCCTGCAAAAATTGTATCACACAATTTGTTTTTGTGGATCTGACAGTCCGCAAGAATGTAAATTTTGTAAAAGCATCTATGACGACAAGAAGATGGTCATTTCTCTTTCCGATCTTTACAAACGGTCCTAAATGATCTGCGTGTATTGTGTGGTACGGGATAGGTTGTTTCTCTATGGGATGTAAGAATCCGGGCTTCTTGCCCGATAACGTTTTCGCGAATAAGCAGGGCACGCAGCTCTTGAGGTAATTTTCAACGTACTGACGCATTCGGGGAAACCAATAATGTTCACACAACTTTTTTAATGTTTTGTCTACCCCAAAATGCCCCAGTTCGTCGTGAGTTTGCCGAACAACCCGTTGCCGCATTCCCCTCGTTACAACCCATTGGATACCCCTAGCCGCAATTCGATAAACCCTGTTGTTGCGCAACGGGTAGTATATATAAATTTTGCGTTCGTAGTCTGTTTCTGGCGGTCTACTAAGGATGTCATAAATTAACTGAATTTTTTCGTCAGTCAGCTGGGCCAATAATACCCAGTCGGCTGCTTGAATGTGAAGGATCTCTACATCCGGAGGAGAGTTGTTTAAAGGGTTACGGCTAAGAGAATCCACGTGAGTCATTTTCTTTCCTGGTCGATATTCTACGGTGAAATTGTACTCCGTAAGGACCACCCACCAACGGGCTATACGGGGAACCAGGTCCTTTTTATCTTGACAGGCTTTTATGGCACTACAATCCGTTACCACTTTAAAATCTAAATTGAGTAGGTATACCCGAAATTTTTTAGCGTTTCCGCCACCGCAAGTGTCTCTAATTCGTAGGAGTGGTACCGCGACTCCGCCGATATTGTTTGCCGACTGTAGTAGGTCACCGGATGCAACTTACAATGCACCTCCTGAAGCAATATACCGGCCAGACCGTCTTTACTGGCGTCACAGTGCACCTCAGTTATCGCGGAAGGGTTGTATATGGCTAGGATAGGTCGTGACGCTAGCTTTTGTTTTAAAACATTGAAAGCCTGCTCTTCTATTTCACCCCAGACCAAGGTCGGTTTTTGTGAGTCAGTTTTGTCAGCGGTTTCGATAGCAAGGCAAAATCTTTAACAAATTGTCTAAAATAACTTACAAGACCGATAAACTGCCTCACCTGTCGCGGATCTTTTGGTGGGGGAAAATCTGCTACCGCTTTTCTCTTATCGGCGCCCGGTTTTACTCCTTACGATATTTCAAAACCTAAATAAGTCACGGACTTCGATATAAATTTACATTTTCTGTGGTTTAACGTTAACCCTTCTTCTCTCAATACACTTAATACCGTCTCTAAGTTTTCTAAATGCTTATCCAAACAATTTGAGAAAATGATTATATCGTCCAGATAAACGGCCGCTATTGCCTTGTAGGGCAACAAAAATTTATTCATGAGTTTTTGAAACACACTAGGAGTATTACACAACCCGAATGGTAAACGATTGTACTCATATTATCCTGAAGGTGTCACAAGTTAAATGCTTGGATTCTTCCGCCACTGGTATCTGATGATATCCAGATGTTAAGTCAAGTGTGGTAAAGTACTTCGACCCTTGAAGTAAATCTAGTTGATCATCAATACACGGTAGGGGGTATCTAGTTTTTAAAGTCTGGCTATTTAACTTCCGAAAGTCGCAGCACATTCGGTATTCACCATTTTTCTTACGCACTAAAAGAACCGGCGACGCGTACGGAGAATCGGACTCCCCAATAATGTCCCATTTTAGTAGGTCTTTTACTATGCCACTCACCTGTTCCTTTTCGTGGACAGCTAACCTATACGGACGATACATGAAAGGTTTAGTTTCCTCCAAGGTAATCCGAAGCTCAGCTGATTTGGCCACACCTAACTCCGAATTGTCTAGCGCAAAACACTACCTGAAATTGTCTAATAACTCTAATAATCGTCTGCGTATTTCATTATCATCAACTCCAATATCAATTTCGTCGCGTGGCAGAGGCCTTAATGACTCTGCCGCGGAATTTATCCCTAAAACGGTTGCCTCCTCATCAAATGGAGAACAGGGCCACGCTCTAGCTAACGGAGAATAAACACTTCTTTATTGTCTGTCACATGAAATATTGTACCCGGTATGACATGTTATTTATTCGGCTCTGGTCTAATACTATTTTCAATATATAAATCACCTACGTAATTGTCCTTTACGCTAACACTTACTAAACATACATTGTTCGGGAGTAGTACTTCCGCACGTTTTGCCCACAGGGGCACTTTCAATTTGCCGGCTCCGACAAACGGTTTTTCGCAGTTAAATACTCCGAAATTTTCTTTATCTTTAACGATCAGAACATTTGGTTTTTCCGTAAAAGTTTGACCTACTAACAACGGAATTTGTTGAACGAAATCTGGCACCACTTGCTCTACAGTATTTTGAACCACTTTGTCTAGGCGCAATTTGAAATACCCTTCACCTAAGGTACTTACGCGGCCGTCTCCGAAACCACGTAACACTAATTTATTGTCGGCATTTATTTTTAGATTACGTTGATTGGCTTCCGTGCGTCTGATTAATGTATGACTGCTGCCCAAGTCAACGTAAGCTTTTATGTGCTGTCCGTCTAACCAAGCGTCTTTATAACATTTTAGATTTGGGCTCTGTAGTCACAACAGCGGTATTGGATTTACACTGCGAGGCCCTGTGCCCAATCTTTTGACACTTAAAACACTTTGCGCTCGAGCGCTCTCTTGCTTGGTGTCCCCGTTTTTTGCAGATAAAACATCAGTTTTTCGGCACTCCCTTAACGCGGTAAGTATCGCGCGACTTACGTTTGTCCTTACGAAGTTTAAATTCGCGCGGCGGAAAGCTTCCGTTAGCACTAATATCCCTGAACCTCTTTAAGTACGTCAGTAAACTTTCTAGAGTCTGATGATCACCCGCCTTTGCTTGAGGTACGACTCGATAATTTTCTACGGCTCATCATTATTTCTACAAGCGAATGAAAATCTTCCTGTATGGGAAACGCTGCTATCATCATGATCTTCCATTCGCTCCACGAATGAGAAACCGATGGTAACGATTCGTACCATTGTTTAGCCATTCCATGCAATTTGGAAACGGCTTGTATAATTGTGACGGACTCCGACCACTGACAGATATCGCGCATTTCTTCCACCCGTTGGAGCCAGCGTAAAATGGAATGGTTAGGATTTTCTGGATTAAATGGAGGAATCATATTTTCGCGTATTAGAGCCGAAGACCCTCTAGGTACAACACTGGTGTTAGAGGGTGACGACGACGTCGACGGCGACGACGCCGAAAAATTAACACTTACGACGGTGGCCAAAGATTTCACAATACTGGCTAGCTCACGAAGTTGCTGAGACGTATCTAATGGTACTTGATGTTCCTCCTTGGAGGAGGATGACAACTGACGCGGACGCGAACGTTTTGAATTCATTTTCTCTGAATTTTAGTGAATTAAAGTGAGATATAGAAAAAAAACAGTGATGTGTACTTCAGAATAGCAGAAACTACACTGCTCCTGCCTAAGCGTTCGTTTCTACTTCCCTCGCCCGCCCAATCTCTGTGTTTTTTTTAATTAGTGGCCTAATGCACCCCGGGTGTGACAAATTACAGATACAGTTCCACGAACCTGCACTGCATCGTGAGAGAACACTCGACCTTGCCCAGGCCATGTGTTTCCCTTTTTTATACAAGTTCTGGGACTAACTTATACCTAAACTCAGAATTCTTGGTAGTTTGCGAATCGTGTTGGAGACTATTTTAAATTTAAAACAACCAAAAGGTACCGAATATTTGCGCTAATCATTACCATTCTTCACCCCGCACCTGACACCAATTGTAGGGGGTTTAGTTCTTTTGAAATTAAACAAATTAACGGGAGGTTAATGTCGCAGCTTTTATTGACCCATTTAATAGTATATTTAATAAGTGATTAGTAGACTGATCTGCTACTTCCAGCAGGAGTCGGTAAAGAATGGTATACAGCGTAATTATTCGGCTCATAGTGGCATCAACAAGAACAGCAACATGGAAATAAAGATAAAATACCTGTGAGACCAAATAAGTATAAAGGGGTCTGTTACTTGCGGCGGGTCCTCCACCCGCTAGCCTCCCTCATTTGGCTGCTTGGCTGGGAGGGATTCCTTCGGCACGTTTCCCACATAAAGCCTTCTCCAATTCGCTATACGGGAAGATACGCCCTCATAAATGGACGTTACCTATAGGAAGATTATTACATTTCTCCTAGAGAACTACTGGGAATAACTACACGTGTGATCTGGTTCTGCCCATCACAGGGTAACTCTGGATCTGCCCATCACAGGGTAACTCTGGATATCTCACTTCACTGTTCCTGTCGGGGAACCTTAGGCGCCTAGCTCGAGCTCTCATCTGCCCCCTTTTTGGGGTAAACTATATCTGCCCCCAGTAGGAGTAAAACTGCATCTACACCCGTCGGGGTAAAGCCAAATCTGTTCAAATAAGAATAAAACTATCATACCAGTCACACCTGATCTGGCCTCGTTTGGGTAACCCTCCTTATTCACAGGATTATTGCAATACCCTCGTATTAACACACTTATTATACGGTAAACCACGTCAGACCCTACTGATCTACTTCTTAACCGTATGTTGACTGCCGCAACCCTCGCCTCGGGTCGTCTACCTGAAAATACCACACCCTCCCCCGCAGAAAGGCATTCCGAGTTCTAGGGAAACCAGCTGTTTCTGCAATATCTACATTATCTCAAAAGAATAACACCTTCAGACTTTACGATATTTGCTTTAATAAAATAAGTAGTACATTAATAAAAAATTCACAGACCTCGCATCTTACGCAAGTATCATAGGCGCATTGAAAATACCGACACAACTGCTCGGTTTCTAAGATGTTCAACAAAAGTGATCGGTGCCGTTTCAAGTTGGCATATTATTGATACAATAAAATAAATGATTTGTGACAAGCACAAGGCACATAGTCAAACTGACGCAATACGTAACAAAATATTAACGCATCCGTTGTACAGTTTGGACTTTTATTGCAACGCGATATCCCTCTTAAACGGTACTCGCCCTCGCCGTACCTTAGTTTACATCTGGCGATCTGGCTAGCCGCCTCCATCCAATTTATTAGCGGCCTAGACTGCGCGCGCCGCCAACAGAATCTGTCGCGTGTCGATACATTTTTCGTAAGATACACGAACCCAGAAGTATTTTCAATACTAAAAATGTAAATGTATGCCTACACATGTTTACCAAAACCACTCAGTTATTTCCCACTCACTGAGAAATCCTGTATCATCAAATATGGAATGGAGAGACAAGAGAAAAATTTGTTGAGAACTGTGAACTAGAACTATTAAGTGATCAAACAGATATCATAATGGTACTTAATTCAACAACTATTCATTTTTTCTGGGGACACATCAACATTAGCAATTGAGTGTCCAAATGAGTTGGAAGAATTATGTCAAATAGGAAGGAATGAGATGGCGAATATAATAAATTACAACATTGCGGTTGCAGACTGAAAATTAATGGAAAAGTTTTTCAGGAGGTAACTGTTAACTTACAAGAAGATTATATGGAATGCAAGTTCCTATTATCATTTAGATTTTAAGAAATTAATCCTTCCAGATGCAGAAATGAAGTCACAAGTTGAATAAAATCAAGATGCTCTTAAATCAAAGATGACGACCTTCGGTATGGAAAAATATTATATGCCTCATTAAGTTACAACTTATGGATATACAGGGTGTCCCATTTATGATTAAAAAAACTTAGGCAAGTAAACCATGTTAAAAAATTGGGGTTTGTCTTATAAAGTTTTTCACCTTTATAGACGCTTGTTGGTGTAACAGAATGGTATATTTTAGGTTCGACTTTAAAGTCTTATTGCTATGAGAAATTTATTTTTTATTTTACAGCCTGACTTATGAATTAGGGCCGTTTGGACCTCAATATATTCTAAACTATACTATCTTTACGACGTCTCCTAAAATAACACAATATCGTTTTCTCCAACCCTGGGAACCTTTCAGGTTTCACAGAACTTTCCTTTTATATTTTATTGCTGTCTATATTCACACAGGCCGACAATGGCTTTCCCAAAATCACAGCGACAAAGTGTTTCAATTTCAATATTTCGTAGGCATACCAGAACCACCAAGAAATTTTCAAGAGAACGTCTTTTGTTAAAGTATGTTATAGCAACAATTTGTTAAACAGCCCCGTCATAAAACCCTGCGATTCCCATTCTATAAAGAAATTTAGTCTTCTCAATAGAGCATTTCCGTTAGGATCCAAACAGGCATCAAATTCGCCCTAGGACATATCAACGACTCGTCGCATAGGCCATATAATTTGAAACTCAGGTTTCGTAGTTGAAAACAATAGTAATTTTAAAATTTTAAAATTTAATCCTCCGCGTTTCCACTGGGTTAAGTTGATTATTAAATAAGTCATCTTGTTAAGATAAGATAAGATATGTTCATAAGTTTAGAAATAGGCATCATTGATTTCATGTATTGTAAGACATTTTTGGTGGAGTTTTTGGTCTTACAGAATCTGGTAGGCTACCCAACGCCATCGCGTGAGTAATTAAAGTCATTGAGTCGAGCGGCTAAAATTAAGTATTCGGCACAATCTTATAACTACACATGTATACAAGAAAAGCAATTTCTGTGTCGTCGAGTTATTTAATCGACTAGGTACATCTTACGGTAACAGACTGCTTACAAAGGAATATAAAGTGAAACAATTCCTGATTGCTCAGACACATATATATGAGTTAAACATTAAGGTATATTTTTTCAAAATTTGGAACATTCTCCCAAGTTCTTCAGGATTTATTGGACGAGTCACCGTTAGGACTGTGTAATGGGGCACGAGTCACCGTTAGGACCCTGAAACTTCTCAGTTTTTTCGATAACTAATATTACTTAGAGAGTCATATTTTAATATTAAGCAATCAACCGGTATATTCGTGGAATTGTACGAAACAGTTTTACACAAGTAACGGAAAGTTGAAAATATGGGCCTTGATTAGTTACCTATTTAATTTTATGCTAATACTGAGTGCGAAATTTGGACGATAGGAGAAGCGGATATGAAAAATTAGAAGCGTTTGAAATGTGGTGCTACAGGCGCATGATAAAAGTGAGCGTGTGCCTTAATTTGAGTCGCTTAATGATTAAGTCAATAACCGTCCAGTGTGCGTGTGACTGCGTACCTATATATCGATACTCAATAATCGGAGATACTCACAACAGATTTATTATTTATCAGTACAAGGTCTAATGAAAATAAGCGCATTGAGATGCACATACTCATCGGACTGAAAGCAAAATTTTATCGCTAGAAATGCAGCTGTATTGTATACACCTCTATTGTATGCACCTGTATTGAAGATATAGCCATATTTTCAACTGTGACGTTATCGGGACTTCTCTGTATTACTAATCTTTACCACGTAAATTACTCCATCACCTATTAATTTAAGTACTCAAACCGAGATTAAGCGCTTTTCAAAAAAAGAGAGAGGTTCAGCCACTCAAATCAGGTTCTTTTCTAAATTTTCCTCACCAGCTACTGTTTTAATCCGCCTGGTACATCAGCTCGCCATGAAAAATTCTTATGTGCCAGGGGTAATACTATAGAAATGCAGCTGATGCATTGTACACCTGTTATTAATAAGATATAGCCATATTTTTAACAGTGACCCAAAAATCTGCGCATAAAGCCCATATGCCGTTCTGGAATAACATCTGACCCCCAAATTTACATAATCCTAAAATCAGCTCATACAGCTATATATTATGTTTCTTCCTATGAACACTGTATAATACAGCTGGTAATTTTGATTTCAATCAGTCGCCTTAAATTTAGCTTTTTTATTATTATCATAATCATGTGCCTTCCATTTATTTGAAGGATGGCGTTTATAGACAAGTCTATACCTGTCGGGGTGACGTCATCAGGTTTGTCTGTATTACTCATCTTTACCACTTCAAAACTTTTACAAAAGAATTACAATAAGCCTCTTACACCTGTTAATAGTCGTTACTCTTTGAACCCATTCAGCATTAAGGTAATTCTGTTACGTGTATTTTTGTGCATTAATTTTTGAGGTTGTGTGAGATGACCTCCAGGTCCAGCCACTCAAAGCGAGCTCCAGGCCGAAGGACTGTGTTTCATATTACATGAGTGGATTCCAGAAAACTCTGAATTCTTGCTCAATAAGCTCTCCATAAAACTGTAAAGATTCCTTCATTTCTTCTCCTATACCACTGCAAGATGCTTAAAACTGTACAGCCGAATATCTGCTTGCTTAGTAAGCTCTGCATAAAACTGTAGTGATTCTTTCATTCTTCTCTTATATGTGACCGAAGTGAGACGTTATATTTAACAAGCAGTGCAAGGTGAGGTTAGATCTGTGCGGGGCCCCATTTTCGAGACATATTCAACAACGGGTGTGTATTTGTGTGTATTCGGGGACCCCAAAGGGGGTCCACATGTTTCGGTAACAACAAGGAAACGGATAAGATTACGCCTGCGCAATGTAGATGGCAGAATGGTATGTAGAAACATAATTTCTTTCCTTTTTTAACATTATTATTATTATTATTATCGGGGCAAGGAAACGGATAAGATTACGCCTGCGCAATGCAGATGGCAGAATGGTTTGCAGAAATATCATTTTTTCCCTTTTTAACATTATTATTATTATTCTCGGGGTGTGTGTTTTAAGCCTTTTTCGAAATTATTTTTGCTGTAAGTAAATTACACATAAACCTCTTGACAAAACGCGGTACCTACATATAATCATTCAAAATGTCTATATCAAATAACCTCGGTTACGCACTGGCTAGTGCTGTGGTCTTCTGCGCAGGACAGATAGATCTGGGTCGATCCCCGACAGCTGCTTCCTGAGGAATTTTCTCTATACCTACATACCGATTTTCTGCATATTTAATAATTTCTGCATAAAGCCCTATACCGATCTGAAATGACATTTGACCCCCCAAATTTTAAGTACCCCAGAAATGAGCTCATACAGCTATATATCTCTTCCTATGCACGTCACTTTCCAAAATCTACGCATAAAGCCCTATACCGTTCTTTAATGACCTCTGACCCAAGAATTTTTTAAAATAATCCTAAAATCAACTCGTACAGCTATATACCTCTTCTTATGCACGTCACTTTCCAAAATCTGCGCATAAAGCTATACGCCTATTAGGAATGACCTCTGACTCCCGAATTTTAAATAACCCTGAAATCACGGTACCTACGTATAATCGTTCAAAATGTCTACATCAAATAATCTCGGTTGCGTACTGGCTAGCGCTGCGGTCTTCTGTGCAGAATAGATTGGGGTCGATCCCCGGCAGCTGCTTCCTGAGGAATTTTCTCTATATTTAAGTCAATAACTGTCCACGTGTGCCTACGTAGCGATGTTCTGCATATTCAATAATTTCTGCATAAAGCCCTCTGAACCCCGAATTTAAATACATAATCATAAAATCAACTCGTACAGCTATATGCATCTTCCTATGAACGTCACTTTCCAAAATCTCTGCATAAAGCCCTATACCATTCTGGAATGACCTCTGAACTCCGAATTTTTAAATAATCCTAAAATCAACTCATACAGCTATATATCTCTTCCTGTGCACGTCTCTTTCCAAAATCTACGCATAAAGCCCTATACCGTTCTTTAATGACCTCTGACCCCCGATTTTTTAAAAATAATCCTAAAATCAACTCATACAGCTATATATCTCTTCCTATGCACTTCACTTTCCAAAATCTGCGCATAAAGCCCTATACCGTTCTTTAATGACCTCTGACCCCCGAAGTTTTTTAAATAATCCTAAAATCAACTCATACTGCTATATATCTCTTCCCGAGTCTCTTCCTACGCACATCAAATACGAAAATCACTACATAAAGCTATACGCCTATTAGGAATGACCTCTGACCTCGAGTCAATGACCCCCGAATTTTAAGTAACCTTGAAAAGTGTTCATACAGCTATATGACCCTCCTATGTATGTCACTTTCCAAAATCCCTATATAAAGCTATACGCCTATTAGGAATGACCTCTGACCTCTTTTCATAGACCCCGAATTTCAATGACCCTGAAATGTACTCATACAGCTGTATGACCCTCCTATGCATGTCACATTTTCCGATGTGGTGCCCACGGTGGTGCTATTTAACATGGGCTCTTATGGAGAAGAAGGGGAGAGGGGGTTCTGAATATAGTCTACCTACCTACTCTTGTTCTGCATATAAGTTTCCCAAATATTCCTTTCATCTATCTGCCTTTTCCTCGATTCCGATTAGGATGTCTCCTGACTCGTTTCTAATGTTTTTGCTATTAGATCCTATTTCTCAAAAAGTTCTCCTAATTATTTTATATGCTTCATCAGTCTTTCCTACTCCGAAATTATCTTCCACTTCTTTGCTTTTTTATCAATCCATTGCTATTTCACTTTCCGAATAATTTCTCACTTGACCGACCGTCTTAAATCTTTGTTTCCCTCTTTCATCTAGTCAATTTTTATATTTTGGCCTTTTAGAATATTTTTGTTATCCACGGTTTTATATTTCCATTCTGTTTATGACTCAAAATATTTCTAGCTGCAGCTATTATTATTATTGAATAATTTTTCCCAATACCAGACCATGAGGAACTATGGAGAAGCAGCACTTGTGGGGCAGTTTCGTACTTTATTGTTAGGCGCAGTTGACCTTAAAGTGCAGTTCCTGTAGTCATTCTTCCTTATTGATATACTAAAAGGTGCGTTCACAACATCGTGCGCTTAATAAAGGATGGTCCAAAATAAATAGGGATAGGCGATGATTGAAATTTGTTATCGATATTCGATAATAGGAAAGTTATAGATAAATTCAATATATCGACATATCGATAACTCTAGCTATATCGGTAACCGTCGCTAATTATCGATACCTAACCATAACTATCGGTATTTATCGACATATCGATAAATGATGAAAAAGTTATCGTCATTCGATATATACACAATCTAAATTTACAAAATAATAACGGATTTCTGGATTCCATTTCTTCAATTAACAAAATCATTGATTTCTTAAGCGTAAAAAATTAATACGGTTCACCTATGGTAATTGATTAACAGGGAATTGAAACGAACAGTAAACTGAAAGGTAAACGCAAAGTATTTAACTTTTGCAGGCAAGAAAATGGGAAGGCCTAAATCTAGATCAGCTTTCGAAAAATATACACATCATCTGTGCGAGTCTTGAAAGGTTGCCTCAAGAAATCATGAGATATGGATTGAGTTAACACGTTCGCGTCAGTTCGTATCTCCAGTGACCCGAATGCGAGATTTATAGTATACTGCCCAGAAATTGCTTATCAATGTCTGTAATGTGGAAGAGAGTTTTTGCTATTTTTCAACAGATAGCGCTTTTATAGGTACCGATCGACTGGACATTATCTGGGCAGTCGCGCCAATGTCGTTTTAAGCTTCGGGACTCCGGAGTTCCATGCCGTATAGTAGTGACAACATTCTTTACTATTCGGTTCGGGTCGCCTGTGATACTAAATGTCAGACCGCTAATTTCAAATTTTAAAACGTATTTTTTTCAGGGTGAGTTGATACTTTCTTTCATTTGGTGGTGGGTGAATGCATGTTTGGTGTTTTATTCATTAAAGCAACTGTAGTCAACAATAATTTGTGTACGAGTTTGCGAGTGTGGAAAAGAAGAGAGCGATCCGTTCCTTACAGCAGTGCGCCTGCTGCTAGAATAATTTTATGCAGTGATACGGTGTCGCGCTCCCCTCTCAAGTCGTACGCGCAAGTATATCCCCACTGAAGGCGGCGCTTCCCTCCTCAACAGAATGGGAAACGAACATGATTTGCTAACCGAAATGATCACATCTGCTCGAAGTACAAAATACTGGTTCACAGAGATAAATTCTGACGTGATATGCGGGAGCTTCGATTAGGCGACGATGACTAGGGCAAGACCTCCGATTGGCTGAAGTGAACTTTGGGACCTTTCAGTTTACTATATAAGAAGTCGGAGCGGCATAAGAATTTAGTCATTCGACTCAAACCACTCTTTCCAAGCCATTTCTTCAGGATCGGAATGTGAGGCTGCATATCCGGTAGTGGTAATTGAGTCTGAATTTGGCCACTGTTTCCAAGTCTTTTATTCTTCAGAGTACAGGGCGTGAGACTGCGTGCCTGGCAGTGGTCAAAATTCAGTTTTAATCAGTTTCAAGTTGTAAATATTGTATATACGTTTCACAATTGGAATAAAAGTTTAAGTTTTCCGATTTATACGTACAGTGTGTTATCAAGAATAAAGTTTAAGTTACCGTTACAAGTTGTTATTCTTCAACACAACCAACAAAGTGGTCCTTCGAGCCGGATCGGAAGACTTATGCCGTTAAGAAGTGAACGTATCAAGATCAAGAAAATGGCAGAAGAAAAGAAGATTGAATTTGCTGTTGAAGAGGGAAGAAAAGAAGACAAAGAAGACATAATGGTACAAGACAGAAGTGCTAGGAAGATAATTCAAAAGCCGTCAGTATCAAGAGTGAAGTCTGTGTCGTCAAAGTTGTCTGCTGCTTCAACAGCAAGAAAGAAGTTAGAAGTTGAATATGAAATGGCAAAACAGCTGGCTGAAATTGAGAAGAAGCTTTTGTATAAGAAAATGGAACTGGAAAAGGCGAAGATTGAAGAGGAAGAAGAAGAAGAGCGAAGTTTGGCTGAGTCAGAAGTTGAAAGTGCCAATGCCGGTGAACACATCAGTAGTAATAACGCTGACCGACAATGGTTAGAATCGACATCATCCAAACAAGAAGAGTTCCTCCGTCAAGAGCCAGTTTCAAATGAAGACAGATTGGTTGAAGCTTTTGCCCAAGCATTACAAGCACATGCTCCGGCACCAGATAAGTCAATGTTTGCCAGAATGACACTCCAAAAAGATTTACCTACACTTTCTGGTAATCCCATGGAGTGGCAGAATTTTATTTCTCGGCTGGAAGAAACAACGAAATTATGCCAATTCAGCAATGCCGAGAATATGGATCGACTAAGACACTGTCTACGGGGTGAAGCAAAAGAACTGGTGTATCCGTTGCTGTCTAACCCAGAAAATTATGAGCAGATTGTCAACACACTTCGAAGACGTTTCGGTAGGCCTACAGCACTCATCAAGAGCATGGTTCAAGATGTGAAAAGAATGCCAGCAATTGGGGAAGGTATGCGATCAATACTGACTTTCTCCTCAAAAGTGCAGAATTTAGAATGTGCTGTTAAGTCAACCAAGCAGGAAGGTTATCTGTACCATCCCGAGTTAATGGAAGAATTGATCAGTAAAATGGATCGGGATTTAAAAAGAAGATGGGCAGACTACTGCAGCTGTTACGATGGAAGAGATCTCCCTCTAACCAAGCTTAGCAAATTTCTGGTTGAAGAAGCTGAAAAAGAATGTGAAAGTGGTGTGTTGGATCTTCAAGAAGAAAAAAGAAAAGACAGAATCACGTCCAAAAAAGATAAATTTGTTTACACAACAGAAGAAAAGAAAATCAAGGGTGATTCATTCGATTGCCGATTTTGTGAAAAAGGCACCCATAACATCGAAAGCTGCACTGAGTTTAAACGAATGTCTCTGGATGAAAGATGGAAATGGGCAAAAGAATCGCACCAGTGTTTCCAGTGTTTAAGAGGAAGACATTCTCGTTTTAATTGCAAGAGAAAGAAGCCATGTGGTGTTGGGAGATGTTTCAGGAAGCACCATCCTCTCTTGCATGCAGAAGTTAAGAACCAGCCTTCCGAAGTTGATGAGAAACCTGTGTACGAAAAATCTGAGTCATCCGAGAAAGAGCCTGCAGCTTGCGTCGAAAATGTAGCAAATGTATGGACAAATAATATGAAGATATTTTTGAAAATGGCTCCAGTTATTGTGCGTGGGCCAAAGAAGTCAGTAAAAACCTGGGCGCTTTTCGATGAAGGTTCCACATTAACCATAATAGATTCTGAGTTGGCCAAGGCGATTGGAGCAGATGGACCTGCTGATTCCTTATTTTTACGAGGAATAAAGGGCATGAGCAATGCAGAAGAGCACAGTAAGCGAGTTTGCTTTGAAATTAAGGGTGCTCAGGAAAATTCCATGTTTCAACTTCGAGGTGTCCGTACGATCAACAATTTGAATTTGCCAAACAGAAGCATCAGCATAGAAGAAATGAAGAAATGGGAGCACCTGAAGAATATCCCAATGGAGTCGAATGCTGAATGTCCAAAAATCTTAATTGGTCAAGATAATTGGGAATTAATAACGCCAATTCAGATAAAGAGAGGCAAGAAGTACTCACCGGCTGCTTCGTATACCAAGTTAGGATGGGTGATCCATGGGTACGAATCACAGAAGAGAAAAAGAAGCATGGAAGAAACATGTCTAAGCTTAAGAAATGAAGAAGATGAAGATCTTCATCAACTGGTGAGAAGTCAGTTTAGCATCGAGTCTGCTGGAATTGAAGTCACTAGAATCAGTAGTGCAGAAGCCAGAGCATTGAGAATCTTGGAAGAAACTACCAGAAGAAATGGAAGTCGTTGGGAAACTGGTTTGCTCTGGAAAAGTGAAGATGTAGAACTTCCAAATAATTACTCAAATGCACTGACACGTTTGCATTCTTTGGAGGCGAAACTGGACAGAAATAATTCGCTTTCCGAAGAATATTGTGCCAAGATAGAAGACTACATCGCCAAGAACTATGCGAGAAAGTTAACACCAGATGAAATTAAGGTCAACCATTCAAGAATATGGTATTTGCCCCACTTCGGTGTAACCAATTTGAACAAGCCTGGCAAATTGAGATTGGTTTTTGATGCTGCCGCCAGAGCAGGGGGTACCAGTTTAAATGATGCGTTAATGTCAGGCCCTGATCTTACAAAATCCATGTTGGGAGTATTATTCCGATTCAGGGAGAAGAAAATTGCCTTTACTGCTGACATTAAAGAGATGTTCCATCAAGTGAAAATGCGACAAGAAGATCAAGATTGGCGAGGCACAGATCGTCATAAAACACCTGATGTGTATGCAATGACAGTATTGACGTTTGGGTCCACATCGTCGCCATGTTCTGCGCAATACGTAAAGAACAGAAATGCGTCCGAATTTGTCAAAGAATGTCCACGTACCGCAGAAGCAATTATTTCACGACACTATGTTGATGACTACCTGGATAGTGTTGACACAGTTGAAGAAGCGCGTCAGTTAATCAAAGAAGTTACCCGAATTCAAGGTCATGGCGGATTTGAGCTTTATGGTTGGGCCTCAAATCACGAAGAAGTGTTAAATGAAGTTCCTACTGACCGACGTTCAGAAAGTTCCAAACAACTTCAATGCAAGGATGAACTTGCTTATGAGCGAATTCTGGGATTAAAATGGAATCCTCAAGAAGATACCTTTAATTTTGATGTGCATTTAAAGAAGATTCCAGCAAGTATACTTAGTGGTGACGGCATACCGACGAAACGAGAAATGCTGCGAGTGGTCATGTCAATTTATGATCCTCTTGGTTTGTTATCGCCATTTACCATAAAATCGAGAATTTTGTTGCAAGATGTCTGGCGATCCAAGATTGGATGGGATGAGGCGGAGCCTCCGTTATCTTCGAGCCTGCATGTGAGTTGCGTGACGTCACAGCAGTTGCCGTGCGGGAGCCTCGACGCTGTATTGTATACTATGGGGATGTATTCATTTAATGCGCTCTTACTCATACAAAACAAGTACATTCACATCAACCAGATATAAAAACGGTTGTTTTAGTTTAATATGAGTTTATTAATCAAAACACAAAATTGAACGCACTACAAATATTGATATAATAAATAATTGGGTAACATATTATACTATAAAAAAATTCTGCAATAACATTTTCAACGTACCATAAATATATCCAAATAATCGCGCTACCCTGACACAATGTAATAAAAAACAAACAATAATTCAACCGAATCCAACTAAACGCTAATGCAGACACGTAGAACGAAAGCGGCAAATAGTGCAAGATTCTCACTGAATATAATAACAAGAATTGTTTCTAAAACTAAAATGTATTAGACACTATTTTTATTTAAACAATTGAAAGACACTCAATGATTATTTTAGAAATGAATAAACTACAATAACAAAAATTAAAGGATTCAGCAACTAATATTATAGGTCTATTTTGACCTACTTCTTTACTTTTTGTAACGAATTTGATAACTTCTGTACTTTTCTTTTAACAGACGCAATTTCTTTTGTATAGTCATTTTTAACTTTGGAATAGTTATTAAGTAAAATGTTGGAAAATATTTCTATCGTCTTATTTGAAAGTGACTGCATTATAGGTATGACGGCTGATTTTGAAAAACTGTGGGGTAAGCGTCAGGCGTAAGTTTTACTCTTGTTCTAGGAACTGTTAATATTTATAGACCCATCCGGCCTTACAGCCGTGTAGGAACGTACAATAATGAACTTTTCATCAAAATGACGAATACAAATAACAGAAGAATCTTTCACTGTAAAGTTATCCCTAAGTATAGCGCGCAACCATTTCAATTTCTTCTCTGGATTATTGGGAAATTTGAATACAGTGATTCGGTCATTATTTTTGTAATTGCTTGAACAAAGCGGTACGCAGCAACTCGATGGCATATTTCTGTATGAAGTAATAATAATTGCAGTGGCTACACGACTCTGTGCATTGAGAAAAGTGATACAAGTGAATAAAGAATAAGTAATTTGCGGTAGCCGGCGGCCGGTGTCCGGTGGTACGTGGTGCTTGGCGCGGCTACCGAGTTTACGTCACACTTAGAGTGGGGATACACATGCAGGCTCGAAGATAACGGAGGCTCCGGATGAGGCGTTAGATGCGCGGGCATCAGAAAAATGGAAACAGTGGTTAGCAGAATTAAGAACACTGAAAGAATTTAAAACGAACCGCTGCTACTCGGCCAACGTGAGAAGTGTGAAGACTGAATTACACTTGTTCTGTGATGCTAGTACCCAAGCTTATGCAGCAGTGGCGTACTTACGCCAAGAAAATGAAGATGGGGAAGTTGAAGTATCGTTTGTAGCCAGCAAGAGTAGAGTGGCGCCGCTTAAACCAACGTCAGTCCCAAGGTTGGAATTACAAGCAGCAGTATTAGCAAGTCGTCTGTCACATACCATAAAAAGCGAACATGAGATAAAAATTGACGAAACGGTTTTCTGGACAGATTCTAAGACAACTTTAACTTGGATATGTTCAGATCCTCTCCAGTACAAGCCATATGTTGCACATCGTTTGGGAGAAATTGATCATTATTCGCTGAGGTCACAATGGAGATGGTTACCAAGCAAAAGTAATGTGGCAGATTAAACTACACGTGACAGCAAGACATTCAGTTTAAAGATTGATGGCAGATGGTTGAATGGGCCGGAATTTTTGAAACTTCCCTCTGATCACTGGCCGAAGACACCTGCCACCGATGAAGATGGTGTTGGGAACGAAGAACTGAGAACAAAGTTTTGTGCCATATGTGAAGAATATTCAAATTCCCTACCAGACATCACACGATTCTCATCCTGGCAGCGGCTAACTAGAAGCACCGCATATGTTCTGAAATTTATTGAAAGATGTCGAAAGCAAGGAATAAGTGAGTTGACGATGCTGGACTTAAAGAAGGCTGAGAATATGTGGATGAAACAATCGCAGGGAGAAAGTTTCGCAATGGAAATAAGAAATTTGAAAAATGGTACAACTTTAGAACACAATAGTCGCCTCAAGGAGCTGACTCCCTTTGTTGACCAAGAAGGGATTTTGAGGTTGGAAGGACGAATTAGGTTAGCAAAAGGTATTCAATACGAAACCATCAATCCAGTAATATGAGATGGGAAGCATCCATACACGAAACTGCTTGTTGCCCATTATCACGAAAAGGCTGGACACCAACATACAGAATCCGTCATAAATGAACTGAGACAACGATTCTGGGTGATTCGCCTGAGACCAACAGTACGCCAGGTCATTTTACGAGGCCAGTTTTGCAGTAATAAAAGAGCAAAACCACAGCAACCAGTAATGGCAAACCTTCCAGAAGCACGACTTGCTCATCACATGAGGCCTTTCACTTACACTGGTCTGGATTATTTTGGTCCCATGGAAGTTACCATTGGAAGAAGACGTGAAAAACGATATGGAGCTTTATTCACATGCCTCACAACTCGTGCCGTCCACCTGGAACTAGCTGCATCTTTGTCTACTGATTCCATGATAAATGCCTTGCGAAGAATGATTGCCAGACGAGGTACTCCAAAATGTTTGTATTCAGATAACGGCACGAACATGAGAGGGGCAGATAATGAACTAAAACGGACTGCTGAAGAAATTGAAAAGGACTTAAGGGAAGAATTAGTCCAGCGTGGTATAGAATGGAAGTTTATACAACCGGTTGCGCCTCACATGGGAGGAGCCTGGGAAAGATCAGTTCGTTCTGTGAAAATAGCCTTGAAGGTAGTACTAAAACAAAGAGCTCCGAAAGAAGAAGTACTGCATACGTTACTGACTGAAGTGGAGAACACCGTGAACAGTCGACCGCTGACCCACGTATCTTTGTATCCAGATGATCCAGAAGCTTTGACTCCTAACCATTTTTTGCTGGGCTCATCGTCAGCAGGAAATCCACCCGGTGTATTTAACAAAGAAGACTTGTGCCTCAGAAAGCAATGGCGAATCGCACAAACCCTAGCTGATCACTTTTGGAAAAGATGGCTGAAAGAGTATTTGCCGACCCATACCAAGCGTACAAAATGGCATACTGAAGTAAAACCAGTCAAAGTTGGAGATGTAGTGATCATAGCAAATTGGACGTTACCACGAAATGCATGGCCAAAAGGGGTAATCTTGGATGTTCACCCAGGCAAAGATGGACGAATACGAGTGGTAACGGTGAAGACTGCTACAACCACTTTCAAGAGACCAACAAGCAAAATCATTGTTTTAAATACAGAAGATGGTGTCTCGACACGGGGGGTGGAATGTAGTCAACAATAATTTGTGTACGAGTTTGCGAGTGTGGAAAAGAAGAGAGCGATCCGCTCCTTACAGCAGTGCGCCTGCTGCTAGAATAATTTTATGCAGTGATACGGTGTCGCGCTCCCCTCTCAAGTCGTACGCGCATGTATATACCCACTGAAGGCGGCGCTTCCCTCCTCAACAGAATGGGAAACGAACATGATTTGCTAACCGAAGTGATCACATCTGCTCGAAGTACAAAATACTGGTTCACAGAAATAAATTCTGACGTGATATGCGGGAGCTTCGATTAGGCGACGATGACTAGGGCAAGACCTCCGATTGGCTGAAGTGAACTTTGGGACCTTTCAGTTTACTATATAAGAAGTCGGAGCGGCATAAGAATTTAGTCATTCGACTCAAACCACTATTTCCAAGCCATTTCTTCAGGATCGGAATGTGTAACGAATTTGATAACTTCTGTACTTTTCTTTTAACAGACGCAATTTCTTTTGTATAGTCATTTTTAACTTTGGAATAGTTATTAAGTAAAATGTTGGAAAATATTTCTATCGTCTTATTTGAAAGTGACTGCATTGTAGGTATGACGGCTGATTTTGAAAACTGTGGGGTAAGCGTCAGGCGTAAGTTTTACTCTTGTTCTAGGAACTGTTAATATTTATAGACCCATCCGGCCTTACAGCCGTGTAGGAACGTACAATAATGAACTTTTCATCAAAATGACGAATACAAATAACAGAAGAATCTTTCACTGTAAAGTTATCCCTATGTATAGCGCGCAACCATTTCAATTTCTTCTCTGGATTATTGGGAAATTTGAATACAGTGATTCGGTCATTATTTTTGTAATTGCTTGAACAAAGCGGTACGCAGCAACTCGATGGCATATTTCTGTATGAAGTAATAATAATTGCAGTGGCTACACGACTCTGTGCATTGAGAAAAGTGATACAAGTGAATAAAGAATAAGTAATTTGCGGTAGCCGGCGGCCGGTGTCCGGTGGTACGTGGTGCTTGGCGCGGCTACCGAGTTTACGTCACACTTAGAGTGGGGATACACATGCAGGCTCGAAGATAACGGAGGCTCCGGATGAGGCGTTAGATGCGCGGGCATCAGAAAAATGGAAACAGTGGTTAGCAGAATTAAGAACACTGAAAGAATTTAAAGCGAACCGCTGCTACTCGGCCAACGTGAGAAGTGTGAAGACTGAATTACACTTGTTCTGTGATGCTAGTACCCAAGCGTATGCAGCAGTGGCGTACTTACGCCAAGAAAATGAAGATGGGGAAGTTGAAGTATCGTTTGTAGCCAGCAAGAGTAGAGTGGCGCCGCTTAAACCAACGTCAGTCCCAAGGTTGGAATTACAAGCAGCAGTATTAGCAAGTCGTCTGTCACATACCATAAAAAGCGAACATGAGATAAAAATTGACGAAACGGTTTTCTGGACAGACGCGCATGTATATCCCCACTGAAGGCGGCGCTTCCCTCCTCAACAGAATGGGAAACGAACATGATTTGCTAACCGAAGTGATCACATCTGCTCGAAGTACAAAATACTGGTTCACAGAAATAAATTCTGACGTGATATGCGGGAGCTTCGATTAGGCGACGATGACTAGGGCAAGACCTCCGATTGGCTGAAGTGAACTTTGGGACCTTTCAGTTTACTATATAAGAAGTCGGAGCGGCATAAGAATTTAGTCATTCGACTCAAACCACTATTTCCAAGCCATTTCTTCAGGATCGGAATGTGAGGCTGCATATCCGGTAGTGGTAATTGAATCTGAATTTGGCCACTGTTTCCAAGTCTTTTATTCTTCAGAGTACAGGGCGTGAGACTGCGTGCCTGGCAGTGGTCAAAATTCAGTTTTAATCAGTTTCATGTTGTAAATATTGTATATACGTTTCACAATTAGAATAAAAGTTTAAGTTTTCCGATTTATACATACAGTGTGATATCAAGAATAAAGTTTAAGTTACCGTTACAAGTTGTTATTCTTCAACAGAACCAACAGCAACAATGAGTGAGAGGAGTAAGAAGATTAGCAACATTACATTCTTATGTATTGAATTTCCTGTAATGTGTTGTTCTTACAGTTTCCTAATTTTATATTGATTGCCGAAGTAATATTCCCTCCAACATGTTTTTTGTATCTGAACTTACCATAAATTTTTACCATAAAATTCGGGATGCATTTTCGAGCAGTATTTGCCCTGCCCCTGCAGTACTTTAAATGAACCTTTGGCAATAATTATAAATATTTTTTTACATAAAAAAGCGTTTCTAAAAGTTCATTTTGTGTCTCTAGTATAACATACCTAGAGTCCCGAACGGTGAAATTGTCATTGCAATGTATGGGACACGCGCGTCCCCGCATAGTGCTATATTACTTACCAGTAAAATGGTCCCGATCTGAACGTGTTAAGCAATTATTTACATAACGCTGTGACTCCGTTAGCATTATTTACGGCGGCCAAAAAAATTACTATGTTATTCATGGGATTTTGGATTTAATACTAGATCATGATAATAGCGACCAATTTGCTTCTGAATCCGTTGAATCTAAACGTGGCTCGGATATGGCATCTGAAAGTGAGAATTCCGAAGTCCTTCAAAATCTTACAGATTCAGGAGATATTTTTGATTTTACCGTATCGATGACGAGCGCTGAGTTTGAAAAATTAGAGCCGCAAAAAGTCTCTTATTGCAGGAAGGACGCATATGGAAGAAAGAGGCGTTGCAGAAATAAGTTTGCAACAGACTATATGGTCTTTCAGAAACGGCATTGGCCCCATTTCGTACATAATAAAATTGATGCCATAATAAGACCTAAGGGCTGTTACTGTACGTTCGTGTTCAAAAGAGCTACAATTTATCCAGAGAGAAATAAATGTTATGCTACAATAAATGGAACATGTAAGGAATGTTTGCCCAAATTAATAGGTATAATTAATACGCCTGCACGACTAGGACAGGCTGTTCATATTATCTTTCAATTAAGAGGTAATTTCAATAAATCTCATTAATGTCTCATAAAACGACCGCTGAGCGGTACCAAGAGGCAGAAAGAGGCCGAACACTTGATACGGACGAAAATTGCACCGTCACATCACAGAAAAATTGAGGCTTCCAAAGTCATGAACTTTGGTAAACGAGAACCAGAAACATTGCCACGATTGACAACCTTGCGCGTAGCTAAACATCAGGAATTAAAGAAGAACAGGCCTCACGAAGATCCAGTGTTAGCGATCTGTTTATTAAAAGTTAATCCGGCTATGAAGGGAGCCATTAGAGACATTGGTGTTGGCCTTCTTTTCATACACTTGGACTAATACTCAGGTACATGTCTACAAAATAAGTATTGCACCAGAGAATATTCTCGAATCAGCATAGACGCAACTGGCAGTTTGATTCGTAAAATACGAAGACAAACCGGTAAAAAGCCCCGCCATATATTTTTATATGAATGCACGATCTTAACAAAGATTTCCTTGCAAAACTGCCAATATAGTGTGGCTAATATGCTGTCAGAAAATCAAAATGCAATTTATACATGGTTGGCTAATCGGATTCGCTCTGGTGCCAAAACACCCAATGAGGTGGTTACAGACATGTCCCTGGCTTTAATGTATGCATATGTTTTGGACTTTACCAATTTCAAAACGCTCAACGACTACATTACACATTGCTACGAAGCATTATTTTATGGTGAACCATTTTTAGAAAAATGCTATTTAAGAAATAGCGTAGCCCACGTGATTAAGTTGGCATTAGGCTTTAATAGCTTGAAAAAACAGCATCGACTAACCCGTCAATTTTATTTGAAAATATTCGGACAGATCGTCCAATCCAGGAAATAACCGACACAGAGTTTCTAGTTAGAGCAACGTTCACTGTTGCGCTTAGTGATACAGAAGGAGAAAATATTGAAAAGGGCAAATCTACAAAGTGCGAGGAGTATAAGCAAATGTTGAAAAGAAGGATCGCAACAGGAACTGTCGAGGAGATGGATGACACAACTTGTGGAGATTCTCATATTGAAATGGAAGATTGGAATGAAACTCTTAATCAGTTTGAAAAGTGGATAAACGACATAGCTGCTGGGTGTAAGGCTTTCTTCAATTCGGAAGATGAAGTTGGTGATCGAGGTAATCAGCAATACTTACCAGAGTTCATCACCGGTTTTTCAAAACTGGCAAGAACAACTCCATTGTGGACATCAGTAGTGCACAATTACTTTTCAAGTTCTCCTAATGTCGGTAAGTGCTAAGCTGCATTCTTAATTTTCAAGTCAGTTTCCTTTCTAACCTTAGTTGTTATTGCTTCCTAGAGTCTTGAAATTTTTTAATACATAAGTGAATATCTGTGACTTATTGTTCACTAATTATTTTTATTGACAAACTTCAAATTTAATTTATTTTTATTTTTAAGAAGCTCGACTGCAGTAGAAAGCAGCTTCAATGAATGAAGAACAGAATACTAAAAACTGTAATGTTACCAATCAGAGTCGACGACTTTTTACGAATCCACCATCTATGGATGGTGCAAGCAAACTTTTACTTACTGGAATGAATGACTTTGGTAATAAAATAAAGAAGGTACGATGCAACTTGCCGGTTACCACAGTTTCTATTTTATTAATTGTAAAACATTTTCAGGACGAACTTCCATCGACGGTCTCTGAATCTATTGGAAATGAGGACCATTCAGGTGCGCATTTTTTGACTACTTATTACATTTTTTAGTTAAAGAAACATGTACCTACAATGCTCTTTAGTTCCTTAAATATTCCTTATTTTATCAGATACCACTAGCCAGACCACCTCAAAATGCCCTTAGTGTGAACTGAAAATCAAAGAAAATGCTACGTGTGAAAACTGCGCAATGGCAGTTCACCTCAATTCGCTTTGTTCTGTCAGAAGAGCGATAATGAAGTCCTATGTATCCGTTGTTCTGCAATGGAGCAGGCAGCCTTTGAGAACTGGAGGGGTCTTGGGGTTAACCTCCAGAACCTCCTATTTAGAACCTTCAAGTAAACTTGTCGTAGCGGATTATTCAAGTAAAAAAAAGTTTTACCCATTGGCTTTCTTAGAAACGGACACATGGTGGATTTGAGACCTATAAAATTGTCGGCCACAATAAGTTTGACTCTCTCAAATACTTGTGGATTTGACTCCATTGTACAATTAATGTGATAGTGATACGTTTAAACAACTTATTCAACTTAATGAACCTACAACCGAAATTTGTGCTGTGATTACTAATTTAGTAAAATAAGGTGTGCCGAAAAAGACCTATCGTCTTCGAGCTTTGCCGCTTCAGAAGCTCTTTAAAGCGATAGGACACCCAGGTAGTAGCTTGCATACAAATGTAGAGTGTCAAGCTGCGAATATTCTGCCACGAATGCTTTTTAATGGCGCTCTTTGTACCATACAGTGCACAAAATGCTGTTATTTAGATGAAAGGTTTTGCTGTATGTTAGAAATATAAATTAAACAATATACAGATTTTTTTAGAGACGATAGAGTAGGTAAAAGCGAACATTCTTTGCCTATAAACTCATATCCGCCTGGGTTTCGTTAAGGTTCCAGGAGGCAATAAACATTCTCAATTATAGCCCTGATACCTAGACAGCCAGACGAATTTACAAATAAATAATAATTATTGTCCCAAATTGATTTCAAATAATCAAGAGGTTCATGTTCAAACAAATTGTTTTCCTGCCATTTTATAATAATAATAATAATTCTATAGCAATAATCTTATATATGAAGTACGGCATTGTACGGGTGCGAAACTTGGGCGATAGGAGAAGCAGATAGGAAAAAATTGGAAGTATTTGAAATGTGGTGTTACAGGCGCATGATGAAGATACTGTGGATAGATAAGGTTAGCAACAGAGAGGTATTAGAAAGAGCTGGAGAAAAGCGAAATTTATGGAAGGCAGTAAAGAGTAGGAGAGATAGGATGGTAGGACACCTTCTGAGGCACGAAGGCGACATACTAGAGTCAGAGATAGGAATAAAAAGAGGTAGGGGTAGGCCCAGATTAGACAACTGCTCTCAAATAGTTAGGGATGTAGGATGTTCTACTTTTAGGGAAATTCGTAAGCTAACTCAGGATAGGACTGAAAACTTGATGATCATGAATAATACTCTGTATTTTTGCCTATGAGGTGAACTCCAAATCAGAGAACGCACTAAGAATAATAAGAAAAAATTAATGGAAAAAGAAATTTACAAATAATGTTTAAATTGACTTCCATTTTAACGGTTACAAAGTTCGTGGTGTCTCGATAGCGGTTCGTGAACACCAACAAATACTGTTTGGGTTGTCTGCTATTCTTGCTGCAAGGTCTTCCAACATTTTCTACGGGTGTCTCGTAGATCAATGTTTTCAAATGCCCCCGTAGAAAAAATCTAGGAGGTTGAGATCCGGAGAGCGTGGGGGCCAGCCCACAGCCGCTTCATACAGCACCAAGCGTGGCGCGGTGGCTGGAATACTGGCTTAATAAATCAGTGGGCCCGAGTTCTATCCCTGAAACGATTTGTTTGTGTTTTTCATTGTGTTATTCCATTTATTTCGACAGCAATGAGGCGTTTTAAATAAAATTTTTGAAATCTCTTAAGACGCAATATTCTTCACGTTGATTGGCAAGAAATTTAAAGAAATAAAGTATTAATAGAAACATTCTCTTTCAAATAGGGCAGTTTTATGAATTGAATGACACACATTGTCCCAATTTATGGAATCAGACAGATGCTCCATACTATAATAAATCGAAAAATGTTGTCCCTATACACAAAATAGATTGATAAGCAAAAATTCCAGGGAGTGAAAACAAGTTATTTCGCATAAAATGCGCTATGCACGAAAGCGTCAACTATATTATGCCAGCCAAAAAATTATGCTACTTATAAGATTATGAGAAATAATTTAATAGAACTATCTGTAATAAGCGACAAGTAAAATATTGGGTTTTTCTTTTAGATATTAATTTTTGATTCTCGCGTTGTATTATGTGAAATGAAAATAGAAGTCTAAACTTTACTTTTAAACATTCATTTTTGATTTTTGCGATGTTTTAGCTAAAGTAAAAATAGAAGCTTGGAGTTTTAAATATTGGTTTCTTGGTTCTTATCTTGTTTTCTTGTGAAGATCAAGTAAAAGAAAACGGCGAGGAGAAAAAATTGTTTCAGACTGAGTTAAGATTCTACCTAAACGATGTTCAGGTTTCTTAGCGGAGCCCTCCCTCTTTAACAAGTCACGAGCCGCCACTGGTAGTCTCAAAAACTCTTGAGCTCGAAAGAAGTTTGGATAACTTACCGAAACAAGTGACTATAAGGGGTAATACTTATATTTTGAGAGGTGTTGTGGCCTACACAGGGCCACAATTAGGCCTTAGCCATTTTATCGCATTCTGTTACAGACAGAATAACTTGTGGGAAGAGTATGATGACCGAAAAAAGAAGAGTCAACCATACTCTTCCAAAAAATATGTCCGATTGCAACTTATTCTATATTCTTTGCAAATCACCCCAACAGATTTTATGCACATTTTTAAAATAATTGGTTGCAACAAATTATAAGTTTACGTTTTTTTGCACCTGGAAATTGCTTATTTTTATTGTTCTACTGTAGTACTTGGGTGTCTCAGTTTTACTTCTTGAAAAAATACTAGTATTTGGTTTATAATTTCCTGTGTTTTGTTTAAACTTCATTTTTATAACTTCAGCTTGTATTTAATAGGTATCTATTATTTGTCTGCAACATTAGGACACATATGTATTTTTCAAGAGAAAGATATTGTATAATAGGGTTAGTAGGGTAAAGTGGACAGTTCTGGATGTGGTGGGGGGTGCAAACTCGACCTTGACCTTGAAGTCATTGACCGCGGTCAAGGTCAAGGTCGAGTTTGCACCCCCCACCACATCCAGAACTATCCACTTACGTTCCAAGGTCATCTTCAACTCAAGGTCAAATTCATTTCAAGGTCATGTTCAATCCAAGGTCAAATATATTCCAAGGTCATTTTTAACTCAAGGTCAAATCCATTCCAAGGTCATGTTTAACTCAAGGTCAAATCCATTCCAAGGTCATTTTCAATTCAAGGTCAAATCCAATCCAAGGTCATTTTCAACTCAAGGTCAAATACGTTCCAAGGCCATTTCTTAACTCGAGGACCCATTTCCACTTCAAAGGCATTCCAAGATCATATTCATCTCAAGGTCAAGTATTGTTCAGTCATTTTCAAGGTCAAGGTTAATCATAAAAATATACATATATAAACGTTCTCGTGGCTACTGATCACAACAGTACTGTCACTCACGTAAATTTAAGTCAAGTTTTAAGTAAATTTGTGGTAAAAGGTGTACAACAATGCAAATCCATACGGAAAGAGATCTTGAAATATGCCAAGCAATCATAAACAAGAAAACTTATTATCTGAACAAATCCAAAACGAAATGGGTAAATATTGGATTAGCCCACTATCTGAACTTCAAGCCAATTATCCAGATTGAAGGTTTAAGTGGAACAGTAACATTGGATGAAGATCAGTGGTTACAATTTTTAGAAAAGCAAGGAATCATCGTCAATTACTTCTTCATGGAAGAAACTAGTTCTTGGCAACCACTGGAAGTAAAAAACATTTCTATAAGCTTTGAAAAAATAAAATCAACGAATGTTATAGTTATACGTGAGAATTGCACAAGTCGCAGTGTATACTTGGGCTCAGAATCTCTATTTGAGTTACTGGGTTTATTATCACTGATAAAATACAGACTTGATATTGTACGGAAGCAAGATTTTCACTCTTTCTATAGGCGTGCATTAAAAGGGGCAAATCGCTGTAGTGGAAGCTTTATTTCAACTCTAACCGAAATCATTAAACCAGAAGAGAACAGGAATAGCGAAAATGTAAGCTCCATGTTGGAAATGATATATTTCTATCCCAATATTATAACATCTGACCAAGGAAAGATTGACTCTGAATTCACATTCGGAGTAGTCAATTAAAAAATAAATAACCTTGACTGTATTTCACCTTGTTGTGCGTGTGTGGTGGGAGATGTGCATATATATTCAACCTCTATACGAACATCTTCAGAACGTTCAATATGTTGTACTGTAGCAATTCATGGCCCGAGGCGTATAACTTACAATCTGCATTTGCCCGATTGAGAGCAATGTTTAATTACTATGCAATCGAAACATGTTATAGCATAGATTGTTGTGAAGATGACAAAACAATTGAAGAATTGTTAGATGCTGAAGAATAATATAATTTTGGAATGGAATTGTGTGACAAATATATAGAAGGTGCTATTACATTGGAAGTGTTTCTTCAACAGATTAACGGAACCACGTTAAAATGGTATCTGTATGTTCTAGAACCTTACTTGCCATCGGCAATGTTATGACATGTGTAGGAGGAAGAATAAATTAATAATGAAATTGTAATGAAATTGTAATGTATTAGTTAATTATTGCTCAGAAAACTGTATGACTGTATTTTTTTATTTTGTTTTCTGTTGTACATCTTTCACCCCAATAAATGTATAAATAACCTAATAAAATTATTCTTACCTTGGTGCACAAACTATCTTATCTTCTCGTCAAACGTAGGAATGTTGGTGAAATAATTGTCTATAATATATCGGATTTTGTGGAACATTGCAGTAGCTGCAATAAGAAAAAAATCTGGAATAATGGTTTAACTAGGTTTTCCCGTAAAGGACGTGAACTAGAAACAACAATCCAACCGTCAAACCTTAATGTTACATAATGCTAAATACCATTATCATTTGAAAAATTATGTGAAGAAGAACCTATTATTCTTTGAAAAATGTGTCTCAGCTATGGCACCAAGAATATTTAACATATTTGCTTAAATTGCAACAAACCGTTGACTGTTTCATTTTTGTTTCCTTGCAAGGTCCACTGTATTTTTGCTAAATATTTGCACAATATTTGATATAATATGGACAAGTTGAATATGAATGAAATCAGAAAGATATGCTTTTTTCAACAAAGACGAAAATGGCGCCCATAATAAAAAATTAAGTTGATGGCATGATCTAAACGAAACCTTCTTATGTAAATCCATGAGAATGAGCTGATAGAGCAGCGAGATTCCGATAGTGGCCCTCGAATTTGAATCATCCTGCATAAACCTAAGCAGTAAATTAGTATTTGTGGTCACCTAAACCGCGAGGTAGTTTATGAAAGTAAATAAAAAAGATTAATTTATATGTATCTAAATAAAAGGTTCCACTATTATTATTATTATTATTATTTATAATGTTAATGATATTATTATTATTACAATTATAAGAAACTTTATATCTCGGTTTTTATCATCTTTTAACGGGCAAGTCGTGGGATTAGTTGTCTGAACTTTTGAAATCTTAAAAAATTAATTTGACTCAATCAGGTGTATACGTAGCCTGCTGGGAATGCTTCGCGATATTGACTTATGCGAACCGAGCCTCCTACATGATATTTCTTGGATTTCACATAAATCGATTTTGAATGATTATAATAAATTTATAAGCCTCTTGTAGCAATCATTTTTTGATTCTCATTGTTACATCCTTATGTTTCATTCAAATAGTGCGATATTTTCTCCAGTTGGTTTGTGGTTTTCCATACACATTCAAAACATGTAATATTTAAACAAAAACATAGAGACACATTATGATTGCTTCAAAGCCACCTTAGGTGGGGTAGTATTCTGTGACGTGTCATAGTACAAAAAAAATATTGATTAAGTTCTATAATTCAACGCCTGGCGCGCTATTTCCCCGAGGAGTGGATGTTCGAACGGTCCAGTACCACTAATTATGTAATGTAGTGATTAATATTATATTTACTCAGGAGACTTTGAAAGTCTTTATTGTATAATTATTTTCCCATATCTGTTTGCAGATCAACTGACACTCTCGCAAACGCCATCCTTGGATGTTCTCTGCTGTAAATGTTTTATTGTTAACATTTATTTCCACGTTTACAGGACCTTCGGGAAGTAAACCCGAAAAGACGCAATTTATAACTACACTTCTGATAATGGGAGATTTGCAGGGAATTTTTAAGCGATTATTGAAGTTGGAAAAACACAATAGCTGTTCGAATCTGTTGAAAGTACGGGAAATTCGACAGGAACATTATAAAATAAGGTGGGTTAATGAATATGCCTACCAGATTTCTCAATGGTTATAATGAGTGATCACCCGAAACTGAGAGATTTGTGGGGAAAAAATATTTTATGTTTGCTTCAATCAATTCTTCAAGCATTTAGATGATTTCTTTGTCGTGACCGGTAGGTCCAGCTGCTTTCGAAGCAAGGAGAAGCGTATGCGGTCAACCAGCTCATTTGAATTATTCCAGTACACGGGCTTTGTGGGCTTGTTACCTACTCACTTTCATCAAGAAACCACCCCTATTCCCCCGTCTTCCTCCGCGATTTATAAATAAGAATGGACCGATATATTTTCAGATTTAATACCAATAATTCGCCTTTCCACTCTGTAATTCCTTCCAGCCGCACTAACTTGTTCTTATAACGATACCTTTCCCGTTTCTTTTCCTTCCAATACGATTTTGAAATAATTGTGGTCTGATAATCTGAATATATCTTGCAGGTTTGTTTGAAGAAATCTGATTGTCTGCACTTAAATCCTTCGAGCTGCGATTGTTCTGCTAACGATATCTATGTAACTATCCAAATCCTTATTTTTATAACCAATTGGACTCTTCTTAAACATCAGTTCATACAATCCTGGTGTTCCTTCATACCGTAAATCTTTCACTATAATATCACAACCCAGTAATTATCTGGTAGTAATAAGCGATACTGGACCGTTCGAGTAACTACTCCTCGGGCAAATACCCCGTCAGACATTGAATTATAGAACTAAATCCAGATTTCTTGCACTACGAGACGCTACAGACTGCTACCCCACCTAAGGTGGCTCTGAAACAATCATAATTATGTCTCCATGTACGTACGTGTTTTAAGAAGGTCGTTGTTCAAATATTGCATGTTTTGAATGTGTATGGAAAACCGCAGACCAACTGGTTTCGTCCTCTTCTGTGACTCATCAGTACAGTGCTTTCCCCTACACACTCAAAGCATGCAATTTAACTTGCTATATAAGCTACCGCGCTCTGGACAGATATCAGCAAGTGACAACTACTTTGAGCAAATTATCTGGTTGTAATCAATGATACTGGACCGTTTGAACAACTATTCCTCGGGCAAATACCCCGCCAAGCATAGAATTATAGAACTAAATCCAGATTTTTTTGTACTGCGAGACGCCACAGACTGCTACCCTACCGAAAGCTTAGCAACGTCCGGCACAAACGATTCTCTCTACAAAGTGGAACACCACTTTTGGAATTGATAGTACGTACGCGCTTAAGCAGGTCTTTTTTCAAATATTGCATGTATTGAATGCGTATGGACAACCGCAGACCAACTGGTTTCGTCCTTCTGGGACCCATCAGTACAGTGCTTTCCCCTACACACTCAAAACATGCAATTTAACATGCTATATATGCTCCCGCGCTCTGGACAGATATCAGCTAGTGACAACTACTTTGAGTAAATTATCTGGTAGTAATTAGTGATGCTGGACCGTTTGAACAACTATTCCTCGGGCAAATACCCCGCTAGGCATAGAATTATAGAACTAAATCCAGATTTTTTTTTGCACTGCGAGACGCCACAGACTGCTACCCCACTTTAAGGTGGCTTTGAAGCAATCATAATGTGTATTCATGTACGTAAGTACTTTTAAGCAGGTGTTTATTCAAATATTGCATATTTTGAATGTGTATGGAAAACCGCAGAATAACTGGTTTCGTCCTTCTGGGACTCATCAGTATAGTACTTTCCCCTACACACTCAAACCATTCAATTTAACTTGCTATATATGCTGCCGCGCTCTGGACAGATATCAGCAAGTGACAACTACTTTGAGTAAATTATGTGGTAGTAATCAGTGGTACTGGACCGTTCGAACAACTACTCCTCAGGCAAATACCCAGCTTGGCATTGAATTGTAGAACAACTTAAATCCAAATTTTTTGTACTGGGACGCCACAGACTGCTACCCCACCTAAGGTGGCTTTGAAACTATCATAATGTGTCTCCATGTACGCACGTTCAAGCAGGTCTTTGTTCAAATATTGCACGTTTTGAATGCGTATGGTAAACCACAGACCAACTGGTTTCGTCCTTCTGGGACTCATCAGTACGGTGCTTTCCCCTACACATTCAAACCATGCCATTTAACTTGCTATATATGCATCCGTGCTCTGGACAGATATCAGCAAGTGGCAACTACTTTGAGTAAATTATCTGATAGTAATCAGTGATACTGGACCGTTTGAACAACTATTCCTCGGACAGGTGGGGTAGCAGTCTGTGGCGTCTCGCAGTACAAAAAAAAATCTGGATTTAGTTCTATAATTCTATGCCTGGCGGGGTATTTGCCCGAGGAATAGTTGTTCAAACGGTCCAGCATCACTGATTACTACCAGATAATTTACTCAAAGTAGTTGTCACTTGCTGATATCTGTCCAGAGCGCGGGAGCATATATAACAAGTTAAATTGCATGTTTTGAGTGTGTAGGGGAAAGCACTGTACTGATGAGTCCCAGAAGGACGAAACCAGTTGGTCTGCGGTTGTCCATGCGCATTCAAAACATGCAATATTTGAACAAAGACCTGCTTAAGCACGTACGTACATGAAGACACATTATGGTAGTTTCAAAGCCACCTTACGTGGGGTAGCAGTCTGTGGCGTCTCTTAGTACAAAAAATCTGGATTTAGTTCTACAATTCAATGCCAAGCGGGGTATTTGCCTGAGGAATAGTTGTTCGAACGGTCCAGTACCACTGATTACTAACAGATAATTTACTCAAAGTAGTTGTCACTTGCTGATATCTGTCCAGAGCGCGGGTGGGAATGGAAGAATAGTCCCTGTTATTACAGATGACTAAATTCTCAGCCCATTGCTGCATTTCTCCGTTTGTTAACATTTAAATTGTAATATTTTTTTTGTGTAGCAATAAATCTTATTGTTATTATTATTATTATATAGCAAGTTAAGTTGCATGGTTTGAATGTGTAGGGGAAAGCACCGTACTGATGGGTCCAAAAAAGACGAAACCAGTTGCTCTGTGGTTTTCCATACACATTCAAAGCATGCAATATTTGAACAAAAACCTGCTGAAAAGCACGTACGTACATGGAGACATATTATTATTGTTTCAAAGAAACCTTAGGTGAAGTAGCACCTAGTAGCACTTTAGTACAAAAATGTGGATCTAGTTCTATAATTCAATGCCTGGCGGGGTATTTGCCGAGGAGTAGTTGTTCGAACGGTCCAGTACCACTGATTACTACCAGATAATTTACTCAAAGTAGTTGTCACTTGCTGATATCTGTCCAGAGCGCGGCAGCGTATATAGCAAGTTAAATCGCATTTTTTGAGTGTCTAGGGGAAAGCACCGTACTGATGTGTCCCAGAAGGACGAAACCAGTTGGTCTGCGGTTTTCCATACGCATTCAAAACATGCAATATTTGAACAAAGACCTGCTTAAGCACGTACGTACATGGAGACACATTATGATAGTTTCAAAGCCACCTTAGGTGGGGTAGCAGTCTGTAGCGCCTCTTAGTACAAAAAACCTGGATTTAGTTCTATAATTCAACGCCTGGTGGGGTATTTGCCCGAGGAGTAGTTGTTCGAACGGTCCAGTACCACTGATTACTACCAGATGATTTACTCAAAATAGTTGTCACTTGCTGATATCTGTCCAGAGCGCGGCAGCATATATAGCAAGTTAAATTACATGGTTTGAATGTATAGGGGAAAGCACTGTACTGATGAGTCCCAGAAGGACGAAAACCAGTTGCTCTGTGGTTTTCCATACACATTAAAAGCATGCAATATTTGAACAAAGACCTGCTGAAAAGCACGTACGTACCTGGAGATATTATGATAGTTTCAAAGCCACCTTAGGTCGGGTAGCAGTCTGTGGCATCTCGTAGTACAAAAATCTGAATTTAGATCTATAATTCATGCCTGGCGGCGTATTTGCCCGAGGAGTAGTTGTTCGAACGGTCCAGTACCACTTATTACTACCAGATAATTACTCAAAGCAGTTGTCATTTGCTGATTTCTGTCGAGAGCGCGGCAGCATATTTAGCAAGGTAAATTGCATGGTTTGAGTGTATAGGGGAAAGCACCGTACTGATGTGTCCCAGAATGACGAAACCAGTTGGTCTGCGGTTTTCCATACACATTCAAAACATGCAATATTTGAACGAAGACCTGCTTAAAACACGTACGTACATGGTGACACATTATGATTGTTTTAGAACCACCTTAGTTGGGGTAGCAGTCTGTGGCGTCTCGTAGAACAAAAAATCTGGATTTAGTTCTATAATTCAGTGCCTGGCGGGGTATTTGCCCAAGGAGCAGTTGTTCTAACGATCCAGCACCTCTGATTACTACCAGATAATTACTCAAAGTAGTTGTCACTTACTGATATCTGTCCAGAGCGCGGCAGCATATATATCAAGTTAAATTGCATGGTTTGAATGTGTAAGGGAAAGCACTGTACTGATGAGTCCCAAAAGGACGAAACCAGTTGCAATATTTGAATATAACCTGCTTAAAAGGACGTACGTACATGGAGACACATTATGATTGTTTCAACGAGACCTTAGGTGGGGTAGCAGTCTGTGGCGTCTCTTAGTATAAAAAATCTGGATTTATTTCTATAATTCAACGCCTGGCGGGGTATTTGATCGAAGATTAGTTGTTCGAACGGTCCAGTACCACTGATTACTACCAGATAATTTACTCAAAATAGTTGTCACTTGCTGATACCTGTCCAGAGCGTGGCAGCATATACAGCAAGTTAAATTGTATGGTTTGAATGTGTTTAGGAAAGCACTATACTGATGAGTCCCAGAAGGACGAAACCAGTTATTCTGCAGTTTTCCATTCCATCCAAAACATGCAATATTTGAATAAACACCTGCTTAAAAGTACTTACGTACATGGATACACATTATGATTGCTTCAAAGCCACCTTAAGGTGGGGTAGCAGTCTGTGGCGTCTCGCAGTACAAAAAAATCTGGATTTAGTTCTATAATTCTATGCTTGGCGGGGTATTTGCCCGAGGAATAGTTGTTCAAACGGTCCAGTATCACTGATTACTACCAGATAATTTACTCAAAGTAGTTGTCACTTGCTGATATCTGTCCAGAGCGCGGTAGCTTATATAGCAAGTTAAATTGCATGTTTTGAGTGTGTAGGGGAAAGCACTGTACTGATGAGTCACAGAAGGACGAAACCAGTTGGTCTGCGGTTTCCCATACACATTCAAAACATGCAATATTTGAACAACGACCTTCTTAAAACACGTACGTACATGGAGACATAATTATGATTGTTTCAGAGCCACCTTAGGGGGGTAGCAGTCTGTGGCGTCTCGTAGTGCAATAAATCTGGATTTAGTTCTATAATTCAATGCCTGACGGGGTATTTGCCCGAGGAGTAGTTGTTCGAACGGTCCAGTATCGCTTATTACTACCAGATAATTACTGGGTTGTGATATTTTAGTGAAAGATTTACGGTATGAAGGAACACCAGGATTGTATGAACCGATGTTTAAGAAGGGTCCAATTGGTTATAAAAATAAGGATTTGGATAGTTACATAGATATCGTTAGCAGAACAATCGCAGCTCGAAGGATTTAAGTGCAGACAATCAGATTTCTTCAAATAAACCTGCAAGATAATATTCAGATTATCAGACCACAATTATTTCAAAATCGTATTGGAAGAAAAAGAAACGGGAAAGGTATCGTTATAAGAACAAGTTAGTGCGGCTGGAAGGAATTACAGATTGGAAAGGCGAATTGTTGGTATTAAATCTGAAAATATATCGGTCCATTCTTATTTATAAATCGCGGAGGAAGACGGGGGAATAGGGGTGGTTTCTTGATGAAAGTGAGTAGGTAACAAGCCCACAAAGCCCGTGTACTGGAATAATTCAAATGAGCTGGTTGACCGCATACGCTTCTCCTTGCTTCGAAAGCAGCTGGACCTACCGGTCACGACAAAGAAATCATCTAAATGCTTGAAGAATTGATTGAAGCAAACATAAAATATTTTTTCCCCACAAATCTCTCAGTTTCGGGTAATCACTCATTATAACCATTGAGAAATCTGGTAGGCATATTCATTAACCCACCTTATTTTATAATGTTCCTGTCGAATTTCCCGTACGTTCAACAGATTCGAACAGCTATTGTGTTTTTCCAACTTCAATAATCGCTTAAAAATTCCCTGCAAATCTCCCATTATCAGAAGTGTAGTTATAAATTGCGTCTTTTCGGATTTACTTCCTGAAGGTCCTGTAAACATGGAAATAAATGTTAACAATAAAACATTTACTGCAGAGAACATCCAAGGATGGCGTTTGCGAGAGTGCCAGTTAATCCGCAAACAGATATGGGAAAATAATTATACAATAAAGACTTTCAAAGTCTCCTGAGTAAATATAATATTAATCACTACATTACATAATTAGTAGTACTGGACCGTTCGAACATCCACTCCTCGGGGAAATAGCGCGCCAGGCGTTGAATTATAGAACTGAATCAATATTTTTTTTGTACTATGACACGTCACAGAATACTACCCCACCTAAGGTGGCTTTGAAGCAATCATAATGTGTCTCTATGTTTTTGTTTAAATATTACATGTTTTGAATGTGTATGGAAAACCACAAACCAACTGGAGAAAATATCGCACTATTTGAATGAAACATAAGGATGTAACAATGAGAATCAAAAAATGATTGCTACAAGAGGCTTATAAATTTATTATAATCATTCAAAATCGATTTATGTGAAATCCAAGAAATATCATGTAGAAGGCTCGGTTCGCATAAGTCAATATCGCGAAGCATTCCCAGCAGGCTAAGTATACACCTGATTGAGTCAAATTAATTTTTTAAGATTTCAAAAGTTCAGACAACTAATCCTACGAGTTGCCTGTTAAAAGATGATAAAAACCGAGATATAAAGTTTCTTATAATTGTAATAATAATAATAACATTAATATTACAAATAATAATAATAATAATAATAGTGGAACTGGTATACGTAGAGGTACCTTTTATTTAGATACATATAAATTAATCTTTTTTATTTACTTTCATAAACTACCTCGCGGTTTAGGTGACCACAAACACTAATTTATTGCTTAGGTTTATGCAGGATGATTCAAATTCGAGGGCCACTATCGGAATCTCGCTGCTCTATCAGCTCATTCTCATGGATTTACATAAGAACGTTTCGTTTAGATCATGCCATCAACTTAATTTTTTATTATGGGCGCCATTTTCGTCTTTGTTGAAAAAAGCATATCTTTCTGATTTCATTCATATTCAACTTGTCCATATTATATCAAATATTGTGCAAATATTTAGCAAAAATATAGTGGACCTTGCAAGGAAACAAAAATGAAACAGTCAACAGTTTGTTGCAATTTAAGCAAATATGTTAAATATTCTTGGTGCCATAGCTGAGACACATTTTTCAAAGAATAATAGGTTCTTCTTCACATAATTTTTCAAATGATAATGGTATTTAGCATTATGTAACATTAAGGTTTGACGGTTGGATTGTTGTTTCTAGTTCACGTCCTTTACGGGAAAACCTAGTTAAACCATTATTCCAGATTTTTTTCTTATTGCAGCTACTGCAATGTTCCACAAAATCCGATATATTATAGACAATTATTTCACATGATGTTTACCAACATTCTTACGTTTGACGAGAAGATAAGATAGTTTGTGCACCAAGGTAAGAATAATTTTATTAGGTTATTTATACATTTATTGGGGTGAAAGATGTACAACAGAAAACAAAATAAAAAAATACAGTCATACAGTTTTCTGAGCAATAATTAGCTAATACATTACAATTTCATTACAATTTCATTATTAATTTATTCTTCCTCCTACACATGTCATAACATTGCCGATGGCAAGTAAGGTTCTAGAACATACAGATACCATTTTAACGTGGTTCCGTTAATCTGTCGAAGAAACACTTCCAATGTAATAGCACCTTCTATATATTTGTCACACAATTCCATTCCAAAATTATATTCTTCTTCAGCATCTAACAATTCTTCAATTGTTTTGTCATCTTCACAACAATCTATGCTATAACATGTTTCGATTGCATAGTAATTAAACATTGCTCTCAATCGGGCAAATGCAGATTGTAAGTTATACGCCTCGGGCCATGAATTGCTACAGTACAACATATTGAACGTTCTGAAGATGTTCGTATAGAGGTTGAATATATATGCACATCTCCCACCACACACGCACAACAAGGTGAAATACAGTCAAGGTTATTTATTTTTTAATTGACTACTCCGAATGTGAATTCAGAGTCAATCTTTCCTTGGTCAGATGTTATAATATTGAGATAGAAATATATCATTTCCAACATGGAGCTTACGTTTTCGCTATTCCTGTTCTCTTCTGGTTTAATGAATTCGGTTAGAGTTGAAATAAAGCTTCCACTACAGCGATTTGCCCCTTTTAATGCACGCCTATAGAAAGAGTGAAAATCTTGCTTCCGTACAATATCAAGTCTGTATTTTATCAGTGATAATAAACCCAGTAACTCAAATAGAGATTCTGAGCCCAAGTATACACTGCGACTTGTGCAATTCTCACGTATAACTATAACATTCGTTGATTTTATTTTTTCAAAGCTTATAGAAATGTTTTTTACTTCCAGTGGTTGCCAGGAACTAGTTTCTTCCATGAAGAAGTAATTGACGATGATTCCTTGCTTTTCTAAAAATTGTAACCACTGATCTTCATCCAATGTTACTGTTCCACTTAAACCTTCAATCTGGATAATTGGCTTGAAGTTCAGATAGTGGGCTAATCCAATATTTACCCATTTCGTTTTGGATTTGTTCAGATAATAAGTTTTCTTGTTTATGATTGCTTGGCATATTTCAAGATCTCTTTCCGTATTGATTTGCATTGTTGTACACCTTTTACCACAAATTTACTTAAAACTTGACTTAAATTTACATGAGTGACAGTACTGTTGTGATCAGCAGCCACGAGAACGTTTATATATGTATATTTTTATGATTAACCTTGACCTTGAAAATGACTGAACAATACTTGACCTTGAGATGAATATGATCTTGGAATGCCTTTGAATTGGAAATGGGTCCTCGAGTTAAGAAATGACCTTGGAGCGTATTTGACCTTCAGTTGAATATGACTTTGACCCATACTTTACCTTGAGATGAATATGATCTTGGAATGCCCTTGAATTGGAAATGTGTCCTCGAGTTAAGAAATGGCCTTGGAACGTATTTGACCTTGAGTTGAAAATGACCTTGGATTGGATTTGACCTTGAATTGAAAATGACCTTGGAATGGATTTGACCTTAAGTTAAACATGACCTTGGAATGGATTTGACCTTGGATCACAAATTTACTTAAAACTTGACTTAAATTTACGTGAGTGACAGTACTGTTGTGATCAGTAGCCACGAGAACGTTTATATATGTATATTTTTATGATTAACCTTGACCTTGAAAATGACTGAACAATACTTGACCTTGAGATGAATATGATCTTGGAATGCCTTTGAAGTGGAAATGGGTCCTCGAGTTAAGAAATGGCCTTGGAACGTATTTGACCTTGAGTTGAAAATGACCTTGGATTGGATTTGACCTTGAATTGAAAATGACCTTGGAATGGATTTGACCTTGAGTTAAACATGACCTTGGAATGGATTTGACCTTGTGTTAAAAATGACCTTGGAATATATTTGACCTTGAAATGAATTTGACCTTGAGTTGAAGATGACCTTGGAACGTAAGTGGATAGTTCTGGATGTGGTGGGGGGTGCAAACTCGACTTTGACCTTGACCGCGGTCAATGACTTCAAGGTCAAGGTCGAGTTTGCACCCCCCACCACATCCAGAACTGTCCACTTTACCCTACTAGGGTTCTTGCAAAAAAATATTAAATGCCGTAAATTAATGCACTAGGCTCAAATGAGTCAGGTTAGAACAATAATTTTTTTTTACTGAACACATTTATAATAATATTACATTTATTTATTTGGCGCCACTTTGCGTAGGGCGAAACGCTTCCGCCGAGCACGTGTTGCGTGTGACGTCATCCATATGCCAATCTCCGACGCGCCGCGAGACTGCAAACAGAAAGTGCATTCACCAGACGTTGAGTTGTGTCTGTGTGCCCCAGCGTTATATTGGTGATAGTATAACGAAATATTTACAAATAATGCTTATTACAGATGGTGTATTGTGCCTAAATGCAAAAATACCAGCAAAAAAACTCCCGATAAAACTTTTATTCAAGTTCGGAGCGACCCCAAACGACGAAAACTTTTTTAACACGGCGAGACGGGACTACAAATTAAGTACATACCTACCTACCTGACTATATTTTAGTTTGAAGTTGGAACAAGACATGGAAAATTATGTGAGATGGAAAAGGTTAGATAAGTCTATAATAGTTATTTACGTAACCAGTTATGAAAAGACTAATTTTATTTGACGAATATAATATTTGCCAAAACGAGCGAACGAAGTGAGCGAGTTTTGCAAATTATATGAGTCATATAAAATTAGCCTTTTCATAACGTGTTAAGTACAAAATTTTATCTAACCCCGCTTTAAAATAAAAAAGAATTGTGCTACTCCAAATAATGTAACATCCCTTCTAGCCGTACAAATAAATTCATCTTCATCGCTTTACCTTGGCGTTGCTATGGATACTATAAATAACTATTGTCAGTGATGAGTTTTTTATTTCAAATTACGCCAAAAATGGATGATTCTGATGTAGATATGCCTTCTGATATAGAAGAATCAGCGAATTTGGCAATAGATTCAATAATACCCTGTAATAAATTCTTACTTTTGTTTTTGCTTTTAAATATTCAGTTACGTAAAAGTTCATTACATAACTAGTTACGTAATGAACTGACAGTTATGAAAAATATGACGTTTCGTAATGTCAAAAATGCATTTAAAATGTGACATTTCATAGCGGGGTTAGATAAAACCTATTTAATCTTTGGTTTAATGTCAAAGTAAGAAGGCGTTTTTATAATCAAATGTATTAAAGTAAATTGAAGAAATTTCGTTTTTCCGAGCCGAAGAAAAATTAATTTCAGTCAAAAATCACAAAATGCACATGTAATTTACGTGTACCTACCTCTCAGCCTTTATTCCGCGAATTTCCGCTGGTGTAAACGAAGCATTATTATATTAGCAAAGAATTCGGAGATCATAAAGGAGTCGATTTTCGGTAAATTATCCGACTGAGCTTTAAAATATCCTTCTTCCGTCATAATTACCAGTTAATCAATTCAATTTAACAGCCAAAACACTTGTAATACTTCTTATTCAGCCGCAGAACAATGAAACTGACGGACTGGAGTAATATGTAAATAAACAGCCGCCATGTTGGCGGAAGCCATAAAACTTATGCGCGACGTCACACCAATCAGAACGCATTCGAATATGGTGGACTATTTTGAAATTCGGGCTTATTTTTTATTACCAATTATCTTACAATAAATGACAAAAAAGTGGGTTTGTTGCTGTGGAAGGTGAATAATATGTCAATTGCTATGGGTTTCAAACATTTTTATTACAATTCATTAACTAGTGCAAGCACCCTATTGTACATAAATATTATACTTTTTAGCAAACTCAATAGACTCAATATTCAGAAAAAAATATTTTATTTTATTTAATCTTCAGCACTGTTAAGTGTCGGACTGTACAATATATTTACAGTATAATGTGTATACTATGTCTGATCCACTTAGTGGTATAATAAATCATTATGAATCTTTCCCCATCATTCTTTTTGCTAATATAACCTAGTCATTGAAAAAAAGCGTACAATTGTCCGGCGACTGTGAGCCGAACTTCGTCTCCTCGAAATATTGCATTCGCACATTTTGTTTTTTTTTTTTATTCCATTGCAAATGTCATCGTACAATAAACACGTTTATTATTATTATTCTTTCGATAACCCATTTTTCAGTATTTCCCGTGGCGTGCTAGGTCTAATTGAGGGTGAGGGGTGGGGGGCAGCGTTAAGTTGGACCCACCCATCAATAATTGATTGCGGATTTCTTGCTATTGATGTGCTAGGTTTAATGAAGGGTGTGCTAGGTGTATGCAAATTGGCTGAGAGAAAGTTTTGAAAACAAAATTACTGTGGGGGGGGGGCAACTTAACCTACCTAATTAATACACAGTGTAATATTAAACATTTGTAGCTGGTGCAATTGGGCTGCGTTATGCAGAAAGCTACCAACCCACAATATGATGACAAACCATTTTCTCTGTGTAACGCACTCCTTATCTCAATATATGTTTTGCTGAAAGCAACCAACCCCAAAGTTTTAACATAGAACTATGTGGGAATAGTAACATCTAACCCACATACACACAATCTCTAATTTTTTAGTTGCAGAAACCTCCCAACCATCTTGGTTGCTTTCTGATTTTCAAGCTGTTAATCTTAATTTTCATCCAAGTGGGTTGGTTGGTTTATGCAAAATGTGTACCCTGCTTATGTGTACCTAACCTTAAAAATTCACTTCCGCAAGTGGCTGTGTGTTTGTGGTAATTTGGAAAATAAGTGATATAGGTACCAAAGAACATATGAAAATATGCACAGTGGTCGTGTTGTGAAGATTTTTGAAGCTTTAAAAAGGCAAAGAGGTAATAAACAATTTTATATCGAGCGGATAATAATCTTAATAAATCCATCAGATTCTGTAACATCTGAAGATATCCAAACTAATGGAAATCTCCTAGAGATTACGAATACACTAATACGTTCTGGCAATTTTTGTCCACAAGTGTCTGAGGGTATAAGTAAAATAATAATTCAATTATTTGTTTTGTTAATAAACTTAAATTTTTTTAGATTTAATTAAAAATGTTATGGAAAACGATTTCAACACAAACGTTGCAAATGTAAATAATGTACCTACATGTTCAAAAAATTTCCACCCTCAGAAATCAGAAGGTTGTAAAAATACTTATTTTTAACTGATGCTGTTATATTAAAAATTTTTAGATTTATGCATAGATTTTACTCAAGACTCATTAAACGGAAAACTTGCAGAAGATAATCTTACCCTTACATATCTTGAAAATTTTGATCATCAGAAATCAGAAGGTTGGAAAGTTTACTATTTTTTCTTAATATTGATATGAAATATTAGCTATTAAAACACGTTTTAGAATACAACAAAAATGAAGTTGCAGAAAGTGACCAAAATGGCAATTTCACAGAGCCTCATAATGCAACTACAGGTTCTGACACATTTCACCGCAAATATGTTGAAACAGACAGCGACGATAGTGTAGCTGATCCTACATATGAAGCAGAAAGCTCTGATTCTTCAGAATCCAGACGTGAAGATTTTCATGTTTGCGCAGACTTTGAGCCAAATTTACCCAACATTTCAAGCCCGACTTCAATTTACTCCGGAAGACCACGGAAAGGAAGGAAGAGAAAGTTTCCAGAACAGACCAGAGCTATAAAGAAACTAAATAAAAATAGTAATAAGTCTTACTTTAATTATAAAAATATTAGAGTCGATGCCAAAGAATTTAATGATTTCCATTGTCAGTGCTCAATGAAATGTTTTGAGGTAGTTTCAGCTGAAAGGCGTAAAAATGAATTTGAGAGGTTTTGGTCTCTCAAAACTTATGACAGCCAAACTAGTTATATTGCTGCGAGTGTATCAGAATGTGATAAGAAAAGAACATATGGGAGAAATCCCGATACACGAAAATTTTCGAGAAAATATTCCTTAGATGGCACAACTGTTTGCAGGGAAATCTTCGTAAGAACTCTGCATGTAACCACCTTCCGAGTAAACACTGCACTGAAAAAATTTCATGGACGTGCACCTCTTACTGACCAACGAGGTGTTAAACAAGGTGGTCTCAATAAGATATCTGATGATAAAGTTCAGAAAATTGTGGATCAAATTAATAAAATACCGAAGTACCCACTACTGCCGACAACAAACTAACGCAAAATTTTTGCCACCTGGAATTACATTAAGAAAAATGTACGATATGTATTGCTTCGAAGAAACAAATCCTGCTAGTTTTCCATCGTACAAGAAAGTATTTTACAGTAAATTTAATCTAAGAATGAAGCCGTTAAAAAAAGACACCTGTAATTTATGCGACAGTCTTAAAATACAAATAGAAAACGAAACTGATGAAGGGAAAAAAGAAATTCTTAAAGATAAACACACTGGGCATTTGAAACTTGCAGAAGATGCACAAAAATTAAGAAGAGAGGATTTTAAAAAAGCAAATGAAGATGAAGAGTATGAATGTTTAACGTTTGATTTAGAGAAAACACTGCCTCTTCCTCGTATACCCACAAACATTGTGTTCTACAAGCGTCAGCTTTGGGTCTACAATTTTGGTGTTCACAGCGGTAAAGAAGATCGTGGATATTGCTATGTATGGGTGGAGGGACAAGCAGGAAGGGGGCCACAGGAAGTTGGTTCGTGTTTATATAAACACGTAAAAATGCATTTGAAACCACTGGTCCGAAATCTCATTCTCTGGAGTGATTCATGTGGAGGTCAAAATAGAAACATTAAATTAACCTTGATCGTAAAATCAATATTACATTCAAACCCTCAACTAGAAAGTATCACGATAAAGTTCCTTTGTTCCGGTCATAGCTTCTTACCGAATGATTCGGATTTTAGTGATATAGAATCGGCACTGAAACACCAACAGAGATTATACACGCCAAATGACTACATGGAGATCATGAAGACTTGCAGGAAAAAGAAGCCTCTTTTGGTGGAAGAGATGAAGTCTTTAGAGTTTTATGGTGTATCTAATATTGAAAAAGCGATAGTAAATAGAAAGCTAACAGACGAAAAAGAGAAAGTGAATTGGCTAAATATAAGATCCATTCGGATGACTAAAGATGAGCCTTTCTTGCTTTATATCAAACAAGGAGATTTTACTGCAGGAGACCTTGTTATAAATATTAAGAAAAACGTCAGAGGCAGACCAGTGTGTGGCTCATTATTGTATCAAAACCTTATTCCACTGTGGCCGAACGGAAAGGCAATAGCTACTCCCAAATTAGAAAATTTGAAAGAAATGTTCCACCTCATTCCAAATGATGCGTTAGAGTTTTACAAAAATTTAAAAGGGGACAACTCAATTGTTGAAGATGTTGATGGATATAATGTTAATAGTCTTGACTTCGACATGGAATAGCATTTTGTTTGTTGTATTACAAATAATAAAATTTTGTCAGTAAATATTATTTTCTCTCAAACCAAACATCAAAGATTAGTAATAATGCTAAAAACTACCAACCCACAAAATTCATGAAAATTTTCGATTGAACCAAAAACTAAATATATTTGTTAATTCTATAATATTAACACTAACCAAATTCGGTCTTTGTTAGTTTTTTTTCAAATTAAATTAAATAGCTGATTTTTATGTGTATTACCTAACTTTCCCGTTAATTTACTCATTTACATTAAGTGGTTGGTTGGTAGCTTTCTGCATAACGCCGCCCAATTTATATTATTTTTTTAATTTCTTTAGCATTGGAGTACTTTGTTAAATGTAGTGGAGAATAACCTTGAAATGATCACCAATAGATACAAAGGTGCTAATGAGAGGGAAAATCTGAATAAACTGGGGCAAGTTGCTGACAATCATAAACACGCCCCCGTTGTCTGAGATGGAGGAGCGATTGATCCAGGTAATGGTTAAAAAACCTTTAGAAGGAGATATGGAAGTCGCAGTTACGTATAAACAGCCTCAACATCGGTGTCATCAAAACGGGTAATCGAAGTAACCCCTCGAGCAACACCTTCAAAACGACGGAAGTGTAATGAGTCTTCCAGCGAGCTCATTCAGTTGTCAAGAGACACTTTAGCAGTGCTAAAAGAAATTAATTCGAGTCTTGCAACTATAGCTTACAAATCCTCTGTACAGAAAAAAATAACTATTAGTATACTATGATTTATTTCAATTATAAATATACAGGGTCCTGCATCTCACCTCCCGTCTTCTACTACACCTAAACGATTTTTTAGAAAAATGATTGAAATGGGACAATACACTGTTTATTAGAGAGCACATTTTAAAAATATTTTTGAATATACAGGTTGTCCCGAAAATTAGTGGTGCATCAAAGTTGTATTTTTTTAAATGGAATGCCCTGTAGTCTTATTGATTTTTGAGACCCTTTCAAGCTACTATACATATCCCTAGAATATTATTAAATTTGATTTGATAGTTCCAGAGGAATAAATTAAAATAGGAAAAACATTTTTTTTCGTCATGTATTAAAAAAAATATAAAAAATAGAAGAAACATCTTCAAACCAAAACTAAGCAGCAGGTTGCTTATAATAAAAGGTCAGTTTATCCTACTATGAATATCGTAAAAATAACTTATACAGGATGTTCAAAATTCAATGCCAAACTTTTCAAAATGTAATGCTATTTTTCTCAATTTTTTCAAATGGGGCACCCTGTATATTTTTATCCTGTGGGTTGCAGAATTAAAAAATGAACATGTTTTCTAATTACAATTATTTCGAGATTCTCAAAGGTTTCACAGATATTCGTAAAATCGTAAAATTATTATATAATAAATAATAATTTTACTTAGCAGTTTTCAAATCAATGACTAGAACATATGTTCATTATTATTCCGGCCACAATCCAAAGATTTTTAGGCAGATACGGGGGGAATTATTGGTGAACATATTATTGGTCCTCAATTTTTAACGGATATTTGAACGGTGCTATGTATTTTGATTTTTTGCAAAATCAATTGCCAAATTCATGCCAAAATTTACCAATAGCTTTGATTTGAGAGATGCAATGTGGCTGTAGCACGACGGAGCGCCAGTACATTATTCATTACGAGTCAGGGACAATCTCAATACAACCTTTTCAAACCGGTGGAATGGAAGAGGAGGGCCATGTAATTGGCAGCCCCGATCACCCGACTTGACTAAATTGGATTTCTTTTTGTGGGGCTACGTTAAGGAAATCGTTTATCAGGAACCTCCAACCACACCAGAAAACATGCCGCAAAGAATCAGAAAGGGATTTCAAAACATTACACCCGAGCTATTAGGAAGAGTAGCAAGGTCATTTCATACCCGCCTCCGTTTGTGCCTCCAAGAGAACGGAAGACATATTGAACATATGTTCTAGTCATTGATTTGGAAGAGCTAAGTAAAATTATTATTTATTAGATAGTAATTTTACGATTTTTTACGAATATCTGTGAAACCTTTGAGAATGTCGAGGTAATTGTAATTAGAAAACATGTTCATTTTTTAATTCTGCATCCGACGGGATAAAAATATACAGGGTGTCCCATTTGAAAAGTTTGGCATTGAATTTTGAACAACCTGTATAAGTTATTTTTACGATATTCATAGTAGGATAAACTGACCTTTTATTATAAGCAACCTGCTGCTTAGTTTTGGTTTGAAGATGTTTCTTCTATTTTTTAAAATATGACGAAAAAAAAATTTTTTTTCGATTTTAATTTATTCCTCTGGAACTATCAAATCAAATTTGATAATATTCTAGGGATATGTACAGTAGCTCGAAAGGGTCTCAAAAATCGATAAGACTACAGGGCATCCCATTTAAAAAAATACAACTTTGAAGCACCACCAATTTTCGGGACACCCTGTATATTCAAAAGTATTTTTAAAATGTGCTTTCCAACAAACAGTCTACTGTCCCGTTTCAATCATTTTTCTAAAATAAATCGTTTAGGTGCAGTAGAAGACGGGAGGTGAGATGCAGGACCCTGTATAATATACATTTTAATACACATCAAATACAGAAATAGCAAACCATTTCAAATTTTATGTTTGAGGTAAACCGTAGACTACGGGTAAAAAGATTATTCTAAAATGGTTTACAGAAAGCAACATATACAGATACATTCATCAACACAACGAAGATTCGAAAGGGGGATATAAAATCCCATTTCATATACATATTTATTTTCATCTAAAATACCTGTTGATGAATGTTTGCCGTGCTTGAAACCCCAAGTTATTGTTATTGTTTGCTGGACGACCTGGTGGGAAGTCCACATCAAGCTTTCCATCTATGCAAATATTATGGAGAATACAACATGCACTGACTATTCTTCCCACTTTATATAAAATTTATCAGGAGAGGTACCGTAATGTGCGTTCTCCCAATATACATCGATATCGACCCCATTGCATCTTTCGATACAATTCTTTTCTCGGGTAAGAGCTTCAATATCGATGCTCTGGTGTATTGGGTGCAGCATGCAACACGGGAGTCATCACCCATGGCAACTGTGGGTAACCCGAATAGCCTATTAACCATGTATTTCGCTCCCCTAAAACATTCACACAAAATTATTTTTAACTTTTTAAATGCACTTGTTTATACCTACCCGCATTGTAGCATCTTTCTAATTCTCTGATAATATTAGAATTCCTCCATATGAAGGCGTCGTACGTTGCGCCAGCATATCTTACATTCACATTCAGAATTTTTGTATCGAAATCACATATCTAAAGAACAAAAGCTTTAATACTAAATACCTACTCATTTTTATATGCTTACAATTTGCACATTCTTTGTATGAACTCCATGACGGTTCACATAATTATGTTCCTCTACAAGCGGTGCTAATATTGCAACATATGTGCAATCTACAGAACCTATTGCTCCGGGGAACTGGACCGTTTCCATAAATTGGGCTTTTATCAGGTTCTTTTGCTGAATGGGAAACTGAATCCATTCTGGCCCAAGAACGGTTTCTATTGCAGAGGCAACATCATGTATGGCCCGTGATACCATTTGCTGGGACAATGATAAGTTGCAGGATTGGTCTCTCGTAGCTACCAGTCGCAAAAAAATAGAGCGCAACAAAAAACCTCAACACTGGAGACTGCTTGAATAATTCGGTTCAAAACATAATGCGCCATATCTTTCGTCAAACGAAAAAGGTTTTTAAAACGGATATCACTCATGGTAAATGGATCACTATTTTCCCGCATGATGCGCCTTTCCATCCAAAATTCTCGTATTTTCACCAGTCTTTCTTCTTCTTGCACATGAAGAATGTTGTTTAAATTTATTGAAAACAACTAAAATATGGTTTTAGACGGGCGCAGATAAAAGTTACTACTCGTTTTCACGTTATATTTGCAGGATGTATAATAAACCTGTATTTTATCGCCGAGTGTACCCGAATACATCACGACGTTGACACAGAGTACCAGTTTGGGTAAACATCGTTATCGACAAGAGAATTCTATGATAGAAATTAATAGTACAATTCCATGGTAACATTGAGTCCCACTGCTGAACAAGTTTCCTTTCACGTGCCATGAAAAAACATGCGGTGTTTATACTGTTATGAATGACCCATTGATGAATAATTGCCGCCGTATAAGTGATTCATTTGCAGGTGTTCGTATATGTTGCCTAATAATTTATTACCCTCTGGAAGAGAGAAGAATAAACGTATTTGTTATATACAGGGTGATTCAGACCACCCGTACACTATCTTTTACGGAGAAAGTATCGGAGCTGCGGACTTGGAAAAAAAATCCTGCTGAGTAAATTGCCCATGAAGAATTTAATGAAAATATTTTCATTTATCTCGGAGTCACCCCTTCCGAGATAATAGGGGTGTGTTTCTTAAGAATTCCAAATAGGATGGGGGTCGTGTGGTACATCATTAAAACGGAATTAGAAAAATAAGCATTTTTTATCTAAACATTTCTTCAGTTATTCCAACGGTTTCAAAATGGCTGCCAATTTACAATTGTTTTGTGATGAACCTCAACGATTAAGAACAAAAACAAACCTAGCTTATGATTGTACAATGTTGCGTTTCAATTTTGTAGTGAAACTTACAAAGAAAATGTCACTCTAAAATTAAAAGAAGAAAATATACTTATACTCTTTATTGTAATATTAGTACTCACAGCTTGTTTCTGACTTAAATTTGATTATATTTTAAAACCCTTTCGCTCGCATTTTCGTTGGTTTTCATGGCTGTCCTCCGTTCTTGCTTTCGATCATTATTTCTGCCGTTGAGAATGAATATTGTTGTGTACATTCAGCCTGGGTATGCATGATCCTTATTAGTTTGTTAGTTTGAAGTAGGTTTATCTCACTTACCTGTAGGAGTTGCGATCTTGTCGATTTTTGTGCCTTCATTCTCGTACTTTAGTTCCATCGTAGGAAATCAGTTGGGTCAGTTATTAATTTTGCTCATGTTCGATTTTACCGTCTCTTGAGTGTATCTTCTAGTATGATTCTCAGTATCTTGTGGTATATTTGTTTGAGTGCCACGATTTCTTTTGTTGACGGCCGGTCTGTCAGATTTTTGAGGTTAGGTTCAAAATATGTGAAGTTCGTTCGAGCCGGTTGTATAGCACTCTTAGAACAGTGGCGTAGTCATTTATTTTGTACCCCTATCTAATCTTTTAATGTTTTACGTCTCTTATTTTCTTTATTTCTACTCGTGAGGTTGCTTTAAGGGTTTTCTCATTAGTTTCTTTATTTCTTTTGTATTCGCACATCTTCTTTAGTCTTCTTTGTCTTGTTTTCCTTCCTTCTTCTATCCATTTTCCCACATCTTGCGACGCCTCAGGTAGATTTGAAAGTCTGGTGTATTTTGGAAATTTTAGGTCCTGTTGCTTTCTTCATTGCGCGTTTTTTCAAAAATTTGCAATTTCCGCTTTAAAATTTTCACTTCCATGCTGGCTTTGAGTGTGAATGGGTGTTTCGAAGATTATTAGTTGCTGAGTTTTGCATTGCCATTTTTGGGATATTTCTTCGAGCCCTGTTCAGTATAGATTTTCCGTTAGAAGCGTTTTTGGTTTTGTTGGAAGTCTACCCTTGATTGGGATTTTTGATTCACGCAGAAGTTCAGACGGATTTGTTGGAAAAAAAACCCCACGTGGTAAGCAAATTTTCTTTTCTTCTTTATTGCTCTTTCATTTGAATCGCTTACTGCAGAAAGGTGACATGTCCAATTTTCTGCAAAATTGACATTTTGCTATTTTTCTACTTTAGAAGGCAAAATACACAATTTACTGCAGAAACGGGACATGTATTAATGCTCTGCTATAAGTTATAAGCGTTGGTATTTACAGTTTACTGCAGAAAGGGGATATGTCCAGGAGATGTTCCCTTTCTGCAGTAAACCTAGCTAATGTCAGCTGAGTGTACCTAACATAACCAAAGAAATATTAGTAGCCCGCTCATTTTGTACTTGGTGTGTTTGTGCTGGATTAAAAATGAGTTCTAGTTCTGATAGTGAAATGAACATTCCTATAAAAAGAAAAAAGGGCGTTGTTAATAGCCAAAATTACAAGAGAAATATTATCAAGAACTCTAAACTGCGTGGAGAGCAACATTCCAATTATTCCGGAAAACTTGTGCCTGCTAAAGAAGCTGCTGGAAATACTTGGTAAGTTTGATAGTTTAAGAGTTATTTAAAAAATGTATGGGCTTATTCCGATAATATTGTAGTTGTTACCGCAAATGTCTGGCAGCTTTTGATGATCTTGAGAAAACAAATATGCTTCAAATGTTCTGCGAGATGGAAAATAAAAATCAACAAGATATGCATTTGCAAAGACTCATAGAAATTGGTACATCAGTTTCTAGAAAAAGAGGAAGGAAAGATATTATTGGTAAAGCTAAACCAAAGTCTGTATCTACCAAATACTTTGTTCTTAATGGATCGCGTAAAGAAGCAGTGTGCAAGAAAGCATTTTTAGCTGTTTATGGGGTATTTAAAAAACGTTGTCAACGTCTTATTTTTCTATTAAAAAATCATAAAAGTCCTCAAGATATGCGTGGTAAAAATGTTAGTGGTAATGCAATAAAAACCCATGTCATTAATAATATTCGTAATCATATTGAATGTTACCCTGTCAAAATATCGCATTACACAACTACTGAAATTCACTATTTGGACGCCAATCTTACGGTGAAGAAAATGTACGAAATGTTTAAACAGAAACATCCTGATCATAAAATATCATATAAATTTTTCTGGTCCTATTTCAAGGAAAATTATGATTTGAGATTTGGCAGGCCAGCAAAAGATACTTGCACCACATGTGAAGAACTGAATACTAAGATAAAAAACCAGGAATTAAACGAAAATGCCAAAAGGGCAGCAGTTGCCGAACTGCTTGTGCATAAGAGACGAAGCAACAAATTCTACGTGAGCTTAGATTCCGTCAAAAAATTATGCGAAGAGAGCGAAGAATATGCAGGCATTTGCATTGATTACATGGCAAACGTTTCCTTACCCAAAATTCCTGTGCAGGATTTGTATTATTTTCGACAACTTACAGTTAACACTTTTGGCATTCACGATTTGAAATCAAAAGAAATGAAGTGTTTTGTGTATCATGAAGGGGAAGCCGGTAAAGGTGCAAATGATGTATGCTCGTTTTTAAAACATTACATTGATACCTATATCGACAAAAGTAAGAAAAAATTGTACATTTTCTGTGACAACTGTTGCGGACAAAATAAAAATAATACAATGATTCGTTTTCTGATGAATTTGGTGGAAACCAAAATATTCCAAGAAATTCAGCTATACTTTCCTATGAGGGGTCACTCTTTTATGCCATGCGATCGAGATTTTGGGTTAATTAAAAGGCAACTTAATAAAACTGAACGATTTTATACTCTCGATGAATACATTGAAATAATCTGCAAATCATCTAAAAACACGCAAAAGTTCTCAGCCATAGAAGTTAAGAGAGACATGATTCTCGACTATAAAAATTGGTGGCCACAGTTTTATAGGAAAACGTGCCTCAGTAACGGTTCGTATGGGAAAAATGTCCCAAGAAGTCAAAAAAGAACTTTTCTTCTCTCTTCTTACCATCACATAAAAATTTTGAATAGTTTTGAAGTTGTTTGTGGTGAGTACATCAATTCCTTTGTGGAGCATACATTTCGTCTATGTAATACCGAAAAAAACTTATATGACGCCAACAAGAAGGCATATCCCGAAAAAATTCCAATTAACAAGAAGAAAATGGACGACATAATGAATACTATAAAGTTTATTCCGGATACTCATTCCGAATTTTGGCAAGCAATAGCAAGTTGGCCCACCACAGATCGTGAATTATAATGAATAACAAGTTTGAAATACTTCTGTATGAAAATAAACCTCAATAATATTATAACACGTTATTTCCTTTATTCTAAAATTTTTTTACTGCAGAAAGGTGACATGTCCATAATCAAAATTTTCCAATTACACTTATTCAAAAAAATGTTTTTATATTTATCATGTCATAAACCATAGCCTAAGCGATGGGGATAATGCAAACAAGAAATTGAATTAAAAAAACATTTTTCTACAAAGTTACATTTTTTTCACATTTAGATAAATGTGACATGTCCCCTTTCTGCAGTTAGCGATTCATTTGTTTAATGCTTTATAAATTTGTAATTTCATCTTCTTTACTTTCCCTTCTTTTTATAATTTGTCTTTTCGGCATTTTAGGGTTTTTTTTTGGGGGTATAATTATTTGGTGTACCGACCACCCCGCTAAACACCAGGAAGCCGTACACCTGGCAATTCACACGTGTTTTGGAGCCGCTCGCAACCTAGGCGAAGCTCTCCACTGAATTTAACATCAATTCATCGTCCTAGTAAGGTCAGATCAATTTTGATTATTTCGTCGCCTGTCCGTCTGGATCATCGCGTCCAACGGCTGGTTTTTACGTAGCGCCTGGCACAGCTTTTTGTGACCACCTTGTATTTGTATTTTTTGTGTTCACGCGTCGCTAGTCCGTTTCTAGAATTGTCTCTGTTCGGCTAGTTTTCATGTAGTTGCCCGGCCACGGCGTGTCGTGGTCACCTGTTTATTTTTGGACATCGCTAATTTTGCCACTTATAGTATTAAATTTAATTTGTCATAATTCCGGTATAGTTCTGTTTAAAATTTTCATTTATACTTAGATCATTTTGCCAGTATTTTCCTAATATTTTTGTTATTTTTTCATTATTACGTAGTTTCAAGTCATTTAGATAAGAGTTGATTAATTTGCGAAATTTTGCTTAGATTTTTTTTGCCGTAGATATATTTAATTTTGACTTATAGTACCTACTTAGATATATATATATATTTTTTTTGTGTAACGGGATTTTGCAACAATCGATACTGCCGTTTGCGTCTATTTGCGTTTGTAAGTAGAGTGCGTGCGATAGACCCGTCGGTGCGCTGCGCGTGCGGAGCTCCTACCGTGTAGTGTATTTACCGTGTCATCTGCGCCTATTTGGATTTTCCTTTTTTTTCGGCGCAACGCTAGTACCGGGCGTCTAGATTTCCCGCAGTTTGGTTATTACACCTACATTATTTTTTTTAATCTTTAATAGCTATTGAATTTACGACTTTCTTGTATGATTATTCTCATTTTCAATATTATATGCTGGCATTACTGTTTGACAATTTGTTTAATTTTTTTTTGTGTTTGCCCTATTACGTACCAGCAGCTTTTAGAAGTTGTGGCTGCTGGATTTTGTCTTATTTCCAAGAGGATCAGGCATCAACTTCTTGGCGCCCTTTACTGTTTAATTGCCCACTCCCATCTTCGGCTTAGAGCTCAGTCGCGGCCGGATCCTCATTTGTGGTGTTGCGCCATTTGTGCACGTCACAACAAGAGTTTGTCTTTCGTATCATGTATTACAAAATGTCATTTTGCCAAAATTAGTATCATCCCCACACCGCTAAAATTAAGGATCATTTGGGGAAGGTTTTCTCGAAAAACTCAAATAGCAGTAGGGGTTGATTTCCATCTCATCTAAAACACCCTTTAAAACCTGACAACTTTTTGTCTGAAAGTTATCCCTCTAAAGCAAGTCGCTCTTGAGGGATTGCTTAATTTAAAGAAAAACTGCTAAAATAGCACAAAACGATCAAAAAAAGAGTTGAGCTGTCATTTTATGTTTGGAGTTCTTTGCGCTGAATGAAAATTTCTGTTAGATTTTCTGGTCATGGTTTTTGTTCTTGTTCCTGTTGTTTTCGTTTTTGTGTTGTTGGTATTCCTCATTAACCCTGTTCCGTGTTTGAGTATTCCGTGTTGTTGCAAATTGCTTCGATTTTCGATTTTTTAAGTTGTTTCTATATTTTTTGAAATGCCTTATTCTAATGAAGAAGCTTTTGATATGTTGTTGTGCCTACCATTTTAAGAAAAAAGTGCATAACATTTCTTTTTCAGGTTCCTACTTTTTGACGATGTTTTAAACGGACACAATTATAGAAGATTTCTGTTAGACAGTTTACCGGTTTTGTTGGAAGATATCCCTCTAGAAACTAGGCAGTTGATGTGGTCTCGACATGATGGGTGCCCTGCTCACTTCTCTAGGCATGCCAGGGAAATATTGAATCAAATATGCCCAAGGAAATGGATTGGGAGAGGTGGTCCGGTAGCCTGGGAAGCCAGGCCACCGAATCTCACTTGTATGGACTTTTATTTATTTGCAAATTTGAAAGGGGAAGTGTGTAAAGATCGTTCAACTGATAGGCAGGATACGATGCGGCAGATAGTGGAAGCATGCAGGAGCACGTTTCTTTTGGAAACAGACTACAGAAGTGTTTGGAGAACAGTGGACAACAATTTGAATTTCTTCTGTGACCCTTTAAGTTTGCTTCGTTAGCAACGCTGTCAATACAAACATAAAATGACAGCTCAATGACACCAACCAACCCTTTTTTGGTCGTTTTGGGCTATTTTAGCAGTTTTCCTTTAAATTAAGCAATCCCTCAAGAGTGACTTGCTTTAGAGGGATAACTTTCAGACAAAAAGTTGTCAGGTTTGAAAGGGTCTTTTGGATGAGATGGAAATCAACCCCTACTGCTATTTGAGTTTTTCGAGAAAACCTCCTCCGAATGATCCTTAATTTTAGCGGTGTGGGGATGATACTAATTTTGGCAAAATTACATTTTGTAATACATGATACGAAAGGCAAACTCTTGTACAATCATAAGCTAGGTTTGTTTTTGTTCTTAATCATTGAGGTTCATCACAAAAAAATTGTGTGCAACCCCCAATTTTTTTGTAAATTGGCAGCAATTTTGAAACGGTTGAAATAATTGAAAAACGTTTAGATAAAACATGCTTATTTTTCTAATCCCGTTTTAATGATGTACCACACGACCCCCCATCCTATTTGAAATTCTTGAGAAACACACCCGCACCCCCTATTATCTCGGAATGGGTGACTCCGAGAAAAATGAAAATATTTTCATTAAATTCTTCACGGGCAATTTACTCAGCAGGATTTTTTCCCAAGTCCGTATCTCCCATACTTTCCCGTAAAAGATAGTGTACGGGTGGTCTGAATCACCCTGTATAATATAAGACTGTGATATTCTACGACGACTAATTATTTTGAGAATCGTCTCGAGCCTTGTGGAACAATCTGTGGGAGTATAAATCGGCCGACGAAAAGCCCCCATAGTTAGTTTATGAATGGATGCGATGAATTAAACTGTCCGGTGTATTATACGCGATTTACGAGGAGTGTTCAGAGAGTTGTATAAATAACTGGAATTGTATTTGTTCGTTATTGTGTGTTCATTAAGTACACACAGTAGATGGGTCAAGAACTTTGACGTAAAAGTAGGGAAAGCCGTAAGGCCCATAGTTTCAGCTATAGATTCTCCTACTTACAAACTGTCCAAATGGTTAGTCAATGAATTTAATAACTTCGAAATCAAGCAGTCAAATTTTTCTGAGAAGAACTCTTTAGAGTTTATAAACAAAATTTCAACACATCACACTGCATGATAACGAATTATTAATTTCATTCAACGTCAGCTCACTTTTTACCAGTGTACCTGTACCAAAGGCTTTGGAGTACTTGTATGAACTCCTTAATAAAAATAATATTGATGAACAAACTGCCAAAGAATATATTCATTTAACCAATTATTTCAAAGTCAGTGAATCATTTTTTCACAAAAGTGAAGGTACAGCCATGGGAAATTGCCTCTCTCCTTTCATTGCAGAAATTTTCATGGGCAAATTTGAAACCCAACTGAAAGATGAGCTCCCATATTTTCCAAAGGTGTGGGTGAGATATGTAGACGGTATATTTGCCATTTTTGACACTAGTAAATGTAACATTGAAGATTTTTTGAGCGACATAAATAGTAGATTTAATTCTATCAAATTTACCCATGAAATAGAAAGGGAAGGACAGCTTCCATTTTTGGACATTGTGGTAATTAGGAAAGACAGTAAGTTAGAATTTGACATCTATAGGAAAGAAACCAGTACAGCTCGGTTCATAACTGCAGATTCGAACCACTGCAGTCAGCACAAAGAGGCTAGTTTTGATTTTTTAGTTAATAGACTGTTGAGTCTACCGTTATCCGTTGAAAGATACCGCAAGGAAGTAAATACAATCAAAGATATAGCGAAATGTAACGGTTTCGATCCAGAGATTGTCAATAGGTTAATTAGGAAACGAAAATTTAAAATGCAATTGCGAAATTCCACCACTTTAAATTAGGATAATAAAATTACAAATTTATAAAAATACCATACGTACCGCAAATAACTAGAGGTATGAATACTATTTTCGGGAAAGCAGGCTTCAAAGTGGTTCACACTTCGAGCAACAATTTACAAAATCTACTAGGAAATGCGAAAGATAAATCGGAACCCATTCATAAAGCGGGAATTTACGAAATAGCATGCGGAAATTGCGACAAAAAATATATCGGGCAGTCAACTCGGTCTATTTTAACTCGCTTTAACCCTAGAACACTAAACATTCGTAAAATCTACGACTGCACATTTACGAATCTGTAAATTCGGCTATTTCCGGTAGGCTAATCTTGTCGTGTTCTCGTATAGCTACTCCATTTGACATCCGAATGCAGCAGTGCCAATGATTTAGTTCAAATTGAAACGTTAACCGTATAGTTTGAACATGCGTCGTTGATTTTACGAGTGTTTAGTATACCCGTTACATTTTTGCGTCGTTGATTAAACGAGTGTTTAGTATTCCAGGCTATATTTTTAGAGGTACGTCTAAGAATAACTCTGAATAAACAACAGACATACTTATTATTCCATGAACTTTTAGGGAAATATTAATAAATTATAATTCAACCATGTCTTGGAAAGATAAGCGACCGTTAACGCAAGCCGAATTAGAAGCAATAGCGGAAAAAATTATGGCAGGGGAAGATTCTGATATGGACGAAATTCAAGCATCTGGTAGTGAAAGTGATGAGGATGTCTTAGAAAGAGAAGAAATTAACTCAGACGATGAGGAAAACTTAGATTCTGATGATAATGTAGATCAGGCCCGTGCAACCTGCGGCCCGCGGCACAGGAGTAATGAACTGAATATTTAAAAAAATAAAGCAAAGTAATGTCTGTTAAGGAAATGAAAAATCTCCCAACAAGGAACACATAAAATACACAGTTCTATGTACAGCACATGCAGTGATTACACATTTTATGAACTGGATGTCTGAATACAGTTTCTGTCATGAAAAAGCTTTTTTCTAACACTCCGTTTCGCGAAATGAACCTTTTCATGAACTGTACAGTTACGGTAAGTGCGTGGAACACACAGACATGGTGGTGTCTGTGATGCGACATAATGTGCATAATTTCGTTATGTAACCAGTATGCGTTATGGGACCTCGTTTGGCTAAATTCGGGCCAATTCTTCCACCGCAACACTTGTTAAGTATTTCTACGTTAAGGTGTCAGGCAACTCCTTCCATGTCGGGATGGCTAATGCGCTGGTTCTGTATTTGAGATATCCGCAGATCAAACCTAGTTTGTTGCCGTTTCTTCGTTTGTTACTGTTTTTTGCGTTAACTCCGAATTTGTATTTAAAGTTTTACAGCTCAGAATCTGTGAGTCTGGTGTCCCATCAGATAAGAGAATCACATTCCAAGAAAACAGTTTATTTTTTGATTTATAACACCTCAGGCCGCCCGAATTCAGCCGAGGACGCTTACTGGTTACATAAAGAAATTACGCGCACAATATTCTCTAATCGTGGTGGGAGTATGCAGATGCAGTTGTGCGCGCACAGTGGTCGTCCATTCAGTCTTGCAATTTTTGTACACGTTTTATTGAAGTACCTATAAGTTTTGTTAAACATTGTTTGAAGAATAATTTTTTTTCTCAATAATTTGGGTATTGATGGTAATTTTATTTATTTTTACACACACAAATGTACAAGTTCATAACGTTTTTGTTTAATGTTTCTAGTAAAAAAGTGTATTTTATTAACTTTTTCTATTATAAAATCGCAAATATTAACGTGTTCCTCTTTAATTATTCAAAATACTCTGGACCCACCACATCGAGGGAACACTTGATAGACAGTAGTTCAGTAGTGCGGCCCACTAAGATTTCATAAAATTTGCAAATGGCCCTCTCGCGTAAAAGGTTGCACGGGCCTGATGTAGATGATGTTTCTAAACCTACGCAAAATTTTACAAACCAGGGAACATATGTTTCAGACACTGATAGTGAATCCGACGACAATGTGCCATTATCATCACTTACTAGCATAATAAAGCCAAAAAGGTAAAAACGGCCATAGGTGGTCTACTACAGAGCCAAACAGGCAAAGAAGAATTTCAGCTCAAAATATAATTCATTTTGTACCTGGAAGTAAAGGACCTGCCGCTTACCTTCTGAATCCTTTCAGCTGCTTTCGTCATTTCTTTACTGATGAAATACTAGATACAATTGTTCTCTACACAAATACAGAAATTAGACTGAAATCGGCCAATTATGCTAAAAAAACAGCAACGATTGCTGCAACAAGTAAGGAGGAAATTATTGCGCTAATAGGGCTACTCATTTTTTCCGGTGCCATGAAAAATAATCATCTGAATGCCAAGCAAATGTTTGATTCAAAAATATCGGGAAACATATACAGGGCAACAATGAGTTGCGAGCGTTTCTTATTTCTGCTGGACTGCCTGCGTTTTGACAATAAAGAAACAAGAAGTGATCGAAAAAAGAATGATCCATTCGCTCCAATTCGTCATATTTGGGACACGATGATCAATATCTGCAAAACTTCATATACTCCGTGCAGTTATACAACTCTAGACGAACAACTTTTAGCATTTAGAGGGAGATGCAGATTTCGAATGTTTATCCCAAATAAACCAGCCAAATATGGCATTAAAATTGTTATGCTATGCGACGTGGCAACCAAATATATGATCGATGCTGAACCATATCTGGCAAAAGGGACTAAAACGGGCCATAAATTCAATAGCAATAATCTCAAACTCTTAAAACCAGGAAATAATAAATTTGATTTAAACGCCTTGGAAAGTATAGATATATAAAAATAAACGTAGTTGTCAGTAGGTATATGGACTATCCAGCCAGCCGACTTCCCATAAGAAACTATGGTAACTCCACCACCAAATGATTTACCACCACATCGGAAAATGTGACATGCATAAGAGGGGTCATACAGCTGAACGAGTACATTTCAGGGTCATTGAGATTCGGGGGTTAGTGCCCCGAGGTCATAGGTCAGGGGGGCGTATAGCTTTATGTAGGTATTTTGGGAAAAATTTGTGACGTGCATAGGAAGAGATATATAGCTGTATGAGTACATTTCAGGGTCATTGAGATTCGGGGGTTAGTGCCCCGAGGTCAGAGGTCAGGGGGCGTATAGCTTTATGTAGGTATTTTGGGGAAAATATGTGACGTGCATGGGGAGAGGTGGTCATCTTCATAGCAGGACCTGGTGGTCGTCTTCGAGGCTGGACCTGGTGGTCATCTTCATAGCAGGACCTGGTGGTCGTCTTCGAGGCTGAACCTGGTGGTCATCTTCATAGCAGGACCTGGTGGTCGTCTTCGAGGCTGGACCTGGTGATCGTCTTCGAGGCTGGACCTGGCGGTCATCTTCATAGCAGAACCTGGTAGTCGTCTTCGTGGCCGGACCTGGTGGTCGTCTTCGAGGCTGGACTTGGTGGTCATCTTCATAGCAGGACCTGGAGGTCGTCTTCGAGGGCTGGACCTGGTGATCGTCTTCGAGGCTGGACCTGGCGGTCATCTTCATAGCAGAACCTGGTAGTCGTCTTCGTGGCTGGACCTGGTGGTGGTCTTCGTGGCTGGTGGCCGTCTTCGTGGTTCGACCTCGTGGTCGCCTCAAATAACCTCAAAAATTAATGCACGCACATACACGCAACAGAGTAGCCTTAATAATGAATGGGTTCAAAAAGTACCTACAGACTATTAAAAGGTGTAAGAGGCTGATTGTGATTCTTTTTGTAAACGTTTTGAAGTGATAAAAGATGAGTCATAATATGGTTCAATGAGTCACACGGAATGTGCGTGTCGGTGCGTTTACTTTTATTTGATCTTGTACTGATAATCTTAATAACAGGTGTAAACAATACAGGTGTATGCAATACAGATGTATCCAATACAGCTGCATTTCTAGCGACGACGATAAAAGAATTCTACTCCCGGTCCGATGAATCACGCGGAATGTGCGTGTCGGTGCGTTTATTTTCATTAGACCTTGTACTGATAAATAATAATGTATTTTAGTTGTGCAATTTTATAAGTGTGTAGGTACATAAATTAAAACGAGAATGGTATAAACTGACGTACATCCCCGAACTCTACCGATCCAGAGGTCAGCGAGCTATTTGTTTGCATTGCTTTTTTTACATTCTAAGCAAGCAGTCGTTGTTAATTAAAAATATAAAAATCGTAATTATTCGCAAGAAATCAGACAACAGTCATAGGTAATATGTTATACATAGGTACTTTGAATAAACGGAGGCAGGCAGTCGCATTCACACATGGACAGTTATTGACTTAAATATAGGAGAAAATTCCTCAGGAAGCAGCTGCCACGGATCGACCCCAATCTATCTATCCTGCGCAGAAGACGAAGGGCTATCTAGTGCGCAACCTAAGTTTTTGATGTAGACATTTTGAATGATTATATGTAGGTACCGCGGTTTGTCAAGATGTTCATGCAGGTAATGTTGGAACGCAGAGACCTGCATTAAAATACATTTGGGGTTGAAAGTGATTGGCTTTATTTTAGTTTTCTACATAAGTAGGTACTACTATACCTAAATCATAATACAATTTATCCATACAATACACCAAACATTCTTTTAAACAGTATCGAACATCCTCATAATGCACACTGGAGCGAGCTTAGAAATGATGATTTAAAATTAATTCTTTAACACTTGCTTTTTCATCACTGGGGCGGGCTACGACATGATGACTTAAAATTATATCTTCAGCACAGTCTTCTTTATATTTTTTAAGTTTCTCGTACACAGTGGGTAAGAACACGTCATTGTAAAATTCGGGGAAATATAAGAAATACAAGAGATCTAACCGGCCAGATATTACAGTTTCCAAGTCGTCAATTTGTTTAACGGTATCCTCGCACAGATACAACACTGAACCGGAAACATCGTTTTTTTCTTGAACTCTGAGCAGTGCCTTTCCGAAAATAGCGCCCCCGTCAACGTGATACCCCCCACCTTCTCTGTGGTATGTGATCTCTGCATTTTTTTAAAGTAGTCCTCCAATGAATCTCGCAGAAATTTAGCAACGCCATACCAATCAACGGCTAAGAAGGACATACTGTGCATACCATTCATCGAAAGCGTATTTGAAATTTTAACGGTAGGTTCAAAGTTTCTAGCGGGGCTGAGACCGCAGTGTACAGTAACTCCATTTCCACACTCGTAGTTGGTTTCGTAAATAAATCGTTTTTCACAGCGAATTTCATTTTCATATCTATTTTCCATAGGCTGCACAGCCATAACCTCTCTTTCCATTTGCGATATCGAAAACGTCTTACTTTGATCACGTATCAGAGAAAACTGAGACAATCGGCTAACTACCTACAGTTTTATGCAGAACCTATTGAACTGGTGTAGAATCAACTCAACTACATCGTTTTCCTGCATCATTCATAGGTCATTTTGATTCAGGAAATAGTGTAGCTTTATATGAACTCAAACTACTGCGCTACCGATGCACTGTTTTAAGAGAAGTTATATGTTCAAGGTCAAGTCAATGACCTAGAGGGGTAAAGTAAAGAGGTGTTTTCCAAAAACAGAGTGTATAATTTAAACCCATTGAACAAACGTGGCAATCGATTAAAAACGCTGTATTCTATTAAACAAATGTGCCCCGTTTTTCTGCATCATTCATAGCGTTTTCTTGAATCGACTCGTGTAATGATAAACATTGTCCTTTTTAATTTTTCAAATTACTTATGAATGCTGCAGAAAAACGGGGACATTTGTTTAATAGAATACAGCGTTTTTAACCAACCCGTGTACCTAATATGAAACATTGTCCTGTTACTTTTCAAATGAATGATGCAGAAAAATTGCCACATTTGTTCAATAGAATACAGCGTTTTCTTGAATCGACTCGATGAAATTCGCTGAAGACATCAAAAAATGATGTATCAGGTTTCATATTACCACGAAGTGTAAGGCGATCCCTGTAAATATAATATGAAATCTGATACATCATTTTTTGATGTCTTCAGCGAATTTCATCGAGTCGATTCAAGAAAACGCTGTATTCTATTGAACAAATGTGGCAATTTTTCTGCATCATTCATTTGAAAAGTAACAGGACAATGTTTCATATTAGGTACACGGGTTGATTAAAAACGCTGTATTCTATTAAACAAATGTGCCCCGTTTTTCTGCAGCATTCATAAGTCATTTGAAAAATTACAGGTCGATGTTTAGTATTACACGAGTCGATTCAAGAAAACGCTATATTGAAGCATTTTATACGTATGAGTAATGTTATCATTCTATTTAATACATGTTTTTTTGTCTCTTACAGTATTTTGCATAACATTATTAGAGCTCGTTTCATCAGGTGGAGCATGCGCAATAAGCAATTACTAAAAAGCATATAAAAAGGCCACAGGTGAATCGCCGATCAGTATTATCTTATCAGCGACAGTGGTGGTAAAAGAATAATAATGAATCAACAACAGTGCAACGTATGCAAAAAGTCTTTTTCAAGACTAGACGCCCTAAAACGTCATCAGTTACAATGTGGAGTTAGCACTTCTGGCTATGAATGTAAACAATGTAATAAGAAATATTCAAGGTTGGATGCAGTGTCGCGTCATGTGAAATCCGTGCACGAAAGTAAGAAGGAATCTCATGTAGATACGACGCTTAAACCTCAGCCTGTGTCAGAGGTAGTGCCTTATACAACTAGTGCATTTACAATTTTGAGTGAACATAAAACAAATAATAAAAAGTACAAGCTCGCGAGGAGGAATGTGGTATTCAAAATAAATGATTTGCCGAACAAAAACCAAGACGGAATCGAGTGGTTAAGGCGGGGTATCACAAGTGTGTTCAAACATGTAACTGAAAACATTCATCCAGAGAACAAACTAGGAATCTCTTTCACAACAGCTGATGGCGATAAGGAGAGCCATTTACCCTTTAGAAAAGCTGCTAATGTAACGTTCGACCAGATGTGGAATATGTTGTCACAGATTTACCAAAGCAACAGTGAGGGTCTAAACACAGATAAATTTCGAGTGATTGTAACAATAGCGACGATGCCTAGGGGTCAAGGACGTCGAAGAGGGAAAAATTACTTCTCCAAGTTCGAAGAAGAATGTCGAAGTCGAATGGGGATTATTTGTGTAAGTCCCCTAAAATGTTAAAATATGAAATTAATATAACTGGCATATTTAAAAACACAAAAGTTCTGGTTTAGATAGGTGGGTAAAATATTATTTTCCATTATAGATTAAGAATTCTGGTGACGGTCTTTGCTTAAGTCGAGCTCTCGTGGTGGGGGTTTATATGCAGAAATACAAGAATCGATAAATAGATTTTCAGCAGAAAAAAATCTATCACCACTCCTGTTAACGTTTATTTGGAATATACAAAATTTCAAAATGGATGTACACTTACCGCTTTTAAAAATACTGGTAACTAATTCCGCAAACAAGAATCAGCCGAGCGAGGATGATGTTCTTTCGGGTCTTAAACGAGCGATGTATTGAAAGTGTTTGTCCAATTAGGGATGCAGGAAGTTCTACTTTTGATATGTGATGTCATTCCTTTTCAAACCTAAACGAAAACCTTAGTTATTATTAGATACAGACAACGGCAATCACTTGCGCTTAATTGATAGAGGTGTAATATTTTAATCAAATTTGACTTATAATAATTATGAAAGATAACTAGGTTTATATGCAGAAATACAAGAATCGATAAATAGATTTTCAGCAGAAAAAAATCTATCACCACTCCTGTTAACGTTTATTTGGAATATACAAAATTTCAAAATGGATGTACACTTACCGCTTTTAAAAATACTGGTAACTAATTCCGCAACCAAGAATCAGCCGAGCGAGGATGATGTTCTTTCGCGTCTTAAGAGCCAAGTCTCCCTGCTGCATTTTCGAGCGATTCAGACGTTCGCGCCTTTACAAACTGTACTGGTATTTATTGATATTTTGCTTTCTAATTTTGCAAGTATATACAGAAATCATAAGAGCCAAGTATCCGATCGCGAACATCAAAAATTTTTTGCTCCGAAGCAGAGGTCGCCACAGTGCAGGGCATTACATTGTGTTTGCAAGGGCAGCTCTCTTTACAAATTACTTCCTTATTTATGAACCGATTTTGAAATTCTTTGTTTTGTTTGAAAGAAGAAACTGGTGGAAATAGGCCTCTCGTCTCGGATTTTTAAAAGAGTGATTTTTTAGTAAGTTATAAGTACGCAAAATATGGGTATATTTGAAGCCGAAAAAGACAAACTTCTATTCGTTTTTTTTTAAATCGCCGACGAGACGACTCTTAGGGAATGCTTTCTGTATATGCTTGCAAAATTAGAAAGCAAAATATAAATAAATAGCAGTACAGTTTGTAAAGGCGCGAACGTCAGAATCGCTCGAAAATGCAGCAGGGAGACTTGGCTCTTAAACGAGCGATGTATTGAAAGTGTTTGTCCAATTAGGGTGGGGGTGCAGGATGTTCTACTTTTGATATGTGATGTCACTCCTTTTCAAACCTAAACGGAAACCTAAGTTATTATTAGGTACCTACAGACAACTGCAATCACTTGCGCTTAATTGATAGAGGTATAATATTTTAATCAAATTCGACTTATAATAATTATTATAAAAGATAACTAGATTTATATGCGGAAATGCAAGAATCGATAAATAGATTTTCAGCAGAAAAAATCTATCACCACTCCTGTTAACGTTTATTTGGAATATACAAAATTTCAAAATGGATGTACACTTACGGCTTTTTTAAAAATACTGGTAACACAATAACTATGCAGTTTCTGTAAGGGTGTTCCACTTTCAGCGCTTCCTTAACCCCACCCAGGTGCGGGCTTAAACAAAAAAATAAAAAGAATTATTATAAAAGTAACGAAGTTGGTAATTACTAACATACCTGAAATGCTGAAGTTTTAATAATAATTCACTTTTTGTAGAAATTCAACACCTGTACACACACCGAACGTCACAACTTTCTGCGACCGTGACAACAGATTCAAAATAATGTATTTCGCTCCAGACTTTTGCTCACATTTCTTACATGTCATGTCAGCGTTTTCTACCGCCCACAGTAAGCGATAACGTCTTTTTTTCCGAGTATAATTATTACATAGGGTATGTATGTGTCTCTACATACAGCTTACGGAATTACAAGCAACTGATATATTATTATTTATCAGTAAAGTAATGCAAAGAAAAACAGTTCGACGGCCTCTCGATCGGTAGAGTTTATACCTTGTTTTTTTTAAATTTATGTACACACTTATAAAATTGCACAACTAAAAATACACTGTAAATTATTAAGTAAAATTACCAGTGTTCTCGACAAATCGTTTTTAATTATTAATCCACACGAAATACCTAGTGCACTCGGAAATTTAGCACGACACATATTTCCAAAAATCGGCACATAAAGCCCTATACAGTTCTTTAATGACCTCTGACCTCCGAATTTTTAAATAATCCTAAAATCAACTCATACAGCTATATATCTCTTCCTATACACGTCACAATTTTTCCCCAAAATACCTAAATAAAGCTATACGCCTATTAGAAATGACCTCTGACCTCGGGGCACTAACCCCCGAATCTCAATGACCCTGAAATGTACTCATACAGCTATATCTCTCCCCATGCACGTCACATATTTTCCCCAAAATATCTACATAAAGCTATACGCCCCCTGACCTCTGACCTCGGGGCACTAACCCCCGAATCTCAATGACCCTGAAATGTACTCATACAGCTATATATCTCTTCCTATGCACGTCACAATTTTTTCCCAAAATACCTACATAAAGCTATACGCCCCCTGACCTCTGACCTCGGGGCACTAACCCCCGAATCTCAATGACCCTGAAATGTACTCATACAGCTGTATGACCCCTCTTATGCATGTCACATTTTCCGATGTGGTGGTAAATCATTTGGTGGTGGAGTTACCATAGTTTCTTATGGGAAGTCGGCTGGCTGGATAGTCCATATACCTACTGTTGTCTTAACAGTAACTATGGTCCGATTCCGAACTCAACCCTGTATAGATTTATCAGGTATATAGAATTAAGGCTAGCCATAAATATTTACCCTCCAGACCCTAATTTTGTTGCTCAAATAGTTTTAAGAAACCCTATAGGTTTATTGATCCCTTTCACTTAAGGATCCAATTTTATTGCTCTCATGTTCAAATTAGTTCTGAGAAACCCTATAGGTTTATCGATCCCTTTCACTTCAGTAGTGGAGGTTGGGTGAGTGGGGGTTGGATATTTATAGCAATGTAATTTAAGTTTAGAATTAGATTAATCTTCAACTCCTGAAGATGCTGACGTTGTCAGCGAGACACGTCTCGAGTTTAATTACTGTGTCACTGTCTTTTGGCGTGTGCGGTTAACTTATTAAGTGTTCATTAAGTGTTAAATTATTGTTTTTGCTGTTACTCAAAAGTTCCTAATCGCTATTAATAACAATTGTAAATATTTGTAAATAGTTCGTGTAAACATACAGGGTGTTTCAAAACTGTAATGTATCCACTTATTTAGGGATAACATAGATATAAACTCAAGCAACTCGGTACTAATTATTTATTTAATCTTAACAGTACAAACACATACAACTCGTATCGGACCCCTCAACATCCACTTCGCCATTGTCCTTGTTCTGGTACTCGTGTGCCGGTCAAGTGTACGCATATAAAGCTAACATAACTTAACTTACTTAACTTAAATATATAACACCTTTCCCCCTCTTAAAAAAATAAACATCTCATGTCGTGATACCTCCTTATAACTAACAGTATAACTATTTGTCATACATGGCCACCCAACCTAAAAAATAATAAATTTAACTCTGTAAATTTAATGGTAAACCAGTCTATCGACAGGACGCACAGCACGCTTTGGTCGATCTACCCTCTCTGACTGAAAAACATCAGCATTAGTTACGTCAGTATAGTCCCGATCCTCATCACCTTTAATGGTGTCTGAATTTGCTGTTGAATTTTCCATCAAAGGTAGGGCAACCTCCGTCATCACAAAATGTTTAATTTGGTTGACATGACGTTTCCAAATTATACCATCTAATTCAGGAATTTTATTAAATAAGTACTTCTACCTATTTTTTTAGAAATTCCGCCTTTAATCCATTCTGTTTGACGCGGATTGCGATAGTCTCTAACAGTAACCAGTTCACCTTGTTCAGATTCAACACAACGTTTACCTCTATAATAGTTTTGTTGTATAGCCTGTTGCTTCTCAACATGCTCCCTGAGACCAACATCAGCAGATTCCGGTAAAAGTAAATTAAAACGCGTACGCAATCTCCTACCAAACATTCATTCTGCGGGAGCGCGCCCCGTGGTAGAATGATTAACATTGCGATAATCAATTAAAAAATTGTTTAATACTTTACTTAAATCTGCATTTTGATCACACTCTAAAGCATTCTTCAGAGCATTTTTTACCGTTTTTCCCGAATTCTCCGCGGCACCATTCGATGAAGGGTTATACGGGGGAGAAGTCACATGAAAAACATTATTTTTATTGAAGAAATCCGGAGTTTCTGCCGATAAAAAGGTTGTTTGATTATCGGTCACAATCGTTTTAGGTAAGCCAAATCTGGCAAAAACAGATCTCAAAATTTCAATGGTGGTATTAGAAGTCATGGAGTTTACGGGAAATACTTCTACCCACTTGGAATATGCGTCAACTAATACCAAAAAGTGTTTATTCAAAAGAGGACCCATGAAATCTAAATGTACACGTTCCCACACATTAATAGGAAAGGGCCAGTTAGTTAATTTGGCTTTATTTGGAGCCTTTTTGTGCAACAGGCAACCTTCACACATTTTGCAATTTTTTTCAATTGCCTGATCGAGACCAGGCCACCAGAAATATGATCTGGCTAACGTTTTTATTTTTACTACTCCCATGTGGGACACATGCAATTGTTTTAATAATTGATCGCGCAGGGATTCAGGTATTATTATGCGATTATTCCACAGCAAACAACCGAATTCTATACTTAATTCATTTCTTATGCGACCGAAAGATTTCAATTCGTCTGGAATTTTGTCCGGCCAAGAGTTCCTAACATATTCAAGAACTTGAATCAAAATTTTATCTTTAGGAGTAGCTTCCTTTATTTGTTGAAAATTAATAGGAAACTCCACATTTTCATTAAAGTAAGAAATAAAATCTATGTCTACGATTTCCCACGACTCTGCTGTGTTTCCCGCTGGCATTCTCGAGAGGGAATCAGCAGTGTTCTGCTTAGATTTGATGAATTCTATGTCATACTGATAGCTTGAGAGAATCACCGCCCAACGGCGAAGTCTATTTGCAGAATACTGTGGAATACCTTTTTTAGGGTTGAATATAGAAATGAGGGGTCTATTATTTGTAAGCAAAGTAATCATACACATATTGGTGGAATTTACACAAACCGAAAATTATAGCCAAGCCTTCCTTCTCTATTTGGGAATACCTTTTTTCCGCTTCAAACAAGATGCGAGAAGCGAAATAAATTGGTTTTTCAGTTTTATCAGGCATAATATGACTTAGAATGGCGCCTATGCCATAATCTGAAGCGTCACAACTCATTCTAAGCGGATATTTAGGATTGAAATGTGCCAGGACCGGTGCTGATGTTAAAAGATGCTTAATTTTTGTAAATGCTTTCTCACAATCAGAAGACCAACACCATTCCACGTCAGATTTTAACAAGTTATATAAAGGATGAAGAACAGTTGACAAATTGGCAACGAATTTGCCATAGTAATTTACTAGTCCAAGGAACGATTGTAACTGCCTAACATCCTCAGGTCTAGGTGCTTCTTCAACACGTTCTTTCATGGCGAACGGTAATGGACGTGCTCTTAAGAACTCTGGGGTAACGCAATCTGTTTTTAGTTTAATGGAAATTACGCCTTTGGTGAATGTACCTAAACCAGGAGAAAAAACATTTGCATATTTTTCTTGCAAATAACTCACCTCAGGTTTATCCATATAACGTATAATATTTTGATTATTATGCAACGAATTATTAGTTATGGACAACTTAAACATGTAATAAAAATCACGGCCTAACAATGGCGGCCCTACAGCATCCTCTAACACGTGTATTCTTATTATTTTTTCCATGTTGGCGTACTCTATCTTACACGAGAAAGAGAACATTGGTTCCATCGGAACACCATTATACAAATAAAACATTTTAGTCCGCTTTTCCACCTGTTTGTGATCAAAATATTGATGGAAAAACTTCTCAGATATTACTGTGTAACCTGCGCCTGTATCAAGGTTGAACTTAAAAGGAACATTATCTATGTGTACTAATAAAACTACCGGTTCAACCTTAATACAGTTACAATCCAAATTATAAATGTATTCTTCTGATTCCATGAAGTTTTGTTTATTTGCAAAATCATCTGTTTCCAAAAAGTTATTTTTGGCGAAACCTTTACTTTTATTAAAAATTTTTCTCGGACACATCGGAGCTAGATGCCCCTTTTTATCACACACATGACGAAAACACTCACGAAACGAGCACTTATCAGCTGTATGATTCTTTCTTCCACATACCATACATTTTGCCAAAAATGACGTCACTTTGGTGGGGTTTCCTGGCCCAACGCGCCTACTCGATCTGGATGACGAGCTTCCATTTCCACAGCGATGAACCTGCGTGATAGCTCTGCCTTTGGATCTTGCGTAGTGAATTTCTTCTTTTTTTGACCGTAATTTCCGAACTTGGGAAATATGGTGGATGGGTGTTTGATTTTGAACCGCAATTTCTATAAGATCCTTGAAACTAATAGTTTTCTTCTCCTCCAGTAAGCGATCCTGCACTGGACCTTTGCCGAATTTGATAATAAAAATGTCTCGAAGTACCATCTCCAACCGGTTTGCCTCGACTTCGCACATGGCCGCTAAACTTTTTAGCCTTGTAGCCCACTCCTTGGCAGATTCCGTCGATATTTTCTCGGCTTGATAAAATCTGTATCTTGCTCCAAATATAGTTAATGAGGGCTTAAAGTATTCGTCTAGTAATTTGACCAGATCTGAATATTTCTTGGATTCTGGTTCGGCTGGTAGATATAGATTGTGGATTAATCCATATCCATCTTCACTAAGCGCATTTAATAATATTGTAGCCTTACGAGTTTCATCGGTAATTACATTAGCGAGGAAATAGTTGCTAATTCGACGTTTATATACTGACCAATCCGAATTTGCGGGGTCGAATTCTCGAATCTGTCCAACATTTTCTGTCGCCATTTTGGACGCGTGCACATGAAATTTAAAAACTGATCCGCTAACATTTTAAATGTTCACTTTCCTCGTCGCCACTGTAATGTATCCACTTATTTAGGGATAACATAGATATAAACTCAAGCAACTCGGTACTAATTATTTATTTAATCTTAACAGTACAAACACATACAACTCGTACCAGACCCCTCAACATCCACTTCGCTACTGTCCTTGTTCTGGTACTCGTGTGCCGGTCAAGCGCACGCATATAAAGCTAACATAACTTACTTAACTTAAATATATAACAAAAACAATATACAGATTTTTCTACAGACTATAGAGTAGGCAAAAACGAACATTTTTTGTCAATAAACTCATGTCCTCCTGGGAATCGTTAAGGTTCAAGGAGACTAGAAACATGTTTCACTCGCATCTCGCGATTTACTAGACGGAATGTATCCAGGGCGTTGGATTGGTCGGCGTGGACCTGTGGGCTGGCCTCTACGCTCTCCGGATCTCAACCTCTTAGATTTTTTTCTATGGGGGCATTTGAAAACATTGGTCTACGAGACACCCGTAGAAGACCTTGCAGCAAGAATAGCAGTCGGGGCTAGAATAGTACGAAACACCCGAAACATTTTGTTGATGTTCACGAAACGCTATCGAGACACCTCGAACTTTGTAACCGTTAAAATGGAAAACAATATGAACATTTTTTTATAATTAATTTTTCTATTATTTTTTCTTAATTATTATTACGTTCTCTGCTTTGGAGTTCACCTCATAGGCAAAACTACAGATTATTATTATTATTATATCATTATTATTATTATTATAAAATCGCAGGAAAACAATGTCTGAACATAAACCTCTTGATGATTTGAATGCAATTTGGGACAATGATTATTGTTTATTTGTAAATTCGTCTGGCTGCCTAGATATCAGGGCTATACTGCCCTACTAAGCCAAAAAGGCGTATCTCAATATTTTTCTGAATTGTATGCTCCATTCTATAGTCATACTTTACGTTGTTTTACATGTATTCGCTTAGAGAAATAGCCGTATCTTGGCCATATTGCACAGTTATATGCTAAAAACATAAGACGCATCCCCTAAAATGAAACAAAAACCTAATAGTAGGAGAGCCCGCTGCAAAATTATGCACCCATCTGTTAACGAAATGAAATGTGCGGCAAAGGCATGTAAAAACACCGTACTCAACGGAACGGCACCCGTGCCGGTCACTATTTGGTGCAAAAAGGTAAAAACAAAGGCACTTCCGGTACGGAAATTTGCGGAAAATTGCGCGATTTGTTAACGAGATGAAAGTTGTGCTATCTTGTAGCCTGCGATTAATTGGATTGAAGTCGGTACCCGTGCCATCTTTTACCCTAGTACAAATCCCCGGCACGGCGACATTTTTGCAGCCCGTAACTCGGACAAATTCCCGTCATGTGTTAACGACTTGAAATAAAGTTCAATGGAAAGGGCATTATGTCCCCTTTACGAATATCCAAACGTGCCGCGATTCAAAACAGTCAAAGTAGTTGGCACGGTCCGATTTATAACGCGTTTTACGCGGCGTCTAAATGTCACTTTTGAATCAATTTCAATGATCGCGCAACATGTCGTCGAATATTAAATGTTTTTGTGTAGTGCACAATTGACATCTGTCACTGTGACACCTGTTAATGGTAATGGCACAGGCAAGAGGTAACTAAGTCATGATACAAAGAACTAAGTAACTACAGTCCTTCTTTTTAACTTGATCCTTACGTCATCAACGTAATGTTAAGTTACTCCGCACGGGCAGCTGTAATAGTGCATGTTGAAAAGAGACACTTTCGAAAAGAATGTCTGGAATGCCGGTATGGCGATTTGCATTGTGCAAAAAAGGACGGTAAATAAAAGTAGCGGCTGAATTGCATGCCGGCTTACGTTCTTTTCAGCGTTGGGGCTGCTGGACTGAGTGACGTTAGGATCAAGTTAAAAAAAGGACTGTATAGGGAGTAAGTAACTAGATAAACTTTCGCTATAAAATCATGCTGCAAATGCAACGCGTGACACTGTTGCTCAATTTCGGGCCTATACTACGAAAATAAAAACATTTCCAATGTTAAAAACTCGCGCGCGCCGGCGACGGCTGCCGAATTGCCTGAAAATGACGCCGCGTAGCCCGTTATAAATCGGGCCGTGCCACCTACTTAGACTGCTTTGAATCGCGGCACGCTTGGATATTCGTAAAGGAGACATAATGCACTTTCCATTGAACTTTATTTCAAGTCGTTAACACATGACGGGAATTTGTCCGAGTTACGGGTTGCAAAAATGTCGCCGTGCCAGGGATTTGTACTAGGGTAAAAGATGGCACGGGTACCGATTTCAATTCAATTAATCGCAGGCTACAAGATGGCACAACTTTCATCTCGTTAACAAATCGCGCAATTTTTCGCAAATTTCCGTACCGGAAGTGCTATTGTTTTTACCTTTTTGCACCAAATGGTAACCGGCACGGGTGCCGTTCCGTTGAGTACGATATTTTTACATGCCTTTGCCGCACATTCCATTTCGTTAACAGATGGGTGCATAATTTTGCAGCGGGCTCTCGGACTATAAGCAATTTAGACGTAACTCATGTTTCTAAGCGAGATAGCCGCATCTCAGAGACGCGGCTATTTTGCTTAGGTTTTCGGGATGGTTCTCATCTGACCTTGACTGAGATACGTCTATATCCCATAGCAACAACGAATACATAACAAGACCTAACCTAAAAGTTTAATATTATTGTTCTGGCGTTCTGGATTGTTTTACAACAGTTTAGTTGGAAAGATACAGTTGAGTTGAATTAGAAATACAGTAAGTACACGTTTTATATTTTCAGTAAGGTGAGAAAATGCCAAATACCGAATTCATTGTAAAATGGAAGTATACAAACCAACAGTTGCAATCACAAATTATTGCTTTGTAATTGTAAGATATCTTATATTAGGTAATTTTGCTTCTTCAGGTCTAGTCATGGATTCATGGAGGCCGTAAACTAGTGATGTTGGCTCTAAATAAAAAAACAAGGCAAGAATTCCCCAAGAAAAGTTTGGGTGGCAATATACGAACACGTTTTTCCGATGAAGACGAGGACCTTCCATGTCTGCTGCAAGTTCTGAAGAGAGTAATGACGAGTCAGACCATGATAAGGGTAGTTTTTTCAAAATAATAAAGTTTTGCCAAATGCAGCACCACAAGAGGAGCACGGCTCTACAGATGCGAATGCTCAAACAGAGCCTTATTTTATGACGCCCAATGAAAACCAAATCCCAAATAGTAATGTGTCTTTATCAAATATTACTAGTGATATAATACCCACAGTAGTTTCTTTGGATACATATGTTAACGGTAGTGCATGCAGCAGCATCAGCAGCAAAATAAACATTCTTCAGATAATATCCATCCCAAAGATAGCACTAGCACTAGAATCTCCAGGCAAGAGTTCGTCTTCTATTGCTGGACAATCGGGTGATTCTGACAGTCAGCTCCATGTTACTGTGAGCGATATTTCATCAGATATATTAGAAACAAGGGAAACTGAGCATACAGACGGCATCCAAACCAGACCTGAACGTAACGAAGAAGAAGAAGTGGTTGACAATAACAATTTGCCAATTAATGACTCTCATATTGATAACACCCATGATGCAGTAAATAATGTTCAGTTGACTAAAAAGGGAACAGTGCGGAAACGAAAAAAGTATGAAACATCGGTGGAAGAAAGAAAGAAAAAGAAATATGACCCATTTGTGGAAAAACATGGTGTGAAAAATGGTTGCAGAGAGGATTGTCCAAAAAAGTGCACACAAAAGATTTCGGAGCTTAGAAGAAATTTTCTTAATAGGGAATTTTGGAATATCGCAGATGAAAAAGAGAGAAAATCTTTCATTATGCATCACGTTTCAGCAACTCAGGTAAAGCAGAGGACAACAACTACTGCAGTTGACGAAAACGAAAGTTATCTAAGAAACAACTGGTATAATTATATGCTCAAGGACGAAAACGGCACTTCACATTACGTATGTAAAGTTTTTTTTCTAACCACTCTTGGTTTCAATAGAACCAACGACAAGGTTGTCTGTACAACCTTGTTGAATGTAAAAAATTCTGCCTATACCAGACACGAGATGTACAAAAAGGCCACACAATAAAATAGATGATGACATCATTCGTCAGCACATTTCTTCATTCAGTCCAACAATTTCACATTACCGCAGGGAACATGCCCCACATCGCCTTTACTTGCCAAGTGATCTCACATTTACTGCAATGTATGAGGATTTTCGTGCCAAAAATCCCAGTTTTAAATGCTCACGTGAAAGGTATCGAGTTTTGGCAAAGAAAATGAATGTCTCTCGCTAATCTTGGACATGAGGAATGTGAGAGTTGTGAGGTGTTTAAATTACATGATAAAAGTCGCACAAAAGACAATATCGATGAAAATTGTAATATTTGTGTGACATGGAAAAAACATAACACAAGAGCAATTAAGTCTCGTGCAAAATATCGCGAAGATGCCGAAAGAGATGAGGAAATCGGAGAAATAATATACTGTGCAGACTTAGAGAAAGTCATTATGCTTCCAAGGCTGGAAATGTTTAAAATTGCAATTTTCACGAACCGCTTAACAGTTTACAATGAATCTTTTGTGCCAGTGGGAAAGAAGAGAAATCATAAACCATTTGCAGCTCTCTGGCATGAAGCTTTATTTAAAAGAAATAAAGAAGAGTTGATCAGCACTTTTTACCATTTTTGTCAGTAAGAGAGTTGTTTTAAAAATTACTTTATGGCTTGATAACTGCACAGCTCAAAATAAAAATTGGGCTCTTTTTTCCTTTTTACTTTATATTGTTAATTCTAACGAAATAGCTGCAAATTAAATAAATTTGAAATACTTTGAACCGGGCCATACTTTTATGGCTGCCGATTCCTTCCATCACAGAGTCGAGTTGTCCATGAAAAAAATGGGCAACAAACTGTATGATTTTCCAGATTTTGTACAAGCTGTAAAAGGTGCTGCTCATAAAACTGAAGTGTTTCCAATGGAACTGCAACATTTCTATATTTGGGACGATTTTTCCTCGCAATATAAATTGACTCGTTCTCAGCCGAGACCATATTTACATGATATGGTGCAAGTGACAGTCCGAAGGGGATCGTATAATATTATATATGAAAATGACTTTGATGGACCATCATTTGATCTTATTTTTTTATCTTCAAGAATAACAAAAACACAAAAACTGCCGCCACCTAAAAAAAATAAAAAACATCTTGGAGTTTCTTCCCAGAAAAAAGCCAGTATAATCAAAAACTTATCTGGAATTCTGAAAAACCGGTTGGCCTTCTGGGAAAATCTTCCCGTTTCAGAGGAGAATTAAACAATTTAACATGTAACAATAAAATGCTTTTTTCGTACATTTTCAATAAAAAGTTTTGAATAATGCTGCTTTTTACTTTTTTAATTTTCTCTAAATCGATTAGATAAAAAACAGAATTCAGTGTGATGTATCCATTCCATGTAACATTATGAAACACTAACACAATTGGACATATCTAAATTTTTGATACATTCATTTCTAAGCTATATAGCCGTATCTCAATTTAAAACAAAAATTACTGATTTTGGTTCATATCCGTAATACCAAGTCTGTGTTAATTAAATTTGCATTGTGTTAAGTAAAAAAAAAACTTTTAACTGTGTAAGTGCTGCTTTGAAATTCATAAAATGCCTTCTATTTCAAAAAGAAGGAATCTTGAGATGCGCCTTTTTGGCTTAGGAGGGCAGTATAATTGAGAATGTTTCTTGCCACTCCTGGAACCTCAACGAAACCCAGGCGGACATGAGTTTATTGACAAAAAATGTTCGCTTTTGCCTACTCTATCGTCTCTAAAAAAATCTGTATAGTCACTGTAAATAGAGTGTGTGTTTGAATCCAAATACGTAACAATACGTCAACCTAGGTTATTTATGAAATATAAATTAAACTGAACGAGGCTGTACAGTATCTAAATAACTTCTCAAATTCTAAAATTATGTAGAATACCACGACACACTTCTTTTTGTAAGTTCAAAATTCCAGGGATGCCAGTACAATTGTAATTTGTTGCTAAAACTGACAAAACGCAATAGAAAGACGGTAATTGTGAACAATAATATTTAATACAAAAATAGAACACAATAAACCTTCTCTTGAAAAATGAAAACAAATGGTATTCGTTTATTTAGTAGCTGTCAAAAGAAAGAACAGCGGATTTGAAATGAATGAGTAATAAACTGCTTTTAGCACTATTCTAAGCAAAATTAGAAACCACTAAAATAAGTAGGGATCTTAAATAGTTAGCTTAAGATTACCTACTCCTAACTGGCCAGTAATACAAATAAACTGCAAAGTAATGAGTTAATTACAAGAATCGGGATAACTGGTTGACAAAACAAATGTCAGAAATGTACATACATACACGTACCGAATACAAGTAAGTTCAAGTTGAGTGCGCTAGGTACGTCAGTTTCAAGTAGTTGATAGTTTCTGACTTTACTTGATGAAAATCAATGATTAATTGGACTGATAATAAAAAGACAAACTTGTTTAGATTTTCACAATTTATTTTCAATAATGTAACAATTGTTTCGGCAACACAGTGGCTTCGTCAGATGTTGGTACAGACTAAATTAAATTTTAAAGTGGAAAAATATTTATACCTGGCACTTACAATATTATGATGGTTCTATTGCTATTCTAGGAACATAATGGTGAAAAATTTTAATCTAATTGGTCGTTTAATATGGTATTTGATTTTTTAAGTTTATTAATTTCTAATGCTTCTAATAAGTTTAGTTTTGTGCCTTTGTTTTCTAAATGTAAAATTTTTGTAATTTTCGTTAAAAGTTGATTTTATGCAATTAAATGAGCTGCATATGTCGAATCCGTCTTCTTGTTATGGAAACTCTGTAAGTGCTCTGTGATTCGTTTTGCAAATGGTCGTCCAGTTTGTCCCACGTAACTCTTAGGGTAAGATCCACCCATTAATTTGTAAACTCCAGATCTAAGCTTTTTATGTGTTTAAACAGATAAAAAACTTAGATCGGGAGTTTACAAACTCCATTTGCAAAACTCTAATCACAGAGTTATTAATTTGTAAACTTCCGATTTCAGTTTTTTATACGTTTAAACAGATAAAAAACTTAGATCTGGAGTTTACAAATTAATATGTGGATCTTGCCCTAAGAGTTACGTGGGACAAACTGGACGACCATTTGCAAAATGAATCACAGAGCATTTATCTGTTTAAACAGATAAAAACGTAGATCGGGAGTTTACTAATTAATATGTAGAAGTAGTTAGAAAATGAGAATACTGGATACGAACCCGTTCGGAGCACATAGTGCCATCGAGTTCTCGAGGTGCCACCGACTTCTTCGGCAGTGACCTTGAAAGAGACCAGAGGCTGCTGAAGGAGTCGTTGAGGCATCCGAAGAAGTGTCTTCAGCAGCGGCATCTGCAGCAGCCTCTGGTGTCTTTCAAGGTCATTGCCGAAGAAGTGGGCATGTCTTCAGCAGCGTCTGGTCATTGCCGAAGAAGTGGTGTTCAGCAGCGTCCAGGCGCATGCGCCGGGGCTATTCCTCAGGTCAGTCCACCCAGTTCTTCGGCAATGACCAGAGGCTGCTGAAGGAGTAATGTCTTCTGCCTCTGGTGTCTTTGGGGCCTTTGGTTGTGGCTCAGGCGCCTGCGCCGGGGCTCCGCCTTCAGCAGCTTCTGGTCATTGCTGAAGAAGTGGTCTTCAGCGACCCCCCTGGTGTCTCTCATTCTGTTGGGCCTTTGGATGTGGCTCAGGCGCCTGCACCGGGGCTGTCGCGTACAAAGCGCGTGTTGTTCAGGCCAGTCCATCCTGGCCCCATCCACTTCTTCGGCAATGACCAGAGGCTGCTGAAGGAGTCATGTCTTTAGCAACGGCGTCTTTGGGGCCTTTGGCCGTGGCTCAGGCGCATGCGCCGGAGTTTTCGCAAACGTTCTGGAAATGACGCCGACCGGGATTCGAACCCGGGTCCCCACGCACCGGAGCCCTCGCTCCAACCAACTGAGCTAATCGGCGGCCCACAAGCCCGTCTTTCAAATCATCCGTATATACTTATGATTGTAAACAGAAGTTACAGAATTAATATTTATTTTCTCGGAAATTTACAATTGTTTAAACTAAATAAATATTGATATTAAAGTTTAAGAAAAAAGCACGTTCGCCGCCGATAAGAGATGTTATAATTGTTTTTATTATGGGAAATAACCTTTCATCTTGCCGATAGGATATGTTTGTTTAGGTTTGATCCCACGCTCTGCATGTGCATTTAATACGTTGTAGACACTACAAGGTGACCCGATTGTTTGTTTGTATTATTACAATAAAATAACATTCTAGAATATTCTTCTGATTGTTTATTTGAAATTACTTGTTATCTTAATGCGTTTCGGACACGTGTGGGAAAAAAACATTCTAGAACATTCTCCAGTTTGTTTATTTGAAATTACTTGTTATCTTAATGCGTTTCGGACACGTGTGGGAACCATCTGATTGATATATGCAAACATCTTAGTTCCCGGTAGTAGAACATTCTACATCGCTAATTATTTGAGAACAGTAGTCTAAATTTAGGCCAACCCCTACGTAAAAACTATGTCATGTGGGGTGTCAAATTAAAGGACTCGACTAGAGGTATCGGAATATTGGGGTGGATTTTAGGGGTGGTTCTCAGGGGTGGTTTTTAGGGGGTGGTTTTAGGGGTAGCTTTTAGGGGTGGTTTTTAGGGGCGGTTCTTGGGGTGGTTTTGGAGGGTGATTTTTGGGGGTGGTTTTTAGGGGTGGTTTTTAGGGGTGGCCACTCACTGACCGCGCCCCCGGCCACGCTCCTTGCCCCGCCCACCTAGATCATGTAGGGTATCAAATTAATCAGCTCGATGAGACAAAAAGGAATCTATAGTTATTCTCCTACTTCCGAATTCTTATCAGTAGTTGTCTGTCTGTATGTCTGTCGGTCCGTCTGTCTGTCTGTCTGTCTGTCTGTCTGTCTGTCTCTCCGTCTGTCTGTCTGTCTGTCTGTCTGTCTGTCTGTCTGTTTGCGAATACAGCTGTCTGTTGACACAGACAGCTGTATTCGCAAACACCATGGTTGATGACACGAGCAAGAATAAGACTGCGCATGCGCACGGTTGTATGGAGAGTATTTAAGCAAGAAAATTAACGGTGCTGTCAGTTAGTACTTGTGCTTCAACAAGGAAACCGCATTAATGACACATAAACGTAGACACGTTTCGTGTTCTGGACGGTGCTGTTTTGGATGAGTCAGCACGCCGTGTCGAGGTGCACGTACATCAACCGTTCGTGACAACAACAACATTCAACGCCAATGACGAAATTCGCATACCAATCCACCAACAAGACGTTTACGTACTGCCGCATCTAAGCAGCATCTACATAGAGGGCAGGTTCATCAAGGGTGCAGGAGGCGGAAATGCGGCTTTAACAAATAACGCCCTCAGTTTCCTCTTTGACGACGTCCGCTATGAAATAAACGGGGTGGAGGTGGATCGAACAAAAAACGTGGGCATCACGAGCACACTGAAGGGTGCAGTTTCTCTGAATGAGGGTGAGGTAGGTGCCCTGGAGAATGCCGGCTGGACGAATACGGGAGACTCACCGAGCCACCTTATCGACGCGAACGGGAACTTTAACGTGTGCATCCCGGGAAGAATCCTGCTGGGATTCTTGGAAGATTACCCCAAAATTCTGTTAAATGTGTGTCACGAGCTCATTTTGACTCGATCGAAAAACGATAGGAACGCTTTCGTGGGTAACGAGGACACCAGAATTGAGTTGAGTTGAGCAAGGTTCATTGGAGGTACGGCACCCTCTATCCATCGGATGCTGAATACCTAAAACTTCTCAATATTGTCAAGGAAGAGAGAACGTTGCAGATATGTTTTCGCAGCTGGGAGCTGTACGAGTATCCGGTGTTGCCACAAGCTACGAAACAAACGTGGGCCGTCAAGACTGCAACACGGTTGGAGAAACCCCGCTACGTTATTGTCGCCTTCCAGACGAATCGCAAAGCGAATTTGGACACGGATTCAAGCAAATTTGACCTCTGCAATCTGACAAACGTCAAACTGTACCTGAATTCTGAGTGCTTCCCCTACGAGAATTTAAACTTGGATTTCTCCACGGGGAAATACGCCCTGCTATACGAAATGTACCAGAACTTCCAGAGTTCATACTATGGAAAAGTTGGCGAGCCGTTATACGGCAAGGAACAGTTCAAGGATCTAGCGCCCATCGTGGTGATTGACGCATCAGTCATTGATGGCACCTGGATGGACTGGCCTGCACAATGAGCAACACGTGTACTTTCAGAGCCCCGGCGCAGGCGCCTGAGCCACAACCAAAGGCCCCCAGACACCAGAGGCTGCCGCAGAAGTCGTTGCTGAAGACATGACTCAAGGACTCCTTCAGTCTGTGTACTATTGCATCAGCATTTCCAGAACATTCTTCTATTGCGCAACAATGAACAACACGTGCATTTAGAGCCCCGGCGCAGGCGCCTGAACCACAACCAATGGCAGATGTCGTTGCTGAAGACATTACCAGGGATTTTTGTGTGTTGGAGTTGGCAACAGAACCAGAGGCTGCTGCCGCTGCTGAAGACACTAACAGGGATTTTGGTTGCTGGAGTTTTGGGTTGGCAACAGATGTGGCCTGAGGCTCTCATTTATCTACTACTTGTAGATCTTGCCCTAAGAGTTACGTGGGACAAACTGGACGACCATTTGCAAAACGAATCACAGAGCTATTAATTTGTAAACTCCCGATCTAAGTTTTTTATCTGTTTAAACAGATAAAAAACTTAGATCGGGAGTTTACAAATTAATATGTGGATCTTGCCCTAAGAGTTACGTGGGACAAACTGGACGGCCATTTGCGACACGAATCACAGAGCACTTATCTGTTTAAACAGATAAAAAAACTTAGATCGGGAGTTTAAAAATTAATATGTGGATCTTGCCCTAAGAGTTACGTGGGACAAACTGGACGATCATTTGCAAAACGAATCACAGAGCACTTACAGAGTTTCAAAAACAAGAAGACGGATTCGAAATATGCAGCTCATTTAATTGCAGAAAATCATACTTTTAACCAAAATGACAAAATTTTACATTTAGAAAACAAAGGCACAAAATTAAACTTATTAGAAGCATTAGATATTAATAAACTGAAAAAATCAAATACCATATTCAATTAATTAATTAGATTTAAATTTTTCACCATTATTAAATACAGGGTGTTCATGGAATCATTCTACAATGGCTAACTTTTTTATTTGAAATCGGAGAAGGTTCGTTAAATGGACAAAGTTTAATAATTTCTCGAGAAGAATTTCAAGGTGGTGGCAGAAAAACAATCGAGCATCGCATCTCTGAGATATCGCTATCAACTTCCTTAACTTAAATGGAACGACCAACTTTCAATTACACCATCGCATTTAAAATCAGAAAATACGCAAGAAATTATAAAGTGACCCACCACCTACAGTCAACTGTTTTGGAGTTGCCGACAACTGTTCACGAAATCGTTCTACAATGGCTAACTTTTTTATTTGGAATCTGAGAAAGTTCGTTAAATGGACAAAGTTTAATAACTTTTCGAGAAGAATTTGATGGTGCTGGCAGAAAAACAATCGAGCATCGCATCTTTGAGATATCGCTATCAACTTCCTTAACTTAAATGGAACGACCAACTTTCAATTATACCATCGCATTTAAATTCAAAAAATACGCAAAAAATTATAAGGTGTTTTGGAGTTCACAGAATCGTTCTACAATGGCTAACTTTTTTATTTGGAATCTGAGAAAGTTCGTTAAATGGACAAAGTTTAATAACTTTTCGAGAAGAATTTGATGGTGCTGGCAGAAAAACAATCGAGCATCGCATCTTTGAGATATCGCTATCAACTTCTACAGTCAACTCTTTTGGAGTTGCCGCCAACTGTTCACGGAATCGTTCTACAATGGCTACCTTTTTTATTTGAAATCGGAGAAAGTTCGTTAAATGGACAAAGTTTAATAGCTTTTCGAGAAGAATTTGATGGTGCTGGCAGAAAAACAATCGAGCATCGCATCTTTGAGATATCGCTATCAACTTCCTTAACTTAAATGGAACGACCAACTTTCAATTACACCATCGCATTTAAAATCAAAAATCCGCAAAAAATTATAAGGTGACCCACCACCTACAGTCAACTGGAGTTGCCGACAACTGGTTACGGAATCGTTCTACAATGGCTAACTTTTTTATTTGAAATCGGAGAAAGTTCGTTAAATGGACAAAGTTTAATAACTTTTCGAGAAGAATTTGATGGTGCTGGCAGAAAAACAATGGAGCATTGCATCTTTGAGATATTGCTATCAACTTCCTCAACTTAAATGGAACGACCAACTTTCAATTACACCATCGCATTTAAAATCAAAAAATACGTAAGAAATTATAAGGTGACCCACCACCTACAGTCAACTGTTTTGGAGTTGCTGATAACTGTTCACGGAATCGTTCTACAATGGGTAACTTTTTTATTTGAAATCGGAGAAAGTTCGTTAAATGGACAAAGTTTAATAGCTTTTCGAGAAAAATTTGATGGTGCTGGCAGAAAAACAATCGAGCATCGCATCTTTGAGATATCGCTATCAACTTCCTTAACTTAAATGGAACGATCAACTTTCAATTACACCATCGCATTTAAAATCAAAAATCCGCAAAAAATTATAAGGTGACCAACCACCTACAGTCAACTGGAGTTGCCGACAACTGGTTACGGAATCGTTCTACAATGGCTAACTTTTTTATTTGAAATCGGAGAAAGTTCGTTAAATGGACAAAGTTTAATAACTTTTCGAGAAGAATTTGATGGTGCTGGCAGAAAAACAATGGAGCATTGCATCTTTGAGATATCGCTATCAACTTCCTCAACTTAAATGGAACGACCAACTTTCAATTACACCATCGCATTTAAAATCAGAAAATACGCAAGAAATTATAAAGTGACCCACCACCCACAGTCAACTCTTTTGGAGTTGCCGCCAACTGTTCACGGAATCGTTCTACAATGGGTAACTTTTTTATTTGAAATCGGAGAAAGTTCGTTAAATGGACAAAGTTTAATAGCTTTTCGAGAAGAATTTGATGGTGCTGGCAGAAAAACAATCGAGCATCGCATCTTTGAGATATCGCTATCAACTTCCTTAACTTAAATGGAACGACCAACTTTCAATTACACCATCGCATTTAAAATCAAAAATCCGCAAAAAATTATAAGGTGACCCACCACCTACAGTCAACTGGAGTTGCCGACAACTGGTTACGGAATCGTTCTACATTGGCTAACTTTTTTATTTGAAATCGGAGAAAGTTCGTTAAATGGACAAAGTTTAATAACTTTTCGAGAAGAATTTGATGGTGCTGGCAGAAAAACAATGGAGCATTGCATCTTTGAGATATCGCTATCAACTTCCTCAACTTAAATGGAACGACCAACTTTCAATTACACCATCGCATTTAAAATCAAAAAATACGTAAGAAATTATAAGGTGACCCACCACCTACAGTCAACTGTTTTGGAGTTGCTGATAACTGTTCACGGAATCGGTCTACAATGGCTAACTTTTTTATTTGAAATCGGAGAAAGTTCGTTAAATGGACAAAGTTGCATAGCTTTTCGAGAGAAGAATTTGATAGTGCTGGCAGAAAAACAATCGAGCATCGCATTTCTAAGATATCGCTATCAACTTCCTTAACTTAAATAGAACGACCAACTTTCAATTACACCACCGCATTTAAAATCAAAAAATACGCAAAAAATTATAAGGTGACCCACCACCTACAGTCCATTTAACGAATTTTCACCGATTTCAAATAAAAAAGTTAGCCATTGTAGAACGATTCCGTGAACAGTTCTCAGCAACTCCAAAACAGTTGACTGTAGGGTGTAGGTGGTGGGTCACCTTATAATTTCTTGCGTATTTTTTGATCTTAAATGCGATGGTCTAATTGAAAGTTGGTCGTTCCATTTAAGTTGAGGAAGCTGATAGCGATATCTCAAAGATACAATGCTCGATTGATTTTCTGCCACCACCATCAAATTCTTCTCGAAAAGTTATTAAACTTTGTCTATTTAACGAACTTTCTCAGATTTCAAATAAAAAAGTTAGCCATTGTAGAACGATTCCGTGAACAGTTAGGCAACTCCAAAACAGTTGACTGTAGGTGGTGGGTCACCTTATAACTTTTTGCGTATTTTTTGATTTTAAATGCGATGGTGTAATTGAAAGTTGGTCGTTCCATTTAAGTTAAGGAAGTTGATAGCGATATCTCAAAGATACGATGATCGATTGTTTTTCTGCCAGCACCACCAAATTCTTCTCGAAAAGTTATTAAACATTGTCCATTTGACGAACTTTCTCCGATTTCAAATAAAAAAGTTAGCCATTGTAGAACGATTCCGTGAACAGTTGTCGGCAACTCCAAAACAGTTGACTGTAGGTGGTGGGTCACCTTATAATTTTTTGCGTATTTTTTGATTATAAATGCGATGGTGTAATTGAAAGTTGGTCGTTCCATTTAAGTTAAGGAAGTTCATAGCGATATTTGAAAGATGCGATGCTCGATTGTTTTCTTCTCGAAAAGTTATTAAACTTTGTCCAGTTAACGATCTTTTTCCGATTTCAAATAAAAAAGTATGCCATTGTAGAACGATTCCGTGAACAGTTGTCGGCAACTCCGAAACAGTTGACTGTAGGTGGTGGGTCACCTTATAATTTTTTGCGCATTTTTTGATTTTAAATGCGATGGTGTAATTGAAAGTTGGTTGTTCTATTTAAGTTAAGGAAGTTGATAGCGATATCTTAAAGATGCAATGCTCGCTTGTTTTTCTGCCACAACCATCAAATTCTTCTCGAAAAGTGATTAAACTTTGTCTATTTAACGAACTTTCTCAGACTTCAAATAAAAAAGTTAGCCATTGTAGAACTATTCCGTGAACAGTTGTCGGCAACTCCAAAACAGTTGAATGTAGGTAGTGGGTCACCTTATAATTTCTTACGTATTTTCTGATATTAAATGCGATGGTGTAATTGAAAGTTGGTCGTTCCATTTAAGATAAGGAAGTTGATAGCGATATCTCAAAGATGCGATGCTCGATTGTTTTCTTCTCGAAAAGTTATTAAACTTTGTCCATTTAAGGATCTTTTTCCGATTTCAAATAAAAAAGTATGCCATTGTAGAACGATTCCGTGAACAGTTGTCGGCAACTCCGAAACAGTTGACTGTAGGTGGTGGGTCACCTTATAATTTTTGCGTATTTTTTGATTTTAAATGCGATGGTGTACTTGAAAGTTAGTCGTTCCATTTAAGTTAAGGATGTTGATAGCGATATCTCAAAGATGCGATGCTCGATTGTTTTTCTGCCACCACAATCAAATTCTTCTCGATAAATTATTAAACTTTGTCCATTTAACGAACCTTCTCCGATTTCAAATAAAAAAGTTAGCCATTGTAGAATGATTCCATGAACACCCTGTATGTTCCTAGAATAGAAATAGAACCATAATATTGTAAGTGCCAGGTATAAATACATATTCTTCCACCGTAAAATTTAGTTTAGTCTGTACCAATATCTGACGGAACCACTGTGTTGGCGAAACAATTGTTATGTTAAAATAAATTGTGAAAATCTAGACAAGTTTGTCTTTTTATTATCAATCAGTTATGTCAGTTTCAAACTACGATGCGCGAACACCTCACACCGTGAATGGTTAAGTAATGGCCGCGAACCGCGACCACGAAGCAATGGCTGATGGGTAGCGATTGCGGAGAATCTTATCTTCCACACGAACAAGAATCCGTCATCTTTACTATTAATTTACTACTTTTAAAAAGATACGAAAATCACTAGGTACATATTTAGGTAGATTTGTCCCGGAAAATAAGCAGTGACATCAGGTAGGTAACCAACACGCGGAACAAAGACAGGTCGCGTAGTTTGCAAGACAACCGCATGGCAAGACCATCCAGATGCACTGGACGACGGAATTTATGTAGATAGAGCTGCTACTTGTTACAAGCTTCTAAGATATAGAAATACATGCACTAAACCTTCGTAATTATGCAGATGTACACTCATTGTCTATAACCTTGCGTACTTAGCGTACATCACAAGAAAATCCAACTCAAACCCGGTAGCTAGCGCCCTCAGTGACAAAAACTTAACTCACCAACAATATTCGCATTGCTCACTCGGTAAAAGCAAAGAAAAGCACACAAAGCGGCAAATTTAAATGAGATTATAGTGAAAATGCATGGCCGCAAAATACGAAAATGACAGCAAAATATGAAGGTGGCGTTATTTGCTTGCCCAAAATTTTCAGTTTTCCAAGAGAGTTGACTGCAAGAAGCCCAGTTTCCTTCTTTTAACTAGGTACCGTTAATTGAGGTAACTTTGTCCTTTTGGTGGCAACTTTAACCCACCAACTGAAAAAAGATTGTATCTGCAATAACTTTTAAACGAATTGACCTATAACTGTGTTTTCGCTCTTAAATCATAGATGTTAGCTGAAACTATGTTGCCTGCTGTGATAGTATCTACAGCTAGCTTCACTTTAGCTGCGCGTATGTTGCCAGGTGCACTGCTTGCATTTCTGGTTGCATTTCAGACTTCTTCATGCGAGTGCTGCGTGTAGCAGTATTTTCAAATGGCAAGTGCAATACATTATTCTTATGTGATTGTATAATGAGCATATGGATGGCAGAAATTATATTAATGGCTTTTGACCCAAAAAATTGATCAATTTGGTTCAACTGTGGCCCGGGTCAAAGTTAGCCCTATACGCGGCACTACTCTTTTAATTTTCTCACTTGATAAAAAAACAAAACAAAATCAACGGTAGTGCAACTTTTTGTTATTGTTGCAGGTCTAATGTGGCCAGAACAAAACAAAAACAACTGGGTTTGCGTTCATACGCAAATTATACCCCCGAAAAATTAGAAGATTGCTTGCGTACAAGATCAAGAGAAATGAGTAAAAGAGTAGATGCACGCCACTATGGAATATCCAGATCAACTATCAAAAATAAATTGAAGGAGGCACACACAAAGAAATTTGGGAGGTGCTTCATTTTTACTGAGGAGGAACAAAATGTCCGATTTTGGTTTTCCTGTAAATGAAACGGATTTCAGAATGGTTGTAAGGAGCTATATTAAGAAAAAAGGCGTGCGAATCAGCAGGTTTAAAGACAACATTCCTGGGAACGGGTGGACAAAATTGTTTTTGAAGCGACACCCAATTCTTTCACTGCGCATGTCATGAAACATTAAAAAGGCTCGTGCACAAGTAGTGGAGGATGTAATTAACGAATATATAGACAATTTAGCAACAGAGCTACAAGAAATGCCACCTTCACGAATTTGCAGGAAACTCAACGTCGCACCTGGGCAGTGATAACCACAAACCAGCTGGAAAAGCCACGCTTTATTTTAGTAGGTTTTCGAACAGATAGGAAAAACAAGGTATGTAGGGACTGCAGCAGGTTCGATCATTGCAAGCTAATGAACATGAAGCTGTACTTGGATTCAGAGACCTATCCGTACGACAACGTTAATCTGAATTTTGACAGCAACTTATTTGCAACGCTGTATGGGATGTATACACAGTTTCAAGAGTCATATTACGAGAGGGAAAGCGAACCTCTTCTCACACCTATAAACTTCTGATACGCAGCTCCTCTGGCAGTCATAGATTGTTCTCGGCAGAACGAAATCCTAAAATTCGGTGCCGTCGACATTCGTTTAGAGTTCGAAACTAGTGCAAACACATCTTGTTATTGTCTTATTAAGCCAGGCAAAATAGGACAAAAACAGTTCGAAATCGGAACTAATTAACCTAAAGCTGATTTTTTGGGGAAACGATGTTTGATATATGTAAAACGTGTTGTAAAAAATCCCCACAAATCCGAGTGTCGGAAGACCTTGAAAATCGGCCGACAATCTGGGCTCTGAAAATTTCGCGCTATGTCTCTGCGGTTGTTCAATTTGCTCAGTGCTATCGACAATTTTGTGTGTTAATAGCACGCCTTTGAAAGGGAATTAGAATAATGTTTCCAATTTGAGATGTCAACTTTCCTAACGGCACTGTTTCAAGGTGAATAATTAAGAAAACTTAATAAATCCAATAGCGTTTAAAAGTGTTCGACAAAATTATAAGTCCAATACCTGAAATTATTTGCAAAATTAATTTAAAATATGTGAAAGATGGAGCACATCTGCTGCATATAGTTGTATGGCAAAACCCTGCCAGTTTTCTGAAATTTGCTCTTAGTACGAAACGCATGTAAATTTTCATTACTGACAAAATGTTATTGTCGTGATCGATAACTATCAGCAAAAAACTACAAAGTAGCAGGAAAGAATACGACCAGGTTTTGGTAGAGCAGTTGTTGTTGCTCTATTGACTATGACTACTGCAACTATCCACAGAAATCTGAATTTTTCTTGAATACAACAACATCCTGCCAGTTTTCTGAAATTTGCTCTCAGTACGAAACGCATATAAAATTTCATTACTGACAAAATGTTATTGTCGTGTTCGATAACTATCATCAAAAAACTACAAAGTAGCAGGAAACAATACGACGAGGTTTTGGTAGAACAGTTGTTGTTGCTCTATTGACTATGAATACTGCAACTATCGATACGATTATTTATTTTTGTGGTAAGCGATGGCACTGATGTATTTATCCTTCTTCATCATGTATCTTCAAATTTGGATGTTTGATTCCTTCGTAAACGAAAAAAGGGAAATGGTCATCGATTCACCGAAATTGTGAAACTGCAACTTTGTATTGGAAATTTGAAGGAATTAGTACTTGCATTTTATGCTCTGTCTGGATGCGATACCACGTCCGACTTTAACAAGAAGGGAAAATTTGTTTGTTATGCAACCTTCAAAAGAAACACTTGTTTATTGAAGAAGCAAGTATATTCTATAAACAGAGTGTGTAAATAACTGATCTCTGCAGTCGACAAGAAATTGAAATTGAAATTGGTGGAATTTAAAAAAAAATAACGATATGAGGTACCTAAGTGTTTGTGCTGGATAGTAAAGCTATTAAGATGATGTGTCGAAATTTGCGGGTACGAGCTATATAAGAAAAAAGTTGCATGATTATCTCTTACATTGCATTTCATCTAAACATTTTGTCTTCTACGGCTGGTACTGTAAAGCATGTATTGCGTGTATTTCACCATCAGGAACAATAATGGATCAATAATGATCTATGTCCAACAGAATCAGGATGGTATTTTATGAGTGATGGACTTAGGCCCTACTCTGGCATACAGAATAAGACACCCGATTTGTCCATAATGTCACTCTTTTGCAACTGCAAGGAAGGCTGTGGAAGCATGTGTTCCTGCCAGAGGTCGTAACACTGCTCAATCCTATGTGATCAGTGCAATGGGGTGTCTTGCACAAATAAAGATACTGATCGCATTTGGGAAGATAAAGATTTATTATAATATTGTTACCATACAGTGTCATCGAAATTCAATGAACAAGGTTTTGAGATCGACAGAACTCTCAAAAATAATGGGGGTTTTCTTGATACACATTTTCAATTTAGGTCCTCAATTTTCTAAATTAACTAAGATATCATTTTAATATTTGGTACACATGATTTTATCGACAATAAGCAGGATTCTATAGCAATTAAGAGTCCGCGCGTACCTACCATTTACCCCACCTGCACTTTTTCATACCACGCTATTGGCTACGGATTGGAACCTTTTATTCCTTACTCAAATTTCATAACTTTTGTCAATTTTTGATATTTTGTTTTATTTAATAGGTATTGGCCAGAATTCATTTTCATGACATATCTTCTAATTTTTTAAATAATTACATTTTCATATTATTTAACAAAATGATAAATCACAAGAACTTGGTGGTGCGAATTGTGGTGTAACAATGTTACAAAAACTGCTGTTTTGGTGATAACGAAAACAAACTTTTGTAGAATAATAATAATTACTTATTAGATAAATGCCCTGTATCCTAGAGATTGTGCATTTTTCAAAATATGTTTATTAAGAATATTCCTACTATTTTCTTGAGTTCTATCAATTTCTGAGGTCTCACTCATTAAAATTTAACCACTCTGTATACTAAAATAAACAAAGCGTGTACCAAAATAAAGTTATGAAAATGAAACGTAAAATTTCCTTAATGATAATAATTTTAAGCAATTTTCAGGGTCTTCCGACACACGGATTTTTGGGGATTTTTCACAGAAGAGATTACATACCACTAACTACATTTCCTGAGAAAATTAGCTTTAGGTTAATTAGTTCCGATTCAAACCCTAATTTGCCTGGCCTATATATTACACGATCGTTTAATTAAATACAATCCGTTAACGAACGCTGTGAGAGCACTATAAATTATGTACATCGTAGACGTAGCATTTAAGTATAAGTCAGAATTTTTGTGTAAAGAAATTGCTGTGTATGATGTAGCAAAGGGTTCTTTCTGGCATTCGATGGTTGCTATGCCTATGAAATATTACTGTTTTTCAGAAGAGACTCGAAACCAAATGGAATGGTTAACTCGCAATATCCACGAGTTAGCATGGAAGTCTCTCGACGACGAAACTACACCTATTAATAGTTATAAAGAAGTGTCTAGATTTTTAGCAGTAAAATTAAAACAAATAGAATTTTAGTGAAAGGTTTAGAAAAAAAATGGGATTCAAAAAATGTTGTTTAAATCCAATAATGTAATTGACAAGCAATCGATGAATTGTCCTAATTTAAGTACGTTGAAATGTGATATAAGTTAACTAATCAGTGGTACTGGACCGTTCGAACAACTACTTCTCGGGCAAATACCCCGCCAGGCATTGAATTATAGAACTAAATCCAGATTTTTTGTACTACGAGACGTCACAGAATGCTCCCCCACCTAAGGCGGGTTTGAAGCAATCATAATGTGTCTCCATGTACGTACGTGCTTTTAAGCAGGTCTTTGTTTAAATATTGCAAGTTTTAAATGTGTATGGAAAACCGCAGACCAACCGGTTTCGTCCTTCCGGGACTCATCAGTACGGTGCTTTCCCCTAACCAAACCATGCAATTTAGCTTGCTATATATGCTGCCGCAAAACATTTAATCTTGAGAAAAGCAATAAAATTTTCAAGTAATTCAGCATTAGCTTTTAAAGCTAATTCGCAAATAACAACATCAACACATTGACGAGAACTTCTGTGATTTTTAACGAAATTTTCTAGCTCATATGAAGTGTTATTACATCGAAAGCTTTCATTATATTTTTCACCAAACAATATTTCAAAGAGGTAAATTTTGTGAAAAACGTTGAAGTTAAAATTATTTTTATGCAAAATATAATTAAACTTTTGGAAGCGCGCTTTCATCTGGGCATGAAGTGGAATCGACATCTTCAAAACACAAACAGTTTTCGACAAGTATATTTCGCTATTTATATACATAAAATACAGCAAGCATGTAACCTTGAAACTGTCAGGCATTAAAAATCGACTGCATCATTATCAACGTGTGGTGAAAAAGCCCCATGGTTTCGTATCAGTCGTGAATTAACCTAAAATTCATTGATCATCGTAGGGACACTCAGAGCAACTTTATTTTGTTTAGTCGAAAACAGTTCATGTTTCTTTGATCGTATGAGGTGCTGCTGTTTGGAAATCACTTTAAAATTGAAAAGGGAATCTTTATAATCATCAATCGAAATGTTTCACATAGTAGATTTTGTGGAACCTTTAGATTTTTGTCCACCGAAATACCATCTACATCCCGCACGATGTAAGTGTACATTTTTGCTCGCAAACCTACAAACTCCAACATAATGTTGCCGTTGTTCACATCTTTCATTAGCCCGGGACTCTTTTTGTTTTAGTATTGAAAATACTTCTGGGCTCGTGTATATGGGACTCATCTTACGAAAAATGTATCGACACGCGACAGATTCTGTCGGCGACGCGCGCAGTCGAGGCCGCTAATAATAATAATATCAGAGCGCTAGCCAGATGTAAACTAAGGTATGGCGAGCCGGCGAGCGCGAGTACCGTTTAAGAGGGATATCGCGTTGGAATAAAAGTCCAAAGAGTACACTTCGGATGCGTTAATATTTTGTTACGTATTGCGTCAGTTTGACTATGTGCCTTGTGCTTGCCACAAAGCATTTCTTCTATTTTATTGTATCGATAATATACCAACTTGAAACGGCACAGACCACTTTTGTTGGACATCTTAGAAACCGAGCAGTTGTGTTGGTATTTTCAATACGCCTATGATACTTGCGTAAGATGCGAGGTCTGTGAATTTTTTAGCTGGATACCGAACTGATTGTCAACCTTGTAGTCAGAAGTGTCAAACATGTTACTGTCCCTTTTCATAATTTCGTAAATGTTGTTACACTACTTTTTCAAACAAACACAAATGTGATTTTAAAGTAACAAACTGTCGATCGCCAGCTCCGCTCAGTGGAGACGGGGAGGTTCGCAAATAACCAAAATTTAAGGGCGCCACGCAATTTACAAAAAAAATGACGAGGCCGACAGCAACAAAAATTCCAAAATTGCGAAATATTACTTTTGGTTGGTAATGAGACAAACGCAACTAAGAAAGGCAGGTAAGTATTTAATTTAAATATGAAATACGTAATTAATGTAGTTAACAAAAAGTGATTTAGTTAAAGTAATAAGAATATAACAGAAATAATGAATAATATGATTAACAATTTTCATCTTTTCTAGGACGACGCCCAAGCGGGTACCAAGAATCGTGATAAACGAGACGCACCGGGAATGAGGTTGGCTAAACTCTACCGCTACGTACTTATCTAAAGTATTTACCAAAAACGCACCGCTCGGACACCGAACCACTGTGGGGTAAAATCTCAAGGACGCGGCCAAAATTCCAAAAAATTCACTTTGCAATATAGTAGTAAGGTTTAGTTTCTTGAAAGAGAACATTCCAAGCCCTCATAAAATTATAACAATAGGCGCCTCAGGTCATTTTACCCTCCGCTGCAGCCCTTCGAACAAGAGCTTAGTCGGCGCTTAGTCTTGAAGTTTGCAGTACCGTGAAAAATCGTCTAAGTTCAAGCTTCGATATCTCGCTTATTTATTGGGTGATCTTTTTAATTTTTTTTTATATGAAAGACTGAACCTTATAGCATAAAAAAGTTTGGAAAAGTCGTGCATTTGCATTGAACATTGTTTAGTTAAAGCGTGTTGTTTATATTAGTGTACATAGTTAAGTTTTATAAGTGCGGCCCAACTTTAGTTAGACTTTCAAAGTACCCAGGTGCACCAGGGTGCAGTAATTTTTCATCAGGAGATTCCTTGAAGTTTCGGCTATCAGACCTAAAAAAGGGTACGTTGCGAATACTTGCGAAAGTGACCGTAATTACAATTTGTGCAGCTGCATGGACGCTCGACGCTCGAGCGCCAGGCAGTGTCGGAATTTCACCCTGAGCGTGCGGCGCTTCAAAAGACGCTGATATTTTTTAAGATTGCTTGGATGTTGTTACAATATTTTCAACAAATATACTGTATTTTTGTTTTATTTGATAATTGAATAAATTATTTTTTAAAAACTAGTAACAACTCAGGCATTATGTAGTTTATATTATGTTCTGTTACTATTTGGTAGTAATTCATGTTGAATTAATAAAATACTTTGCGTACTACCAATGGAAAAGGTTTATTATAACATTGATCGGTTTCAAGATTTAAAAAATCTCATCATCAGAAAATGTTTACATAATAATAAACCTTTTCCATTGGTAGTACGCAAAGTATTTTAATAACTCACGAATTGTTTCATAAAGACATTTAATTGAAACATACTTTTTTATATGCAGTGGCCTCACATTCAGTTACGGAGGAAATAACAATACATCGACGGCAATTAACTGAAAAATGAAATGAGGCAACTGAATCTTCTCATGCTATTAAAGAGTATGTTGGCACATAAATTGGCCAAAAATTATGCAGAGGAGACAGTGGCTAAATGGAAGGAGGAGCTGTCTCTGCTTTGCAACGAAATAAACCGAAGGTGGACCAAGAGCTCCAGGAAACAGGAATTCTTTTTGAAAAAATATGCAGCATGAGTACAGAAAGAAGTCGTTTTAACTGTAATAGGTGAAGCAATTCTACCAATAGCTCAATTGTCTGAAGAACCACGCAAGAAGCGAGGAACAAGGACCTGAAATATTACAGGGAGGAGCACACTAGGAAGGTAACAAGGGTAGCTACAATGACAGATTTATTTAACGCTCTGCTAGTATCTTCTGACGCTTTAATAACAAGCTTGAGACCACTACCTAGAAAATCTGCATTAACAATATCCAAGGATGCTGTGAATCTATTGCAGGAACCCGATTTGGCACAAGAGGAAGTTCATGAGAGAGAAGCTAACGTCGATTCAGAAACTACTGAGACAGGAGAGAGTGACGATGATGATTTTGAATATCAAGATTGATATAAAGTAATATTATAGGCATATGATGTTTTATCAAATAATATGTTTTTATTAATATTTCTTCCATTTGAAGTCGTTTAATTTTTTAATCCATTAAAAAAATTAGTATAAAAAATTCCCTTTATATTATTATGATTTCCCTCCCCCATCTGCACCTTATATTCGATTTTGAACTTTTTCAATCATTACTCCCAAATTTTGGACCATATCCTGAGACTATTCTACGACTTGTCGAATTCTTCGCGGTAATTTTTTTCAATCCCCCGAATCTCACCCCGAGTGCAAACTGATTTTTTTCAACATTTTTCCCATGTTCACCTTCACATTCCAAGACGACTTGGTGAGTTTCAGAATTTTGGCCGCCGATATCTGATTTTATCCCACTGTGCGAACGTGTACAAAAAAGAAATAGAAAAAAAATAACAAGAATATATGATAATTAATTTACAATCAAGTGTAACCGGGTGAATTGTTACAGGCGAGTAGTATTTCCAATTTCTCGACGAAAATAAATTAAGAATAATTGTACGACTTTAATGCCCTTGTTTCCAGGTGATGGCAGTGATAATAGCCTCTTCGCAAGGTACTCCAAAAATAATTTCTCCTCTTATTGAACAAGTGGCCAACGAATGGAGGTTTTAATTATTCACCACAAGGGCAAAAAAAGCTGTATACGAATTTACATGTAAGTAGAACATAAGATACCTGTCATAGCCTGGGGCTACAAGTGATTGATGATCTTTTAATTGAGGCCCGCCCTCATTAATCATAATGACCCTCTTTATAGGACTTTCGAAGACAAGATTTCTAATGATAATGGTTTCTTAATGGTACTGCATATTTCCTAGACAAGATTTTGAGTTTTGATAAGAGGGCCAAGAAAATTAACTTTTGATAGTGTATTTAGATGAATTTAATGCAGTGGAATTGTTTTGTCAGAATAATTTTATTAAGAGATCGCTATAGTATTTTTAAAGCTACATACCCGTACTAAATAATAGTAACTTTTATGTACACAGATTAAATTCGTAAAGATGTCGGTACAGAGGCAGGGATCTTCCAGCGCTCTACTTCTATTTTTAAAGACTTCAAATTACGCTTGTAAATTAAATTGCGTTGACGGCTACAGCTTTATCTATAAGAAATTGTGTTGGTAATCAATAAAAATACAGCATCACATCAGGTCCTTACATGCAAACCAATGGTAAAGTGTATGTTAGCGAATAATCTTCGTAAACCCTCATAAATGGCGTATCCGATGATGGCCGTTGGAAATAACCATAAAGATTCAGTATAAGACTCCGAATAGCAGATTCGGAGAGCTTCCACAAAAGAATCCAATATAATTTCAATAAAACATGTATTTTTTAGTTTTTCTAAAAGGAACAGGTATTAATATTCAATAAAATGTGGTATTACGATAAACACTTACGTTTAAACTCTTTATACTTGGGACAGTTGCAGTTTTAGTGACAAGGCATCTGAGCAAATCTTCGAAAACCAATTTTTATGCTGGAGCCGCTGATGAAAAAAGCCGAAAGATGCTGCAAAAATCCAAACACCCCCTCGTACATCGTACACGAAGTTTCATAGGTCTCGGAATTCACAATGTTTTTTGCTACGAGGATCTGATCCAGACTGTTATATTTTTAAAAGAAAAAAGGCACGATTTAATAAACTAAAATAATTTGATTATCTTAAATATTTACCTTCAATACTTCGCCTGGAGGGAATAATGGGCTGATTTTGTTTACCTGCGGGTCGAGTAGGCATATCGTAAAGAATTCTTATATTTGATACTTTAAACCAATTATTATTGTTTGAAGATACATATGTGTAAATCGGAAATGACGGACATTCTTATGAAAAATAATAGGAATAATTTTGTAAAAAATTGAGCGGGGACGAAAGGAAACAGACATTTGTGGTTAATATTATTAAGGATAGAGTTGTTTTCACAATTATTGGAAAACCTACAGTGTTATATCGGAAAGAGCAGACGTCATTTACAGAATTTGGGTACGGACGTAGAGAAGTAGTAGATTTGCGATTATCAATTTTTATAAGTACGGAAAGCTTTAAAAGTTTTGTAGTAATTAAATATGGTACGAAATAGTTATAGAATTTGAACGTGAAGAAGATATTTGCAAACAAATTAATTTTTTATTATAAAAGCAGCATTCTTAGATACGTTCTGTCTATTACGTTTTAATTCTCTTTAAGCACAGGAAGATTGCGAAACTGCTGAAGTTTAAAACGAATAAAGCCCATTCAGAGAGAAATTGATGAAAAATGGTTTCATTTAGAGACGTCAAACGAAATACGATCACATCAGAATCAGATACAGGAACCGATGTTTTGTTCATTGATATGCAGGGGTATCACGGAGTTCATGGTGAATTTTTGTTTAAAGAAGTAGCCGTCATATCCTTGGATGGTTCCTATATGGAAAGTTTCGTTATTAAGCCACCTACAAAGTTTGATAATCTACCAAGAAGAACACAAAGACAAGTCAAATGGTTAATTAGAAATTATCATGGAATACCATGGGAAAGTGGGGAAATACCTTATGAAGAATTCTCTGCTTTACTGAATGCTTTTATGTTAAAAGCCAAACATATATACGTAAAAGGTTATGATAAGAAACATTTTATACTTAATCACAGCTATGTTCCTTGGGGACGCGTTATCAATATAGAAGATGAAGGGTGCCCTGCTCTAAGAGATTTGCCTAAGCAATCTGCGACTTGTTTGTGGCACAGAGGACTCAATAACTGTATGTGTGCGGTACAAAATGTATATAGATTAAGGAAATGGTACATAATGTATCATACGAGATAATAAAAATATTTTCATTGAGTATTTTACTTTCATTTAAATTCGCCTCTGAACATCAATTTTTATCAAAAATTTACCAAAATGAGTATTTTCGGTACACAGCTTTATTAACACAATATTTTAGTAGTATCGTAAAGACGCAGATATTTGGAATTATTGAAATAAGCACGTAAAAACAGAAAGGTAATTATTAAATTACCCAAAGAGGCCATGAAATTCAAGAAATATTAAAAACGGACTGCAAAAAGGAGAAGTTATAAAATTTGAATAGAAGTAGGCATTATTGTGAATTATTAAGAATCAAATGGTTTCCTCAATTCTTATACAGGGTTAAATGAGTAAAGCAGAGTTTATACAAAGAGCAAATGGCAGTTATAGAATTTGAGCAGAAACGTAGAAAAGTGGATATTTGCAAATAACGATACATAATTGATATAAGCATGCAAAATCATAAAAGCATTTATTAAATTACCAAAAGAGACTATGAAATTTAAGACATATTAATAACAGACTACAAAAAGGAGTCGGGGACGTAGCGAAGAAGATATTAGCTACTAAAAATCAGGAACTTTTATATTTGTATTTATTTAACTCAATTGCGTAGAACCATTTTTAAATCTTATTTAAGTAATATTGAATCGAATGCATACCTGATTTTATTTTGTTGTTGGTAAAGGTGCGATTTTCTGTTTATTTCCCCATCGGTCAGCCATGTTTCAAATGAAAAAGGTTTTCCTAAAAGCCATAATAAATATTGAAAAAATGTAATACGTTTAGAATCACTTTAGAGCGACATGGGAGCAGATTTTAAAAATTTAGTAGGTACCGTTAGAAATAGTTAAGAAAGAAATGGAAGCAAATTAAAAAATGTATACTTAGAAACAGTTTATAGCGAAATGGGAGCAGAATATTTATGAAATTTCAATGACAGATTATAATAAAAATAAAGAAATCTTATATTAATTATTTGATGTCACTTAATTTAAGTACATATGTACTAGAAATATTGTCAGTACATTTATACGTCAAATTTTGTATCTAATTCAATACGTTAAAATATTCATATTAGCTTATAGAACAATTATCTCAAGGTAATTATAGTGTTGTTTACAAAATTCCCCGAAGTGAAACGACTCATTTGGGAAATCACAGACAATATTATGACGTACCTATACACAATACGTAAAGACATAAAATATTATTATGAGATAAAAATTTTAACTTCACATCAAAACGGAGAATTCTTAGGTATGTCTGAATTTGTTAAGGGTGATAAAAACAAAGATTTTTTATCGGCAGCAATTTTTAAATTTTAATGCCAGAGCATAATAAAAATAAAGAATTATTATATTGATTTAATTTAGTTCCAGTTAGATGTAAAAAAGCTGTTGTTAGAAATATTTTGTTTTAATATTCGAAAAGTAATACCTGTTAATCAATAACGTTATCCTGCATTCTCTCTAATAGTAGAGATTTCCTGTTTGTGCGTTCCGTCCGCCATGTTTGTTAAAATTCGATCTAAAAAGATAAAAAATCAATACCTAATATTATTTCTTATAAAAAGTAAAGAAGTTATTATAATTTGTAAACAATAATTTCACTAGAAATCATTTATGCATTCAGATAGTCAACGCCCAAATTAATATTATGACATTAAATTTATTTCAGAGAAAGCTAACGACAGAAATCGTATTTACATTATTAGCCGTCCAAAAAGTGTCCCTAAAAATTATGCAGGCCTTTCTTAAAGTATTTACATATTCAATGTACCATTTTAAAAGGTCATTTTGTGAATCGAACTGTTTTCTGGGACAGCTTAACAATGTTTTTCTTTTAAATTTTTATACCAGATTATAATAAAATAAATAATTCTTATATATTGGTTTAATTCAGTTAGATGTAAAAAAGCTATTGTTAGAAATATTTTTTATTTTGTTTTAATCAATATCAAAAAATTAATACCTGTTAATCAATAACGTTGTCCTGCATTCTCTCTAAGAGTAGATTTCCTGTTTGTTGTTTCGTCCGTAATGTTTGTCAAAATTCTAAAAATGGTGAAAAAGATGAAAAAATCATTGTGTAATATTATTTCTTATAAAAAGTAAAGAATTATTATAATTTGTAAACAATAATTGCACTAGAAATAATTTATGCATTCATAAAGGCAACACCCAAAAATATGACGTACACATTAAATTTACTCAGAGAAAATTAACGGCAGAAACTATTATTAGATAATAATTTAAATTTCACGTAAAAACTATGTGATAGAGCGATTACTATAAAGTTTTATTATAATTGATTTTAAGGGCAACAGATAATATTTAAAAAATACATACATAGTTGTTAACTTTTGTGTAGGAAATATTCACAAACACGTCAGTACGTCTCAGTTATCGGCCATCTACTAGGAACAGGCAGGTACCTACATAATTACTTTATGCAGACTTTAAGCTTCTTAAAATTATTGCTATTTTGTATAGATTGGCACAGGTTAAATAATATTTTCTTCGAAGGTAGGTAAAAAAGTATTTCATATACTTACATATTCCGAAATTGAAAAGAATTAAAAACAGTAGCAACTAAGAATTTTTTTAAATTCCTTGATATCTTTGTACCAGCGGAAGAATATTTCTCATGATTCTTGTACCTATACCTCAGTGAATTCTCCGAAAACATTTAGTGTGTGTGTTTGCATTTTAGAATTCTTTAAATTCTTTCAGATAAAGTTTTCGCAGTACTTTTTGTATATTTAACCAACAAATTTGAATGTTTCAGATTCATAATTACGTTTTGATTTTCTGTAGCAACCTTTTTTATATTTTCCTAAATATTTTTTGTATGTTTTCGATATTTTTCTTTACTTTTTAAACCATCTTTTAGATTTTTTTATTTCATAGTTACCTTTTAATTTTCTATGACACCTTTTTTATATTTGATAAATACTTTTTTGTTATTATCGACATTTTTTCTTTACATTTGATAAACACATTTCCGATTTTTATATTTTATAATCTAATCACATTTCCTATGGCAATTTTTTGTATTTCATAAATACTTTCCGGCTTTTTCGAAATTTTTCTTTACAACTTAGATTATTTTCTTATTATTTCATAAATATTCACGGGAAAGAAAGACATTGCAACAGAAAATTATTCAAAATTTCTTATGAAATGTGTTAAAAAGTAAAAGTAACGCATGTTCCTCTGCAAATTTAGAAATGCCACCGCAGTTACGATGAATATTTCTACAAAGCACTCTTTGTTTTCGAATTTCGTTCATTGGACTCCATTTACGTAAATCAATACATATTTAAATACAAGAAGACATTACTTTTAAGTAATATAAGAGTGCTTTGTAGAAATATTCATCGTAACTGCGGTGGCATTTCTAAATTTGCAGAGGAACATGCGTTACTTTTACTTTTTAACACATTTCATAAGAAATTTTGAATAATTTTCTGTTGCAATGTCTTTCTTTCCCGTGAATATTTATGAAATAATAAGAAAATAATCTAAGTTGTAAAGAAAAATTTCGAAAAAGCCGGAAAGTATTTATGAAATACAAAAAATTGCCATAGGAAATGTGATTAGATTATAAAACATAAAAATCGGAAATGTGTTTATCAAATGTAAAGAAAAAATGTCGATAATAACAAAAAAGTATTTATCAAATATAAAAAAGGTGTCATAGAAAATTAAAAGGTAACTATGAAATAAAAAAATCTAAAAGATGGTTTAAAAAGTAAAGAAAAATATCGAAAACATACAAAAAATATTTAGGAAAATATAAAAAAGGTTGCTACAGAAAATCAAAACGTAATTATGAATCTGAAACATTCAAATTTGTTGGTTAAATATACAAAAAGTACTGCGAAAACTTTATCTGAAAGAATTTAAAGAATTCTAAAATGCAAACACACACACTAAATGTTTTCGGAGAATTCACTGAGGTATAGGTACAAGAATCATGAGAAATATTCTTCCGCTGGTACAAAGATATCAAGGAATTTAAAAAAATTCTTAGTCGCTACTGTTTTTAATTCTTTTCAATTTCGGAATATGTAAGTATATGAAATACTTTTTTACCTACCTTCGAAGAAAATATTATTTAACCTGTGCCAATCTATACAAAATAGCAATAATTTTAAGAAGCTTAAAGTCTGCATAAAGTAATTATGTAGGTACCTGCCTGTTCCTAGTAGACGGCCGATAACTGAGACGTACTGACGTGTTTGTGAATATTTCCTACACAAAAGTTAACAACTATGTATGTATTTTTTAAATATTATCTGTTGCCCTTAAAATCAATTATAATAAAACTTTATAGTAATCGCTCTATCACATAGTTTTTACGTGAAATTTAAATTATTATCTAATAATAGTTTCTGCCGTTAATTTTCTCTGAGTAAATTTAATGTGTACGTCATATTTTTGGGTGTTGCCTTTATGAATGCATAAATTATTTCTAGTGCAATTATTGTTTACAAATTATAATAATTCTTTACTTTTTATAAGAAATAATATTACACAATGATTTTTTCATCTTTTTCACCATTTTTAGAATTTTGACAAACATTACGGACGAAACAACAAACAGGAAATCTACTCTTAGAGAGAATGCAGGACAACGTTATTGATTAACAGGTATTAATTTTTTGATATTGATTAAAACAAAATAAAAAATATTTCTAACAATAGCTTTTTTACATCTAACTGAATTAAAGCAATATATAAGAATTATTTATTTTATTATAATCTGGTATAAAAATTTAAAAGAAAAACATTGTTAAGCTGTCCCAGAAAACAGTTCGATTCACAAAATGACCTTTTAAAATGGTACATTGAATATGTAAATACTTTAAGAAAGGCCTGCATAATTTTTAGGGACACTTTTTGGACGGCTAATAATGTAAATACGATTTCTGTCGTTAGCTTTCTCTGAAATAAATTTAATGTCATAATATTAATTTGGGCGTTGACTATCTGAATGCATAAATGATTTCTAGTGAAATTATTGTTTACAAATTATAATAACTTCTTTACTTTTTATAAGAAATAATATTAGGTATTGATTTTTTATCTTTTTAGATCGAATTTTAACAAACATGGCGGACGGAACGCACAAACAGGAAATCTCTACTATTAGAAAGAATGCAGGATAACGTTATTGATTAACAGGTATTACTTTTCGAATATTAAAACAAAATATTTCTAACAACAGCTTTTTTACATCTAACTGGAACTAAATTAAATCAATATAATAATTCTTTATTTTTATTATGCTCTGGCATTAAAATTTAAAAATTGCTGCCGATAAAAAATCTTTGTTTTTATCACCCTTAACAAATTCAGACATACCTAAGAATTCTCCGTTTTGATGTGAAGTTAAAATTTTTATCTCATAATAATATTTTATGTCTTTACGTATTGTGTATAGGTACGTCATAATATTGTCTGTGATTTCCCAAATGAGTCGTTTCACTTCGGGGAATTTTGTAAACAACACTATAATTACCTTGAGATAATTGTTCTATAAGCTAATATGAATATTTTAACGTATTGAATTAGATACAAAATTTGACGTATAAATGTACTGACAATATTTCTAGTACATATGTACTTAAATTAAGTGACATCAAATAATTAATATAAGATTTCTTTATTTTTATTATAATCTGTCATTGAAATTTCATAAATATTCTGCTCCCATTTCGCTATAAACTGTTTCTAAGTATACATTTTTTAATTTGCTTCCATTTCTTTCTTAACTATTTCTAACGGTACCTACTAAATTTTTAAAATCTGCTCCCATGTCGCTCTAAAGTGATTCTAAACGTATTACATTTTTTCAATATTTATTATGGCTTTTAGGAAAACCTTTTTCATTTGAAACATGGCTGACCGATGGGGAAATAAACAGAAAATCGCACCTTTACCAACAACAAAATAAAATCAGGTATGCATTCGATTCAATATTACTTAAATAAGATTTAAAAATGGTTCTACGCAATTGAGTTAAATAAATACAAATATAAAAGTTCCTGATTTTTAGTAGCTAATATCTTCTTCGCTACGTCCCCGACTCCTTTTTGTAGTCTGTTATTAATATGTCTTAAATTTCATAGTCTCTTTTGGTAATTTAATAAATGCTTTTATGATTTTGCATGCTTATATCAATTATGTATCGTTATTTGCAAATATCCACTTTTCTACGTTTCTGCTCAAATTCTATAACTGCCATTTGCTCTTTGTATAAACTCTGCTTTACTCATTTAACCCTGTATAAGAATTGAGGAAACCATTTGATTCTTAATAATTCACAATAATGCCTACTTCTATTCAAATTTTATAACTTCTCCTTTTTGCAGTCCGTTTTTAATATTTCTTGAATTTCATGGCCTCTTTGGGTAATTTAATAATTACCTTTCTGTTTTTACGTGCTTATTTCAATAATTCCAAATATCTGCGTCTTTACGATACTACTAAAATATTGTGTTAATAAAGCTGTGTACCGAAAATACTCATTTTGGTAAATTTTTGATAAAAATTGATGTTCAGAGGCGAATTTAAATGAAAGTAAAATACTCAATGAAAATATTTTTATTATCTCGTATGATACATTATGTACCATTTCCTTAATCTATATACATTTTGTACCGCACACATACAGTTATTGAGTCCTCTGTGCCACAAACAAGTCGCAGATTGCTTAGGCAAATCTCTTAGAGCAGGGCACCCTTCATCTTCTATATTGATAACGCGTCCCCAAGGAACATAGCTGTGATTAAGTATAAAATGTTTCTTATCATAACCTTTTACGTATATATGTTTGGCTTTTAACATAAAAGCATTCAGTAAAGCAGAGAATTCTTCATAAGGTATTTCCCCACTTTCCCATGGTATTCCATGATAATTTCTAATTAACCATTTGACTTGTCTTTGTGTTCTTCTTGGTAGATTATCAAACTTTGTAGATGGCTTAATAACGAAACTTTCCATATAGGAACCATCCAAGGATATGACGGCTACTTCTTTAAACAAAAATTCACCATGAACTCCGTGATACCCCTGCATATCAATGAACAAAACATCGGTTCCTGTATCTGATTCTGATGTGATCGTATTTCGTTTGACGTCTCTAAATGAAACCATTTTTCATCAATTTCTCTCTGAATGGGCTTTATTCGTTTTAAACTTCAGCAGTTTCGCAATCTTCCTGTGCTTAAAGAGAATTAAAACGTAATAGACAGAACGTATCTAAGAATGCTGCTTTTATAATAAAAAATTAATTTGTTTGCAAATATCTTCTTCACGTTCAAATTCTATAACTATTTCGTACCATATTTAATTACTACAAAACTTTTAAAGCTTTCCGTACTTATAAAAATTGATAATCGCAAATCTACTACTTCTCTACGTCCGTACCCAAATTCTGTAAATGACGTCTGCTCTTTCCGATATAACACTGTAGGTTTTCCAATAATTGTGAAAACAACTCTATCCTTAATAATATTAACCACAAATGTCTGTTTCCTTTCGTCCCCGCTCAATTTTTTACAAAATTATTCCTATTATTTTTCATAAGAATGTCCGTCATTTCCGATTTACACATATGTATCTTCAAACAATAATAATTGGTTTAAAGTATCAAATATAAGAATTCTTTACGATATGCCTACTCGACCCGCAGGTAAACAAAATCAGCCCATTATTCCCTCCAGGCGAAGTATTGAAGGTAAATATTTAAGATAATCAAATTATTTTAGTTTATTAAATCGTGCCTTTTTTCTTTTAAAAATATAACAGTCTGGATCAGATCCTCGTAGCAAAAAACATTGTGAATTCCGAGACCTATGAAACTTCGTGTACGATGTACGAGGGGGTGTTTGGATTTTTGCAGCATCTTTCGGCTTTTTTCATCAGCGGCTCCAGCATAAAAATTGGTTTTCGAAGATTTGCTCAGATGCCTTGTCACTAAAACTGCAACTGTCCCAAGTATAAAGAGTTTAAACGTAAGTGTTTAGCGTAATACCACATTTTATTGAATATTAATACCTGTTCCTTTTAGAAAAACTAAAAAATACATCTTTTATTGAAATTATATTGGATTCTTTTGTGGAAGCTCTCCGAATCTGCTATACGGAGTCTTATACTGAATCTTTATGGTTATTTCCAACGGCCATCATCGGATACGCCATTTATGAGGGTTTACGAAGATTATTCGCTAACATACACTTTACCATTGGTTTGCATGTAAGGACCTGATGTGATGCTGTATTTTTATTGATTACCAACACAATTTCTTATAGATAAAGCTGTAGCCGTCAACGCAATTTAATTTACAAGCGTAATTTGAAGTCTTTAAAAATAGAAGTAGAGCGCTGGAAGATCCCTGCCCCTGTACCGACATCTTTACGAATTTAATCTGTGTACATAAAAGTTACTATTATTTAGTACGGGTATGTAGCTTTAAAAATACTATAGCGATCTCTTAATAAAATTATTCTGACAAAACAATTCCACTGCATTAAATTCATCTAAATACACTATCAAAAGTTAATTTTCTTGGCCCTCTTATCAAAACTCAAAATCTTGTCTAGGAAATATGCAGTACCATTAAGAAACCATTATCATTAGAAATCTTGTCTTCGAAAGTCCTATAAAGAGGGTCATTATGATTAATGAGGGCGGGCCTCAATTAAAAGATCATCAATCACTTGTAGCCCCAGGCTATGACAGGTATCTTATGTTCTACTCATGTATTATAATAGTATGCAAAATAAAATATTAGAAAACTTACGCCTAGTTGTTGGTGGCCTTTTTTATCTGGTAGATATTAGTAAGTACCTTTCAATATCCCCGAAGGAGTCAAAATTAATTGAGTATACCATATGCCGCAAAATCCAAAAGTATGATATAGAATATTGACTAATATTGTAGCAACAATTAACAACAATTAACAATTACAAATGTCCCAAATCAAATTCAACGCTAGCAAATGGTTAAGATAACTCACGATACTGTGAATTTTTAAGCAAATTTTCTTAAGACAAAAAATCTTAGTAAAAATATACTGGTACGAAATGTTTAAACCGCGGCAGCACGTACAAGGAAGAAATATTCTGAATAGCTGAATAGATAAAATACAGAGCGCTATTTTGGAAATTCTCATTTATTCTTAAATGAAACTCAAATGTAACAAAGTCTACATTCGATTATTTTTTTCATCGTCAGATTGACCAATAGGAACATTTCATTTGGGTCTAGAAGCGTGTATTATTTCAGAAATTTTACACAACGCTTTTTTAGCCAATCAGAAGTTTGTTTTTGGTTTCGTTACCACGGCAACCGAAAAAATTTCCGGAAATTTGCATCCTCCATGGTGCCCTGAGCGAAATTAATAAGCGGAAATTTTTCTGTCAAATAATGACGCGGGATTTAAAAATTGAAGTTTCATTTTTAATGCTGAACTTCTCTGATACTTTCTTGGTTATCATTTCCAAAACGAGACATGGTAAAAACCACAAACTAACCCCTAAGTTATTTAGGGTATTCTTTGCTGCTAAGAATGCTCTATAATAGACGATTGCACGTCAACTGACAGCACTTTTCATTGACATACGCAGGCTTCTTTACAATTTTAGTTCCATATTGTGTTTTCGATGACAAAAATGTCAGACTAATGCCATTAGTATTTAATTTTATTTAGGTGTGAAATTTCCTTACCGAATCACCCAAGTGCTTGAATTAATAACCGAATTTTTTTCTGCGCCTCGAAAGTTCTTTCATAACATTCGAGATCTCGAAAAAATTTTCGGAACTCATTCAAGCACTAGGGAGATTACATTCGGTAATTTTTTCGATTAATACACGCCTATTCTAACAGCAAATGAGATTTCTTCAATTTCTTAAAATCGACCAATCAACTGTCATTTTAAACGATAAAAACCTACCTAGCTTTCCCAATAACTGATAAATATGCGCCTTGCTTTTAATCAACTATGCTGTGAATGGTAGTTTTGAAATTTCTACCTTGACAACTGTCACTGTCATATTATTTTCGAGTTTTCCTGCAACGTCGTTTTAAATTGTCCGTATAATGTAGTTGTGTATGAATCTCCCTAAAATACATTCGAGATCATATTTTATAAGATAAATACATTTCAAATTGTATTCTAATTTTATTGCCATTCGGCAAAAAATCTCGAATCAAGGGAAGTAGAAAAAATCGCTCGAGCAAGCTCTCGCGATTTTTTCACTACCTAGATTCTCGATTATTTGCCATGGCAATAAAACTTTCATACAATTAAACATGTAATTATCTATAAAAAATGATCTCTTATGTATTTACCCCCGATAATTTTGCTTGTTGATAAGTTGCCATAGTTGCGAATTTGTAGGTGCATTTATAATGTATAATCTAGTTACTTTAGTACCTGCCAAACGTCAAATATTCCCAACACGTCTCTTTGTATATGATTTAATTGAAATAAAATTTCGTTTTGAACTACCTTGCTTCGATTCAAAAAAACAATCTTGTTAACTACAATTCGTGGTCTGGAATTTTTAGGTAATTTTACTCCAGCTGTTGCTTTTACTAACCACTCGTGTAAATTTGACAGAAGATCACTCGTGGCTACCAAGCAACGCAACAGCTTTCGTAAAATTTCCGACAAATCCGGACCACTTATTGTATTACTACAGAAAATTCGTATATGAGACTGTCCGTATCTGCATAGAGAAGCTTCGCTTTGTCGCCCAATTCTTTTAATACGTACCCATAATGGAAACCGTAAACAAAAGTTTTGGAAATGTCTAAAATGCTGCAGCCTACATAAATAGGTTTATTCGTAAATATTTCCAACTTATTCATTTCTATAATAACCAGGTCTTCATCGAAAATTGTGCGATCGTGAAAATTTGGTCTAGAAATATAATCTCTCGCACCAAAACGTCGCTCCCATCTTGTAAATAAATGATCGGTTTCGTGCTTCCTGACATTCTCCATGCATTTGCCGAAAACGGCATTGATCATGAGTTTATAAAAATTTTTATCGAAATAGTTTTTAGAGTTTTGTCTCATTTCAGTGTTCAAGTCAATATATTTTTAACCAAGGGCTCTGTTTAAACCTAAGAGCCCCATTGATACAAGTTAACTTTAGTCCATATTTCACATACTGCTTTAGGTTCCTGTAAGTAATGAATAATATAATTATTTTTTGAATACAACGTCAAGAGCAGTTTCTTTTGCTTAGAATCTGATTAGATTACGGGTGGAACCAAATGTTCGGGTGCCAGAGGTAAATCGCTATGGAGTTCGTGCAAGTGGGAAGGATATTCAAAATCGCAATCTAAATTATGTAATCAACGTCAGAATCATCTGTAATGTCTAAGAAATTTAGATGTTTGAGAACGATATCCTCTTTCTCAAGAAACTCAAATTCTCCATACGGGAGATGCTGAGACATTGCAGCCCCATACAGATTATTTACATCGAAATACATTAAATAAGTGGATGGTTCCCGAGGATTGAAAGCGTCCATATATTTATTGTTCGCTTCAGCACTGAGCCACACCGCCTCGGATGCCTCTTTCGATATACATTATTTGATCAACATCTGTGACAAGCTCCAAACGTATGCCTGTGGTCTTTAGCATGGCATCGAAGGCCAAACCAGGTGCCGTAAAATAATAAATATAATCTAATGTATATGTTTGCAAACATGTTCGAAAAATATCAGATAGGAGAAGGATATCTGTTTTTAAATACACAGGGTGTCCCAGCAAAAACTTTCACCTCAAATAATACAACAGGACATAATTTTTGCAAAAATTTCTGAAACACGCCAACTTCATTTTCGAGGGGGACATGTCCTTGTTATAAATCTACTCACTTTGGGCTAAGCAGCTACGCGGGGTAGCAACCCCCTCAAATAACTTAAATGACAATAGGGGTCAAGTAGCACATCATTTTAAAGGTATTTCGATTCTCTTTACAATGGTACCAAACCCTTTGAATTTTGATTAATAATAAATAATAATAATAATAAATTGGTTTGAAAACCTCAAATCGAATGATTCAGCAGAGGTTGCCATGAAAACAACTTGTCAATAATTAATAATCAAAATTTAACATGGAAGGTCAAAATTAAAGAGACCTACTAAATAACTTTATTTAAAAATTTATAAACCACAATTCAAAACATTAACCTAACACATTAACGGAATAACAGTAATTTAATAATTGTTCAAAATGTGCACCGTTCACAGCCATACAAATGGTAAAGTCGATTTTCAAATTCATTGCGCACTTTGTGAAAAACTGTTCCGTTAGCTTCCAGCCTTCTGCATTCGTTTTGAATTCGTTGACTAAGATCTCGAAAGAAATGTAGATTTTCCTAACATTGTGCCAATTGACATTTCCGTTTAAGAAAAGTTTATTTAATATTATTTTTCGCTGAATTATTCAATTTAAGAACTTGGAAAGATAACAAATTTTTATTATTATTTATTACGTATTATCTAAAATTCAAAAATTTTTGTACCGTTGGAAAGAGAATTGAAGTAGCTCTAAAATAATGTGCTACTCGACCCCTATTGCCATTTAAGATATTTGAGGGGGTTGCTACCCCGCATAGGTGGTAGACACAAAGTGAGTGGATTTATCACAATCATACGCCCCCTAGAAAATAAAGTTGACGTGTCAGAAGTTTTAGCAAAAATTACGTACTGCTGAGATATTTGAGGTGAAAGTTTTCGCTTGGACACTCTGTATATCTGAATATTGTCCCAAAGTTTTAATGTCAAATGTTTGCCAAATATTGCTTGCATGCTGATAGTCGCTTTCAGAAACCGCTTCATCGTGCAAGATACTGTAAAATGATTGCTTTTCTGGAAGTTTTGCATCTTCGAGTTTTTCCCAACAGTCTAGATAATCGTAAGGAAAAATTCCTTTTCGAGTTAACAATTTAAACTCTTCGTCGGTTCTGCAAAGAGAACGATTAATAACCTTCCTGTCATCATTTAAATAAGAGCAAGCTTTTCGATGCTACTAGCCATGAATCTATAAATCGAAAGTTCATATTCGTTCCTTCGACGTATTTGGAGAAGGATATACCGTGTGACAAACTTCCATGTGTACATGGGGAAATAACATGGGCAATTACATTTTTGGGGATTCCTGCTCCCCATGTGTAGTTACAGTGGTGGTAAAGGTAGCAATCGAAAGACTATTTTTTTCTACGGATATCAAAAACTCTGCAATTTTCCAATTTATTAAAGCATTAAAAGCAAAAATTACACTAATAATTTTCGAATTAAAACACGGATATTCATCAGATTACCTACGACAATTTAATTTATTCTAATCAAAGACTCCCTTGATTCTAATTTCTAATTCGTCTGAACTGTCAACATTATTTATCGACAATTTAAAATTTGGGTTCACAGAACACCCAAATAAGAACGCGCAGGTTAATGTTAAAAGTAGGAACCGCGTTTAGCGCCATCTCTAGCTGTTTACAAGAACCAATTGTGTACATGCACGCGTAGATAGAATTTAAATTTAAACTTAATTTTTATTAATATCAAAAATCCAACTAAATTAAAGAAAACAAAGACTATGCCTGCTTATATGTATATGTAGGCATCAATTTTATTTAATCAGCATTTTACATTGAAAGTAGAAACATAAATAACGCTAAAGAACGCCAAATAGGCATTCTTTAGCGCACGAAAACTAATACTAAAATCAAATGAAAATTACTCGTAAACGTTAATTACAAAATTTGCGCAATTTAGTATATTAATTCAACACCGGGAGACGTTGAAGGAAGACATGTCGATGTTCGAGGAAAAACTCCTCATTCTGAGATGTCAAAGAAGTATCTACTGACGGAAGTCAAAATATATACGTGGCCTGCTGCTTTTTTGTGTATAATTATTATTTCTTTGTTATGCACCTATTTCTGATGCAATATTTATTGCGTATCGAGAAAACGTAACCATATTTAGATGTTCTGCGAACGTAACCACGGAATATCTAAAATAACGCACAATTTTTAAATTTTCCATTTTGTCTGACGATGCCGGTTGCGAGAGAAAGCGCATACTTTGGATTAAAATGTCACGAAATCGGTAATACAGAGTTTCGGCGCCAAATGTCAGAGTCGTGGTGCCATCTAAAGCGGTTTACAGAAACTGAAGCTAACATAGTTCAAGGTCGTGCGTAACAGTGAAACCCCCCTGTTTGGGTTTCAAAATAAACAAAAATATTTATTCAGTTGAAGAAAAGGTTTTCATTGTGAAAACATTTTACGGCAGCAATAGTCTGCGGGTAGACCGTGACTTATTTTCTGTAAAATTCAATAACAGCCCTATTCCTTCGGTAACAACAATAACAAATTTAGTTAAGAAATTTGAAGATACTGGGAATCTTTCATTGAAAGAAGGTAATTTTTACTAATAAATTTACTTGGTTTTTATTTAGATAATTCTGATTCGCTTATTATTATTACCTAGTTGCTAATTCCTTATTGTTCGCTAACTTAAATTTTGCTGGGATTATGAGAAATTTAACAAGTGATAACGCGGAGTGAAACAAAACTAAAATTAATCTTATCATTTATCTTTTTAGTCGTTCCAAGAAATCTAAATGTTGAGGTAGAGGAAATGGTAATAGGCCTGATAACTGCTAGTCCAACATCTAGTTTAAGGTCTATTGCCCTAGAATTTAATGTTTCCAGAGAAACTGTCCGTAACATATTAAAAAAAACAAATAATCATCCCTTTAAACCTAAAAGATTAACGCCACAATGGAGGATCGAAGCCGAAGATGGGGTGGGCTAAAAACAGGAAAAGGGCGCCAAGGAGTTGTTGGCTGATCCTCTGTAGTCAACACACAACGACTACAACTCCTAAAAGCCGCTGGTACACAATAGGGCACAATAAAATAACAAAAGAAAAAAACGTAGTCAAATAGTATATCATATAATACCCAAATATCTAAAAAACAAATGTATATCAACAAATTAATTATCAATGAATAAATGTATATATAAATATAAAAAACAATGAACATAAACCTGGGTGAAATCTCTAGACACCCGGCACTAACGTTGCGCTAAAAAAGGGAAATCAAAAATAGGCGCGGATGACGCGGTAAATACACTACACTAATGGAGCTCCGCACGCGCAGCGCACCGACGGGTCAATCGCACGCACGCTAACTACAACAATGTAATTAGTCGCAAACGGGAGTATCGACTGTCGCTAAATCTCGACACAAAAAATAGATATTACTACAAAGTCAAAATGGAATTTACAAACAGCAAAATTATTGAAGTGACTATAAACAAAATGAACCAAAATCGCAATAGTGACTAAATTGACTAAATCGAATTTTAAACAAAATAAACTACTTAACTACGGAAATTATACTATGGCAAACAAATTAAATTTTTAAAAAGTACTTTACAGATTTTGTTCAAAAATAAACAAACAGATGACCACAACACGCCGTGGCCAAGCAACTACATTAACAATAGCCGAACGAGGCGAAAGTTCGAACGGACGGGCGACGCGAAGTCACAAAAAAACGAACACAAAATTGACACAAAAAGCTGTGACGGGCGCTACATAAAAACCAGCCGTTGGACGCGATGTTCCAGACGGACATGCGACGTAATAATCAAACTTTATATCTGACCTTCCAGATGATAACCAGGTCAGCTGCTACAACAAATCAGACCTGCAGCTCAGCACCGGGTGATCGGCGCTTGAAACATGGGGAGAGTCGGAGAGTGCATCAGGACCAAAGTTTGTACGAAAAAATCGCTCCCTCGGAAAAAAATCGTTCCCCTGGAAAAACCCTAAAATGCCGAAAAGACAAATTAGAAGAGAAAATAAGAAAAAGGAAAGGAAACAACACTGATGACTGAAGATTTAAATAAAAGATGAAAAATAAGACACTCACCACGTGGGTTTTTTCCTTGACAAATCCTGCTGAACCTCAAACGTGAATCTAAATCCCAAAAAATGGAGCAGATGACGATTTCTAAAACTACAATAAACCGACATCTTCAAGAGGTGTACCAAGAAAATCCCATAACTGGCTAGAAAACTTAATTCCACAAAACTTGGAAACACCGCCCACTCACGAGAAGATCAACAGGAAGAGTGAAAAATGCCGAAGCAAATCGGAAAACGGAAATTCCAAAAAAACCGCCGACTAATAAAATACAAGGTAGCCACATTTAAAACTACACAAGTAACCAGAAATACCCTAGATCACCAAATCTTCCAGAGGCGTCACCAGCAACGGAGAAGTTAACAGAAGAAAGAAAGCTTAAAACGACTTGCAAACCCAAAATAAAGGAAGATGGCAATAAGAAAAGTCATAAAAGGGTCTCAAGGGACAGAAGAATAGATAATAAAAAACATAAAGAATTGAAAGATGAGACACGGAAAGGCAAATTAGACAGGCGCGCCACTGAACTAGCGAACAAGCAAGCCAAGAAGGTCAATGACCTGCACAGATGACAGAACGGAAACATAACCTCAAAAATCTGTCAACAAAAGAAGAACAAAAATTGGATGCTATTAAATGAACAACTACATAACGAAATCTAGAAAAGTGAACGACAAACCTCCCAAGGTAGGCTCAGCAAATGATAAATATGAAAGATGAACAATTTCAAGACTCAACGCATCCAGCGACATCCAGCACAGTAAACTACCAAATACAGAGACAATAAGAGGACAACGATAGCAGGTAAGTGAGACAAACCCTATTAGAATAGAAAAGCTAACTAGAATTAATAATTCGCTGCGGCACGGGTCACATAGACCCCGTACATCACCAGCGTTGCATGCGGGCCTTTCCAAACGTTACTTTTCCTGGGGTGCGACTTAAATAAAAATAGTAATTTTTTAAACATTTTCATTTTGATTGAAGATATATAGTTCCCATAACATCTTCTACCTTCACAAGTCTTAAAATCATACGGGGTTTATACGACCCGTACCGCACATGAATACGATTTTCATACTTGTGTGCGATACGGGGTTTGTAGACGCGTCTGGACTTGTTCGCTAAATCGTCTGCGAATATGCGGTTTCAACTCATTTTTTGTCAGTACCGCGTACTAGTAAGTTGAGAAATATAACAATGAGTGGTCGTGCAAAACAGTTGGTGAATTTAGCCGGCCTATTGTCTGGCTTGTTTCAACGCTGCCCACGAAAAGCATGGCAACTGAACCATTTTTGTACGAAAAATTGTTTTACTTTAATAATATAAGTGTTCTTTTTTTATTTTTCAAAAATAAAGCTTTATTGTAGTTCTGAATCTTTGTAAATATTGTAACATGTATAAAAATAGTTTTTCGTCGTTAAATGCTATACGGGACATTTAAGCCCCGTGCTATTACAGCCAATTATATATCCTGCTTACTAGAAAGCACCACCCATAATGCAATCCCTTCCATTATGACGTTAACTCTAGTAGCCAATGAAATCTGACGGCTATTGTACGGGACTTATAGACCCCGAACCGCACAGTGAGAAAAACTGATACGGGGTTCATATGGCCCGTACCGCAATTCAAAAAAGTATTCAGAATACGCCACCGCAGCGAACGTGTTAATATGAGCATGATGTAAGTAGTAGTCTATAATAAAACGTTAAAAATAGAGAGAATGTTCTAATAGCGAAAATTAACGTTACAATGTCACCAAGAGTTACTTCCTTTTGACGAAGAATCAAGGCAAACTTTCTGCGAAGAAATGCACGAACGGGCTAATCGGGATCGCAGCTTCCTCTCATCAATTTGTTTTACCGATGAGTGTACCTTCACTTTAAATCAAGAGCCAAATTCACAAAACGTTAGGCATTGGGCCCAGGAAAATCCCAGAATAAATCTAGCCACGACAACGCAATACCCTCAAAAAATCATTATTTGGGCAGGCATTTTTAATAATCGCGTTATAGGACCATTTGAAATACAGGGAAATTTAAATTCAGGAGCTTATTCAGATCTTTTAATTAACCATATTGGCCCTGCATTAGAAGAAGTTGCACATGCGAATCGGGAAGTCTGGTTTCAGCATGACGGATGCCCAGCACATTTTGGAGCACAAGTGAGGGAATTATTAAATGAAATATTTCCAGAGAGCTGGATTGGTCGAGGTGGTGCTATAAACTGGCCAGCTAGATCTCCCGATTTGGCACCGTGTGACTTTTTCTTGTGGGATCATTTAAAAAATAAGATTTATAAAACTCGTCACCCAAATATTGATTCTTTAAGGAATGCTATTTTTGCGGGATGCAACTTAATAAACGATCGGCAACTTGCGAATGTGAGAAATTCTTTCTATAATGGGCTGGGATACTGTCTGATACAGAATGGGGGTTTATTTGAATATTTGTTATAGTTGTTTTTCTTTTTTTATGTTACTTTAATTTCATTGTATATTAATAAGTTTTTGTCCTTACCTAGATATGAAATAAATAAGTATTAAATTGCCAGATTACAAAATTCATTAGAGCAGCAAAATAAACAAATTTTTCATAATTGCAGTAAAATTAAAGTAATTTAATTTTTATTATTTCATTTTACTGCTTTAACATTTTCCCAAAAACTTTTTAATAGGTTAGACGACACCTACAATTTACCCTTAACTATGGACCAGCATTCACCAACGAAACATCCACACCAGTAATCAATTAATTGTCAACTATAGGTAATGACAATAATAATGTGAATGAGAATTATCTAAATAAAAAAACAAGTTTATGTACCTATTAGTAAAAATTAACTTCTTTCGATGAAAGATTCCCAGCCTTCAAATTTCTTACTAAATTATTTGTTGTTATACCGAAGGAATAGGACCGTTATTGAATTTTACAGAAAATAAGGCACGGACTACGCGCAAACTATTGCCGCCGTAAAATATTTTCAAAATGAAAACCTTTTCTTGAACTGAATAAATATTTTTAAATGTTGACAGTTCAGAAAATCCATAAAAATCAAAGACGTCCGTGATTAGAATAAATTAAGTTGTCATGGATAATCTGATAAATTTCTGTGTTTTAGTTAGAAAATTATTAATGTAATTTTTGCTTTTAATGCTTTAATAAATTGGAAAGTTGTAGAGTTTTTGATATCCTCATACGCAGAAAAAAATAATCTTTCGATTGCTACCTTTACCACCACTGTAACTACACATGAGGAGCAGGAATCCCCAAAAATGTAATTGCCCATGTTATTTTCCTATGTACACATGGAAGTTTGTCACACTGTATATATTTTTCCTTGCTTATTGGGAGAAGTTTCATTTGGCTTGGGATGAGCAAAGCTAACTATCTTATTATAAAATAATCATCGTAGCCACTGAGGTTGTGAAAAACAACTGGTACCGCGTGAGAATTTTTGGAATTTACGTTGCATCCTTGGTGAGCCATGCCTCTAAATCTGCCAGAAAAATGACAATGATCCCTCACTTTAATTTGTCCCGGCTCAAAACTTTTCTTACATATATGACAACTTGTAACATTATATTGTTGATTGTCGAAATTTAACATAGGAATAATCGTTTTAAACGCTTCGCTCGTAAACTTTGCAATTTTATGTAATTCTGCAATGAACCACTTTATGTAATCTTCACCTCTGTACATTTGAAACGAAGACAAAGAATCATCGTAAGAACACTTGAAATAATAGGCCACACTAAAGGCCGTATGTTTCTGATAATTACATGTATTCTGAAAAGAACTCGGTTGGTCACATTTTTCAAGCAGACTTTCTAAGTCGGCATATATGCAAAAAGGGACAGCTTCTTGAAAGCGAACGTTTTTAAAGAACAGGTAGTTTTCCGGTTTCTCTGGTAATTTAATAAAACACGAATTTGAATGTCTGCAATATCCGATGTTTTTGCAAATTTTCATTTATAACAAAATGATTTAAGCATATGTAACAAATGTACTGTTTGTGATCCCTTTCCGAAATTTGAGTTGAGACAAGTTTAGAGAATTTCTTTAGCCAAGTATAACGAAATAATCGCTCCTCGTTGGGGTTTACGCACTGAAATGTCAAAGGTTTGTCAGCTCGCAGCACCAAAAGATTTATGGCTTCTCTGTGAGAAAAAATTTTTCACTTAAACGAAATAGTCGCAGTTTGTCTGTATCATTCAAACAAAATAAATTAATCGAGAGATTGTTTAACCTTTCAAATTTGGCGACATCGCCAAGTGAAATGGGAAAATCAATGCTGGCGTAATTTAAAACAACTTGGTAATTAGGATACGAAGACGTTCTGTAAGAGTGACTCGATGCAGGAAATAATGTTGACACCCCAGCCCAAAGAAAGCAGTACCTGTCATCGTTTTTTACATTAACTACAGCGTGCTTGTTTCGAATGAATTCCGGAAGCTGCACGAAAGTTGAATAACCACCTTTCATGGGACAATAAATGCTAACGTTAACTTTCAATCCTAATATTTCTAACAGCGCCCAACCAGAATCTTTTTCACTAAATTGTTCTAATTTAGCCATGAGCACGTTGTGACGCCAAATTTATTAACTCACAAAATATCACTAAAATAACAAATAAACTATGATTCACTACAAAATAAATGGCTGGAAGAATGCTAAAATCAGCAACGGCCCGCCGAAACGATGCGCAAAAAGACGGTAATTAACAAACCACAGATAACCCGACCATACGCTGACGAACGAGGCCCCGCACGCGCAGACGCACCGACAAGATTACTGCGCACGAAACAAACGCGAATCGCAACAATCTGTGCCGCTACTAACACCTGCACTATCAAGCATAAAAAAACAGAATTAATTGAAATGTAAAAAAAAGCAAATATGCAACTAATTAATAACTAAGTATAAGAAAATAAATGCCAAAAAGCGAGGTGGTTGACAACGTTACGCCGCTGTCAGGCTATACATACAAATTAGCTAAGCTAAACTACTTACTGCAAGCGTAAAAAAAAGGTAAGTACATACATAAACAAACAAATACAATATTTTTGGTAACGCTACGTCGCTACCAGGCCATACATAAAAGTCAAGCTAGCAAAAACTAAACTCGAAAAGCCAAATCACACGTGGTTCGTTGGTTCGCTCCAGACGATGGCAAAATAAATGAAATAAATAATCTGACCTTATCAGTACGATGATCGGATGATCCAAAAATGGCGGACCGACGCCGCAGCCGTCCGCAAACACAATAAAAAAAACTCCAATATAGAATAATAACTTTATTCTGGTTTTTAGAAAACGTACCCCAGGAGAAAAACCCTAAAAATCGAATGAAATAAGAACACACAAAGGAAAATCAGGAAATAAAGAAAATAGAATATGAAACGTGGCCTACCTTCAGCAAAAGGGGTTTTTTTGTCCTTCTCTCAAACGCAAATGCTTCAAACGCAGCACGGCGAAGATCCCAATTCAATGGACAGACAGCGGATCCAAAATCACTACCAATTGCAACAATCCAAACTGTCTCAATAGTTTTCCAAGAGAAAAATCCCACAAACGTGGCTTGAAAATATTTCAATAGACTCTAGAAAACTACCGTCGCTTTGTAGAGCACTAGCGAGGGAAGAATGGCCAAAATTCGCCGATCGATGGCAAGATTTTACGAATTTTCAAAAAAAAGGTAACGTAGGTAGCAGAAGATAGCCAATGAAATTTGTTCAGAACGAGAAATTCAGAAATCGACAAAGGCGTCGCTTCCGTCAAGATGGAAGTGAGACAAAAGATGGCCTGGGAACGTCTAACCGAGAAAAATACAATCTAAACTTATTTACAATGAAGATTCGACGATAACCCAAGCGGAAAGTACGAAAGGAAAACAGAAGAAACACACCAGAAAAGAGGCAAATCAACCTGGACGCCACTGGAGCATCAATCAAATGAGAGTGCAATGACCTCAACCGGGTGACAATTGAAACCTATCGGTAAGGAAGTTACCAACAGTAACAGATGACAGATAACCTCAAACAACAAACCGACACATGGAAGAAAACAACAAATGATGGTGAAGAATTTAACAATAAGGTAAGCACAAATAATACAACAAATGCAACCTGAGATATTAACTATTCCAATATTTTAAGGTACAAATGGTAAACATCAGAAAGAGTTGAAATGAAAAGGGGACGAAGAACTAATTGAAGAAATGCTAGAAGACAAATCAAATAGAGCAATAAACAAATTAACTGTAAGTACCTAATATCTATGTATTTATACTCAATAAAAGAAATGTTTTAATCTTTTAGCTATGCGTATTTTGTCTAAGCATTTCTATACCTACCATAAATGCTCTAAAATAAAATTTGCCCGTAACAACGTCAATAACATTGGTTTTGTACCACTGTTTCAAATCTGTTCCCCCTATCAATTTTGGAATGTCTCGTTGAAAAAGATTTCAAATCAACGTCTCCATTTTGAGGTTTGACAAAATTTCCAGTAAGAATTACATTTACTTTGAGAATAGAATCTCTCACCAAAATTATAATCTTGGAAGCAAAACTTTATTTATTTAAACATACCAGCGGGTCTTATTTTTAAATTTATTATGATACCAGTCCGCAATCTACCATCTAACCATTTGAGATTCGCATGGCTTTGACGTTTTTCAGTTGTTTTAATTTTTCCCAATAAAAAGTGAGAAATGACAAAATACTCTCCAATCTAAAAGGCTTTTCATCCGCTTTCTTGAGGTAAATTTTATTCTTGATAGCCATTCTTACTAATTTGATGCTGCTTTTGACTCGATGAATGAAGCGGTCCACTTCGTCAGATGTCTTCAACAGCTTAAAAGGTTGATCGTAAACTTTGATCAGTTTACTACTTAAATTAGAAACCGTTTCCGAGGTCATGATGTCCGCAATAAAATTTATCAAAATCGCGAAACAATTCATTCAACGATATTTTGCCAGAGCGATCGGTGTAATTTATAGCTGCATGTGTGCATCGAGAATCACATGACACAATAATATTAAATTACAGTTATGCTTATTACAGGAATAATGTTACAAACTTTTCTCGGATTGCTAAGATTATCAGATTTCATGACAAAATTTTAACTTACATGCGAAATGTGATATTGCTGTATCGAATTACGAGGAATATGAGCTGATATCTTCGTATTAAGAGTGTTTTTTGCCATTTTTTGTACTATATATTATAAGTCGCAGTAAATGTTAGTGTAGTACAAATCTTCGTAAACAGTCTGTTTGAAAGCACGAAAAAAGAAAAAGGGAATATTTATACATAACATCTCCAGTACCAATCATCAAGCCTATCCGGGAGGGTCGGAACGTCCCCGAGTTCAAACTGTTTCCAACGCGGCAAGGAGGCCACCGCTTAAACATCTTGCTACGGTCCATATCCGACTGGATTGTTTTCTTACAGTCGGGGGTGCTTAACAACCGAGGATGGACGGGAATTCCACTTCGACTGTGAGGCTTCCAACGCCTTCATGAGGTACGTGACAGAGGAAGTGGAGTATTTTGACGAGGGGTCGACCGACGAAAACCCCTGGAGCCGGGATGAGGGCTATGACTGGAGATAATTGAACTCAGTTGTATATATATGTTTGTATAAATTTGAATATTTTTATATACCGAATAAATATATGTAGTTTTACAAATTTTGTCTGTTTATTCATTCAACTTGATAAACTCATTCAAACTATGAAATATGTAAGTAGCACTTTCTCATAGAAAATAAACATTGAGAAAGGAAAGAATGTCTTCTCTTAATCGAGGTGATCAATGGGAAAATCAGTATCAATCAGTGATCAATGTGCAATCAGACAACTTTTTTTATTTCGTAATTAAAAAGAACTTGTCAAAATATTTGACCCATGTGTGTGTGTGTGTGGCTGGCGTAACAAAAGTCGGGATATATCTCTGTTTAACACACCTACAGCATGCAACTGCGAGGGACGTGACGTCAATAAGCAATATCCATTAATCAGTAACCAATTCGATAATCAATAATCGATAACCAATAATTGATATTCAATAATCGATAATCAAACAACCAATAATTGATCATCAATAACCGATAATCAATAATCGATAATGAATAATGGATAATTAATAATCGATAACCAATAATCGATAATCAATAATGATAATCGATAATCAATAATCGAAACTTGATAATCGATAATCTATGATCAATAATCGATGATCAATAATCGATAATAAATAATCGATAACGAATAATCAATAAATAATGTTGAATTTCATCTAGGTGTCAAATTACATATGATTTTGTCACATTACCTATTACCATTAGCTATAATTCGATCTGCATATATGTATGTATGTATGTTTGAATCGAATCTGAAAAATGTTTATCCGAAATGTGTGTTATATATTTATATCACAACCTACATTTAGTTCATATTACATCCAGAGAATAAAGGGCGAGTTTAATATCTTAGCACTGAAAACACAATCTTCATGTTACATCTGGAATAGGAGATGTATTTATTTATTTATCAAAGCTGCAAAATGTTGACATTATATTTATTTAATATACATTTCCGATCGCGCATTTATTTAGGCACTGTTTTGTATCTACTCATTGTGTGTATCCCATTGTGTTAGTGTCAAATGCCTAAAGTAAAGTTAACAAAATATCTTCGACGAAAAAAGTGGTGATATTGGAGCATCGAGGTACGTTTACATTTTCTATTTTATGTGGGTGTGTAATTTTGCGTATACAAATTATTTAGTGTTTCCTGCTGGAGAAAATCCTGTCTTTCTACCGGCAAGTTCGAATATCCAGCCTGATTGTCCTCCTCCAATGAACACGAGTAAGTGTAAAATATTTACCATTGTATATAATTAATTTTTTTTACATGAATAATTATTTTTTAAGCGGTTGAAGATGTATCCCAACTTCTGCTGCCGCCGAGTGCTCCCCACGTCTCTTCCTCTGATGCGAATCAACACCGCGCTAATTGGTAAAGGTAAATTTCATCATTGCTACAAGATGTATATCTCATTTTTACAATGAAAATTATTCCTTGTAGATGTTTCGCAGCTAGACTTTGAATACTTTCTTCAGCGAATGGAGACACTTCCGCCTACTATCGCTGCTGCTGCTGAACAATATTTGACGATACCCCCGCCCTCCGCCTTCGCTGTTTCTGAAGATGTAATAGATCTTGTCTCAGAAGCAGAGGAGTCTGCGGAAGCTACTGCACCAAGCTCATCTGCAGAACCCTCTGCGCCTAACCAGCCGTAGGAAAGAATTTGCGTCTTGTCAAGATGCTCCTGCGGAAGTGCAGCAAGAACAGCAACAGCAGCTTTTTTAAGGTAAAACCATTAGATTATTCTTGGCTGTTGTATTATCATATTTTTATCTATTTTACAGATGAATGGAAAGCCATCGTCGCCGTCGTCATCGCTCTCACTAAACTTCTCCGAGAGATTGGTCATGCAATTCAAGGGCAAACTAAAAGAGAGGAGAGAGCTGTTGGTCTCTAGACGCTTGTCGCTGCAGCAGCTGTTAGAGCAGAGGGCGATGACGCTGAACCGGCTGCTGGATGATGTGCGTGAAGCGGAGAGGCTGGAGCCATTTTGCACGATGACAATCATTTAAAGTTTATTGAAGAAACTTTAAATAAACTTTAGTTGTGCGTGCGTGTGTGTTCGTGAGTAGTATGTAGATATTTTAAGTACATTTTTTTATTTTATAATTATCTTTGTCCACGACTATCTTACAACATACTCTTTATACTTATGTTTCTTCAATCAAAATTAGATACATTATTCACTGCAGTGATTAATGAATATTATTCACTAAACCAATAGGAACATCGCTTTAACCCTTTTTTACATTTATTTAGTAGGCCGCGATCGCGATGTGTTAGTTCAAATTGAAACGTCAAATCAGCATGGTTTGCTTTTAATTTGAAATGCATATTCTAAAAAAGAAGATATAATGAGTAGTGAGAGTGAAAACGAGATTTCTTTAACAGCACCAGCAATAAAAGAAGCTGCAGAACGTGCCTCATTAGATTCATTGCCCAAAAAACCAAGAAAATTATACCTGAGAGCATATGTATGAATCTTTCTTACACTGGAGAAGGGAAATGAAGGTAAATTCTTTCTGGGAATCTGTTTTGATAGTCGTGGACAAAGTATAGTATACAACTCGTTATAATGATGCTATTATTACCTCGGATGATTACAAAACTCGCTCGCTTCGCTCGCTCGTATTGTAAACTTCATCCTCGGTAATAATAGCATTCATTATAAACTCGTGTATAATATACTATTACAATTTATATCGACCAATAAAAAATTACATAAGTACATTCATTTTTCTTTATGTTTATTATAAGTTTACAACTTCGGTTGCATTCAAATTATGTAACAAGATTCTTTCTTTCGGCATAGGTTCCAAAATCAATGAAGTTCTACGAATTCTATCCAAGAACCTTTCATGATCCCTTGCATACATTTCCCACGGTCCCTTTCTATTTGAATCTCTTGCATCCACATAGTGCATTTTGATATTGTAATATTGAAACGAACAGTTTTTTTTCATTCTTCCTACATCCTGTTTCCCACAGGTTTCTTGTTGGCTGTTGTTTTGCAAAGGCATCTGGCTTAATTTTCTTATAAGTAATTCAAATATTCACGACTAAATCTTGAGCAAGTCTTCTAAACGATTGGAGTATTCATTAATGCTAGGAGTTTTCATTCCTCTTAAACCTGTTTTCTTGCAATGTTCTTGTTGGTCGAGTCCAAAGTAATATGTCTTAACTTTTTTCTTAATTCGTATACGGCTAAATCTTGGTATAGTTTTCTAAACGATTGAAAGAAAAATTCCTATCTTAATTCTAATTCTTTTTGTTTCTTCGTTATGGATAATTATTGTTTCTCTTCTTCGTCAAATTTTATGTTTACCGTGCAACCTACAATCCCTTTTTGAATCAAATAAATATTTTTTCCTCCTTCTCCAATTGTGCATTAATAGTATATTACGTAACGAGCATGGAAAGTGACAAATTTCATACGAGCGTGAAATCTCGCGAGTTTATAGGAAATACACTTTCCATGAAGTTATATACACTATTTTTCCCACGACCCCTTACGAAGCAAATTTATTCATAAACAGTAACTTTATTTGTAAGCATTTGTAGTTTATATTAATGTATGTCAAAATTTCCAAGTAGCCTACTAACTTACCATTAGCATAATATTCTAGTAATTCCGACCGTCTTATGAATGACACGTTGAATTGTTCTCTCGCCCGCCAATTCATAAATGACCAGTAATTCGTACCTAAAATATTTGTCTTCCACGGAGTAGTAATTAAAATGTTCAACTGCCATGCCGTACCTTTTAAGAGATTTTTCTGATAAAAAAACATTAGATTTAAAAAGAGACGCGACAGGATATTTATTCAGTAAAGGTCAAAATCTCAAAGCTGGCTACAAAATTTGAATGAACTGTGCGATTTAGCGCACGGGCAACGCAATTGTCAAGTTTCCGGCCTACTATGCTGTATGCAACGTGCTGCTTTCCTAGGGCAGGCATGGCGAACCTATGGCACGCGTGCCAGAGATGGCACGTACGAGAATTTTGCTGGCACGTGAATAATGTAAAGTGAGTCTCATTTTGTACGCTTATAATTGTTAAAATATATACAAGCAAACATTTTTTACGCGAGAGAAACTAACCAACAAATATGATTTTTCCTCGCGTCAGTCCACACATTGCAGATAGCTCATACTTCAGTTTCCCGAACTCTTCCCATCTCTAAATGCACGTGCGTTCATTATGCATTTCGCACTGCGCATCTGGCAACCATCAGTCGTCACAAACAAGCAGTGGCAAGTGTATCATTGTTGCGACTGTGCAGTGATTTTTTTTGCTTTACGTTTGAATTATAAACGTAATTTAATTTAGATTTGGGATAAATCGTTGTTTCTTTGAGATCCCAAAAGAATGCATTTGCTTACCTATCTTTGATTATAAAATTATAGTTTCTTACAGTTCTGCTCAACATGGCCAGTGGAAATAAAAAACAAAAATTATCAGAATCAAGCAGCAGAGATTTCCAAAGTTGGTGGACTGAAGAGTACGGCATGATTAACAAAGACAATAAAGCAGTGTGTATTTTATGTTCCGGGACGGTTGTATGCAGAACATCTTCAGTAAAGCGACATTTTGAGACAAATCATAAATCGCTCCATGAAAAAAATAAGGATGAACAGAAAGAATTTATTGCTCGGGCAATTAAAAATAGAAATATTCAGTCAACATCCCTAATGAAATTTATCGGCAGTCGTTCAAATATCACTGCTGCTAGTTTCCTTGCCTCAAACGTAATTGCCAAACATGGGAAACCATTTAGTGATGGGGAATATATGAAAGAAGCATGGTTAAAATGCGCACCAGTTCTCTTTGAGGATTTTGAAAACAAGGAAAAAATTATTCAAAGAATAAAAGATATGGCTTTGGCTAGAAACACGGTGAAAGATAGAATCTTGGAAATGGCTAAAAATGTAACTCATCAGCAAAAAATTGATATAAACTCTTCTGGGTTAATATCTCTGTGTCTTGATGAGAGTACTGACATAACCGGATCAGCTCGTTTAGCAATTTTTGTCCGTTATTGTGTTGGAAATAATATAAAAGAAGAATTGATCAGTTTAACATCACTAGCAACAACAACAAGAGGTATAGATATTTGCAATGCTGTTGTAAAAGCACTCGCTGAAAGAGAAATAGATCTCTCCAAAATTTTATCATTAACTACTGATGGTGCGCGCAGTATGACTGGAGAGGAAAATGGTTTTGTGAAGTTATTTACCGAACGTATTGGACATTCTATTCTGGGTTTTCATTGCATTATACATCAGCAGGCTTTATGCGTAAAGGCCAGTTTCAAGCCATTGGAAGATGTTATGAGCCTTGTAACAAAATTGGTGAATTTTATATCTTCACGTGCTTTAAATAAACGAAAATTTCTGGAATTATTAAATGAGGTAAATTCAGTGTACAATAGTTTACTTATGTACAATAACGTCCGATGGTTAAGTCGTGGAAAAGTTCTTCAAAGATTTGTTGAGTGTTTAGATGAAATTAGACTTTTTTTACATAATGAGAAAATCGCTGAAAAATATAATCAATTAATGGACGTCGAATGGCTTTCTAGATTAATGTTTTTTACCGATTTGTGCCTACATTTAAACGAATTAAATGTTAAACTGCAAGGTGTTAACAAGACAATTATTGTCATGTTTGATTTAATTAAAGCTTTCGAAGGTAAATTACAAATTTTCAATCGCGACGTTAATTCCAAAACATTCAAATACTTTCCGAACACAAAAAAATTCTTTGCAGATATAGAATCTCATGAGAAATCAGATGAGGTGAAATTGATACAAGAGTTTTCTGCAGTTATTCACTCAGTAATCAACGAATTTTCTTCAAGATTTACTCAATTCAAGCAATTTGCAGAAACATCAAATTTTATTTTATATCCGGACACAACATCAGCAGACAAGATAAATTTGGAGATTTTTGAGTGGCTGAATTTTGAAGACCTAGAAATGCAATTAATCGATTTTCAATCAAGTTCTATCTGGAAACAAAAGTTTGTCGATCTGAGAAATGATTTGGAAATAATTGAAAACGAGAGATTGTTGGGTGTAATTAAAAAGAATGCAGAAGAGGAAATAATGAGAACTTGGAATGCCATTCCGGAAACGTTTAGTTGTTTAAAAAAATTAGCGACTGTTATATTATCAATTTTCTCCTCTACATATGCTTGTGAATCATTATTTTCTGAAATGAATTTTATAAAAGACAGTTTAAGAAATAGAATGACAGATGAATCAAGTTCGGCATGTGTATTATTAAAAGTGACGAAGTATGAACCAGATATAATGCATTTAGTATCCAATGTACAACAGCAAAAATCTCATTACTAAATAATTAATATTGTTTTTATTCAAGTTATGAGTTAATTTGTACGAAATTCTATGTTTATTTTTAAGTTCATCTCAATAAAATTCTGCGATAAATATTTTTTACTAATGTTTTCTCCTATTAAAAACTGCTCGGCACGTCGGCAACCCAATGAAAATTATTTTTAAATTTTTGACACGCGCACATAAAAAGGTTCGCCACCACTGTCCTAGGGGGTCGTGGGAAAGTTTTTATGTAATCGTCGGTGAACAAACTCCTGAATCGTAGTGATAGAATTGTTCGATTCTCCTCGAAGTTTGCAACTACACGTTCACCATATTTATTATTAAGCATACTAAAACTTTCCATTGCATATTTCTTATTTTCAACCGAATATTTTGCATTTAAGTAAGGTTTTATGTAAGACTACGTATTTAAGTTTTGGAAGACGGACATTTTGCGTTATTCGCTCTCGGTTTATAAATGATAAAGAGCTATACAATTCGTATATAAGTAATTCGAATCCCCCCTCTTACCGAGAGATGTAACATGATCCTTTAACTTTCAAATAACCTATTGCAACATATTTCACATCTGGTGTTGTCAATGACCTCTCAATCGGTAGAGTTCGGATTACATACTAAGTAACCTTGATCTTGATACCGCTATCTTATTACACCACAACATATCTTATTACAGATAGCAAAACTGTAACGCGATCTATTCTTGGACTTTTAAAGAACCTTCACGTTGATGTAAATTGACACAATCCTATCCTGTTACAGGAAAAGTTCGGTGAAATTCGTCACCAGTTCAATGACTTCTCGATCGGTGGAGTTCGGAAATGCTAGTTGAAATTACACACCAGTAAACAATATGCTGGTTTTGGATCTGACTTTGAACGATGGCCTAGAACAGGCAATTGGCTCAGAACCGGCTGCCGGTTCTGGGCCAATACATGTAAAACCACTGCAAACAATTTGTCCATAAGAATTTACACGTGATGGTCTAGATGTCTACTACTCTCATTTGATGAAATTTATATTTGTAATCGAATCGACATAGAAAAAATGGACAGAAATTAAGGCTTCACGAAACATGTCAAACCGTCATTGCAGGTCTTATTGGTCACTGGAAACCAGTATATTTTCAATTTGACCAGCCGATGACCGCAGACAATATTAAGGATATAATTGCCGCATTATAAACAGCTAATTTTTCTGCGGTTGCAATTGTATGTGACATGGCAACAACAAATGTAAAGGTTTGTCTTCTTTGAATATTGCATTCGACAAAAATTGTTTTTTTCAACACCCTTGTGATGAAAACCTAAATGTTTATGTCTTAGCTGATGCACTCCATCTGCTCAAGTTGGCTCGTAATCATCTGCTAGATAGTGGTTTCTGCATCAAAAACACCATAATTAATAAAGCCCTACCCGAACACCTTGTTTCAGTTTCTGCAACAGATTTAACATATGCTCATAATTTAACCGAATACCACTTAAACGTGAAGGGTTCGGAGCGTCAACGTGCAAGACCCGCTGCCCGAATAATTTCAAACGCCGTATCAAGAACGTTACAATACTGTAGCGAACGGGGTTTGTTGCAGGGTGACTGGAATGAAGCCGCATCCACCATCAAATTATTTAACGATTGGTTCGATTTATTTAATTCTCATAATTGTCCAGAGAAAAATGCTTACGGTGTAAATTTAAAAAATCAAGAGGAGTTGTTGGACCAAATGTTTAATTGTGTTAAAACTGTAATTATAGGAAAACATAAATCTCTCGAGTTATATCTCGGGTTATACACCTTAGACACAATGACCCCTCATTTCTGCTGACGCAAGCATGTTGCGACGCATATCATATATATACCGAACTCGCCACGCGAGCGGTCATTCAGATTTTTATCGCTTTAGGCTAGATTTGCTTGTCGTTTAAATATCTGTTTCACTGTTTTGAATGTAACATAGATTTTGATTGTGAACTACATTTTATTGTGTTTGTAACGCTAAAATAAATTGTTTTTAAAAAGTTATTATCTGTGACTTTCAACTTAACTCTCGCCATTTTAAAGGGGAATTTTGTTGTCCAATATATTGTTAAAAGAACTCTTTCATTACCTCGCCTCAAATTATGATGTATGGTATGTCCTTACATTCAGGTTAAATCAAGATGTGGATAATTTTTTTCGTATATACGTAGCATGGGTGGAGCTAATGACCATCCATTTCGGCTGGATTTCATAAACAGAATAATATGGTACATTTTGGGAAAAAATCGGAGTCTATTTCCACAGAACAACAGAGCACTATTGCCGCTTCCGAACAAAGTTTTCTCAAAGCTTCGGACTGTATTATCAGCAACGGCACAAATATTGATGACGATATGTGTCTAACAGCACCAATATTTTCTAATTTTGAAACTGAGTTTACATCTGAGGAGCCACCAGAAGAAAATTTAGGTAACTTTAAATCTGTGGAGCCAGCGTATTTGGAGATAGATTTGCCGGAATCCGAAATTTCTGACGACCATTATGATCTCATAAGAAGTTTTGAACTAAAAGAACAGAACAATACCGATCTTTTAAGGTACATACATAGCTGGATATGTTGCCCATAGATTCAAAACCAAGTTGATATGTAGACACAAAAACCGGCATCTTTGACAGCAGTACCATTCCAGACTGGCTGAATTTTATATCGAAGGGTAATGAAAGGGATCGCAGTATACTCAACTGGTGTATGTTTGGTTGCATAACCAAGCTTTAGGAATGCACGTTGAGTTGCCTAGTTCGTTTCATTAAATAGATAGCCAAAAGCAAAGAAAGGGTTAGGTTCTTAGACGCTGATGGCTTCACTTGAAGGTTTTCTCCTAATAAAGACAAATGGGTTTTGCCCAAAATATATGAGAAATACAAAAGGTTTTCCCTTCGAACGGTGAGATCTCAAAGAGTGTTTGTTCTAGATGTTTTTTAATATAAATTATTCTCTGCTATCTCATTGGTGAATACTGAATCGTCATTAGAGAGTAAGTTAGTTAATTTTAGTTTTTGTTATTGTAATCTCCATTATTAAGTAATCCAGTAATTTATTATACTTTAGAATCCCTATTTCATTTCAACAGGTTATTTTCGGGACATACTATATACTTATAAAGTTGCGTTCATTGGAATGCAGACATAAACAAAAGTAGGTTCAGAAGGTTACGCTCCAGACTAGAGAGACGCGGGGAAAATTAGTTAGGCAAGGGACAGAGGGTTTTTAGCGATCGAAAGAGGTGGTCTGGCTTTCGAAGCTTAAGGCTACGGTTTTTGTAAAAGTTGCGCTAAATAGTGCAGACGGTGAATCACTTGCGTTACCTACCTGGCCAAGGGTCATTACATAAACATGATAAGTTATTAGTTAATAAAAGGAATTCTTGTTAAGTTCGTGTTGGTGGAAGGTTGTTTCTTTGATAAAAGTGTTAACTTATAGTTGTTTCTTATTCTCTGCGAGTATATCCTAGTAGATATATCGTCCCTTTAATGCAGAAGTAACTTAAGTCCAAAAACTAAATTTTACAGGAGACGATTTTTTCTTCTCGCAAGATTATTTATGCAAATACCTAAACCAAAATAGGCCAACTTATTTGAAAAGGTATTGTTTAATGAATCATATAATAAATATTAAAAAATGTTTGTGGTAGCATAAAACTTGGGACATAGAATACTTTTTAGCATATCTAGTATTTCAAGTCCAAATATGGACACAAGTTTGCTATTTGTTTAAGGACATAGGCTAGTTTGCATTTTTAAGGTCTAAAATTTTTGTACATACATACTATTATTCGACGAAAAATTAAACTAGTTTTAAATTGAAAAGATTTATTTATAATATAAACAAACTAACATTCATACGTAACATGCTATCTGCGTATAAAAGTTTTCTAAAAATGGGTTGTTATGATTATAAATAAAGTTCCAAGCCTAGCTTCAATAAGAAGTATAAGAAAACTTAACACAATAAACTTAAGAGGAGGTTATACCGCTCGATTTTAGGCGAAAAACACCCTTTCTAATCTAAAAGATTACTACGCCATTCTTGAAGTTAGAAAAGTGAAAATTTTCTATTGCATAGTTAAAAGGCTGGAATTGAATCCTACATGCGACTTTTTTCAATTTTCTCAAGGTGAAATCAAGAAAAAATATTTAAAATGCACAAAATTAACGCAATTTCAGTCATATTTACGTTCCACTGCATGTTACTGCTGCAAATTTATGAGAAAACTCGATGTAGGCAACATGCTCGAAGTTTTGCGATGCCAGCAAGCTTTTTATAATTAATATCGGTTAAGAATTGGTAACACAAAATTGTATTTTGTAAACCCTTGCAAAGAGCCGGCAACGCAAGAAATACATGGGCCTCTTACGGACAAACTCGACAAATCGCTCGCGGTATAACCACCTCTTAACTTCAGTACTATGCAACCCGACTCACCATAAAGTTGTCAGTTCGAAGACTGGTTGGACGCGTACCTCCATCCTTTACTATCTTGAGCCAACCTACGCATTTCCCTAAAATTTGAACATCCTACATCCCTAACTATTTGAGAGCAGCAGTCTAATCTGGGCCTACCCCTACCTCTTTTTATTCCTATCTCTGACTCTAGTAGGTATGTCGCAAACTAAGCCTTCGTGCCTCAGAAGGTGTCCTACCGTCCTATCTCTCCTATTCTTTACCGACTTCCATAAATTTCGCTTTTCTCCAACTCTTTCTAATACCTCCCTGTTGTTAACCTTATTTAACCACGGTATCTCCATCATCATGCGTCTATAACACCACATTTCAAATGCTTCTAATTTTTTCCTATCTGCTTCTCCTATCGTCAAAGTTTCGCATCCGTACAATGCCGTAGGTACTCCATACATACGTGTATCATTCCCGAGCATAATAGTTGTTTCTTTTTATTAAATGCAACTCGAACCTGCCCCATTCTTTGTTTTGTATCTCTAGAGCTCCTACCATCGTGAATTATTTGACTTCCTAAATAGCAGAAATCTGAGACTTCCTCTATCTTCTCGGTTTCAATTTGTATTTTAGTTTTAGGCGTATTTTCACGCCTCTTACACACCAAGATTTTGGTTTTCTTTTTATTGATCTTCATACCACAGCACTCCGTCAAAACCGCTTCGATTTCGTTCAGATAAGGTTAGCAACAGAGAAAGAGATGGAGAAAAGCGAAATTTATGGAAGGCAGTAAGGAATAGGATAGGATGGTAGGGCACCTTTTGAGGCACGAAGTCTTAGTTCGCGACATACTAGAGTCAGAGATAAGAATAAAAAGAGGTAGGGGTAGGCGCAGATTAGACTACTGCTCTCAAATAGTTAAGGATGTAGGATGTTCAACTTTTGGGGAAATGCGTAGGTTAGCTCAGGATAGGAAACGATGGAAGTACGTGTCCAACTAGTCTTCGGACTGAAAACTTTATGATAATGATAGTCGTCTTTTCAGTAACATAACAATTCCTTTTTTGTCTGCATCGAAAAAATAAAATATACCTAGGGTCAAGTATAATACATATATACCAGGTTAGTACATGGGGTTAACAAGTCTAACTCCATACTAATTTGTCGCATAAGCTCATGGAATAAACGGGTTTAAACACTTTATTATCGCAAAACAAACCTATGTCCACGCTAAACTATTGTAAGTGCAGTTTCAGTTAAATTAGAACTAGTCTAAGTCCACACTAATGGGGAAGATGGCATACTTAAAGTAAGCAGAACAAACCTAAGTCCCCATTTTGGTATTTACATAAGCTTAATATTAAACTTGTGATAGTTCTGCATGAAAATTTTATGCGTTAGCGGACTTAGGCTTATTTGTTATTTTGTTCTATGAAGCTTATTATAAGATATGGACATAAGTTACTTCTGCATATAATCCGCAGGGTCCTAATGTATCTGTATCTGTTAAAACCTGAAATTTGACAAAAATGGACTTAGGCTAGTTCTGCATTAAAGGGACGATATGTAAAGTCTACATCAGAAGTGGTTGAACTGTGTAACTGGTGTATAGTGCTCAAGAAAATGCCTAAACAAAATAAAAAGGCAAGAAGACATCAATCTACATCGTCCTCTTCTAGCAGTTCGAGTAAGTCGTCCTCATCTTCAGAAAGCAGCAGCAGCAGTAGCAACAATAATCGTCGGCACAAAAAGCAAAGGCAAAGAAAGTTAAGACAAGGAAGTAAACCCGTAAGTCCATGTCAGTCCTACAATGCATATTTTAACTCGAGTATTACTACGTCTAACATAATCCCAGAATTTGACCCCAAATTAATGGAAATTACAGACTGGATTGACATAATTCAATATAATGCAAAAATATATGATTGGTCTGATAATTTTACAGTTTATCAAGCTTTAAATAAACTAAAGGGAACTGCCAAAAGTTGGTACGACAGTTACATTGAGAGTGAAATAGGGTGGTCTACGTTTACTTGGGCGCATTGGAAAGATGTATTTCAAACTACATTCAAAAGTACGCGTAATGCTTATCAGTTGCTTATGGATCTAACTAATCACAGACCGATAGAGAACTGTTCATTATATGATTTTCACTTTGAACATTTAGTGAAAATTAACAAGTTAAAATTAAATTTTTCTGACGCTGATAAAGTCTCTTTGATTATTGGTGCTATCAATGATAGCCCTATAACCACGGCAGTTGAAGCATCAGATATTAAAGACCCTAGTGTTTTAGGAGTGTATTTAAAAAATAAAATATATACAAAAAAAGATACCATTGCTCACAAGCAACCTAAAAGCATGCATAATCCGCCGAGCAGCACACACTCTAAATATTATAGTACCAACCAATCCACTAATAACAATTTATCTTGTACATCTTGTGGCTATAAAGGTCACGATCGCTTCTCATGCCCGCATCGAAAACAAATATGTAATTTCTGTAAAATTAAAGGCCATATCGAAAGAAACTGTCTGCGGAAACAAAAAAATGTTAATATTAAAAAAGATTTTAAAACAGAGAAGGGTGGATATTCAACAAGTAAACAAACCAAAAACGAAAAAGTAAATCTTATTAAAAATAATGATGTTTCATCCAAGTTTCATAAACAAATTTATCTAAACCAAAAAAATATTTTGGCATTTATAGATTTCGGGAGTGACTGTTCATTAATAAAAAGTACGGTAGCACGCAATTTTAAATTAGTAATAAAACCTTTAAAAAAGAACATCAGCCTATCCGGATTTTTAGGAATCGGCACAGTCGTTACGCAATATGTTGAATCTCTAACGCGAATCGACGAGGTTGAATTAAATGTAACGTACTATGTAATCGATGATAAAGATTGGAGCATGGAAGTATTAATCGGTAGAAATTTTACTGAAAATAAAAGTATTATATATTACCGAATTGATGACACATTATCATTTAAAAATAAAGTGAATACTCCTGCGTGGCTACATAATGTTAAACACGGAAATTTGTCAGACGTCCATAAATGCAAGTTTCATAACATTTTAAAGGACTATCAGAGTTGCGTATCCCAAAATTTCAGTAACATTATCAATAGAGTTAACAACAAATAAACCGGTTGTTCATCGTGCATACCGTTGTTGTGAAAAAGATAAAATAACATTTAGAAGAATCGTTAAAGAATTATTAGATCTGAACATAATTCAAGAAAGTAAATCTCCTTATTCGAGTCCTGCTCTACTTGTAAATAAAAAAGACGGCAGCAAAAGACTAGTAGTAGACTACCGAGCACTGAATAAGATCACCGTTAAAAATAGTTTCCCCATGCCAATTATTGAGGACATAATTGACAATCTCAATGGTTATAAGTACTTTACCAGTCTTGACCTGGCATCAGGTTATCATCAAATTCCTATGGACCAGAAGTCAGTCCCGTTCACCGCCTTCGTAACACCGGAAGGTCATTATGAATACATTAGAGTTCCGTTTGGGCTGTGTAACGCCCCTTCCGTATTCCAACAATTCATGAATGAAATTTTACAGCCGTTTAGAGCATTGCATATTATTCCATACCTGGACGATATTTTGATCCCTTCAAAAACAATTTCCGAAGGTATAGACTTATTAAACAAGATCCTCAATGTCATAAAAGAACATAATCTTACCATAAATATTTCAAAATCATTGTTTTTAGTAGAAGAAATTACTTATTTGGGCTACCAAATTTCATTCAATGAAATAACTCCCTCGATTTCAAAAATAGAAGCTGTACTTAATTTTCCCTGTCCCAAAAATCCGCATCAGCTAAGACAATTTTTAGGTCTAACTGGATATTTTAGGAAATTCATTCATGATTATGCACGCCAAACATCTCCCCTCACAAAGCTCTTTAAAAAAGATTCTAATTCGAGATGGTCAAACGATTATACAAAAATAATCGATAAACTAAAACAAAATATTTGCGCAAAACCTATCTTAGCAATATTTGATCCGAAATTACCCATAACAGTTTATACTGATGCAAGTCGTGAGGGTTACGCAGGAATTTTGGTTCAAAAGCGTGATAACAAAGAAAACCCAGTAGCATTTTTCAGCAAACGGACTATAGAACCTGAGAAAAACTATCACTCATTTGAATTGGAATTACTAGCAATTGTCAAAACCCTGGAAAAATTTAAATACTACTTAAAAGGAAATGAATTTACCATAATTATCGATTGCAATGCAGTTAAAAATGCTTTAAACAAACAAACGATAATACCACGAATAGCACGATGGGTCTTGTTGTTGAAAGATTTTACATTCAAAATAGAGCACAAAGCAGGCTCACGAATGCAACACGTAGATGCGTTGAGTCGTAATTTTCAAAACTCAGAGAGCGTAAAATCTGAGAAAATATTGCTAATTCAGGAAGACGATTACTTACGCGAAGCGCAAGACCAAGATGATAACATTAGATCAATTAGAGAGATTTTATCAAGCGGCGATATACAGAATCATAGAGACATATTTAATAACTATGATTTACGGGGCAATAAAGTTTTCAAGTTAACCCCAACAGGTCGAAGATGGTTAGTACCAAAAAAATGCAGATGGCAAATCGTTAAAGCAAATCACGATGACATTGGTCACTTTGCTTTCGACAAAACTATAGAAAGAATCAAATCAAATTATTGGTTTACCAAAATGAATAGATTCGTAAGAAAGTATATAAACGCTTGTTTATATTGTCTTTACCACAAAGAACGTGGCGGGAAGAAGCCCGGATATTTACACTCTGTTCCCAAGTATGCTAGACCTCACCACACGCTTCACCTAGATCACCTCGGCCCATTTATAAAAACTCAGAATGGCAATAAATATCTACTGGTAATAGTCGATGGATTTTCTAAATTCACATACCTCAAAGCAGTACCAGACACATCTACGAGGCAGGCAATTGAGAAGGTAGAGGAAATTTTTAAAGATCTTGGTAATCCAAGACGATTGATAACAGACGCAGGGACAGCATTTACATCAAAGGCTTTCAAAGATTTCGTCGAGAGTAAAGGCATACGGTTATATGTGGCAGCTGTAGGACTGGCTAGAGCAAACGGACAAGTGGAGCGAATGAACAAAACTCTACTAGACGCATTAGCTACTAAAGGTGCTGACACTGCTCAAGATAATTGGGACATAAATATTACACAAGTTCAGCAAGGTTTGAACAGCACAAAACACCGAATAACACAATGCACGCCCGCAGAACTCTTGTTTGGTTTTCACCTTAAAACCGACACCGATGTCCACGATGTGGAAGAAGAAAATATAGTAGATGTTACAAAAATTCGCAGAGAGACAGCTAAAAGGCTCGACAAAAATAGAATCAAGCAAAACTTGGACTTTAACAAAAAGCGCTGCCCACCAAAAATCTATCAAGTAGGAGATTTGGTATTAACAAAAGTTACCAGCTTTCCCGCCACCAATGAAAGCAAGAAACTTCTACCAAAGTGTAAAGGCCCCTTCAAGGTCGTAGAAGTTCTACCAAATGATCGATATAGAGTGAAAGAAAACCGACATACCGAAAGATCCAACCGTCCATATGATGGCGTTGTTGGTACAGAGCACATGAAACTTTTTGAAGTTCAAAGACACTAAGGTAAGCATACAATGCACTAAGAGTTAAGACAGCCCCAGATGGCAAAAGACCGCCCTAGATGGCAAAAGACAGACCCAGATGGCAAAAGACCGCCCCAGATGGCAAAAGATCGCCCTTGATGGCAAAAGTTAGCCCTCGATGGCGACAAGAAATACTCTGTGGCTTTTTAAAGCTGCTACTCTTCACAAAAAGTGATAAGTTCGAAGTTTTAATATTTTTGTCTTCTTATTGTTTCAGTAAGTCCTAGTAACAGGGTTCAGGCGATTCGAGGACGAATGAAATTGCAGAATGGCCGTGCAGACGGTGAATCACTTGCGTTACCTACCTGGCCAAGGGTCATTACATAAACATGATAAGATAAGTTATTAGTTAATAAAAGGCATTCTTGTTAAGTTCTGTTGGTGGAACGTTGTTTCTTTAATAAAAGTGTTAACTTATAGTTGTTTCTTATTCTCTGCGAGTATATCCTAGTAGATATATGTAAAGTCTACAATAGGTAATTAATTATAAGTGTACTCAGTGCTTAATAATACAGGTATGTTATTGTAAACAATTTTATTATTTTACATATTTTCTCTCACCGCATAGGAGACAAAGGATGCATAATTTATTGTTTTAAATTTAAGTCGACAAATATTGTCGATCCTTATCTATTGACGCCTAACTGACCAGTTTTTACTTTGCAAAATCAAAGGTAAAAAGAACAGTGCCAAATAAAGCGTAAAAAACAATACGCAAAATATATGTAAAAAGAATAGTACCTACCAAATATAACGTAAAACAAACAATACGTTATAAATATTAGCAAACAAAGCAAATTATACGTTGGTTTGATTGTCGTCCGTAAGTAAACATATCAGACACTTACTAATTTCAGTAGAGAATCCTACAAATCTCTTTGTCTTATATGCGAATAATGCAAACAGTAAACGTATCTGATTTTGTACCAAAATGATTATGAATAATTTCTGAATAATACTTTGAAAGATATGAATAAATCTTGATGTCTTCACTACATTTGTGTCTATTATTAACATTCTCGCTTGTGGTTCTTTCTTACCAAAGTAATGGGGTCTGTAATGGCATAGGTAATACACAACGCAGGTAATAGACGATCACGTGGCCACTTCGATGGGTATTTAGGTGAACTTTAATTAGGTTAATTAATCAGCGCTGAGCAGGTAGATAGACAGGTTACTTTTACCAAAGAATACCAAATAATATTATATGTTCTTTGCTTTTACCTTTTAGGTACCTATTGTAGATCATTTGGTTCGGGAGATTATTAGTATTTTGTTTTCGAATATAGCTATTATTAGCAGGACTACATATTTGTAATGTGCACTTTCTGTTAAATTCGAAAATTGATTATTAATACTATAGGTGTTTTGTTTTTAGCGGTTCGTTGATGTCAATAATAAATTTGATTTTGACCGTTCATTGTTTTTTAAGTTTCCTTTCTCATCTTTTACGATGATATTTGTCGAGTAGAAAGTAGAACGTATTATCTATTTATGTTGATTTCGGCTGTTCTTCTTAACCCTAGAAGACTAAACATATACACAACTTACACAAATACTAAACAATCGTAAATTTTACGTAGTTTTATTTATTGATTATAAAAAGCAAACATTTATTTTTAAACTAATAACTGAACAGGAGTTTTCTATAGATACCTGTCAAACAAAATATGTAACAAAAATATTAAAAAAATCATATCAGTTTGCACAATTTTGGCAACAGGGCACACGATGTTCTCCACAGATGGCACGCTTACAGCGTTGGCAAAAATTTGTTGTCATCCTACGAAGACGTGATGGGCAAAAAGCGCAAATGGCTCGGTTTTTTTCTCCTTGAACAGGAGATTCATTTGGCACATCGATTTGTAAAATATCGCATATATCTTGTTTGATTGGACGTTGCAAAGTTGGGGTGTGAACACGCAACTCTAGCCAAGGCTTCACAAGCGCGTCCTTTAGATCAAGCATATATGACATTCTAGATACCGCTTTTGAACTATTTTTGATTCTATTAGAATTATAAATTACAAAAGAATTGATAGCAGCAATATTTATCATATCATAAAACACGCACATTGGCCACCTCCTGGTTTTTCGGCAACAGTTCATGTTGGAACACATTTGATCAAAAGTATCGACCCCAAACTTTGTTTCGTTATAAAAATGAATAATTTCTGGTTTCTTTGTTCTTGTGTTCAAACTTCGGCCTGTGTGCATCGTAGAAAGCAAAAGCACCAGCTTCTTATTTTTTGACTTCGACATGTATGAAACAAGTGTTTTTTTGTTATCAAAGCAAAACATGGACGATCCCGGCTTTCTACCATGTGTTGCTGTCATGTCGGGCGGTATTTCGGTTTTATTTTTACGCAACGTGCCAACTACGGTCAGTTTATATGGAGCTTCTAGGATTTCATCAACTGCACCAACGGAAGTAAACCAATTATCCATGGTAACATTCCTGCTACTACCCTGTATACTTTTGGTCAAATTCTTGATGTAGTACGTACTTAGAGGCAATCCTTCCGTTTTAGTCCCTTTTCCCAGATATGGTTCAGCATCGATCATATATTTGGTTGCCACGTCGCATAGCATAACAATTTTTATGCCATATTTGGCTGGTTTATTTGGGATAAACATTCGAAATCTGCATCTCCCTCTAAATGCTAAAAGTTGTTCGTCTAGAGTTGTATAACTGCACGGAGTATATGAAATTTTGCAGATATTGATCATCGTGTCCCAAATATGACGAATTGGAGCGAATGGATCATTATTTTTTCGATCACTTCTTGTTTCTTTATTGTCAAAACGCAGGCAGTCCAGCAGAAATAAGAAACGCTCGCAACTCATTGTTGCCCTGTATATGTTTCCCGATATTTTTGAATCAAACATTTGCTTGGCATTCAGATGATTACTTTTTATGGCACCGGAAAAAATGAGTAGCCCTATTAGCGCAATAATTTCCTCCTTACTTGTTGCAGCAATCGTTGCTGTTTTTTTAGCATAATTGGCCGATTTCAGTCTAATTTCTGTATTTGTGTAGAGAACAATTGTATCTAGTATTTCATCAGTAAAGAAATGACGAAAGCAGCTGAAAGGATTCAGAAGGTAAGCGGCAGGTCCTTTACTTCCAGGTACAAAATGAATTATATTTTGAGCTGAAATTCTTCTTTGCCTGTTTGGCTCTGTAGTAGACCACCTATGGCCGTTTTTACCTTTTAGTGATACTTTATTTGGCTTTATTATGCTAGTAAGTGATGATAATGGCACATTGTCGTCGGATTCACTATCAGTGTCTGAAACATATGTTCCCTGGTTTGTAAAATTTTGCGTAGGTTTAGAAACATCATCTACATTATCATCAGAATCTAAGTTTTCCTCATCGTCTGAGTTAATTTCTTCTCTTTCTAAGACATCCTCATCACTTTCACTACCAGATGCTTGAATTTCGTCCATATCAGAATCTTCCCCTGCCATAATTTTTTCCGCTATTGCTTCTAATTCGGCTTGCGTTAACGGTCGCTTATCTTTCCAAGACATGGTTGAATTATAATTTATTAATATTTCCCTAAAAGTTCATGGAATAATAAGTATGTCTGTTGTTTATTCAGATTTATTCTTAGACGTACCTCTAAAAATATAGCCTGGAATACTAAACACTCGTTTAATCAACGACGCAAAAATGTAACGGGTATACTAAACACTCGTAAAATCAACGACGCATGTTCAAACTATACGGTTAACGTTTCAATTTGAACTAAATCATTGACACTGCTGCATTCGGATGTCAAATGGAGTAGCTATACGAGAACACGACAAGATTAGCCTACCGGAAATAGCCGAATTTACAGATTCGTAAATGTGCAGTCGTAGATTTTACGAATGTTTAGTGTTCTAGGGTTAACACAACGTGGGTCCATATCTTCTGATAATTTATGCCATTATGCGTTTAAATTGCCGTCTTTCGCGTGTACTATTACAGTAATAAACGCATTTCTACCTCGGAGTTTCAAGTTTAAGCAGTTTCTTATACCTATAAACGTGTCCAAATTCCTCCAAACCAAGAAAAATTTTCGTGTGAAATGTAATTCAAATCTTGCATTCACGCTATTTGTTGGTGTCTCGAACCGTCGCCTCGATTTTACGTAATCGAAGTAGGGGGGGACAAGGAGCGATATGCGCCGTAGCATACCATTTCTGTTCGTTCGTGTCAGTAAACAGTGTCAAACTAAGTGTACCTACTTCTTCAATGCCGACTACGTTTGATTTTGATTTCACCTATTTTATTATTCGTGAGTAATATTATGATTGAGTTTTATCAAATTCACGTACATAAATTACAGAATTGTGTTAAAAATTGTCATGGGCGATAACGAAAACAAAAGACTGCTACAATTACTTGACTCGGTTTAAATGAAGTTGCTAATTGTATGGTGAAACTAATTATGGTTATGGGGAGATTCGTCGGAAGAAGACCCGTATGCAGGATTTGATGATGGCGACCCTGAATTTGTGTAGGATGGGAATGAATCAAATAGTTCAGGTGAGCCTGACTAAAGGATTTCACCAGTGGGTTCACCCAAGCAGGATTTTCCTCCTGACCAACCTCCAGCACCATCCGATTCTAAGGAAGATGACAGTGACGACGAATGGGTGGACGTGCTCGCCGACATTCCGAGTTTCAACTTCGATAACAGTTCCTCAGGAGTAAAACTTCAGTTTGATTATATGCCATCTCCACTTGAAGTATTCAAGTGCCTGTGGACCGATAAAATTATGGATTTGTTGGTTACGCAAACCAATGATTTTGGGAAAAAGTTGGAAACTAGGAGACCACAGGCAAAATACTATAGACACACTTCTTTCAAAGAGGCTGATGTCGACGAGTTGAATAAGTTCATTGGCCTTTGTTTTCTTCAAGGTCAAGTACGTTTCCCCTCTTTTAAGAAAATGTTTTCGTATGACCCCTTGTGTTATCACCCAGCATTCATGGGCACAATGTCTGGGCGACGTTTCGAGCAACTGCTGCGAAACTTCAATTGCACCAAAGAGAAAAACACTGACGATAGATTGAACAAAATAAGCCCGCTGATAAAAATACTGATAACTAACTTCCAAAATGCTTATTCGCCAAAAGCTCTTTCACTGGACGAATCACCGAGGAAGACTCAGTTTCTGCCAGTACATAAAAGGTAAAAAGGTGAAGTATGAAATTAAGTTTTACGCGCTCTGCTCTCCAAATGGCTACAATCACAATATAGAAAAGCAAGCAAATTCAAGACCCCAAGGCGTACAAACTACTTCATTCCTTGGTGTTTTAATTGATGGAACCTTTTTACACAAAGGTCATCATCTTGTCATGGACAATTACTATAACAGCGTCTCTTTATCCCAGAAATTACTTGAACGTAAGGCATATACCACCGGAACTCTTAAGATCGAACAGAAAAGGGAATTCTAAGAAAGTTGTCTCGAGAAAATTGAAGAAAGGCGAGCATGTTTGGCAGAGAAAAGGAAAAGTTTACAATTCAAAGTAGAAAGATAAGCGAGATGTTCTATGCATAACTACCAAAGTTCAACCAGAAATGATTGAAATAATACCTAGATACCTTGCTGTTTTGCCGCAATTTTATCAAGTCATGACAAAAGAAACCTAAAAATTGGGTTAATGTTTCCCCAGTTGACGGTACGTTGAAATGGGACGTAGTTTTCTTCATTTAAATGCAGGAACCTATATTATCATTTAGGGTTCGTCGATAGATAGCACTTTGTGCCTTCTTTTAAAATAGTTGTTAGATCTTTTTGCCGCGGTTTTTGTGGAACTCACAATACATGCTTTCGAGGAAACGAATCGGCTGTGTTTGGTTTTGAATATCGCGTTCTATGTGCCGTATTGAAATTATTTGACAACCCTAAGGGTTTTATGGAGTATTGAGCTCGTAACTTAAGTCGTCCATTACCTGGTGTTAGGTAAGGCGAACGTCTAATACTTTGTTGGGTTGTATAAACTACCCATATCATTTGTTTGTATGTTAGATTCGATTTTGATTCCTGGCATCCTACGAGTACCTGTCTCATCAATAAATTGTTTAATCAGTCTTGGAATTACTTGCCAGAACCCATCCCGTAACATCTTGGCGCCCAAAGCCCGCAAGTAATCAATATGGGTATTGAACATTCCCCAAAGGATGATGCAGACACCAGTTACAATCTGCAAAGCAAAAATTTGGGTCCACAAACAGGTGCAATTCCTAAACGCCCAATAGCAAGGTCAAACCAAACTGAAAGCGTTCCGCTCCAATCACCACCGCCATTGGGAACAATTTCAGAAATAAGCCCCATTAATCTGGTAGAAAATCCAACAGGAAAACAGCAAGGTAGGAGGGTTAAAGTTAGTACGAATTTGGAGTCTAGTCATCATGATCGTACGCCACCACCTTCGTACTCCACTCAAGTACGAGCCAGAGTTCCAATCCTGAGTAGCGTGCCCATGGGGAATAATAATTGGTCCTCTGGAACGGCGTTAATTCGAGATGATAGTGAGGACGCTTGTGCCCTACCACCTAATTTAGTAAATACGACTAACCAATTTTCTAATTACCTGTCTAATTATGAATTGAATAGTAACCGTCTATATTGTCCAGAAAATATAAACAAAAGATCGCACATGCCATCATATCAAAATCAGAATACTTTCACTAGTAATAACAATTTTCCTGAATTGGTAGATAATGTGGTAAATGCTATACATGGTTTAAATGGCATACCTAATCTTAATACCGGAAATGGCGACAACAGTAATAGTAACAATCAAGTTAATCGATATTGGTCCACACTTGAAACCAACAGACGATTGCCCAGCTTTGATGATCAGGGACCACCACACCCTGTTGATTTCATTAAACACCTTGAATATTTCTTTCACCTGGGGGGCATATGTCATTGTTAACCAATTTAAGGGTAAAGCTCTTTTATGGAGCCAAGCTTATCTAGATAAGTTTAGAAGTTTTCAGGATTTTAAAGCAGAGTTTTTGGATCAGTTTTGGTCCGAAACGATACAATTAAAAATTTAATTAAGTTTGCAATCAGGGCATTACAGCTCATAATGCGGAGTTCATATTAGGCGATTTTGTTTTGCTTGTTTAACCAGTCTTGGAATTACTTGCCAGAACCCATGCCCGTAAAAACGTCTTGGTGATTACTGAACCAAAGCTTGAAGAACTGGTAAGTGAAGCCCCCGAAATGTTTGAGCTGAAAGACGATATCCAGCAACATCATCAGTAAGAAAACTGAAGATACTTTCCCAAGACACAAGAAATATGTACATCACTCAGCAAAAAGTGGTGTTCATATTATACCATTCAAGTAAAACGAGTGGCCTATAACTTGAGATTCCATACTGGGAGTAAAATAGAAAAGATTAAGTTATTTGCATTTGATACACATTCAGTGTCCTAAGGACTTTTACAAATAGATCCTTATTTACCTGCAACACGTTTCGCAGTGTGTAAGGCTACACTCAAACCTAATTAGTTAACAGCATCTCATAATCAAATGCTGATATTCACCACCGCCATAGCCGAGTTAATATTGTTCAAATATGAAGCTGCAACATATTACTATTCTACACTGAAAATTTTAATAGTACCAGTGTTGAATTTCATATATGATAACTCAACAGCCTCCTACCACGTCAAATGCATGGTCCTTAGAAGTTTGTTTCAATAAACTTTGCCAATGAAAATAATTCATATTGCATTTGCAGTGCGTGTGTGAAGTTGAATTGTTAATTAAAAAGATACAAAACTGGTATAATTTCAAATTAGAATGCAATTTCCTTCTGAGTGGCCAAATGATACCGAGAAGAAAATATTGGCGTCATCTACCTGTCTTTAGAGCAAAATACATGAAAGAAGTATGTATATTAACCAGAAGTAGTTAGTGTTTACACTGTGCGATGGCAGCAAAATAAGAAAATGACAACAACATATAACATATAGCTATTACTTTTTCGTCTACATTACTCTTGTACTCCGTCCCCCGGTGCTATGTTAAAGTACTGGTGGCAATGTTCGCCAGATCACAACACCGTCATTGAACTTTTCTGGCATTTCTTGAGCTAACCTTTCCTAAGAATTAACCACTACATCCTGGTAGGGTTACCGCTGAATTGTCGGTGACAGATTATTCCTGAGCTGACTGCTCATATTGCAGCTGGTCATCCAATGTTCCACTATTCGCTTCCACCTTTCGATGACCTCTTGGGAAAGTATTTAACAGTCATAAAAGAACCAAAGTCAATCGTACATTGTAATATTCTGAAAAATTACAATTCACTTCGAGATAATTTCAAATTAAGGCAAAAATTGGAATACAATTTTCATTAAGCTAAATTGCTTGAATTCAAATGAAGTAACATCACTTAAGAAATATACCAAATAATTAAAATGAATAAAGATTAGTAATAAAATGCACACAATGGTTGGATCGGGAGCTTTGGCGAGAATTCACTATGAATTCTTTCTAAGATCAACTGACATGTCAAAATATTGACAGTAATTTAACAAAACTTCATACTTCTGAGGACGGTGATACTGTCATCGAAATATGTGTTGAGTGTAATTACTGGTACACTGTTTTGGCGTGTGTCATAATCAATTATAAAGAATTCGTAGTGATAGTAATAACAACAAGAAAACAATACTTTTATTTATAAACCTTAAATTACCAAAAACTATGCAATTTTAATATATACGAGGGACTCTTGATTTTACCATATGATCTCACTGCTTCAATCTGCTCCATTAGCAGAAAATCTGAAAAGGAAAAGTAATTTAAGGTGAACGGTTCTAAAAATATGTTGGCGATTTAAGATAGTTGGCACTAGTAGTGAAAAATATTTGATACTTATTGAATTACGGGAGTCAAACTTCCGAAATTCAACCATTTATCGTTTGACGACACAGACATTCGTCGGTTTTTGTCGTAAACAGAACCCTGTCGCGTCAATGAAGAAACTTGACATTATTGCTGTTATTGAAGAAAACTGAAAATGGTCGCTGTAAATATTCTGTTAGTTCCCCTTTTTGACATGAACCGTAGTGTTGGGAATAACTAATTTTTTGTTGCTTAAAAACTAAATGATATACATGCAAATTTGATTCTATTGATAACTAGAAGGGGGTATTGATGTCTGGTTAGCCTAGTCAGTTATTATGCATAATAAGTTTCAATAAGCTTTCGAAATTTTGCTAGCTGTCTGAATGTGTGCAGTGCCTACTTTTCACAAGAGATCCATCCGTATGTCAAATTTTTGCATTTATTTCTGAGTATTTTCTAGATGAGGACAAGATGCACCTCGGCTTTTACTTTATACCGTCAATCAACGTTTATACCGTTTAAAATATTTATAATTTTTACTTTTAGTTGATAATGGGGAAACAGCGCCAATACAGTTGTCGGTTGAAAGCTTGCATAGCCCAGAAAGAACAAAGAGCCAAAGGGAAATGAAGTCAAAAGAAATGGTGGAAAGCTCAGTATTTTTTCACGCTGTGCTGTGCAAATATAGAAATGAACAAAGGTTATTTAGAAAAACCTAAAAGTTATACGAATTTTATTTGTTTTCAAGTAATAGCGTCATAACAAAATACTCTACCCACATTGTTTGAATCATAACATTCTTGTAATAAATTTTCAAAAGTGCCGCCATTGATCTCTATATGTTTCTTCGTTTGTCTGCCAAGAGCGCCAGTTGCTCTCCTGAGTTGGCAGCAGCATTTCTAGCATGTCGAATTAGTGCATCCCTAGTGTCGACTTTTACAGTGTATACCTCACTTTTTAACCAGCCCCATAGGCAAAAGTCCAATGGTGTGAGGTCTTGAGATCTTAGAGATCAATCCAAACATTTATTACAGGAAGGGGTATTCTGTTATGACGCTATAACCAATAAATATCGGATAAAACATTTGGATTGTTTTTCTGTTTTTCATTATCTTTTCGTGTAGAATAAATACACTCCTGCAGTTTAGTGTGTTCCTCCCGACTCGCCCTGTATTTGATACATCGATAAGTATAACTATTATCAATAAATTCACATATTGTGTCAAATATCATATGACATATCATAAAATACCGATATTTTTATACCAAGCCCTAATTATTACATGTATATACAGGGTGTATCACGACAAGTTCCTATTAGAAGTATGTAGAGAACTAAATAAGATATTAAGATGAAATCTTGCATAAGGGCCTAGCTATATGACATATCGAATAAAAATATTTTCCATTAACTTTGTTATTTTAAATGGAACACCCTGTATCTGATTACATTTTAGAATTCCTTGTTGAATTTGAGAGTCACGTTGTTAATCATAAGCGGCCCATACACATACAGGCAAATCCGCGAGCAAGTGCGTGCAGGTAAGTACGCGAGCAAGCGCGAAGCGAATTTTGACTACACACTATTCAGGTAAGTGCTAAGGTTTGCTGTCAGTTGTGAAAGTGCTGTGTAAAATGAACGTCGAAGAAATGTGTTTGATTGCAACAGCTGTCTTACTACTTGCAATGACAACTAGAGAAAAGTAGAAAAGAAAAAGACGAAAATGGGTGAAGTTATGGTTAGCCAAACGCGATACATATTCGCACGTTAATTTAATAAATTAATTGAAACTGGGACATGACGTATTCCTTTTCAGCATCTTCGTTTATTTCTTTCAACTTCTTAATATTAAAGTTTTGTATGCTTCTTCTTCCAATGTCTTGTTTGAATAATCTTTTGATTTTATCTTCCATTAAACATGGCTTTTTTCTTTGTACAATTCTATAAATTCCTTCATAACTTGTTTATTTTTCTTCGACATTCTTGAATTTGCCATTTCCAGGGACTATTCTGCAACTGCACTATCATAAAAATTGCATCACAAATAGGCTTGGCGCGAGAGAAATCACATACACACGCATACTTACCTTCGCACTTGCTCTAAAAATCAGTCGTCCACAGATCCGAGACGAGCCGTGCCTGGCACTGAACGCGCCTTCAGTTTTGCCCCATACCCACGCGCACTTGCACGCGAGTCGAGACCTGTACAGGCAAGTCTTAACACTTGCATGCGTGTGTATGGGCCGCTATACATTGAGTCTAACTCCAACTGTTTCAGCGTTATTTGAAGTTAAAAATCGTAATTTTTCAAAGTCTTTAAATTATAACTTGGATACGGCAAGAAATACTGATAAACGGTTTACATGTCCCTATCCTAGTTTTTAATCCTTGATCTAATGGGACTGGAAAATGCTGTTTCCCGATTGGTCACTTTTGTTATTTTTCACCAATCATTAAGCAGTATTTTCCATCCCCATTAGATCATGGACTAAAAACTAGGATAGGGACATGTAAGCCGTTTATCAGTACCTATCTCTTGCCGTATCCAAGTTATAATTTAAAAACTTTGAAAAATTACGAATTTTAACGTCAAATAACGCTGAAACAGTTGGAGTTAGACTAAATGTATGGTTAACAGTGTGGCTCTCAAATTCAACAAGGAATTCTAAAATGTAATCAGACACAGGGTGTTCCATTCCGATAGAACCGGAAGTGCCGCCATCTTGAAAATATTTTTATTCGATAGATGTCATACAGCTAGGCCCTTATGCAAGATTTCATCTTAATATCTTATTTAGTTCTCTATATTCTTCTAATATCTCGTTATTAGTTAAATTCTGTATGACCATTGGAAGTTTAGAACCACTGTATTGTCAATACCTGGAACTTCAAGTTCGTACCCTACTGTTAGATCTATAACGCATGACACATCTGCTTCAGAAAATGTTGGGGTGCCGAGAGATAACATTTTTCAGACTTTTTCTAATTCTGAAATGTCAAGAGTTGGAAAATTTTGAGAATTTGTGGAATACTCATACATAAAAATGTGAAAGGTATAGTTTCTTCTACACTTTTACAATGCGTGGATGTAAAATGTTATCTACTTATTGTAACATTGGAGATCGTGAGTTTGTTGAAAAATTTGATTATTTTGAGTTAAACTTACAGGAAAACGGAATTGTGCAAGTAAGATATACCCTAAAATGAATAATGGTTAATGGCTATGCAATAAAACCATTCGAAGACTTGTAATGGCATTTTGTATTCATCGTTAAAGAACTTTTTTCTCTATAATGCATAATAAAGTTGTATTCACTGGCACTCTGTATACTGAGTTGAACTATGGACATCCAGTTACGAGATAGTCTATTTCTGATATTAAATAATAATATAAACAATAAGAGGTTAACTTGAATGACATATGTAGTTTACAGTATCTACGAATCTACGTAATAGACGTTATGAATATTTCCTAAATTCTTAACACCTACAGCTATATTCACAGCATTAAAATAATAAAGGAAGTGCCTCCGTAACCGGCGCCGGCTAGTTTTATAGGTGTATTGTTGTCGGAGCCTGCGTGTGTCTGGTGCGAGGTACGAGAGGGCAGCTAAGGGGTCTTTTTAAAATGCGCATGCGTTGTATCCGTCTTTTTCGTTCCCAAATAGAAGCGCGCCGGCAACTATACGCAAGGCCGGCGCCGGCTACGGAGGCACTTCCAATAATAAATTGGTGTTTAATATGTCTGAAAATATTTAGTCATATGATTATAAAAGGTAAGTACGTAGGGTGCTACGTAAATTTTGAGATACAAAGTCACAATATACCTGAGAGGAACAAAACTACTACAATTGAAATCTGAACAAAAATTGCATCAAGTAGGCTTTGAAAATTTTCAATACCTGTCAAGTAATTTTAGTGTTATATAAATTTGAAGTTTGGAAAATGTCATCGATAACGCGTCGTGATTTTTGTGTGATTATTCTTTAATTTTAAAAAAGGTTTGAGTGCTGAAGCATGTGAAGTTTTTCATGATGATTGTCCAAGCCGAAGCACAGTGTTTCGTTGGTATAAACAATTTCAATTAGGACTGTTTGACCTAGATGACGATGAACGATTCGGGAGACCTTCTGAAGCTGTAACTCCAGAAAACGTGAGGTCCATAGAAAAATTGGTAAGAGAAAATTGCGGAATAACTTACAGGCAGATTGAATAGATACTGGGGATCGGTGCACCAGGGGTATTCAAAGTTTTGCATGACAGTTTAGGAAAAGTTTGTACACTGTGGGTACCTCATCAACCGACATAAGCTCAAAGGGACTGCAGCGTCAAATGGTGCTGGGATATGCTGAAAACGTTTGAATCTGCGCAATCTAAGTATGTCAATCCTATATTCACAGGTGATGAAACCTGACTGTATTATTATGATGTCCCAGCTAAATCCGACACACAGCTAAAAAATCGCGTTCTGTCAAAAAGAAAATGATCGTTGTATTTTTTGGAAAAAGGGAAATTATTGAGCGGATTATCTTGGAAGAACAAAAAACAGTCACCGCTAAATGGAACATCGAGCACTGCTTATCCAGGTTGTTGGAAAAGTTAAAAAAACATTCGTCCGAACTCTATATTCAATACATGGCACCTACATCAGGACAATGCTCCTGCACATCAAGCTCATGTAACAATAGTTTTAGAAGAATTCTTGGTTAATAATTTTAGAACACCCTCCCTACAGTGCCGATCTTGCGCCCTGTGACTTTGTCTGTTCCCCTATATTAAAGAGCAGATAAAAGGATGACGTTTTGTGACAGACGGCGAGCTAATTGAAGCTTGGGACGAAGCATGTGCAAACGTATCGCAACAAAAGGGGGAATAAATTTTCAGCAAGTGTTCTCTTCGTATGGGGAAGTACGCTCATTCTGGGGACACGAAATCTCATAGTTCGGGATACCATGGGATTTCGAAGCGCGCCGCAGTGTTCCTTCATTCATAACTTTTGTCGTAGTACTAAGCCACGCCCAACATCTCGTTACGCGCCATCCGTTGCCGGCCCCCGGCGGTTCCCGCCATCAGCTGGAATTTGTTTTGAATAATAAATTGCTGTGCTTCCAACTATTTTCTTTGTGATGCAGATTTTTGTTAAATTTTAATTAACGTATTTATGTAATGTGTATTAATAATATTCAAATTGCAGCATCAAAAGGCGCTTCCCCAAACAAATGAAAGCTTTGCAATATGTGTAAAATGAGCGATAGAGTTGAATTATATTAAGAATTACAACCTCATTGGAAAACCGATACGTACGGTTAACTGCTCGCAGAGAACCCTTAAGTACAGCGAGGCAACTATTTCATCGCTTTTACGACGCCACTGGTATCCAAGGACTTGGAGAGGGGACTTAGCTATTTACATTTTCGACTGAAGCACCTGGATACTAACAGGCAAAACAAAGCAGTCGACCAGTTGTGTAGCAAACAGGAGCCGCCGCGGAAACGGAATATCGGCGAACATTCGCCTGCTCGGTTGTTTGAATATAATAAGAAACAACGCTACCCGCGACCCGCTGGCCTACGACCGTGTAGGCTTTACAACGGGGGATAACAACTTTTGAATTGTTATGTACCGGGTGTGCAAATAAGAAAGGATGCCGGCCATATCTAAGGAACCGTTCATGGTACAGCTATGGGAACGAAAAAATAATAATAAAAGTGGCCAAGAGAAATAGCTGGAAATTATTTTCAAGTTTCTATGTTTGCTGCTAGAGGGCGTAAGTCATAGTCGACAAAAGAAACATAGTTTTTTCTAAAATATACCCAGATAAGGCAGATCAAAAATACGAATATTGCAATCTTGAATATATTTTGTATAATTTTGCTTTACCACTTCTTGCTGTAACTCACCAAATAACAGCGGTGGGGGAAGGGAAGCATCTGGTTGTGGAGATGCTTGTAACTTCGGTTTCATTTAACCGAATTTAGCAAACTTAGTCTCGTTGAAAAGAGCTATCTTCCTTTAATCAAATACTTTTATAATTTAAGTCATTTTTGTTCTGTAGTGATCGCTAGAGGGCGTTGTTTGAAAGATCAGCAAACTTTTCAGATTTTCTTGAAAATTTTAAATGAAACGGTATAATAAATATAAATTAATTAAAAAGAGGACAAAATGGCGAAAGCAACAGTGAAAACCGCACATTGGTATCTTTTTTCTAACCGGAGATATGGACAAACTAAACTAAAAGAGTTTTAGGGGCGGGAGGACGGGTTAATTACTAACCTTTATACATGCCACCAAATATAAAAGACATTTTGAAAATATCATAATCATTAAAATTATATGTTGCTTCTTCGTGGCCTTTTTAAATGTGGAAATGACCATTTTTTAAAGCAAAAACCGGCAAAAACCTATGTTTTAGGTATTAAAACATAATCTTGTAAATTGCAATATTTATTATGAATTCTTAAGAAGATAAGAAGAAGACAGTGACACAGTTATTAAACTCGACACGAAGTCACCGTCCTCAGGGGTGTGCTGTGTAACTGTCTTTTGGCGTGTGAGGTTAGCTTATTAAAAATTCATAGTGAATTTAGGCCAAAGTTACTGATCTAACCACTGTGGGCGCAGTATATTTATAAAACAAGTTGGCGTTGAAACAAAAAGATTCAGCAGAATCAATGTCAAGTGTTTGATATCTACAAATATCTTAAATTTTCGGAAGATAGGAGACTTTCTCCAAACTATAGTAAAAGCTGTTTTATCATATTTGTATAATTTTTATATTGGCATCAAAGCATACACAAGTTTATCACTACTACATATAATTGCAAATGTTGAACCGGGTGTTACCAACAATTTTTGCCCCCATCCTCCCAATCCTAACACTAATTTGTTTATATCTCCGGTTAGAAAAAATATATCAATGCGCGGTTTTCACTATTCCTTTCATCGTTCTATCCTCTTTTTAAGTAGGTTAAAATTATTATATCATTCTATTTAAAATTTTCAAGAAATTGTGAAAAGTTTGCTGGCCTTTCAAATAGCGTCCCCTAGCGATCACTACAGAATTAAAATAACATAGCTCATAAAAGCATCTAATTAACCGAAGAGAGCTCTTTTCAACGAGACCAAGTTTGCCAAATTATGTTGAACCAAACCGAAGTTACAAGCATCTTCACAATCAATCGTTCCCCTTCCCCCTCCGCTGCTATTTGATGAGCTAGAGCAAGAAGTGGTAAACCAGAACTATACAATATATATTTAAGATTGCAACATTCGTATTTTTGATCTACTTTATCTGGGTATATTTTAGAGAAAAACATGTTTCTTTTGTCGATTATGACTATTACGCCCTCTAGCAGCAAACTTAGAAACTTGAAAATAATTTCCAGGGATTTCTCTTGGCCACTTTTATTATTATTTTTTCCCATAGCTGTACGATGAACGGTTCCTTAGATATGGCCGGCATCCTTTCTTATTTGGACACCCGGTACACTCTCTATGAATTGGAATTGAATTGGCTGAATTGAAATGAATTGAACTGAATTTTTCGAATTGAATTGAATTACGTGGAGTGAATTGAATTGAATTCCATGAATTGGATTGAATTATTTTTGAATTAAATTGAATTGGCTGAATTTTGAATTGAATTATATGAATTGAATTGGCTGAATTAAAAATAATTGTGTCGAAATGAATTATTGTATTACGAAATCCCAGGCCACGCAATAACTAAATGCTCGTCCCCGTGCTCGTCGAAGGGCGTAAATATCCAAACAATATTCCTACAAAATTTTAGTTGAATTGAACTACGCATATTTAAATTGAATTGAATTGGCCGAATTGAATTAAATTATTTGAATTGGATGGAATTATTTTTGAATTAAATTGAATTGGCTGAATTGAATTGAATTGGCTGAATTGAATTGAATTTGAATTGAATTGTACGTACTTTTTGAAGTTGTTATGCCTCGCTTTACAACAAAATCAGCTGTTGCATACGAATGCCGGGTCCATTCTATAAGTATTTGCTGGTATCAACCAGAACCATCTAGAGGCGCTTAAGAGAGGCAGGTGTAGTGTCATGCCGTCTTCTTAGAAGAGTTCCATTAACTGTAGATCACAGACGGTTATCCTGGACAATGGCACAAGGTAACTGGAGGGAAGAATGGCGTTCTAATCTTTTTTTTTACCAGTATAGAATAGTATTTTTAATTTTCGTTTCCTAATTAGCCTCCTGACAATTAACACATTGTCAATAGATTAATTAGGAAACGAAAATCTAAAATGCTATTGCGAAATTCCACCACTTTAAATGGGGATAATAAAATTGCTAAATTTATAACAATACCATATGTACCGCAGATAATTATTAGAGGTGTGAATTCTATTTTCGGCTTCAAAGTGGCTCACACTTTGAGCAGCAATTTACAAAATGTACTTGGAAATGTGAAAGATAAAACGGAACCCATTTATAAAGCGGGAATTTCGACAGAAATATATCGGGTAGTCAACTCGGTCTATTTTAACTCGCTTCAAGGAGCATCAAGCCCATTACAAATACTGCCGTACTGATAACTCTAGCATGGCCGTGGGATCTTGCTAGCATGCGCGAGTGAGTAGTCGTTAATGCTCAGCAACAGTGCCCGCGGTTTGGCTATGGATGGGTGACCCATTTCTGCGCTGTGGCTAGGGCGCGCCTTGGATCGCCTATCCAGCTTTACCTAATGAGGTTTTCCAGGTTTTCCTCATTCTCGCACTAAATGGTGGGTAGAGTACTAACAACTGTAGGTCGTTCCTGTGACGCATCTGCGGCCAATAGTAATATGCCGCCTCCTCCGTCCCGCACAAGCTATATAGGTAGCTTCTGGGGCTAACCTTAGGGTTAGTAGGAGTGAGTAGAGATATTATTATTATATTATTATTATATTATGGCGTCACACGCGTTGGAAACGGGGCATAAATTCAATATCAATAATCTCAAACTCCTAAAACCAGGAAATAATAAATTTGATTTAAACGCCTTGGAAAGTATAGCGATATATAAAAATAAATTAAATAAATAGTTGTCTTAACAGTAATTACGGTCCGAATCCAAACTCATCCCTGTATAGATTTATCATGTAGATAGAATTAAGACTAGCCATGAATACTTACCCTCCAGTTCTAAGAAACCAATTTTATTGCTCTTATGTTCGAAAAGTTCTGAGAAACCCCACAGGTTTATCTATCAATTTTACTTCAGTAGTGGAGGTTGGGTATTTATAGCAATGTAGTGTAAGTTTAGAGTTGGATTAATCTTCAACTCCTGCGGATGCTGACGTTGTCAGTGAAACACGTGTCGAGTTTAATTACTGTGTCACTGTCTTTTGGCGCGTGGGGTTAACTTATTAAGAATTCATAGTCTATTAATTGTGCCAAATCATCATGCATTCGAAACCGTTTTCGAGAATTTACATCATAAAGGTCTGTTATTAAATTATTCTTTCCTGTACACGACGAAATGAAAATAACATCATCTACAAAATGCAGCCGCTGCATTTTCAGCACTATAATTAATGAAATAGTTAATTAATTATGTTGACATACTTAATTGCGCAACATATCACAAATAACTACCCATTAAGTTAAAACTGCAAATAACAGGCAGCTAGTTTTAAATGTTGATGAATACAGAACTCTCAATTAACAGAGAACTAAAATGATAACTGTGTGCTAATCATTGAAATGGTGATGAATAATAATAACAATAATAACATTAATAATAATAATAGTAATAATAATAAATGTCTTTATTTTCCACACACAAAGATCAGTCAACTAACAAAAAAAGCATAGACGAGTAAAATTAAATGTTGCAGAAAATCACAAGGCGTCGATTCAAATTGCGAAAATTTCGCACTTGCTCTTCGATCGCTATCGTGAGAAAAAACAATTTTAAACAAAAATTCCTATACTATGTATACACAAAAAAGATTCAATGACCCAACAGCTGGTTTCAGGAGCAGCAGGTGCCTATCTCAAAAGATATATTATACTTGCTATATTTTACTGAGTCCATTATACAGTGTGGAAGAAAAGTATGGAATAAATTCATTATTTCCGAAACGGTGGAGTTTCATGAAAATTCCTCGGACACGTCGATTTTTAATTAAAAAAAGACACATTTGCCTGTACCTGCACCTTTTGGATGCCCAATTGTTTCCGCGTGATGACGTCACCGGGCATTTTTTTTAAATGGAACCGCTATATTTTATTGCCGAATTCTTGTGGAGCATAACTTACTGAATTCCTTCTACTTTCTGAGAAAAAAATTGAAACTTATTTAAATCACTGCAACTTTGACGCCTTTGGACTTTCTTCTTTGGAGTTTTTTAAAATCAAAAGTCTACATTTCAAAGTCTACAAACTTAGAAGACCTGAAACAAAGGATCCGCAACGAAATCAGATTAGAAAAAGTCCAGTAATATCGGAAAACGTACAACAGGTTCACGTACCATGCAACAACACGGTTATAACGTTAAACATTTAATAATTTAATTTGTTTTGTTAAATCATTTTTAAAATAAAGTATTTTGTTTTGTGATATTGCCAACGAGTTCACTGTGTCGATATTAACTTAACCAATTCAGACGAAAATGAGGCCCTTTTAAAAATCGCACCCCTAAATCATTTTAAATTTTTTTCTGCGGAAGTAGAAGGAAAAAAGTACTATGAGTGTATATTTCCGAATTCAATAAGTTATCTTCCACAGGAATACTGCAATAAAATATAGCGGTTCCATTTAAAAAATTGTTCGATGACGTCATCACGCGGAAACAATTGAACATTGAAAAGGGGCAGGTGCGTGGAAATGTATCTTTTTTAAATTAAAAATCGACGTGTAAAGGAATTTTCATGAAAATTCACCCTTTCGAAAATAATGAATTTATTCCATACTTTTCTTCTACATATCTGATACGAGAACCCTTTTTCAGATAGTGATGTATGGTGATGAGGAGGCGTAATACGACCCCTAAACCTTACATTCAACGTATGGACATTACTCCTAAATCTACCTTTCTGGTATAAAAACTTTGGGCACTTTTCCAATAATATCTTGTGATATAAACACAATCTACGATTGTGCATATTAAGCCACCCCAATTCATTTAATTTGTGAGAAATTCTGTCAAACTTATAAATACCGAAAATCAGTCTCATACATGAATTTTGAGCCCTCTGTATCCGCGCCGAGCAATCCCGTGTGACGGAAGGTCCATAAATCTCACTACAAAAGTTAAATTGCGAAAGAACAAAACTATCACATAATAATGCTTTTACCGCAATCGGTAAGCAATGTAGCGGAGGATACAACAATTTCAAATTCTTATAACAATGTCTAACGCACTTTGCAACCTGCTCACTATATCCGAAGGTGTTATCCAAAATCAACCCCAAACTCCTTGCCTCATTTTCAAGGGAATCAAAGTACCGTTTATAAACAGCTTAATATTTAAAAAAATGGAACTGACCTTACGTTTATTACCAAAGACAAGTGCTACGGTCTTATTAGGATAAATGAGCAAGGAATGCTGGCCTGACAAATCACAAACACACCCAAACTCCCGATTAATCATATTTACGGCATTTAGGTAATCTTCTGGTGTGAACGAATAACACAATTTCGTATCATCAGCAAACGATAATGACTTGCAGTGCTTAACTTGTCTGAGTAGATAGGACGTGTAAATATATAGTAAAGGCCCCAAGACGGATCCCTGAGCAACTCGTCTATTAACTGGCAGAATATTTTTCACTCAAACGTACAGACTGCTCCCTATCACAAAATTAGCTTTGCATCAGGCACACAGAATCATGGGATAGGCCTATATATCCCAATATATTTATTATAAGGGCAATATCAATAAATTGTATCAAATGCCTTGCTATAATCTAATAAGGTTAAAACAGATATCAAACCACTATGAAACGGTGGTACATTTCATTAAGACAACTTCCATAGAAAAGTCAATCAACGGTTTGAGTATATCCCAATGAATGTGAGATAACATGGTTACCAGTTATTAGCGGTGATGGAATTCTGGTTAAATTGTAAAAGTAACGTAGTTCTTGTGCGCATTAACATTACCTAATGTTCAAAAAATAATTCAATTTTTGGGCACTCTGGAGTTTCGTAAAACTAATAGGCAAGTTTGTATTTCGCTAAGTGCAGTAGTAGAACATCAGCGAAAACCACTCAGGCGCCAGGGCTGGCGGATGACTCGTGTAATTTTCAATGAGGCAGAACTAATTATAGGCTTTTTGTCACAGAACAACTAGTACTAACGGATATAAAAAATTACAAATATTTCCAATTTTTCCAATATTTCCACTGGAAATATTTCCATTTACATCTCTACTCGGAGGATGAGAATGTTGACATTCAGATAAGAAAACAATATTTTGACAAACAGGCTTGTATGGGCCACTAAGTCAATAAAATTCAGATGTAATTTAGACTGCTGTTGTATAATGCATCCACGGTGGGAAATATACCAGAGACACCCGTGATTATTTGCTGTGCTTCTTAGCTACTCCAGGATTTTATTAAGGAAGCCAGAATTACCCTCTGCCATGTAGAGGTCAGGAGCACGTCGGTACGATTCTGACAGGAACACGATAATTGAGTAATATTAACACTTTATTGCTTGGTTATAATGCAAAGTATATATATAATTTATTGCATATATAATATAAACTACATTAAGTATTTAATAACAATAAAAATTTTAACACAGAAATTTATCAAATTATCCATGACAACTTAATTTATTGCTTGGTTTAGAATAGATAATGGTTCGACACTCCGGGAACCGATTTTCTTCGCCTTCTGCGCATGTGGACAAACTTGTTGGGAGCCTCTGTAGTCAGGAGTGTCGGATTCTTTTCGATTGGTGACACTGCCAATATGCCAATTTAGCAACGTCAGTTGATTGTCATTAAATAAATTTCAGGATTTAATCCCCAAATTTTTCGTTAATATATAAAGTGTTTGAACACAAAAGTGTTCTTGTATGACCTATTTTGGTTTTTACATAATGCCCAAATAGGTGCCAACTGCAAAACGGCTAATTTCCAGATCAGATTTCCACATTTCTTGAAGTTTCAATTTCAAAGTTTATGATCTGGTCACAAATTATCAATTTCTATTCCAAATACAATTTAAATTGTAATTTACGCTTTCAGGGGGGCGACTGTCGAAAATGAGAGAAGTGAACGCTTTCCTATGAGAAGTGAAAGATCGCATCGCTACCTTGTTCTCTTAGTAAATTTATCTCATATTCTCGAATAGGCCTTTTCATTTCGTTCTGTGTTCGTTAGTGCGCATGTGCTGACAATCAGCTGTTCTTAGATTTTCGGACGATTGTCACTGTCAGCTGTCAGGCGTTATAAACTTTGTGTGGAATATTCGTAAGTAAATAGTAGAATACCAAATAAGGAGGGTGTTTGAAAGACGGAAAATTATTACAAATGTTAGTTCCAAGTGATATCCCTCGTAAAATTGTGAGGCTGAATCCCGAAGGCGTGCCTGGCTCCTGGCTCTTGCTTGAAATACGGGAATGTTAACCAAGATACTTCAATCATGTAAGTTTTTAATATAGCTCTGAAAATTAATCAATTTTTAAAAGAAAACGGAGAAAAAGGATCTAATATAGGTGCGTATTTTTCTGAAATGTATGTATGTAACTATAAGTAATTCTTATTTTAAAAACCTAACAAATAATGACATAAAACCTGGAAACGTTCAATACACTTTTCCATTTCGAATCTTGCCTCTTACACATTTTTATCCTAGCAACATCATTTATATAGGTGGAACTAATCCTCACTTCCTCATATGGTCACCAACCTAGTTATTAACTTCGATTTTTCCCAGTATTAGGCAGGGTGTAGGAAATGGATAAAATCGTAATCCCAAGCGATAACTTGGTCTTCACGCACTGCTATCACCTTGGCAGTCACCAAAAGCACAATGCTTGGATGCTCCATAGTGTTTTAGTTCCGAACTATTACTAATTTGGCTATTATTTAAAGGGGCTGTACTATATTGCAGTTTTGGTCAGTGTGAAAATACAAATTGTATGTTCAATAACAGATTGAGTGGTAAAATATGAGCAGTAAAAAAAGTGGAAACGAGGAGTAACATATCTTCAAATGAGTAGCTCAATAAATATTTGAATGGGTGAAAATTCAATTGGGCTGTAAAATGAATAAAGGGGCAGTAACACGTGTGCAGTCATGAAATCAGAATGGGTCTGTTAGAAATCGTGGGACAAGTAGTTCTATAAATACTTACTCAGTACAAAATATGATCGGCCTGTTAAATGATACATACATATAATGTTCTTCTAAATTAGGCAGCGAAATAAAAAATAACGATTAACGATAATGTAGATATTAAGAAAAAAATTAAATTTATTGTGCCATTAAAATTATTCAATGCTAACGACCGAGACTAATAACGCTCCGCTCGCTTCGCTTCGCTCCGCTTGACCTTAACCTGACAGATTTTTGTGACAAAAAGTGTCAGTTGTAAGCGTTTATAATGTTATTCTCTTCAAAGGTGCGCATTTTCATGTGAATAATATTTGAAAAGAACAATATAAACGCTAACGATTGACACTTTTTAATATAAAAGTCTGTCAGGTTAATGTCAAGCGGAGCGAACGAGCGGAGCGTTGTAAGTCTCAGTCGTTAGCATCCAAATGATGCATTATTCGATGCAGCATTACAAAAATGCTTTGTGGTACAATGCGGTGCAATAGAAGACGCAAAGGGATGAAGCAAAATTAATATTTTTTTTACCTGTGAGGAGCTAAGTTCAGTATTTTAAATATTTCTATTGGAAAACGGGGAGGGGTGCGTTGAATAAATTTAATGGTGCAATGCTAGTGTAATAGATCCAAGCACTCGCAACTCAGTGATAAGGTAATGAGCGAAACGACCTAATATTTATAGGCAAATCTCTTCCTATTGGCCACCCACGGTGCACTGTCGCGTAAGCTGTGCCCCTTTTAACGGAAGTGTGCCGCTCTTTTCAATGAAAATGACGTTTGTTTTTGCCAAATGTTGAGAACTGGCGAACTATTTATCTAACTGCCCATTAATACATTATACTGCCCATTCAATCATTTTACAGCTCAAATAATAATTGTACTGGACATTCATTTAATCTGCCTCTCGAGTAAGTTTTGAACTGCCGTTGTAGGATTAAATAACCGACCAAATTCTTTTATATTGCTGACCACGGTCTACTGCCACATTAAGTTAATTACCGCCAAAAAAATTTAATACCGCCCGCGTTGATTTTTAACTGCCCAATGAAACTGTCCTGGATGTTAAAACAACCGCCCAAATAATTACTTCCCTACTAATTTTGCACGTTTGCAGTAAAATTTTACGAAAGAATTAATAAACACTTTCAAACAAGCAATACCGCCTACCCCTCTAGGGGATATTGATACAAGACTTTGACATTCGTCCGAAATTGTCATGGCGCGTTCGCGCATGCGCCTCAGCATTCTTTTATAATGAAAAGTCCTATTAGTGTGATCCGTAAAACGCATGAGAATGCTCCTGGACTTAGTTGCCTGGCAACAGTATATGTTTTTCCATAGTTTGACCAAAAATTTGCAAGCTTAAACTACTTTTCTATCAATTGTCAAACTTGGGTGATGTTTGTTTTTCGTGCGGCTGTATTTTGTATTTATAATGGTAAAGAAAAGAACAGCTCCGGAAATTGGTCCGAGTTGCAGTCAAATGCACAGTTACAAAGTGGGAAGTTTACTAGCGACTTTACTTTTAAAGAGGCCCAAAACTTATTATTTAGGGAGCCTCAATGATAAATGATTGCTGTACTCGTTGCAGTATTTTCTACCATGCAAGACTTTATAAATCTTAATCCATGAAACATGAGGAACAAGAATATGGCTATAAGAAAATTGCATATGAGTCACAGTGCAGTTGCTGCAAACATTATTATTATTTAGGGAGCCTCAATGATAAATGATTGCTGTACTCGTTGCAGTATTTTCTACCATGCAAGACTTTATAAATCTTAATCCATGAAACATGAGGAACAAGAATATGGCTATAAGAAAATTGCATATGAGTCACAGTGCAGTTGCTGCAAACATTATTTCCTACAGATTTTCATTGACTCTTTACATCATGAGGAATGCTAGAATATCACTGCCATATACATCGCATAGTCGCGAGTGGGTGCCAGATAACCCCAAACTAGTCTGAAGAGAGCGATCTGCAGTGCGTCTCACATGCAACTTTCTTATGGTCATTCTTGTTCCTCGTGTTTCATACATTAAGATTAATAACGGCTGATGACATGGTAGAAAATACAGCAATAATTTACCATTGCGGCACCCTAATTATATGGGAGAACACAAGCGAAGGGTTCAATTCTGTCGGTAATAGTTCTAACCATTTCAATAAGCTCCTGGGTGAGCTCTGTATTTAGCCTAAAGTTTTTAATAAAAGCCTTATCGAACAATTTTCCTTGCCGTAAAGTGGTATTCGAGCTCCACCAAGAAACTGTTCCTCAGCGTCGACAAGGTCATTCGAAACATGCATTACTACTATAACACTTCCTTTCGTCAGAATCCATTTTGAATGAAATATTATACCTGTGATTATAATAATAATAAATTAACACAACGTAAAAACTTTTAGTACCTACTAAACAACCCTTTTTGATTATTGTAAAACACAAAAACGATTGTGCGTGATTCTATTCTCCTAAAAATTTCCGAGAGAAGACCGTTCTCTTGAGAGTTAGGAGAAGTGAATGAACCTATGATTCAAGAATAGGTCTTATAAGATATGAGAGAAACACGCCTAATTTTCTCAGGAGGTGAGCATTCTCTTAACTCGAGAATCGACACCCTGGTATGTTTTTCTTTTGATTTTCCCATAATTTTTTCTCACATTGAAGCAAAACAACCTTCAGGTGCAACCAAAAATTTTGATCTTCCACAAAGTTTGACAGCAAATTCCTACTATGCCGTTGCTACGAGCAAATAATGCTCGTAGTGTCGTTGACGACTGACGGTAACCAGCGATTTTAGAAAAATACAGTAGTTCGCGACAAAACACCCGAGTTTCACATACTGACGTCAGTATGTCCCATACCAGTGGCCCCCAAAAGCTGCGTAATGGCCAACCAGGTTTTATACTAAACCAAGAATTTATTCTAATGAAAGAAGTCTTTGATTCTGAACTGTCAACATTTATCGTGAATTTAAAATTTGGATTTCCAAATGAACAAAAATATTTCTTCGCTAAATTATTTATTGTTGTTACCGAACGAATAGGACTGTTGTTGAATTTTACAGAAAATAAGTTCAGACTAATTTAGAAAATCCATAAGAATGAAAGACGTCTTTGATTAGAATAAATTAAATTGTCATGGATAATCTGATAAATTTGTGTTTTAGTTTGAAAATTATTAATGTAATTTTTGCTTTCAATGCTATAGTAAATTTGAAAGTTGTAGAGTTTTTGATATCATTATATGCAGAAGAAAAAATATTTCGATTGTTAGGTACCTTTACCACCATTGTAACTATACATGGAGAGCAGGAATCCTCAAAAACGTAATTACCCATGTTATTTCGTATTTCCCCATGTACACGTGGAAGTTTGCCACTCGGTATAACATATAGGATGAGTTTTTTCCGATTTTCACTACAGGGATCTTGGAAACCAGCAGAGATAGAAGGTAGGTTAAATGAGGAAAGAAGTGCAGTTCTTTGAGCTTAATAAAAAAGCAAATTCAATTTTTTGAAAATTTGCAGTCTGCTAGATGAAATGGAAAAATCAAATTTTGCGAGATTTAAAAATATTTTCTAGTCGACTTGTAACACAAAATAATATAAAAAAATTGCAAAAGAAAAAGTTGTACAGAATTAGACTTAGTACTATCTCAAATAATCAAAAGATGTACCTATTATACCAGTCGTGTTCGAGAAATAATGCAAACTTATGTTTTTTAATGGAAACCATATGCGACTATGGCACCACTGAATAGGATCTTTTTTCCTGATTTCTGCGATATATCATTGTCCATACTTATTTGAAAACATTTTTCAGTTGTAGGGTATAAAATGCATGAAGATAAAAAACAATCGGTAACTGCAAGTTGAAGGTTTACTACGCCACCGTGATTCACTTGTAGGTACATACTTATGTTATTTTTTTATTTTTTTTTGTTTTCCATGGATAACTTGCATATTTCATTAATTTAAAATTGAAAAATGCTGGTAACACCTTCATTTTTAAAAATAAACATGGAATTCGATATATCGCCAAAATCAGCAAAAAATATCCTATTTAGTGGTTCCATAGTCTCATATGGTTTCCATTCAAAAAAACATAAGTTTGCATTATTTCTCGAACACGACTGGTATAATACAACTTTTGATTATTTGAGATAGTACTAAGTCTAATTCTGTACAACTTTTTCCTTTGGCACGTTTTCATATTTTGTGTTACAAGCCGGCTAGAAAATATTTTTAAATCTCGCAAAATTTGATTTTTTTCATTTTATCTAGCTCTAGCAGACTTTGTAAATTTTCGAAAATTTGAATTTGCTTATTTATTAAGCTCAAAGAACTGCACTTCTTTCCAGGGTTGGAAAAAAACCGGGAGTTAAGTTGAAAGCCACAGACAATAAATAACTTTTTAAAAACAATTTATTTTAGCGTTTAAACACAATAAAATGTATGTAGTTCACAAATTAAAATCTATGTTACTTTCTAACAGTGAAACAGATATTCAAACGACAAGCCAACTAGCCTTAAGCGATGAATAATTTGAATGCCGCCTCGCACAGCGAGTTCGGTATATATATGATAAGCATTGAAAACAAGTCGCGTCAGCAAAATGAAGGGGTCATCGTATCTAAGGTGTATAACCCGAGATATAACTCTTCCTCCCTAGGAAAAAGGAGCGTCCTCGCCTTTTTCTACCTTCTGTAATTGAGCAAGCTCAATAGCGACATCACGAGGTACAGTGATGACTTTTCGTTTAACACATAATGACCTATAAAGTACTTTTCTAAAGATACATAAGCAAATAAAAAGTAAAATTAATACGAAAGTTAAACTAATTGTAACTCCACTGTGTATATAGTAGACAAGTGGATTAATAACTAAAGGATTATTTTGAATGTAAGTTGCTTCTCGCAACAAGTCGGAGACGTCCTCTAAGTGTCGTTGTTGAAGATGTATTTCCTTACGAGGGACGTCTTGCACTTCTACGGTGTTCGGGATCGTAATCTGGAAATTAACCGGAGGCACTAGGTACACTTGGTCATTTAAAATCACTTCACAGGGTGACGTGATTAGCACATTGGTATTTATGTGGGTATGTTCTAAGTTTTGTTTACATTTTTCAAGGATGGTAACGTTGCTGTCCGTTAGCACTAATAGTCCTTGTTGTACTTGATGTACTATAGTTTCTTGTTCTATCAAGCTTATGGTTTCACATCTTGATTTCGCTCTATTTTCTTGATTGTTGCAGATGTTTTGTTGAGTCTGGCTACAGATGGTAAAGTTTCCAAGCTGTTTGCAGGTATTGGTCCATTGGTTGGGTTCGATATAGTAGACGAAGCGGTTTATCGTAATACATCTAGATTTGTCGCACTCGAAGGGGATAGGATATTGTTTATATAATTGAAATAAAGGTTTATGTAAGATAGGAATTTTAAGGAAAAATATTATTGCTTGGTTGGTAATGACTATAGAAGTGTGAGAAAAATACAATAATTCAAACATATGGTTCGAATCAATGGGTAAAATTGAACCTGGTTTGTAATTTTGAAGTAAATACTCATACATAAGTCCTAATTCTTGAACTGTAATAAGTTCTAAGTTTGGTAAATCCAGTGCTGCCAGAGAAATAGTTCTTTCTACGATCTTCACAATATTATGCAGTCGCAAAATGGCAAATATTTGATTGTTCCAAAACTGTAAGGAGCTGACTTTATCGTTTAATTGCTGTACAATAAAATCAAGTGATTCGAATTTAGATTGGGTAATTTTTATGTTATCAGCATACCTTTGTGTTATATTGACAACTAGGGTCGATAATTCCGAAATGCGTTGTATAGTTTGTTGATTATTTCTTTGAATAATTTCTATATTCTCATTAATCTCGATTAAGTCATCATTATCTAGGTTACTGGATATAAATTTAAAAACTGAACCGAGAGGGTTGAGTAATCCTCGTTTTTGTCTAAAATGTAATATTTTTGCTAACGAGTCTTTCGTTGCCTTTACTTCTGAAAGATAAAAATCATGTCGAGTTTGAACAATCGGGTTTGAAAAGCGAGAGTACGCATCCCTAAAGGAATTCAGGGTGAATTGTAAAAGAGTGGTGTTGATTGAAAAATAGAATTTGTGATAGTGACTTAATAATTCAGTTGGTCCTAAAGGATCTAGATACGTTGGTGGCTATATTTCAGTTGTCTGAAGTGCTCGAGTCATCATCAGCGGTGTTATCAGAATGATCCTGCAACAAAGAAGGATTTTTCCTTAACGGTCTAACTTTTGACAGTGGAAGAGTAACAATTTTCTTTTTCTTTTTTCCTTTAATTTTGTCGTTAACTTTGGTGACCTGTTATTTTGCGTAAGGTGGTTTTGACTTAATTCTACTAGAGTTTCTAGCGTATCGTCTGCAATTCTGCAATATGTGCTATGTGCACATTTTGGAAATTTCTAGGTTTTAATACCAATTTATTCAGAAATTTATGCGCTATCGACTGGTAATATCTGCGTTGTGTAGAAAAATTCGTGCTTTTGTGTATAAAGCAAAGTTAACATCTGTTATGTGCAAAGGTAAAAATATTGATACGAAATAACTGCTATGTGTATTTTGGTACTTAGCAGCTATTTCCAATACATAGAATTGACACATTTTTTACACATAGCAGTTCTTTCTTGTGCTTGTGCTATTTTGGTGTGGAGTGTTTATTACAATCTTGTAATTAAAATAAATAAAGAGAAGAATAGATATCTATGCGAGAAGATCCGAGGGTAAGTTGCAATACTTATTATAACTTAATCTAGAAACGTAGTTAAGTTAAGTTCATGGTTAATATTAAGATAAGTACCTACCTAACCTCTAAATGGCATTTGGACGTTACTACCTACTAATTAATTTTTACTTACTGAGTTTCTTTTAATTAATTAAAATGTTTTTAATTCAGCACCGTTATTCGTTGTAGTCTATATAATATTTTTCTAAATAAAACTGGTTAGTAATCCAAATCCTACAAACTATATTAATACCGGGTGTTTTTTAAGATGTCTTCTCGGGCAAAGAAAATTTTTAATTTGGCAAAACAAGATTTGATTGAAGATGATGCTGGAGCTCATAACACCCTTTCGGAAATAGACATTTCTCCCAATGATTTTAATTATATTGCAACCGATGAAAAATTACGTAAGTCTAATAAAGAATCTGAAATCCCAGACGAACACTTACCTAACATAGAAGACATAATTATGATTTCCGACACTACGCTTTTAATTCCTGATGATGAATTTATGAAGATGTATAGTAATGAAAACGATTTAGTTTCTTCCACTCCAGTAAACAGTATTGAGAATTCCTTAATTTCAACTCAAAATAATGTTGAATTAACTCCTCTAATACCTATAATTCCTTTTGGCGAAGAAAAAGATTCTACCACTGCTGATTTGCAAGATCATAATACGTCGTCAATTATATTAAACGAAGATATTTCTTGTTCACTTAATGTAATTGAAAAAGCATTCATTTCAACTCAAAACAATGCTACTGAACTCATTCCTTCAACACCTACAATACATCTTCATGAAGAAAATGAAATTAAAACTGCTGACTTGCAAGATAATGACGACTCATCATTCATATTAACTGAACATAATGCTCTTATTGAGGACCAGGTCGAAAACCAATCAAATGTATCACGAAAGGGAAAAGAAACACAAAAGAATAGAATCGAAGGAAATAGTTACATTGGGTACAGCAGATCACAAGGAAATGTATCACATAATGTGGAAAGAAGTAAACGATCAGTAAAAGATCGTTGCAATCATAATTTGATAAAAGAAAAAACTAAGAGGTCCTTTATGTGCGCACAGATTTCAGAAGATCGAAGAAAAATAATTTGTAATTATTTCTGGAAAAATTTAGGGACTTGGAAGGAAAAGAAGGCGTACATAAATGGACTGGTCTGCAATAGGGGAGTTACAAGAAGGAGGAAGGGAACTGAAAAAAATAAAAACATGAAAAAGGGTGAGGCGCACGACGTTTTCTTAGTAAACGATGAGGGGCGAAAAGTAAGAGTATGCCGTTTATTTTTTCTGAGCACATTAGATCTTGGTAGGGAGACCTTTTCTCGATGGTTAAAAGAAGATGGCATTTTAATCGATGGTGACAATAACAATGCGAATACTGATAATATAAATGAATCCGATACAATAGAACCGCCAACTAAAAAAACTAAAATTGAAAAAGAAAATGCAGTGAAGGAATAATAATAATAGGAATAAAGTGCTTGCTAGTGCTTTAAGTAATATCGCTAGAGAACAGTCGCTGACTATTGAACAACTGTTTTTAGAAAAGGGTCACACCATGATGGAGGCAGACAGCGTGCACTCCACCCTTGAACAATATTTCAAACCTCCGATAAACTCGCCATCTGACTACATAGCTCGAATGCGACTTGCAAGGCCAAAACAGCCATATAAAATTAATGTTTTGGACTACAGTTTTTTTCTGAAATATGACCAAGTTGAGTCCAATCTGGCATCGTTAAGACCAGGAAAGAAAAAAGGTGACCCTACCGTTACAGATATAAGGCAATTAAGGTATACTGTAATTCAAAATATAGTCCCCATAAAATATAATTCGGACTTCCCATTTCAGGTATTTGCCATCTGGTGAAATAGAATATCAATTGGGGTATATGGGAGATTGGCTGTCACTTCCACAAAGAAGAAAACCTTATACTACAGTCATACCAACGCAGTTATACAAGACTCAAATACCAATTGCAGAATCAAAATATCGCCATCTTCAAGAACTAAAAGATGTCATAGAAAGGGATCATCAACCATTTTATGACAGCTTGACATTTACGCCTGATTCTAAAAAGAGCTAATATGTTTTTTAAGTTGCATTTAATTATAAGAATTTTAAAGTTTCTTTTATACAATAAAAGTTCATTTTGCTTTATTCGTGGTTTTTATTCATTTTGTTGTCGTGTAGCGTAATTTCTGTTAAGTGCAGAAATAATCATATAATCTCTGCTATGTGCAGTATGACTTAAAAAACATCATTTATTTAAAAAGATGTGTTTGGCTTACAACAAATATCATTTTATAGTGTGAAAACCTTGCATCTACAAAACAAAGAATTATATTTTAGTACTCCATCACTGATCGTTTCGATTCCAAAACGTTTTTTACGTCTGCTGTAAAATGTGTTGCTGAGCACATAGCAGGTTTTGCAGAATCAACGACGGTATATTGTTTCAGGTAATTCGGAGGGGATATTGTTTCCTCGTGTCTCGTTTCGTTTATCTAGAATTTTAGTTTCTTTTTCCAAAGCTTTGTCGTAAATTTGTTTTATGAAAGGTTCCATTTTTGCCTTGTGTTGTTGAACATAGTTGTCGTAAAGGGTTAGTTGTTGGTCGAAAGGTGGTCGGTGTTCATATGGTCCGAATAGAATGTGAAAAGGAGTGTAACCAGTAGAAGAGTGAACAGACTGATTATAAATCAACACGGCGTCGGTAATTAAGTTTGGAACTGATTCTGATGGATCTTTCTGTTTTAAAACAACATATTTTTCTTTAAGAGTCGAATGAAAACGTTCGATCAAACTATTCGAGTTTGAGTTGTTGGGTGTTGTATAGTGGAGGTTAATATTATGCAAAGCACAAAGTTCTTTGAATACTGCCTTAAATTCTGTTCCGGGGTCACATTTGACCTGTACAGGAAAGCCATAGTGCATGAAGTAATGTTTTAATTTTCTAGCTATGGTTAAACTATTTAGATCAGATATGTGATAGGCGAGAGCAAGTTTTGAGAAGGCGTCAATAATAGTCAGAAATATGGTTTTGTCGATTGTAAAGGTATCCATATGTAGAGCGTGGAAGGGTTGATCGGAGAGGAGGGGTCCTTTAAAGTTAGGTTTCGAGGGTTTACGTTAGTATTTTGAAGTAAGACAAAGCTCACAAGTGTTAATAATTTTGGTGATAGTTTTACTCATTTTTGGCCAGTAATAATTTAAATGTAACTGTTTGAGAGTCTCGTTGATACCATTGTGATTGTTGTTATGATATTCTCGGGTAATCTCTATTTGATCATCTAGAGATACAACATCGGCGTGTAAGGTGTTGGTTAGGACCAGATCAATTTTGTTATTAAATAATTTTTGAACAACTTGGGGAAGTATTAGTTTCAGAATCTTAGAATATGGAATATAAATACAGTATCGTCTGTCTGGTTGAATAATTTCCTTCAAAGTGTTTTTCAAATCGTTAACCAGATTATTTTCATCAAGAGTAATTGTATATCTTAAGTTTTGGAAGATTTTGAGTGGGCCAGGCTTAACTGACTTTCCTTTTTGTGTATAAAATACGATTTGATATCTAAAATGACAGAGCTTTTTCCGAAATAGGCATAATTTTTCCACCGTCTTCGTTGTGAACAGAGCGGGATGTACTACCGTTAGTAGATAGTTCCTTATGTTTATTTTGGCCATCCTTATTAGGAACATAAGTAATTTTTGGAATAGTAATGTCTGAGATAATGTTAATTTTAGGTTGAATTGAAAAATTACTACGCGTACTACCAATATAACGATTTATTATTATAACTTGACCGGTTTCAGAATTCACAATGATTCCATCATCAGAAATATATAAATAAAATTATTGTAAACAAATTATTATGGCAGTTGACAAGGAAACTAAAATTGACAGAACAATACAAATAATAATGATATCCATGAAATAAGACAACTAGATAACTGAATTTCAGTATTTACCTACGGGGTATAAGAAAAACACAAAGGAAAATCGAATACCTCGTAGCTTGAAGGGAAAAAACATTGAATTTAAAGAAAACCATAATAGGAAAAAAAACAATAAATTCAATTGAAAAAACCTTCAAGTGAAATATCAGAACTAAATAAACAAAATATCCATGGAATCTTGACAACTGTCAACTGCTAATCTTGTAATGAACTGTGTGGTCAAGTCTATGTGTTCTGTCTTGACAACTGCCAACTGCTATTATTAATTGTAATAAACTAAAAAAGAGAAATAAGTCAAGACAGAACACATAGACTTGACCACACAGTTCATTACAAGATTAGCAGTTGGCAGTTGTCAAGATTCCATGGATATTCTGTTTATTTAGTTCTGATATTTCACTTGAAGGTTTTTTCAATTGAATTTATTGTTTTTTTTTCCTATTATGGTTTTCTTTAAATTCAATGTTTTTTCCCTTCAAGCTACGAGGTATTCGATTTTCCTTTGTGTTTTTCTTATACCCCGTAGGTAAATCCTGAAATTCAGTTATCTAATTGTCTTATTTCATGGATATCATTATTATTTGTATTATTCTGTCAATTTTAGTTTCCTTGTCAACTGTCATAATAATTTGTTTACAATAATTTTATTTATACATTTCTGATGATGGAATCATCGTGAATTCTGAATTGGTAGTACGCGTAGTAATTTTTCAATTCATCATGAATTTCTACCAAATAGTAAAATAAGAAAATATTAACTACATTAATTTTAGGTTGTTTGACGGCAGGTTTTAATATAGGGGGGTCAATAGACTCCATGACACGGGCGAATTCATTAATTAGTTCTTCTTCTTCAGGTGTAGGCTGATAGTCAATGGGTAAGATTAGTTCGTTAAATTCGTCTGGACTCAATGAAATAGGATCTGGGACTTCAGAGGTGTTAGGGATCATACTTTCATTATCTTTCTCTCTATAATTGATTTCTATGCGAGACAGCGCGTCGGCCACGAAATTTTCTTTTCCTTTTTTGTAAACGATGTTAAAGTCGAATTCTTCTAATTTAAGTCGCCAGCGGACTAATTTTGAATTTCGTTCTTTCAATTTCGAGAGCCATACTAATGGATTATGGTCCGTTTCGATGGTAAATTTTTTAAACAAATAAGGTCTAAAGTTTTTACATGATTCAATAATAGCAAAAAGTTCTTTTTCAATCGTAGAGTAGTTACGTTCTGCGGAATTGAGGATTTTGGAAAAATAGGCGACCGGTTTGTTCGATTGGGATAGTACACTTCCAATTGCAATGTTGGATGCGTCGGTGGTCAATACAAAGGGTTTCGTGAAGTCAGGGTATGCAAGTATAGGTGAATTGGTTAGGAGATCTTTTAATTTCTTAAAGCTAGAAGTATATTCAGGATTTTTTGAATCAACTCTTGCATTTTTCTTCAAATATTTTGTCATAGGGGATGCAATTTTACTGAAATTTTTGATGAATCTTCTATAGTAGAAATGCTTTGATTTCTTTTGGTGTTTTTGGTAAGGGGTAATTTTGAACGGCTTTGATCTTGGAAGGGTTAAGTTTTATTCCTTCTGGGGTGATAATGTGTCCGAGAAAAGTGACTTCTTTGCGTAAGAATTCGGATTTGTCTAATTGAACTTTCAAATTTACATCCTGGAGTTTCTTAAAAATTTTGGAAATGTGATAAAGATGTTTCTGAAGGGATTTCCAAAAGATTACTACGTCATCCATATATACAAAACAGGATTTGTAGAGCTCTTCTTTTAGAACTTCGTCCATCATTCTTTGGAATGTGGCCGGTGCGTTCTTGAGTCCGAAGGGCATTCGGAGATATTCAAAATGTCCATGGTTGACTGTAAATGCAGATTTTTAGATTGACTGAGGGTCCAGCTCTATCTGGTGAAAACCTTGTGCAAGATCTAAAGTGGTAAAGTATTGACATTTTCCGAGTCTGTCGAGTATTTCATCGATTCTGGGCAGGAGGTATTTATCTTCAATGGTTTCGTCATTCAGTTTGCGGTAATCTATTACCATACGATATTTCTTTTTGCCCAATGCGTCTAATTTCTTGGGGACTATCCATACAGGAGAACTATATGGTGAGATAGAAGGGCGGATGATTTGGTTGTCCAATAATTTTTGTATTTGGTTTTGAATTTCCTCTTGCATTGAGATAGGGTGTCGAAATGATTTAACGTAAATAGGTCTGTCATTAGTAGTGCGTATGTTGTGTTTAACGTGGGAGGTGAAGGACAGATCAGTTCCTTCGTAATAGAAGACATTACGGTGTTTGTGGCACAGGTTGTAAATTAGTTTATTTTCTTCGCCATTCAAATGATCTGTTCGAAGTAAACTTTTGACTTTTGTTAGATTGTCAGGAGGAGGTTCAGATTCGTTTTCAAATTGATCGAAGGGTATGACTTCCATGGGTGCATTAAAATTTATTTCTAAATGGGGGAAATCATTGGGGATTGTGCAATAACCATCGTGTATATTGACAATGCATTCAGCTAGATAAGAATCCTCAGCTACTTGAATAGGTGGAAGATAAGCTTGTCCCTTTTCTAGATTAACTGGGATTTGAAGTGTTTTTGATTGGTAAGGATTTTGAACATAATTTCGTTGAATATTATACTCAAAATAAAAAGGTAAAACAATGTTATTAATACTTATTAATTGCTGTTCATAGTCAATTTTAGCTCTAAGATTTCTCAAGTCTTGAGTGCCGAGAAGTGCATCAAATCTTGAGTGCCATGGTATAACACGCATTTTGATTTCTTGAAAGATATTTAATTCTTGTAACAGAAAAGGATAACGATATTGTCAAAGGAGATGGTTTGATTGTTGAGGGAATTTATAACAAAGGGTTCATGCAAGTAGTAATTTGAAAATTGCTGGGCTACATCAGGGTTAATAATTGAATCGGTTGCACCGGTTGCACTGGTGTAGGAAAATTTTCGTCGTCTTGTTCATTGTCTTCGGGTTCTGTGACGTAACTTTCAGGGTCGTATTCATCATATAATTCTGGTACATATCATTCGTCAAATTCAGGTTGAGAAGAGGGGTTTCCTTCCGTATTATACAGTTCTCTGCTTATAAAGTTAGGGGTATCAGTAGGTTTGAAATAATTAGGAGATTGTTGAGGTCTTTGTTGGAATGTCGGTCTGGGAAATTGCGGTCGTTGTGGTTTAAAAGTATAATGTGAAGTAGTAGACATAGGAGTAGGTTGTTGTGGTTTGAAAGTATAATGCGAAGTAGTAGACATAGGAGTAGGTTTATTAAACTGTGAATGAGGATGTTGCGTATTCGGTTTTCCGAATACTTGTTGATTTGTAGGGAGTTGTCGGCGAGGTGTAAATTTAGGAATAGCGCCAAATCCAGCATTTTGTTTAAAATTATCTGCAGGAAAATGCGCAGGCGCAGTAACGGGTAATTGAAGTGTTGGATTATAATTTCTCTGGAAAGTGGGGTTATTAGGTCGTGGTTGAAAGTTAGGATAGAAAGTATTTTGAAATCTATTTTGGGGAATTGGTTTTTGTTGAAGAGAAGGTCTGTCCCTTACTTGGGAAGCTTGAAGATATTGTCTATGTTAAGTTATCTGGTCATAAGAGTAGCATTCTTGTAATACTTCCTCTAATGTGTTGAATTTTAGACTTCTGATATGTTCGAAGTAGGGGTTAGAAATTCCACAGCGAAATGCGTCAAGAGCTTGTTCGTGATAGCGAGCAATTTCTCTATGCAAGTCGGGTTGATTGGTATAAGTAAGTTGGGCCTTTTGAATGGCATTATTTCTGTTAGTTATAATGCGATTGTAAAATTCAGAGATATACTTGGGCCGGCGAACAGACTGAGTGATCACCCTACAAGAACGTGCTCTAGCGCGGCCAATAGTAATTTATGACGACCGAATTGGAGTGATGCCACTTCGTTGGGTCTAAAGAAAGCGCATCACTGCGGTTCGGTTGTCCTAAATTGATAGTGGTCCCGCCTAGAGCACGTTCTTGCAGGGTGATCACTCCGTCTGTTGGGTGGCCCAAGTATAGATTCAGTTTTGTTTTGAATTGAATTTTGAATAATTAATTCCAAAGTTCTTAAATTTCTTTGATCTCCGTACTGAAGTTTCAAAGCTTCTTTAATTTCAGGCCAGGTTACCTTATTTTCATTAAACAAATAATCTCCGGCTGCCCCTTTGATTTTGGTATTTAAAATTGTACTGAAAATGTGTTGTTGATTTTCCGTGATGCTGACTCTAGTCGTTAAATAGGTAGCGAGTTGGTCTACGTTTTGTATAAATTTTGCCAAGTGGCTTCCAGGTTTGAATTTTGGAAGATCACGAACTAGATCCCTTAAGTCTCTGTCAGAGAGTGAGAGAAGGGTAGCAGATGATTGGGTAGTCATGTTTAAGTTTTCTTTAATTAAACTAAGTTTGGAAGGAGTTAATTGAAATTTAGCTTTCCTTTCTTTTTGTTTGGGTTGTTCGATCTCGATTTCGATTTCTTCTTCAGAATCGGAACTGGACATTAGTTATAAAATTATAAAATTTCTGGATATAATAGTCAATGTATGAAAAAACGAAAACGTAGAAATTATTCAAAAAATGTGAATAAAGCAGTTAAAATCGATTCTTGTTTTATTTCTTAAGTCAATTATGCATGCAAAACTTGAATCATTGGAAGATCCAATAAAGTGATACAAGAAAAATAGCTGCAGCAATAATTATTTGCTAAGGTGCCAAAAATGAAAAGTCAAAGCAATAATATTTTGGAAAGAATGGATAACAAAACTTACAGGATGGATTTCATGTCGTCCTGGGCAGTATAGATGCTCCTTTCTGTATACGTTCCGGTTTCAGCAATGTATCTTGGGGTTCCAATAACCAAGGTGAGGTTCGTTCAGACTTGAAGTTAGGAATTAAAATTCTTCACCACCTGTAGAAGCGATTTCGAGAAACCAGAGCTTCTTTTCACAAAGCGGTGCTTCAAGTCCTGTCACGGTCGCCAGTTAAGTTGAAAGCCACAGACAATAACTTTTTAAAAACAATTTATTTTAGCGTTTAAACACAATAAAATCTATGTTACTTTCTAACAGTGAAACAGATATTCAAACGACAAGCCAACTAGCCTAAAGCGATGAATAACTTGAATGCCGCCTCGCACAGCGAGTTCGGTATATATGTTACGGGCAATGTAAATAATTGGGCATTATTTATAATGCCCGGGCAATTTAGAAAGTGCCCAAAGGGATATGACAAAATGATAAATTATATAGAAAATATTACATTGCCCGGGCATTATGTATAATGCTGGAAGTCCAGTGGGCAAATTGAGAATATTTATATTCATACTTTTTTCTCTGCATACAAAAATAAGAGGATATATTTGAAAATTGAGATGGATAGGTTAGCATTAGACGTAGTAGGTATCAGTGAAGTGCGATGGCCAGAAGCTGGAGACTTCTGGAGCGGAGATTTTAGAGTAATACACACAGGATCTGTAGGAGGAAATTCGGGAGTAGGAATTGTTATGCGGAAAAAAGTAGGACAGAGTGTAGAAAATTTCTTACAGCAAAGTGACAGGGTAGTTATGGTTAGGTTAGATTCGAAACCTGTAAAAACAGTAATAATACAGGTATATATGCCCACTTCTAACTACAGTGATGAGGCCGTAGAGGCAGTTTATAGTGATATTGAATATGTGCTAGATTTTGTGAGAGGGCACGAAAATTTAATAATTACAGGAGATTTCAATGCAGTCGTAGGCACAGGGCGAGAGGGCGGAATAGTTGGCCCCTTTGGATTAGGCAATAGGAACGATAGGGGAGTTAGACTGATAGAGTTCTGCGATAAACATAACTTAACGGTCGCGAACACTCTATTTCACCATCATGTTAGGAGATGCTATACGTGGAAGATGCCAGGAGACTTAGGGAGATATCAAATAGATTACATTCTCGTTAGGCAAAGATTTAGAAATCAAGTTAGGGATTGTAGAAGTTATCCAGGAGCAGATATAGATAGTGATCACAACATAGTCGTTATGAAAGCCAATCTTAAATTTAAGATTTTGAAAAAAAGAAGCGGAAGAAGGTATCTTGACCCAGAGAAACTAAAAGATGATGATATGCGCAATAAGTTCGAGAAAAAGACAAACGAAGCACTAAAGGGCACGGGTGGAAATATTGTTAGGGACATAGAGGCAGAATGGAATTGCATTAAAAATAGTTTAGTTTCCTCAGCTAGGGATATTTTGGGTCATAAACAGAATGAAAGTAGGAAACCCTGGATAACAAAACATATTGTGAGTCTAATAGAGGAAAGGCGAAAATATAAAAATAGGTTAGATGAAACAGGGAAACAAAGATATAAGGCGATCAAGTGGGAAATTATTCGGGAATGTAGGAAAGCGAAAGAGCAATGGATCGATAATAAATGCAAAGAAGTGGAAGATAAATTCGAAGTAGGAAAGACTGATGAAGCATATAAAATAATTAGGAGAAATTTTAGAGAAATTGGATCTAGTACCAAAAACATTAGAAATGAGGCAGGAGATATCCTAATCGGAAGTGGGGAGAAGGCAGATAGGTGGAAAGAATATTTAGGAAACTTATATGCGGGACAGGAAGTGCAAGATATATTAGAAAGCGAAAGCAGTGTAGAGGGGGATAACCTAGGGAGTCCTATAATGAGAGAAGAGTTTGAGATAGCACTAAAAAGTTTAAGGAATAATAAAGCACCAGGTATAGATGGCTTGCAGGCAGAAATCTTAAAGTGCGCAGGTCAAGAGGTAATAGATCGTTTATTTAAACTAGTTAGTCGCATATACCTGACAGGCGAGATTCCAGAAGATTACAAACGGAACATCATAGTAGCTTTGCCAAAAAGAAAAGGCGCGGATAGATGCGAAAATTTTAGAACTATCAGTTTAACTTCCCATGCGTCAAAAATTTTAACTGGAATTGTGCAAAGAAGGATGGAGAAAAAGGCGGAAGAAATATTAGGAGAAGATCAGTTCGGATTTAGACGAAATAGAGGAACGCGCGAGGCCATTCTAGCTTTACGAGTAATTATAGAAAAAACGATAGAAAAGAGAAAGAGCGTCTATATAGGATTTGTAGATTTAGAAAAAGCCTTCGACAACGTAAAATGGGGGAAGATGTTCGAAGTGCTGAGAAAGGTAGGGATGAAATACAGGGACAGAAGAATAATACATAATCTCTACAAAGAGCAAAAGGCAGTTATAGAATGTGAGCAGGAACAAAGGGAAGTAGATATCCGGAAGGGAGTGAGACAGGGATGTGCATTGTCACCTCTAGTTTTCAACTTATATATCGAAGATGCGATTAATATTGTTAAGGAAAGAACAGCCTCAGGGATCAATGTACAGGCCCAAACTATTAACATGCTCAGATTTGCGGATGATATAGCAGTGTTAGCATCTAGCAAAGAAGAATTAGGAGCGGCTCTGAATGAAATGGAAGCAGTTTTGACACAGGGCTTCGGCATGAAAATCAATAAAAAGAAAACTAAAATTTTGGTATGTAGGGGATGTGAAAATAGAACTAAAATGGAAATACAAATTGGAAATGAGAAGATAGAGGAGGTCGCGGATTTCTGCTACTTAGGAAGTAAAATAACTCAAGACGGTAGGAGCACTAAAGATATAAAACAAAGAATGGCGCAGGGCCGAGTTGCGTTTAACAAAAAGAAACAACTGTTATGCTCGAGAACGGTTAATATAGAGACTAGGAAGAGACTCTTAACGTCGTATGTATGGAGTACGGCATTATACGGGTGCGAAACTTGGACAATAGGAGAAGCGGATAGAAAAAGAGTAGAAGCGTTTGAAATGTGGTGCTACAGACGCATGATGAAGATACCGTGGATAGATAAGGTTAGCAATAGGGAAGTATTAGAAAGAGTTGGGGAAAAGCGAAAGGTATGGAAAACAATAAAGAGTAGGAGAGATAGGATGGTAGGACACCTTCTAAGACACGAAGGAATAGTTCGTGACATACTAGAGTCAGAGATAGGAATAAAAAGAGGTAGGGGTAGGCCTAGATTAGACTACTGCTCTCAAATAGTTAGGGATGTAGGATGTTCTACTTTTAGGGAAATGCGTAGGTTAGCTCAGGATAGAAAAGAATGGAGGTACGCGTCCAACCAGTCTTCGGACTGAGAACCTTATGATGATGATTATAAATTATATGAAAACAAATTTTCAAATAACTAACAAACAAGCAAACTGGCGGTGATAAAATAGAGTCCATTAGTGTAACGGCGAAATCAAAGCGCGAAATTTAAAACGCTATCCTAAGAGAATAGTTGGATAAAATTTTTCAATGCTTTTTAAATGGAGCTTAGATGACCTTGCATTTCACATTCTATTTTTACCTTTCATCCTGATTTCTTAGCATTAAATCAATATATGGCGATTACTATGAAGCCTTTTTGCGCCGTTTGTCTTGTAAAAGCATTTATTTATGCAGTCATTTTGTTTAAAACTAAAATTCAACAAATTACTGCAATTTACAGCGCGAGAATGTCGGTGATAGAACCGGCGCAGTAGATTATTTAAATGAAGTCGGTAACAACACTAATTTTTAACACTTTTTCTTCCATTTTACACTTTTTAAATATAAATAAGAACTTAAACCACCTATTAAATAAAAATTAAACAATAAATAACCCGGAAAAATAAACAATTTAGCCTCAAACCCGGTGCAGCAAACGTCAAAATAATCTCCAAGGTTACTGGTCTGGTCTGAACGCGACATACGTTCTTTTCTAATATGTACTGTGCTCCGTTTTAAAATATTTCTGAAATTAAGTTGTATTTTAAGTTGTTTTTGAAAATGTAACAGCTGGAAAGAGCAGTCTATATGTCACTTGCAGAATCCCCGTTAAGAAATGCACTGAATTTAAATAATCAGTGTTTAAAATCTATGCTCCATAAGAGCTCCATGTTAAGAATTTTGAAGTAGGCTAGCCCGCGAAACTAGTAACATAACCTAACTAATGGACTCTATAAGTAGGCCTAACTAAAAAAAAACATAATAGGTACGTAAAGTCTGAATAATATAACTTGGCGTATGGGTTGACACATGCAAGTGAACTAATTTGTTTCGACATCGACATTACTGTGACACTATACTTGGGCCGCCCAACAGACGGAGTGATCACCCTGCAATCATGAGCTCTAGGCAGGACCACTATCAATTTAGGACGACCAAACCGCAGTGATGCGCTTTCTTTAGACCCAACGAAGTCGCATCACTCCAATTCGGTCGTCATCAATTAATATTGGCCCCGCTAGAGCACGTTCTTGCAGGGTGATCACTCCGTCTGTTCGGCGGTCCAAGTATAATACTAGTTTCCAAGATAACTTTTTTGGGACTATTTAATTAGTACGAAACAAGCAGAGACGCACAAATACATTGTTACCCAACATTAAAAATGAGAATGAGTGAAATAAAGAGTTACAATGGAAAATCTTGATTATTTCATCTTACGTTAATAATTAGCAGCCATATCAACTGGTTGCGTGCAAGAGAGACATCAAACTAACATAATGCGTAGATTATTTCAATCATACGTCAAGTAATATGATTCAGACTTTACTTACAAATACATATTCACACAAAATGTCAAATCCTAGAGTTTCTATTTATTAGAGCAGCTTACACCTTGGTGACATTTCGAGTTACATACAACATTTGCACTTGTCAGATTGCCCCCTTTACAGCCACATCGACTATAGCCTTGGCCCCAGTCTTGGATGACATTCTTCCACATTCTCTTAGTGAAATCTCTGACTGTGGAAATTCTTCGGCATACATAAACTTTTCATTACATATTGTAAATTGGTTCCTAGCATAAAGTTGATTAAGGATTAATTTATAAAAATTGGCATCTGTTATTTCAAGAACAAATGCCAAAATATTTCTTCCATCGGTACGACCTCTGTCGACATCTGGGACTCGAACTCTAACTGTGTCACCCTTTTTAGCGGCAGGGTATTTTGAATTATAGGTTTGAACCATTTTTTCAGCTTGTTTTTTTAGATTGCTTGCTGAAATCTCCATAATTTTTAATATGCCAGCTTTCCTTTTTTTCACATTGGGATCTTCTGAGGAAACTTCATAACCTTCATACGCGCGTTTTTCATGACCGGGAACTACAATTTTAGACGGCTCGGAGACATTTACTTCTCTTTCGTTATTATAGAATCAGAGGGCTTGGTTCAGATAACAAAGTTGAAAAAACAATAATCATTCGTCGCACATAAGCAATATAACATCCAAAGAAAACTGAAGAACTATACGGGACGTTGCAAGGATAGAGCCCAGCAAAGAACTGAAAACAATCGGAAACTCGTCAACGCGCAAGCGGCAAGAGACCGAAAATGCATGCTGATTGGCCAGCGAGAATCATACCATACGCACGTTGTCAAATTGGCATCAATTAATCAAAGTGCCCAGAGAAATATTAGCAGTATTTATAATGACCGGGCAATGTAATAAATTATCGTAAACAAATACAAAATTATTAAATTGCCCAATTTTAATGGTCATTATTTATAATGACCAAGCATTATGAATACTGCCCTGAATAATCAAATTGCCCGTAACGTATACATATATGATAAGCATTGAAAACAAGTCGCGTCAGCAAAATGAAGGGGTCATCGTATCTAAGGTGTATAACCCGAGATATAACTCGGGTTTAAAAAAAAAAACCCAGCCGACCGGGGTTTTTCGGGTTTTATCGGGTTTTATTACTTTTTACTCTAATTGTGTTCCTTTTCTAATTTTTTCATATTCTTATGCAATTATACATGCCATATTCTGTCAAAAATAAAAATGGCTACAGTAAAAGTAAGTGTAAACCTGGCAACACCGATATTATTCAGTTTTAAGGAAACATCAGGCAAACAAGGGAATCCCAGGATGTGCAGGGAATATATGCAGTGCTGTTAACTTGAACTAATTTGACCTTGCTACATCTACTTTATGCACAGTTTTAACTTAGTATGTGACGTGTCGTGTCTAAAGTAGGTATATCATTTTTGAAAACATGGCTAATAGAGGCCAAGGGAGAAAATTAGATATCAATTGGGGGGCTGTAAATAAAGTTGAAATCGAAGGGAAGACAAGGCTCAATGTAAACATCGTAAAACTCTACTTAGTAGCAAAATTGAAAGAATAAAGATAGACTTGCAGAAATGTTCAGTGTTAAGTGCAAAAAAGACTGCTGTAGAATGTAGTGATATAAGACAAATGGTAGAATTAGAAAGTGAGAGTTGTAGTCATCAAGAAGAACAAGACCAGGGGTCGACGTCAAAACGTAAAAAAACACAATCAGGTAAGCTTATTATGTAGTTACAAACAACATTGGATAATAAAAATTGTCTCATGTGTTCTTAAGGGTTAATAATGAAGAACTGTTTTTTTCACTTTTCAGATATTCATGATTTTGTTATGGAGACTTCCAAACTTGACAAGCAAAAATTGGATATAGTGGTAGCAAAATTTTTTTATGGCTGCAACGTACCTTTTAATATAGCTGATCATAAACTATTTAAGGAAATGATTTGTGCGTTGAGACCTGGATACGATCCACCCAACCGCAGAATATTATCGGGAAAGCTGCTGGACAAAGTTTACGAGGAAATAGAAGAAACTCTGAAAACTGAATTAAGTTCTAGTGACATAACTTTCACCATGATGCAGGATGGGTGGTCAAGCATTAAAAACGACCCTATAGTGGCCACAAGCATTCACACTGGTGAAAAAAACATTTTAATTGATGCTGTGGAATCCACAAGTGAAAAAAAGACTGCCGCTTACTGTTCTGGAGTAGCTAAGAAAAATATAGAACATGTTAAAGCTACTTACAATAAAGATGTTTTTGCAATATGCACGGATAATGAGGCAAAAATGGTAAACATGAAAGAGCTATTAAAAGAAACATATCCACATTTACTTACATATGGGTGTTCCTCTCACCTGTTCAATTTATTAGAGAAAGAGGTTACCCCCAAAACAGTCACAAAGCACATTATTGAGGTCAATAAGTATTTCAGAAATAAACATTTACCACATGGGTGGCTTAAAGCGAAAAAGGGTTTAATGCCCCAGCTACCCAATGAAACACGTTGGAAATCACATGAAGCTTGCGTTTCAATGTTTATTAGCAATTACCATACATATGTTGAGATACGCACAGAGAATGATCAAGAATTTGAAAAAAATATTTCCAAGATTTTGGATAATGTGGCTATACAGTGTGTTCAACGAGGAATGGGACAGTGCAATATCTCGGAAACGGGTGAAGATTTTAAAATTGTGAAAATGTTTGAATAAACCTCAGTCAGGGGGACATATTTTGTGGCAAAAAAATAGAATTCCATCCATCATATTGCTAGGTGACGCTATCCGACTTTAATTTTTTAAATGGAATGACATTTTTTTGGATTTTTGGATTCTATAACATATTTGTGATAACTTTTATTAAAACTTCTATCAACCTGTGTCTTTTAGCTTCCGAGAAAAAAATTTGTTTCAAAATTTTAAGACGAAAACATGTTTTCAAGAAATCGCATTGATACTTGAGTGGATAGAAATAAATTAACAAATATTTTACGAAATGACAGACAAAATATGTTTTTCTCACAAACATAATGCAGATAACGCCGAAACAATTCAACAACGCTGTACATACATTAAAAAAGTAAAGTCATTGAAAGAACCACGTGTCAAAAATTTAACAAAAAATGTCTATTGAAGTTTCTCACAATTGAGATTTTAGTTCTGAATATTTTTTTGTACAGTTTCAATTTTTATAATTATGTGAGAGTATATCACGTGAAACGTTGAACGCGGTAACTAGTGCTACATTAATTATTAAGAGGTATGAAAAATGTGTTGAAAATGATGGAGAAACATTTGAACATTTAATTTAATTTGTAGACTTATTTTAATTTTGATATTGTTTAATTTTGCTTAAATTGTTTTAATGGCAATAAAATAAATAGTGTGTTAGTTTAACATAAGTGAAAGTAACTATTGGAAGCACCACGTATAAAAAAATTGAATATCAGTATTTTTGTTGAAAAATACAGTATTTTCTCTATCATTTAATATAAAATTAATTTATTTATCTCTATCCACTCAAATGTAAATGAGATTTCTTGAAAACATGTTTTCGCCTTAAAATTTTGAAAATAATTTTTTTCTCGGAAACTGAAAGACATAGGTTGGTAGAAATTAATATTAAAAGTTATCACAAATATGTTATAGAATTCAAAAATGCGACCAAAAGTATGTCATTTAATTTAAAAAAATAAAGTCAGATAGCGCCACCTAGCAATGATGGATGGAATTCTATTTTTTTCTGCCACAAAATATGTCCCCCTGACTGAGGTTTAGTAAAACATTTTCACAATTTTAACATTTTCACCGTTTCCGAGATATTGCACTGTCCCATTCCTCGTTGAACACACTGTATACAGGAAGCTGTAAATTTGCAAAAACAACTAGCCGTTGTGGTGAAAGCCCTAAATGAATTACAGAGTGATCCTGTAACTATTTCTGATGCTGTAGAAATTTGGAAAAATGTCTTGAACGACGATTTATTGCAAACCTATAAACAAGAAATTAAGAAGAGATATGATTTTGCAATTCAACCGTTTCACCTTTTTGCCAATACAATGGATCCCAAATATATGGGGATGCAGCTTACTGCAGAAGAAGAGGAAAAAGTAGAAGAATGGGTATCTACTTGCCACTCTGAAGAGTTTCTAGCAGTAATGTTTTCATTTAAAATGAAGGATAAGGATGTGTTCCCCTCAACATTGTTTAAAGAAGACTTGATCAAAAAATTTCCAAGAAATGGTGGAAGCTAGTTTCGTTGAAAAATGAGAAAACACACAAAATTTCAGATAAGTTTTGCAAATATATGATATCTCTTTTTTCCTGTCCAGCTTCTTCCGCATCTATTGAGCGGATTTTTTCATCATATGGTTTAGTATGGACTAAGCTCCGTAATAGACTAGGTGCGGACAGAGCTGCAAACTTAGTAAAAATATATAGGCATTTAAGAAGTAAGTCGAAAGAAGAAAATGGAAATTCACATTCAGATTGTTGTTACTTCTTTTTTTAACTAAAATGTACTCCTTATAGGTTGATTGTAATTATTTTTATTCGACCGTGTTTACATAATTTTCACTTTCTGTTTATATCTCAATTTATATTATTATAAGACAAAAACATACTAAATATATTTTACGATTCTTTAGAAAGAACTTTGAATTTATCGTAGTGTTCTTATTACCATAACATTGTGTATTTATTTTAAAGAGAGAAATAAATTTTATATTTTTTAAATTTTTTTTTGAAAAAGAACAACAAATCCTTCGTATTTTTAAAACTACTGTTTATTTTGAAAAAGCCCAAAAAACCCATAAAAGGTGGGTTTTTCAAATGATATTCCCCAAAAAAACCCACTGGGTTTTACCCACCTGGGGAAAATCTATGCCAACCCTGCTTCTTTCCTCATTTAACCTACCTTCTATCTCTGCTGGTTTCCAAGATCCCTGTAGTGAAAATAAAAAAAAAAAACTCATCCTGTATAGTCACTTTCTAAATGCATTTCCGGAAATTTTCTTTCCATCATCAGATAGTTTTTATTATTGAAAATATTAATATAATTCCAGCAGAACCCAGACAACTTCAAAAACTTCAAAAAACAAACCAGGGCACTCTTGTAATTCAGAAAGCCTGCAAAAAAAATAAATATTACATACCTATACTTGGGCCGCCCAACAGACGGAGTGATCACCCTGCAAGAACGTGCTCTAGCGGGGCCAATATTAATTTATGACGACCGAATTGGAGTGATGCGACTTCGTTGGGTCTAAAGAAAGCGCATCACTGCAGTTCTGTCGTCCTAAATTGATAGTGGTCCCGTCTAGAGCTCATGCTTGCAGGGTGATCACTCCGTCTGTTGGGCGGCCCAAGTATAGCGACTTTGACATCATTATTGACAGACATTTTAGGAAACCTAAAATATCAAAATTTCCTGCCTAAATAATTTAAATTTACAACAATTTAAAAAGACTAGACTGTATTGAATCAATTTTTTATCATGTTTATGTTTGAAGTTTTTGAAGTTGTCTGGATTCTACTGGGATTATGTTATTATTTTCAATAATGAAAACATTCTCTAATGATGGAAAGAAAATTTCTGAAAATTCATTATTTAGAAAGCTGCTTTAATTATGTTATGTATAATTATTGGTAGTACGCATAGTAGCGTTATAAATTCAATATGTACATAAACTACGAAAGTGTAAACAGTGATTGTGTTACAACTTAAGATACTTTTTGTTTAATTTTTGATAATTATATTAAACTATTGTGCAATGCAAGATAATTAGTAGTTTTGTGCCGTCTGGCAATAGTCTGTGAAACTAAAAATGAATATTCTGATTAGTTCTCGTGATGATGTTTTTGCGGTATGCCGCTGCTTGTCAGTGCGCTGCAGACCGGGTCGAACTCGACTAATCGGACGTTTTGAGATACACGATGGCTAAGCAGAGTTCTTGAGAGAGAGATGAACAGTTTCGGTATAAAATATTTTCACGGCTGGATGAGGCGGGCTTTAAGCAGTGGAGGTCAGACATCTTCCCAATAGTCAATCAATGACCAAACTATTAACATGCTTAGATTTGCTGATGCTATAGCAGCGTTAGCATCCAGCAAAATATTACGAATGGCTCAGACACTCTTACATGTTTTAATGAGGTTTGTGTTACTAGTTTGCTTATAGTCTGTTTCATTGGAGAACGGTCAATTTCTTTATCAAGTTTGCTCAATATTAATAACGTCACACATCAAATGCGTTTCAAACGATGTATGATTAAGGTAAGAAACTATAAAAAAACACCCCATCTGCCGTTGAAGCTTAGTTGCTTAGGGTTCATGATACGCTCCCAAAAAAAAGCCAGAAAAACAAAAACAAATACCTACATATAGGTAAAATATTTTACAAGATTATTTAGGAAAACAAATTTTTAAAAATCGAGCCCATTATTATAGAAAGTACACTTACTTTATTTTCAATCCCCATATAGAGGGCAATGTGTTCTTTTGGGAGTTGCTCATAGTCTCAGATAGTGATTGCGGCCACATATTCATCTGCTACCTGATGTTCCATAATGTGTGCATTTGACACACAATCAGGTCACTTTGCTTCTTGTTAAACAGGAGCCAGTACCCATTGAGCATCAGATATGCTGGTCTTGCACCTGCCTTCATCTACGCTTCAATGGCCATCTGGTGTTATTATTTCAAGTTAGCGGCAACATCAGCAAAGGTGAGTTATGATGACTGGCTGCAAATGATTATTAAGTAGATTGTTTGCTTGGCAAATACTTATTAATTTTGAGGCTTTAGTGTTAAGGTACAGGGTCCGCCAGGGAGGTATGGTATTTTTGAAAAGAGTCACACTTATTTTCGAACGAGTTTCAAAATTTATTGTATTCATACATTACTGGTTCATTGCCATTTGAGCATACATAACGAAATAGAAGAAAGAAATAATCGGCTGTTCTGTTTGTTTACAGTACCTACTCGACAAATGAGAGTGGGCCTCGTCACTCATGATCAGAACTATGTCGTCTGTCACCAATTTCTACATCATTTCTGTGAACCTAATTCGTCTCATGAAATCGTTTTGCGGCAGTTCTTGAACAACCATAATCTTATACGGATGGAAATGAAGATCCAAGTATAAGATTCTGAGAACTGACCTGTCTGATATGCGAAGAGCGCAAGCGTGACTTACTGCCAAAAGACAAGGACTGCCTTCCACTGCTTGACGCACCCTTTCAAGGTTTTCCGGGGTCCGTACAGTTCGATCATGACCAACATTAAAATGGTTTCGATATCGTCACTGTGTGAGCATCACAGAACAACCCGTTTCAATGAAGATGTTGTAAACAAAGAACAAACACACGATGTGCTACAGACCAAGGTCCCATTGCTACCGAAATTGCATCTGTCGAGTAAATATCAACTGTTCCCTAAACATTCGGTCCACCCCAGCTCGCGTGAGTCTTTTCAAAAACACCATACCTCCGTGCCCGACCCTTTATTTTGCAAAAGACATGGCTCACGTCTATGATAATATTGGCATAATTTTAAGATGAAGATAGTGGATCCTGAGAACATTCATCACTGCAGAATGAAAGTGGACTCTTTTATCATGTTTTCGCAATTAATGTAGTACATTTGGAGTCTATAAAAAAATAACATTGTAGGTAATGGTGGGTTCATGCATCCAAAATTAAGAACTACATTAAGAATTAACAATGAAACATGGGTTTGCAATGTAAACACTTAAGCACACTATTAAGAATTACCACCAGAAAGTAAGAATTATAAAGTTCACGAACTTCTTAATTTGATTCTTAAGTGGAAACTATAACTGCACATCTGCAAAACCGTCGGTATATTTGCGTCCTGGAGTATGTATACACGCAGCGATAACGTAACCTTTATTAAAAGCACCTTTATTAAAGGAGTTGTTAACCTACGTGTATACGGACCAAAACCGTCCTTAATAAAGGCAGCGTAAATAATGCAACAGCCGTTGCATTAACAACGGTGCCTTTAAATTCTATGTATACGGGTATTTACATAACGGAGTTGCGTTTTAGTACTTTTAAGGTTTCTTTGGTTACATGCTGTTGACAGTTGAGGATAAAAATCGCCTTTTTTTGCTTGACACTTTGGTTTTGACATACTGCTGTGTAGTACTGTGAAAATAATTCAATATTTGGATGCAAGTGTATTCATACGCCTAACGAGAAAAGCCTAATTTAAATTGGAGAAAATTAATAATTTTGAAGAGTTTGATAGGAGGCAAGTTTTGATAGAAGACATTTTGGAATGAATAGGCGAAATTTATAGAAAATTTCTGGAGTGAGACATGAGTCTCTGAGATTCCCTAACATAAATAATTATATTGCACACTAAATAAATAAAAATAATACATATAAAGGCCTAACAAATTATTTATTTACGTTTAGCAGGTCTGTGAGCTATCACTAATCCAATCAAGCGAAGCTAGTTGGAAAAGATATAAAGCAAAAAGTTACTACCATTGGTGAACTACTTCAGTTAAAAGTTAGTTAACGTAAGTTACTTTAACAACGTAAATCTGTCTATCTTGTGTACACACCTTATACAAATTCCGTTATTTAGAGGAGCCTTTATTAAAGGTGTCTTTAATGCTGCGTGTATACATACTCATGGTCACTACTAATTTAACGTAATTTTCAGCCTGCATAACCTTAAGGATCATCAACTTTCCCCTGCGAAAATAATTAAAAGTTATTAAATTCCTTTATGAGCATACATACTTCACCTATTCCAGCTTTCTTTCTAACAATACTAAATCGTTACATCGGTACTCGAGCCTTGGCAATTTGTTTATCGCATTGTCAGCAGTCTGCAACAATAGGTGAAGGGAAATAGCAGTTAAAAAGCAAATAAGAAAGTAGACAACTTACTGAATTGGGAGGTTATAGAGTACAGCTACATAACTCTTTCCAGAACTTCAAGATCGAGTTTAGATTTATCACTATCTTTAATTAACACGTTAAAATTAGAATTAAGAAAAACCTCAACATAATTCAGCCAAAGTAAAAAAATATAATAATTCCAACAAACGTTTGGCGTTCAAGAAACAGAAAATTTGCAAATGGGAAATGGCGATTTGGTTTCGACCTTAGATGAGGGAAGAGTATGGATTCGTAACGCCCGATCTTTGCCGTGCAACTGAGTGTTACCAAAATTTGAGCATGTTTGGTGCCAAACAAAGTGATGAAACTAGGTTGCTGTTTAGAATTCATGCAATTTAACTCAAAATAACGAAAGCAGCGTTTGAAATACCGCAATTAGTCATATCATTTTACGATTTTTCGTTCAATTCTCGGCGTAAAGGGACTAAGAAGTTTAGGTTACGCCCCTTTTTTTGGTGCCGAATGGTGACAGGGACGCCTGCTTTGTTATTCCTCCTCTTCTTCCCTCCACTAAGTTTCGACCTCTGAAATAACATATTATACTTGGGCCGCCCAACAGACGGAGTGATCACCCTGCAAGCATGAGCTCTAGACGGGACCACTATCAATTTAGGACGACAAACCACAGTGATGCCATTTCTTTAGACCCAACGAAGTCACATCACTCCAATTCTGTCGTAATAAATTAATATTGGCCCCGCTAGAGCACGTTCTTGCAGGGTGATCACTCCGTCTGTTGGGCGGCCCAAGTATAAAAGGGCAATTCTATAAAGCCTGGTCCACACTGACCAGTGGCCTCCTACGAGAAGCTCCTAATGGCAAGGCCAAGAAGCAGTGAGCATTGATGGCATAAATTATGCCGCCCAATATAGTACGAGCTGTGCCACCGCTTCCCAGAAGGTGTCGGTAAATTCAAAGAAAAATGTGCCACTGGCGCCAAGTGTAGACTGATTTTCGTGCGATTTTTCTCCTACTACTCGTAGTTGTTTCTTCCGCTACCCCTCCTTGAAGTGTTGGGCATCACACCACCAAGCACCAACCCACAGTAAACTAAACAGTAAACACATTGTTTAGTTTATTGTGACCTACCTCCGCGACATTTTCCGTCTTCATTTATGTGTTTATTAAGCGCCGTGCATGATCTTGTAATTCTACGAGTACGATACTACCATAGCAGTGTGGACGTGAAGCCAAAGAGATTTAATTTTTCGTTAGTACGAGATACGAGTTCATTTGATGTGGACAGTAAGTAACACATACGAGTTAAAATGCCGCCGGCTTTTTTGACTGGCACTCCTATGTGATGCCACTAGCGCAATGTGGACCAGGCTTAATATAACAAGTGTGCCAACGTGCATTTCGATCTTCCCCGCCATTGTGGTCAAGTTGAGTTTGCGCAGAATTGACTGTTTTAGAATGGCCTGATTTTGACAGGCTGCCATTTTCTGTTGGAGGACAGAGCTTGGATAAACAACGTTATGCACGTTAGTGTTACCAAAATGTGAACAGATTTGGTGCCAAACAAAGTGGTGATGTTTAGAGTTCATGTAATTTAACTCAAAATAACGAAACAACGTTTGCAATGGTGCAACCAGGCGTATAATTTTAAGAATTTTCATTCAATTCTCGGCGTAAAGCGACTAAGTTTAAGTTACGTCCCTTCTTTGGTGCCAAATGGTAACACACACATCTGCTTTGTTATTCATCCTCTTCTTCCCTCCAATAAGCTTTAAAACAAACAAATGTGTGCCCTCCAGCTGTCAATTGTGTGACGTCATTCTGAAATGATCAATAGGCATTTTCGTGTTTTGACGTTTAGCAAGGAACAGATGATTTTATTTACAAAAACTTTTCATTTTATTTTAAAGAGATTTGTTAATGAACGGAAGTTTTAAGAATGTTTATTCTACCCATTACTGCTTATTTTCTATCACAGAAAAATATAGTGAGTGAATACGAAAACCTTCAGACTGGTCATAACCCAACCTATTTGCTTATAACCTCTAAAAAATTGAATAAACTCACGTTACTGGAACTAGTGCACCCTAAACAAACGTTTTATATTTTTTGGTGCATACTTAATGTGTACCTCTGTTTAAAACAAGAACAACTTTTCCCCAAGTTTTTTGTTTCTTTTCTGTCTCAAACAATAATAAAAGCAAACCGTGCTGCGATGATAAATTTATTTTGTGCATTCCCATACCACAATCAGGTTTTTGTAGAATTTATTGAACACTAGCGGCCCGCTCCGGCTTCGCACGGGTATTAAAATATATAGCCTATGTCACTCACTGAAAAAATGATTAAAATAGATCCAGTAGTTTTGATTTATTCATTACTGCCCGTGGCCCGCACTCGTTAAATTTGGAGTAAAACAATTCCCCTTTCCCTATACCATGAAGATTTCCTACTATCTTTTGAATATCTAAATTCATACACTACACTTTGTTTTATACGACATTATTATTATTATTATTATTATTATTATTATAATTATTACTATTATTATTTTGATAAATCTCGTAGGGTTCAGCCTGCGTTTGCAATGTAAGCGGAAAAAATGTAATTATTTACGACATCACATTAGAAACCTCAAAAATAAAAGTATTTCTCCACTATTTAATGGATGTTATACATATAAACCTTCCTCTTCAATCACTCTATCTATTAAAAAAAACCGCATCAAAATCCGTTGCGTAGTTTTAAAGATTTAAGCATACATAGGGATATAGGGACAGAGAAAGCGACTTTGTTTTATACGATGTAGTGAAGCTTACATACCTTATGATTATGGATCCAGCAATTTCATCTGCTTAAATTGAATGATTTATCGTAAAACAAATTATTGTATAATATTGTACTTTTAGAACCAGTTGTTGGAACGCAGATCGGAAGTCAACTCTGTGCTACATTTAATTCGTGGTTCGTTGCTATGACCCGGCCAATAACGAAGTCAGTACCTTGGCAAAGAATCTCGAATTAAATGTGGCACCGCAGTTAATCCGCGTACAATGCTTATTATAACATATTACAATAACGTATCACATTTTTTACCTACTATTTGAAATCAAAAGCAATTAAAATCAGGTATACGATAGAGTACGGCATTGTACGGATGGCGAAACATGGATAATAAGAGAAACAGGCCGAAAAAGAATAGAAATGTTGAAATGTGGTGCCATAGACACATGATGAAGAAACCGTGGATAGATAAGGCTAGCAATAGGGAGGTACATATTAGAAAGAGTTGGGTAAAAGCGAAAGGCATGGAAGACAATAAAGAATAGGAGGGATAGGATGGCAGGACACCTTCTGAGACGCGAAGGAATCGTTCGCAACATACTAGTTGGGGATAGGAATAAAAAGAGGTACAGGCAGGCCCAGGTCAGACTACTGCTCTCAAATAGTTGGGGAAGTAGAATGTTATACTTTTAGAGAAATGTTCAGGATAGGAAAGTCTTCGAACTGAGAAATTATGATGATGATGCGACAGAGTTGTTGGGAGATTTAAGAAACAATTATAAATACAATAGATCATTTGATTTTCCTAACTAAACTTTAATGACTTAAGGATTGTAATTAAACTGAAGATGTGAATATGTAATACCATTGTTTAAATGGTAATACATAAATGCTAGAGGTAGACCATAATGGTCTTAAATCACTATTTTACACCCAAAACCAAAAAAGGAAGTGCTGCACACATGGTCACTGGCATCAATAGGAACAAAGTAGTCACACTTCTGCGAACACCTAATTTCAAACTCTGCACAGATCCTTCCCTTAATTAACACTAACATTAACAGAATCTTCAGGTAAAAATACCACACTTGCTAAGATTTTCATTAGATTTACTCTATAACGTTCGCATCGAAGTCTAGTAGCACACTCACTGGTACGAGAAGAGCTTTGGCGCATGGAAAAATTCTTGTCGTTTCTTAATCTACAAATCAAATATGTATTAAAAGGCTATTATTTAAAGGGGCGGTACTATATTACAGTTTTGGTCAGTGTGAAAATACAAATTGTATGTTCAATAACAGATTGAGTGGTAAAATATGAGCAGTAAAAAAATTTGAAACGAGGAGTAACATATCTTCAAATGAGTAGTTCAATAAATATTTGAATGCGTGAAAATTCAATTGGGCAGTAAAATCAATAAAGGGGCAGTAACACGTGTGCAGTAATGAAATCAGAATGGGTCTGTTAGAAATCGTGGGACAAGTAGTTCTATAAATACTTACGCAGTACAAAATATGATCGGTCTGTTAAATGATACATACATATAACGTTTATTTAAGTTAGGCAGCGAAATAAAAAATAACAATTAACAATAATGTAGATATTAAGAAAAAAATTAAATTTATTGCACCATTAAAATTATTCAATGCTAACGACTGAGACTTACAACACTTCGCTCGCTTCGCCTCGCTACGCTTGACTTTAGCCTGACAGATTTTTGGACAAAAAGTGTCAGTTGTAAGCGTTTATAATGTTATTCTCTTCAAAGGTGCGCATTTTCATGTGAAAAGGGGCTGAAAAGAATAATATAAACGCTAACGACTGACACTTTTTAATATAAAAGTCTATCAGGTTAAGGTCAAGCGGAGCGAAGCGAGCATAGCGTTGTAAGTCTCAGTCGTTAGCATCCAAATGATGCATTATTCGATGCTGCATTACAAAAATGCTTTGTGGTGCAATGCTGTGCAATAGAAGACGCAAAGCGATGAAGCAAAATTAATATTTTTTTACCTGCGAGGGTCTGAGTTCAGTATTTTAAAAATTTCTATGGGAAAACGGGGAGGGGTGCTTTGAATAATTTTAATGGTGCAATGCTAGTGTAATAGATCCAAGCACTCGCAACACAGTGATAAGGTAATGAGCGAAACGACCTAATATTATAGGCAAATCTCTTCCAATTGGCCGCCCACGGTGCACTGTCGCGTAAGCTGAGCCACTTTTAACGGAAGTGTGCCTCTCTTTTCAATGAAAATGACGTTCGATTTGCCAAACGTCGACAACTGGCGAACTATTTATGTAACTGCCCATTAATACATTATACTGCCCATTCAATCATTTTACAGCTCAAATAATAATTGCACTGGACATTTATTTAATCTGCCGCTCGAGTAAGTTTTGAACTGCCGTTGTAGGATTAAATAACCGACCAAATTCTTTTATATTGCTGGCCACGTTCTACTGCCACATTAAGTTAATTACCGCCAAAAAAGTTTAATACCGCCCGCGTGAATTTTTAACTGCCCGATGGAACTTCCTGGATGTTAAAACAACCGCCCAAATAATTACTTCCCGTATTAAAATAGAACATATACAGTCTACATGAATTATTACATACCTGAAATAATTCACTCCCAGGATATTTTCTTTGCTTAACCATGCACAAGTGCACATCCAAGCACTTTCTAGACTGGCACTGGCAGACCTTTTAAGCAAGAAAACACAAAATAAGCCAGTCTTAACAATTGCAAAACCACTAAAGGTACGTATGTACAGACCGGCCAACAAATTGTTGGCAACATGTTGACGGCTGTTGGCAACATATTTGTTGGACACAGCAACTTGTATCTGGAAACATGTGGTCAACAGTGTTGCACATCCAAAACAAAACCAGTTGCGCGTCCAAACTAAACGCTGTGTTGTATCCAAACCATATACTGTCTTCGGAAATCGTACCGCAATTTTCTTCCGTTCCCTGCTAAATTGAGTTTTTAGGGACTTAATTTTCCTTGATATCTCCTCCACATTTGTCTGAAAGTGCGAAGCCAGTTTCGACATTTCATCATATTTCACATTTCTATCTCTGCATTCTCGGCATGAAATATCCCATAGTGCAGGAGCCGTATGTAGCATTTCAATGAGTTCTATCACTTGCTCTTTGGTCCATGTTACCCATGTTGTCTGCAAGGGATAACAACGAACTACACTCTCCTATAGTCACAAATAATAGAACTACGCACAAATATAATAATATAATTAAGGTACCTACTAGCCACTTGTTGACAACACCGTCCAGACAGAGCGATGTTATCCACTTGAAATGGAAAACACGAATACAAGCAACAGGCAACAATTTTCTTTGATGTCAAGCCGCCCGCTCTTGACGAGTATCCATCAACTTGTTGCTAGTTGACGGGATACATGCAGACAACACCAATATCAACATATTGGCAACATGTTGCCAACAATTTGTTGGCCGGTCTGTACTTACCTTAAGAGAAACACGAATTCAGTCCAAGTCTTCAGAATCACAAATAATATTTAAAAAAGTAGAATAATGTTGGGTAAAAACGTAATGATCGCAAAACAATAAACAACAAAACAAACGTCAAACTCCATTGTCAGCTCAACTGCTCAGACTGATTGGCGACGTTACTTGAGTAATAACTTTCAGTAATGGAGATACTTCAGAGTATATCGAGACCCATAGATACCAAGATATCCGAATCAACCGCCTAATTAGGGATTTTCACTTATTGTTGAAGCAGCTTATGGCTGAAGACCAATGTTACAATCTGATAGGGTTCTTCTCCGGTAGCGTCTCCGAAAGTTACCCTTGCGCTTTTCTCGTATCACGCTTCGTTTCCGAGCTGTAATCAAAAAGACGTTCAAATTGCTTAAATCGTCGATTTCGCTGAAAAAAACGCCTTTTACGGTACTCGAGGACTTTATGCAGTGAATCATCGATTCTTTCGGTTTAAAGGGTACGTGTCGATGTATAAGCTCCTAGTAACTACTGAAGACTCAGTATGTCACAAAAATTTCCTCGATTACCTTGAAGTTATGTGAGTTGTTGGAAAACTGCGCTCCTAAAGCAATTTATAGACAAATTCAGGCTATCTGATTTCTTGGAGTGTTTACTATCATTTATTGACGTTACTTGAGTAATAACTTTCAGTAATGGAGATACTTCAGAGTATATCGAGACCCATGGATACTGAGATATCCGACTCAGCCGTCTAATTAGGGATTTTCACATATTGTTGAGGCAGCTTATCGCTGAAGCCCAATGTTACAATCTGATAGGGTTCTTCTCCGGTAGCGCCTCCGAAAGTTACTCTTGCACTTTTCTTGTATCACGCTTCGTTTCCGAGCTGTAATCAAAAAGACGTTAAAATTGCTTAAATCGTCGAATTTCACTGAAAAAACGCCATTTACGGTATTCGAAGACTTTATGCAGTGAATCATCGATTCTTTCGGTTTAAAGGGTACGCGTCGATGTATAAGTACCTAGTAACTACTGAAGACTCAGTATGTCACAAAAATTTCCTCGATTACCTTGAAGTTATGTGAGTTGTTGGAAAACTGCTCTCCTAAAGCAATTTATAGACAAATTCAGACTATCTTATTTCTTGGAGTGCTCACTATCATTTATTGACGTTACTTGAGTCCTAACTTTCAGTAATGGAGATACTTCAGAGTATATCGAGACCCATGGATACCGAGATATTCGACTCAACCACCTAATTAGGGATTTTCACTTATTGTTGAAGTAGCTTATGGCCGAAGCCCAATGTTACAATCTGATAGGGTTCTTCTCCGGTAGCGCCTCCGAAAGTCACTCTTGCACTTTTCTCGTATCACGCTTCGTTTCCGAGCTGTAATCAAAAAGACGTTCAAATTGCTTAAATCGTCGAATTTCGCTGAAAAAACGCCTTTTACGGTATTCGAGGACTTTATGCAGTGAATCATCGATTCTTTCGGTTTAAACGGTACGTGCCGATGTATAAGTTCCTAGTAACTACTGAAGACTCAGTATGTCACAAGAATTTCCTCAATTACCTTGAAATTATGTGAGTTGTTGGAAAGCTGCGCTCCTAAAGCAATTTATAGACAGTCAGACTATCGATTCCTTGAAGTGTTTACTATCATTTATTGACGTTACTTGAGTTCTAACTTTCAGTAAGGAGATACTTTAGTGTATATCGAGACCCATGGATACCGAGATATCCGACTCAACCCTATAATTAGGGATTTTCACTTATTATAGAAGCAGCTTATGGCTGAAGACCAATGTTACAATCTGGTAGGGTTCTTCTCCGGTGGCGCCTCCGAAAGTTACTCTTGCACTTTTCTCGTATCACGCTTCGTTTCCGAGCTGTAATCAAAGAGACGTTCAAATTGCTTAAATCGTCGAATTTCGCTGAAAAAACGCCGTTTACGGTATTCGAGGACTTTATGCAGTGAATCATCGATTCTTTCGGTTTAAAGGGTACGTGCCGATGTATAAGTTCCTCGTAACTACTGAAGACTCAGTATGTCACAAAAATTTCCTCGATTACCTTGAAGTTATGTGAGTTGTTGGGAAAATTGCGCTCCTAAAGCAATTTATAGACAACGTCAGAATATCTGATTTCTTGGAGTGCTTACTATCATTTATTGACGTTACTTGAGTCCTAACTTTCAGTAATGGAGATACTTCAGAGTGTGGCAACCCCGCATACCCAGAGCCTTCCTGTCTGCATTACTCCAAAGGTTGGCCAAATTATTTAGGAAGACCCTGTACGGGATAACTTTGCCAAACACATTCGTATGAGAGCTTTAATAAGATGGTAAATAAATAGTGATAGGGTTCGAACCTTGAAGTTTCGTTAGGACCCTCAAGCTTATGCCCATTCGTAGTTAGAGAAATCGTGCGTCTTACCTTTCCTCTTCGCGCCCCCCTAGTCACCTGGGTGTGTGATAATCCTCTTTTTGGGACACTCACCGAACACAACACACACTTCCCTTGGTTTACCCGACCGCGCTCTCTCCGTTATCGCGATACACTTTGTCACTTGGAAATTTGGGGAAGGTAGCTGGACTTCTGAAAGAAAATGCACTCTTGGATTCCAAAAAAGAGATTTATTTGGAATTAAAAAAAAGAAAAAGAACTATTATTTCGTGAATTTACTGCAGGATTTTTAGTCAGTGGCAAAGACTTTAAATTATTAAGTTCAGGCAAAATTTGGAAGAAATTTGGAAAAAATAATTGAAACTGTACTCTAATTAAATTATTAATCTCAAAATATTACTCTGAGTGAATAGTCCAGCAAAACTTTTGGAGACTGAGGAAAAAACTCGAATATTTGACTCGCACAATTTGGTCACTTTCGATATCTACTTGAATATCAAAGACGCAAAACAAGACTTCCTTGAATAAGAGAAACGGAAAACAAGACTGTCCTCTCGGACTGAGGCAATAATATTTATAAGTTTTGGAAAAATTGGGAGGGTCTCTAGATGACCAGTCAGAAATCTTTTCTCCCCCGATTAGGGGTATATTCGAAAACGGGGTGGGGTTTTATGGTAACTTGTCCATCTCTGAACGAGCATCGAATTTGTGACCAATAAGGGTCTTCTTGAATCGAACTGGTTTAAGGGGGGGTGGGTACTGATGCTTTGTACTTAGATCCTACATCTAACAGGGCGTGATTTCTCTTAAAGTAATGCTGGTTGCATATCCATCAGGAAAATTATTGTACTCAAATTAGAATTTCAGCCACTTTCTGACATTCTACACTTTACATTTACTGTGGGATTTCAATCTAAACATGAGGCGACCTGCGAAAATAGAGTAAAATATCCCATGAAAACATCTCTCGCCTCCAACAGCACAAAACACATACATAGAACAGAAAATGGCAAATGGCACTTGATTTAACAATCAGTAACTTAAAATACGGAAACAAATGATGGAAATATTTATATAACACATCATACCTTAACTAAACATGATATAACACAAATTTAGCGCATTCTCTCAATTAACCCTGTGGAAAATATCGCTATTGCCTTTGTACACAATGTTACGTTCTTTACACCCTGTTGTGGGGACAGCAAGGCGCCGGACGCAGGATGGCTCGGTGCCCGTCACATTCATGGGCGCGACGAATTGGTTTAAGAGCACTTGACTTCTAAAGACAACTGACATCTGAATTTACGATATGGATTCATCTTTTGTTTGTACAGGAAACAGACCTAAGGACTTGACAAAAGGTTTTCAGAGAATCTTGTTAAAAAGGACACACATGTGCGAAAGTTTCAGTTCATTTTCAAAAGACGCGTATCGAATTACCTCTTCCGACTGGGGTGCTCATTGAGAATTTGCCGGACCCCCGTGGGGCATTTAGAAATCTACTAACACAATGAGATACAAACGGGGCAGTACACTTTTATGAAGATGGATATCTCTTGACGGTTTAATGGTCGAATACTGTCTCCAAAATCAGGCTCTAATCTGGCTTTAATAAATAGTAATAATTCTGGGAATTCTCGTTTTGTTACAGGAGTATATCGAGACCCATGGATACCGAGATATCCGATTCAACCACCTAATTAGGGATTTTCACTCATTGCTGAAGCAGCTTATGGCCGAAGCCCAATGTTAAAATCTGGTAGGGTTCTTCTCCAGTAGCGCCTCCGAAAGTTACTCTTGCACTACTGAAGACTCAGTATGTCACAAAAATTTCCTCGATTACCTTAGTTATGGGAGTTGTCGGAAAACTGCGCTCCTAAAGCAATTTATAGACAAAGTCAGACTATCTGATTTCTTTTAGTGCTTACTATCATTTATTGACGTTACTTGAGTCCTAACTTTCAGTAATGGAGATACTTCAGAGTATATCGAGACCCATGGATACCGAGATATCCGATTCAACCACCTAATTAGGGATTCTCACTTATTGTTGAAGCAGCTTATGACTGAAGACCAATGCTACAATCTGGTAGGGTTCTTCTCCGGTAGCGCCTCCGAAAGTTACTCTTGCACTTTTCTCGTATCACGCTTAGTTTCCGAGCTGTAATCAAGAAGACGTTCAAATTGCTTAAATCGTCGAATTTCGCTGAAAAAACGCCTTTTACGGTATTCGAGGACTTTATGCAGTGAATCATCGATTCTTTCGGTTTAAAGGGTACGTGACGATGTATAAGTTCCTAGTAACTACTGAAGACTCAGTATGTCACAAAAATTTCCTCGATTACCTTGAAGTTATGTGAGTTGTTGGAAAACTGCCCTCCTAAAGCAATTTATAGACAAATTCAGGCTATCTGATTTCTTGGAGTGTTTACTATCATTTATTGAAGTTACTTGAGTAATAACTTTCAGTAATGGAGATACTTCAGAGTATATCGAGACCCATGGATACCGAGATATCCGACTCAGCCGCCTAATTAGGGATTTTCACTTATTGTTGAGGCAGCTTATCGCTGAAGCTCAATGTTACAATCTGATAGGGTTCTTCTCCGGTAGCGCCTCCGAAAGTTACTCTTGCACTTTTCTTGTATCACGCTTCGATTCCGAGCTGTAATCAAAAAGACGTTCAAATTGCTTAAATCGTCAAATTTCACTGAAAAAACGCCATTTACGGTATTCGAAGACTTTATGCAGTGAATCATCGATTCTTTCGGTTTAAAGGGTACGCATCGATGTATAAGTTCCTAGTAACTACTGAAGACTCAGTATGTCACAAAAATTTCCTCGATTACCTTGAAGTTATGTGAGTTGTTGGAAAACTGCTCTCCTAAAGCAATTTATAGACAAATTCAGACTATCTTATTTCTTGGAGTGCTCACTATCATTTATTGACGTTACTTGAGTCCTAACTTTCAGTAATGGAGATACTTCAGAGTATATCGAGACCCATGGATACCGAGATATTCGACTCAACCACCTAATTAGGGATTTTCACTTATTGTTGAAGTAGCTTATGGCCGAAGCCCAATGTTACAATCTGATAGGGTTCTTCTCCGGTAGCGCCTCCGAAAGTCACTCTTTCACTTTTCTCGTATCACGCTTCGTTTCCGAGCTGTAATCAAAAAGACGTTCAAATTGCTTAAATCGTCGAATTTCGCTGAAAAACGCCTTTTACGGTATTCGAGGACTTTCTGCAGTGAATCATCGATTCTTTCGGTTTAAAAGGTACGTGTCGATGTATAAGTTCCTAGTAACTACTGACGACTCAGTATGTCACAAGAATTTCCTCAATTACCTTGAAATTATGTGAGTTGTTGGAAAGCTGCGCTCCTAAAGCAATTTATAGACAGTCAGACTATCTGATTTCTGGAAGTGTTTACTATCATTTATTGACGTTACTTGAGTCCTAACTTTCAGTAAGCAGATACTTTAGTGTATATCGAGACCCATGGATATCCGACTCAACCCTATAATTAGGGATTTTCACTTATTATAGAAGCAGCTTATGGCTGAAGATCAATGTTACAATCTGGTAGGGTTCTTCTCCGGTGGCGCCGCCGAAAGTTACTCTTGCACTTTTCTCGTATCACGCTTCGTTTCGGAGCTGTAATCAAAAAGACGTTCAAATTGCTTAAATCGTCGAATTTCGCTGAAAAAACGCCTTTTACGGTATTCGAGTACTTTATGCAGTGAATCATCGATTCTTTCGGTTTAAAGGGTACGTGACGATGTATAAGTTCCTAGTAACTACTGAAGACTCAGTATGTCACAAAAATTTCCTCGATTACCTTGAAGTTATGTGAGTTGTTGGAAAACTGCCCTCCTAAAGCAATTTATAGACAAATTCAGGCTATCTGATTTCTTGGAGTGTTTACTATCATTTATTGACGTTACTTGAGTAATAACTTTCAGTAATGGAGATACTTCAGAGTATATCGAGACCCATGGATACCGAGATATCCGACTCAGCCGCCTAATTAGGGATTTTCACTTATTGTTGAGGCAGCTTATCGCTGAAGCCCCCCAATGTTACAATCTGATAGGGTTCTTCTCCGTTAGCGTCTCCGAAAGTTACTCTTGCACTTTTCTTGTATCACGCTTCGATTCCGAGCTGTAATCAAAAAGACGTTCAAATTGCTTAAATCGTCAAATTTCACTGAAAAAACGCCATTTACGGTATTCGAAGACTTTATGCAGTGAATCATCGATTCTTTCGGTTTAAAGGGTACGCATCGATGTATAAGTTCCTAGTAACTACTGAAGACTCAGTATGTCACAAAAATTTCCTCGATTACCTTGAAGTTATGTGAGTTGTTGGAAAACTGCTCTCCTAAAGCAATTTATAGACAAATTCAGACTATCTTATTTCTTGGAGTGCTCACTATCATTTATTGACGTTACTTGAGTCCTAACTTTCAGTAATGGAGATACTTCAGAGTATATCGAGACCCATGGATACCGAGATATTCGACTCAACCACCTAATTAGGGATTTTCACTTATTGTTGAAGTAGCTTATGGCCGAAGCCCAATGTTATAATCTGATAGGGTTCTTCTCCGGTAGCGCCTCCGAAAGTCACTCTTTCACTTTTCTCGTATCACGCTTCGTTTCCGAGCTGTAATCAAAAAGACGTTCAAATTGCTTAAATCGTCGAATTTCGCTGAAAAACGCCTTTTACGGTATTCGAGGACTTTCTGCAGTGAATCATCGATTCTTTCGGTTTAAAAGGTACGTGTCGATGTATAAGTTCCTAGTAACTACTGACGACTCAGTATGTCACAAGAATTTCCTCAATTACCTTGAAATTATGTGAGTTGTTGGAAAGCTGCGCTCCTAAAGCAATTTATAGACAGTCAGACTATCTGATTTCTTGAAGTGTTTACTATCATTTATTGACGTTACTTGAGTCCTAACTTTCAGTAAGCAGATACTTTAGTGTATATCGAGACCCATGGATATCCGACTCAACCCTATAATTAGGGATTTTCACTTATTATAGAAGCAGCTTATGGCTGAAGATCAATGTTACAATCTGGTAGGGTTCTTCTCCGGTGGCGCCGCCGAAAGTTACTCTTGCACTTTTCTCGTATCACGCTTCGTTTCGGAGCTGTAATCAAAAAGACGTTCAAATTGCTTAAATCGTCGAATTTCGCTGAAAAAACGCCTTTTACGGTATTCGAGTACTTTATGCAGTGAATCATCGATTCTTTCGGTTTAAAGGGTACGTGTCGATGTATAAGTTCCTAGTATCTACTGAAGACTCAGTATGTCACAAAAATTTCCTCGATTACCTTGAAGTTATGTGAGTTGTTGGAAAACTGCGCTCCTAAAGCAATTTATAGACAAAGTCAGAGTATCTGATTTCTTGGAGTGCTTACTATCATTTATTGTCGTTACTTGAGTCCTAACTTTCAGTAATGGAGATACTTCAGAGTATATCGAGACCCATGGATACCGAGATATCCGATTCAACCACCTAATTAGGGATTTTCACTTATTGTTGAAGCAGCTTATGGCTGAAGACCAATGTAAACAATCTGGTAGGGTTCTTCTCCGGTAGCGCCTCCGAAAGTTACTCTTGCACTTTTCTCGTATCACGCTTCGTTTCCGAGCTGTAATCAAAGAGACGTTCAAATTGCTTAAATCGTCGAATTTCGCTGAAAAAACGCCTTTTACGGTATTCGAGTACTTTATGCAGTGAATCATCGATTCTTTCGGTTTAAAGGGTACGTGTCGATGTATAAGTTCCTAGTATCTACTGAAGACTCAGTATGTCACAAAAATTTCCTCGATTACCTTGAAGTTATGTGAGTTGTTGGGAAAACTGCGCTCCAAAAGCAATTTATAGACAACGTCAGAATATCTGATTTCCTAGAGTGCTTACTATCATTTATTGACGTTACTTGAGTCCTAACTTTCAGTAATGGAGATACTTCAGAGTATATCGAGAACCATGGATACCGAGATATCCGATTCAACCACCTAATTAGGGATTTTCATTTATTGTTGAAGCAGCTTATGGCCGAAGCCCAATGTTAAAATCTGGTAGGGTTCTTCTCCAGTAGCGCTTCCGAAAGTTACTCTTGCACTTTTCTCGTATCACGCTTCGTTTCCGAGCTGTAATCAAAAAGTCGTTCAATTTGCTTAAATCGTCGAATTTCGCTGAAAAAACGCCTTTTACGGTATTCGAGGACTTTATGCAGTGAATCATCGATTCCTTCGGTTTAAAGGGTACGTGTCGATGTATAAGTTCCTAGTAACTACTGAAAACTCAGTATGTCACAAAAATTTCCTCGATTACCTTGAAGTTACGTGAGTTGTTGGAAAACTGCGCTCCTAAAGCAATTTATAGACAAAGTCAGACTATCTGATTTCTTGGAGTGCTTACTATCATTTATTGATGTTACTTGAGTCCTAACTTTCAGTAATGGAGATACTCCATAGTATATCGAGACCTATGGATACCGAGATATCCGACTCAACCACCTAATTAGGGATTTTCACTTATTGTTGAAGTAGCTTATGGCCGAAGCCCAATGTTACTATCTGATAGGGTTCTTCTCCGGTAGCGCCTCCGAAAGTTACTCTTACACTTTTCTCGTACCACGCTTTGTTTCCGAGCTGTAATCAAAAAGACGTTGAAATTGATTAAATCCTCGAATTTCGCTGAAAAAACGCCTTTTACGGTATTCGAGGACTTGATGCTGTGAACCATCGATTCTTTCGGTTTAAAGGGTACGTGTCGATGTATAAGTTCCTAGTAACTACTGAAGACTCAGTATGTCACAAAAACTTCCTCGATTACCTTGAAGTTATGTGAGTTGGAAAACTGCACTCCTAAAGCAATTTATAGAAAAAGTCAGACTATCTGATTTCTTGGAGTGCTTACTATCATTTATTGTCGTTACTTGAGTCCTAACTTTCAGTAATGGAGATACTCCATAGTATATCGAGACCTATGGATACCGAGATATCCGACTCAACCACCTAATTAGGGATTTTCACTTATTGTTGAAGCAGCTTATGGCTGAAGACCAATGTTACAATGTGGTAGGGTTCTTCTCCGGTAGCGCCTCCGAAAGTTACTCTTGCACTTTTCTCGTATCACGCTTTGTTTCCGAGCTATAATCAAAAAGACGTTCAAATTGCTTAAATCGTCGAATTTGCGGAAAAAATGCCTTTTACGGTATTCAAGGACTTTATGCAGTGAATCATCGATTCTTTCGGTTTAAAGGGTACGTGTCGATGTATAAGTTCCTAGTAACTACTGAAGACTCAGTATGTCACAAAAATTTCCTCGATTACCTTGAAGTTATGTGAGTTGTTGGAAAACTGCGCTCCTAAAGCAATTTATAGACAAATTTAGACTATCTGATTTCTTGGAGTGCTTACTATCATTCATTGACGTTACTTGAGTCCTAACTTTCAGTAATGGAGATACTTCAGAGTATATCGACAAACATGGATACCGAGATATCCGACTCAACCGCCTAATTAGGGATTTTCACTTATTGTTGAAGTAGCTTATGGCCGAAGCCCAATGTTACAATCTGATAGGGTTCTTCTCCGGTAGCGCCTCCGAAAGTTACTCTTGCACTTTCTCGTATCACGCTTCGTTTCCGAGCTGTAACCAAAAAGACGTTAAAATTGCTTAAATCGTCGAATTTCTTTGAAAAAACGCCTTTTACGGTATTCGAGGACTTTATGCAGTAAATCACCGATTCTTTCTTTTTAAAGGGTACGTGTCGTTGTATTAGTTCCTAGTAACTACTGAAGACTCAGTATGTCACAAAAATTTCCTCGATTACCTTGAGGTTATGTGAGTTGTTGGAAAACTGGTCTCCTATAGCAATTTATAGACAAATTCGGACTATCTGATTTCTTGGTGTGCTTACTATCATTCATTGACGTTACTTGAGTCCTAACTTTCAGTAATGGAGATACTTCAAAGTGTATCGAGAAACATAGAAACATGGATACCGAGATATAAGACTCAACCACCTAATTAGGGATTTTCAATTATTGTTGAAGTAGCTTATGGCCGAAGCCCAATGTTACAATCTGATAGGATTCTTCTCCGGTAGCGCGTCCGAAAGTTACTCTTGCACTTTTCTCGTATCACGCTTCGTTTCCGAGCTGTAATCAAAAAGACGTTCAAATTGCTTAAATCGTCGAATTTCGCTGAAAAACCGCCTTTTACGGTATTCGAGGACTTTATGCAGTAAATGATCGATTCTTTCGGTTTAAAGGGTACGTGTCGTTGTATAAGTTCCTAGTAACTACTGAAGACTCAGTATGTCACAAAAATTTCCTCGATTACCTTGAGGTTATGTGAGTTGTTGGAAAACTGGTATCCTATAGCAATTTATAGACAAATTCGGACTATCTGATTTCTTGGAGTGCTTACTATCATTCATTGACGTTACTTGAGTCCTAACTTTCAGTAATGGAGATACTTCAAAGTGTATCGAGAAACATGGATACCGAGATATAAGATTCAACCACCTAATTAGGGATTTTCACTTATTGTTGAAGTAGCTTATGGCCGAAGCCCAATGTTACAATCTGATAGGATTCTCCTCCGGTAGCGCGTCCGAAAGTTACTCTTGCACTTTTCTCGTATCACGCTTCGTTTCCGAGCTGTAATTAAAAAGACGTTCAAATTGCTTAAATCGTCGAATTTCGCTGAAAAAACGCCTTTTACGGTTTTCGAGGACTTTTCTGCAGTAAATGATCGATTCTTTCGGTTTAAAGGGTACGTGTCGTTGTATAAGTTCCTAGTAACTACTGAAGACTCAGTATGTCACAAAAATTTACACGATTACCTTGAAGTTATGTGAGTTGTTGGAAAACTGGTATCCTATAGCAATTTATAGACAAATTCGGACTATCTGATTTCTTGGAGTGCTTACTATCATTCATTGACGTTACTTGAGTCCTAACTTTCAGTAATGGAGATACTTCAGTGTATATCGAGACCCATGGATACCGAGATATCCGACTCAGCCGCCTAATTAGGGATTTTCATTTATTGTTGAAGCAGCTTATGGCCGAAGCCCAATGTTACAATCTGATAGGATTCTTCTCCGGTAGCGCGTCCGAAAGTTACTCTTGCACTTTTCTCGTATCACGCTTCGTTTCCGAGCTGTAATCAAAAAGACGCTCAAATTGCTTAAATCGTCGAATTTCGCTGAAAAAACGCCTTTTACGGTATTCGAGGACTTTATGCAGTAAATGATCGATTCTTTCGGTTTAAAGGGTACGTGTCGTTATATAAGTTCCTAGTAACTACTGAAGACTCAGTATGTCACAAAAATTTCCACGATTACCTTGAAGTTATGTGAGTTGTTGGAAAACTGGGGTCCTAAAGCAATTTATAGACGAAGTCAGGCTATATGATTTCTTGGAGTGCTTACTCTCATTAATTGACGTTACTTGAGACCTAACTTTTCAGTAATGGGGATACTTCAGTGTATATCGAGACCCATGGATACCGAGATATCCGACTCAACCACCTAATTAGGGTTTTCACTTATTGTTGAAGTAGCTTATGGCCGAAGCCCAATGTTAAAATCTGGTAGGGTTCTTCTCCAGTAGCGCTTCCGAAAGTTACTCTTGCACTTTTCTCGTATCACGCTTCGTTTCCGAGCTGTAATCAAAAAGTCGTTCAATTTGCTTAAATCGTCGAATTTCGCTGAAAAAACGCCTTTTACGGTATTCGAGGACTTTATGCAGTGAATCATCGATTCCTTCGGTTTAAAGGGTACGTGTCGATGTATAAGTTCCTAGTAACTACTGAAAACTCAGTATGTCACAAAAATTTCCTCGATTACCTTGAAGTTACGTGAGTTGTTGGAAAACTGCGCTCCTAAAGCAATTTATAGACAAAGTCAGACTATCTGATTTCTTGGAGTGCTTACTATCATTTATTGACGTTACTTGAGTCCTAACTTTCAGTAATGGAGATACTCCATAGTATATCGAGACCTATGGATACCGAGATATCCGACTCAACCACCTAATTAGGGATTTTCACTTATTGTTGAAGTAGCTTATGGCCGAAGCCCAATGTTACTATCTGATAGGGTTCTTCTCCGGTAGCGCCTCCGAAAGTTACTCTTACACTTTTCTCGTACCACGCTTTGTTTCCGAGCTGTAATCAAAAAGACGTTGAAATTGATTAAATCGTCGAATTTCGCTGAAAAAACGCCTTTTACGGTATTCGAGGACTTGATGCTGTGAATCATCGATTCTTTCGGTTTAAAGGGTACGTGTCGACGTATAAGTTCCTAGTAACTACTGAAGACTCAGTATGTCACAAAAACTTCCTCGATTACCTTGAAGTTATGTGAGTTGGAAAACTGCACTCCTAAAGCAATTTATAGAAAAAGTCAGACTATCTGATTTCTTGGAGTGCTTACTATCATTTATTGTCGTTACTTGAGTCCTAACTTTCAGTAATGGAGATACTTCAGAGTATATCGAGACCCATGGATACCGAGATATCCGATTCAACCACCTAATTAGGGATTTTCACTTATTGTTGAAGCAGCTTATGGCTGAAGACCAATGTTACGATGTGGTAGGGTTCTTCTCCGGTAGCGCCTCCGAAAGTTACTCTTGCACTTTTCTCGTATCACGCTTTGTTTCCGAGCTATAATCAAAAAGACGTTCAAATTGCTTAAATCGTCGAATTTGCGGAAAAAATGCCTTTTACGGTATTCGAGAACTTTATGCAGTGAATCATCGATTCTTTCGGTTTAAAGGGTACGTGTCGATGTATAAGTTCCTAGTAACTACTGAAGACTCAGTATGTCACAAAAATTTCCTCGATTACCTTGAAGTTATGTGAGTTGTTGGAAAACTGCGCTCCTAAAGCAATTTATAGACAAAGTCAGAGTATCTGATTCCTTGGAGTGCTTACTATCATTTATTGACGTTACTTGAGTCCTAACTTTCAGTAAGCAGATACTTTAGTGTATATCGAGACCCATGGATACCGAGATATCCGACTCAACCCCCTAATTAGGGATTTTCACTTATAATAGAAGCAGCTTATGGCTGAAGACCAATGTTACAATCTGGTAGGGTTCTTCTCCGGTAGCGCGTCCGAAAGTTACTCTTGCACTTTTCACGTATCACGCTTCGTTTCCGAGCTGTAATCAAAAAGACGTTCAAATAGCTTAAATCGTCGAATTTCGCTGAAAAAACGCCTTTTACGGTATTCGAGGACTTTATGCAGTGAATCATCGATTCTTTCGGTTTAAAGTGTACGTGTCGATGTATAAGTTCCTAGTAACTACTGAAGACTCAGTATGTCACAAAAATTTCCTCGATTACCTTGAAGTTATGTGAGTTGTTGGAAAACTGCTCTCCTAAAGCAATTTATAGGCAAATTTAGACTATCTGATTTCTTGGAGTGCTTACTATCATTCATTGACGTTACTTGAGTCCTAACTTTCAGTAATGGAGATACTTCAGAGTATATCGACAAACATGGATACCGAGATATCCGACTCAACCGCCTAATTAGGGATTTTCACTTATTGTTGAAGTAGCTTATGGCCGAAGCCCAATGTTACAATCTGATGTTCTTCTCCGGTAGCGCCTCCGAAAGTTACTCTTGCACTTTCTCGTATCACGCTTCGTTTCCGAGCTGTAACCAAAAAGACGTTAAAATTGCTTAAATCGTCGAATTTCTTTGAAAAAACGCCTTTTACGGTATTCGAGGACTTTATGCAGTAAATCACCGATTCTTTCTTTTTAAAGGGTACGTGTCGTTGTATTAGTTCCTAGTAACTACTGAAGACTCAGTATGTCACAAAAATTTCCTCGATTACCTTGAGGTTATGTGAGTTGTTGGAAAACTGGTCTCCTATAGCAATTTATAGACAAATTCGGACTATCTGATTTCTTGGTGTGCTTACTATCATTCATTGACGTTACTTGAGTCCTAACTTTCAGTAATGGAGATACTTCAATGTGTATCGAGAAACATGGAAACATGGATACCGAGATATAAGACTCAACAACCTAATTAGGGATTTTCAATTATTGTTGAAGTAGCTTATGGCCGAAGCCCAATGTTACAATCTGATAGGATTCTTCTCCGGTAGCGCGTCCGAAAGTTACTCTTGCACTTTTCTCGTATCACGCTTCGTTTCCGAGCTGTAATCAAAAAGACGTTCAAATTGCTTAAATCGTCGAATTTCGCTGAAAAACCGCCTTTTACGGTATTCGAGGACTTTATCCAGTAAATGATCGATTCTTTCGGTTTAAAGGGTACGTGTCGTTGTATAAGTTCCTAGTAACTACTGAAGACTCAGTATGTCACAAAAATTTCCTCGATTACCTTGAGGTTATGTGAGTTGTTGGAAAACTGGTATCCTATAGCAATTTATAGACAAATTCGGACTATCTGATTTCTTGGAGTGCTTACTATCATTCATTGACGTTACTTGAGTCATAACTTTCAGTAATGGAGATACTTCAAAGTGTATCGAGAAACATGGAAACATGGATACCGAGATATCCGACTCAACCACCTAATTAGGGATTTTCACTTATTGTTGAAGTAGCTTATGGCCGAAGCCCAATCTTACAGTCTGATAGGATTCTTCTCCGGTAGCGCGTCCGAAAGTTACTCTTGCACTTTTCTCGTATCACGTTTCGTTTCCGAGCTGTAATCAAAAAGACGTTCAAATTGCTTAAATCGTCGAATTTCGCTGAAAAAACGCCTTTTACGGTATTCGAAGACTTTATGCAGTGAATCATCGATTCTTTCGGTTTAAAGGGTACGCGTCGATGTATAAGTTCCTAGTAACTACTGAAGACTCAGTATGTCACAAAAATTTCCTCGATTACCTTGAAGTTATGTGAGTTGTTGGAAAACTGCTCTCCTAAAGCAATTTATAGACAAATTCAGACTATCTTATTTCTTGGAGTGCTCACTATCATTTATTGACGTTACTTGAGTCCTAACTTTCAGTAATGGAGATACTTCAGTGTATATCGAGACCCATGGATACCGAGATATCCGACTCAGCCGCCTAATTAGGGATTTTCACTTATTGTTGAGGCAGCTTATCGCTGAAGCCCAATGTTACAATCTGATAGGGTTCTTCTCCGGTAGCGCCTCCGAAAGTTACTCTTGCACTTTTCTTGTATCACGCTTCGTTTCCGAGCTGTAATCAAAAAGACGTTTAAATTGCTTAAATCGTCAAATTTCACTGAAAAAACGCCATTTACGGTATTCGAAGACTTTATGCAGTGAATCATCGATTCTTTCGGTTTAAAGGGTACGCGTCGATGTATAAGTTCCTAGTAACTACTGAAGACTCAGTATGTCACAAAAATTTCCTCGATTACCTTGAAGTTATGTGAGTTGTTGGAAAACTGCTCTCCTAAAGCAATTTATAGACAAATTCAGACTATCTTATTTCTTGGAGTGCTCACTATCATTTATTGACGTTACTTGAGTCCTAACTTTCAGTAATGGAGATACTTCAGAGTATATCGAGACCCATGGATACCGAGATATTCGACTCAACCACCTAATAAGGGATTTTCACTTATTGTTGAAGTAGCTTATGGCCGAAGCCCAATGTTACAATCTGGTAGGGTTCTTCTCCGGTAGCGCCTCCGAAAGCCACTCTTTCACTTTTCTCGTATCACGCTTCGTTTCCGAGCTGTAATCAAAAAGACGTTCAAATTGCTTAAATCGTCGAATTTCGCTGAAAAACGCCTTTTACGGTATTCGAGGACTTTCTGCAGTGAATCATCGATTCTTTCGGTTTAAACGGTACGTGTCGATGTATAAGTTCCTAGTAACTACTGAAGACTCAGTATGTCACAAGAATTTCCTCAATTACCTTGAAATTATGTGAGTTGTTGGAAAGCTGCGCTCCTAAAGCAATTTATAGACAGTCAGACTATCTGATTTCTTGAAGTGTTTACTATCATTTATTGAAGTTACTTGAGTCCTAACTTTCAGTAAGCAGATTCTTTAGTGTATATCGAGACCCATGGATATCCGACTCAACCCTATAATTAGGGATTTTCACTTATTATAGAAGCAGCTTATGGCTGAAGATCAATGTTACAATCTGGTAGGGTTCTTCTCCGGTGGCGCCGCCGAAAGTTACTCTTGCACTTTTCTCGTATCACGCTTCGTTTCCGAGCTGTAATCAAAAAAACGTTCAAATTGCTTAAATCGTCGAATTTCGCTGAAAAAGCGCCTTTTACGGTATTAGAGGACTTTATGCAGTGAATCATCGATTCTTTCGGTTTAAAGGGTACGTGTCGATGTATAAGTTCCTAGTATCTACTGAAGACTCAGTATGTCACAAAAATTTCCTCGGTTACCTTGAAGTTATTTGAGTTGTTGGAAAACTGCTCTCCTAAAGCAATTTATAGACAAAGTCAGAGTATTTGATTTCTTGGAGTGCTTACTATCATTTATTGTCGTTACTTGAATCCTAACTTTCAGTAATGGAGATACTTCAGAGTATATCGAGACCCATGGATACCGAGATATCCGATTCAACCACCTAATTAGGGATTTTCACTTATTGTTGAAGTAGCTTATGGCCGAAGCCCAATGTTACAATCTGATAGGGTTCTTCTCCGGTAGCGCCTCCGAAAGTCACTTTTTCACTTTTCTCGTATCACGCTTCGTTTCCGAGCTGTAATCAAAGAGACGTTCAAATTGCTTAAATCGTCGAATTTCGCTGAAAAAACGCCGTTTACGGTATTCGAGGACTTTATGCAGTGAATCGTCGATTCTTTCGGTTTAATGGGTACGTGTCGATGTATAAGTTCCTAGTAACTACTGAAGACTCAGTATGTCACAAAAATTTCCTCGATTACCTTGAAGTTATGTGAGTTGTTGGGAAAACTGCGCTCCAAAAGCAATTTATAGACAACGTCAGAATATCTGATTTCCTAGAGTGCTTACTATCATTTATTGACGTTACTTGAGTCCTGACTTTCAGTAATGGAGATACTTCAGAGTATATCGAGAACCATGGATACCGAGATATCCGATTCAACCACCTAATTAGGGATTTTCATTTATTGTTGAAGCAGCTTATGGCCGAAGCCCAATGTTAAAATCTGGTAGGGTTCTTCTCCAGTAGCGCTTCCGAAAGTTACTCTTGCACTTTTCTCGTATCACGCTTCGTTTCCGAGCTGTAATCAAAAAGTCGTTCAATTTGCTTAAATCGTCGAATTTCGCTGAAAAAACGCCTTTTACGGTATTCGAGGACTTTATGCAGTGAATCATCGATTCCTTCGGTTTAAAGGGTACGTGTCGATGTATAAGTTCCTAGTAACTACTGAAAACTCAGTATGTCACAAAAATTTCCTCGATTACCTTGAAGTTACGTGAGTTGTTGGAAAACTGCGCGCCTAAAGCAATTTATAGACAAAGTCAGACTATCTGATTTCTTGGAGTGCTTACTATCATTTATTGACGTTACTTGAGTCCTAACTTTCAGTAATAGAGATACTCCATAGTATATCGAGACCTATGGATACCGAGATATCCGACTCAACCACCTAATTAGGGATTTTCACTTATTGTTGAAGTAGCTTATGGCCGAAGCCCAATGTTACTATCTGATAGGGTTCTTCTCCGGTAGCGCCTCCGAAAGTTACTCTTACACTTTTCTCGTACCACGCTTTGTTTCCGAGCTGTAATCAAAAAGACGTTGAAATTGATTAAATCGTCGAATTTCGCTGAAAAAACGCCTTTTACGGTATTCGAGGACTTTTCTGCAGTAAATGATCGATTCTTTCGGTTTAAAGGGTACGTGTCGTTGTATAAGTTCCTAGTAACTACTGAAGACTCAGTATGTCACAAAAATTTCCACGATTACCTTGAAGTTATGTGAGTTGTTGGAAAACTGGTATCCTATAGCAATTTATAGACAAATTCGGACTATCTGATTTCTTGGAGTGCTTACTATCATTCATTGACGTTACTTGAGTCCTAACTTTCAGTAATGGAGATACTTCAGTGTATATCGAGACCCATGGATACCGAGATATCCGACTCAGCCGCCTAATTAGGGATTTTCATTTATTGTTGAAGCAGCTTATGGCCGAAGCCCAATGTTACAATCTGATAGGATTCTTCTCCGGTAGCGCGTCCGAAAGTTACTCTTGCACTTTTCTCGTATCACGCTTCGTTTCCGAGCTGTAATCAAAAAGACGCTCAAATTGCTTAAATCGTCGAATTTCGCTGAAAAAACGCCTTTTACGGTATTCGAGGACTTTATGCAGTAAATGATCGATTCTTTCGGTTTAAAGGGTACGTGTCGTTGTATAAGTTCCTAGTAACTACTGAAGACTCAGTATGTCACAAAAATTTCCACGATTACCTTGAAGTTATGTGAGTTGTTGGAAAACTGGGGTCCTAAAGCAATTTATAGACGAAGTCAGGCTATATGATTTCTTGGAGTGCTTACTCTCATTAATTGACGTTACTTGAGACCTAACTTTTCAGTAATGGGGATACTTCAGTGTATATCGAGACCCATGGATACCGAGATATCCGACTCAACCACCTAATTAGGGATTTTCACTTATTGTTGAAGTAGCTTATGGCCGAAGCCCAATGTTAAAATCTGGTAGGGTTCTTCTCCAGTAGCGCTTCCGAAAGTTACTCTTGCACTTTTCTCGTATCACGCTTCGTTTCCGAGCTGTAATCAAAAAGTCGTTCAATTTGCTTAAATCGTCGAATTTCGCTGAAAAAACGCCTTTTACGGTATTCGAGGACTTTATGCAGTGAATCATCGATTCCTTCGGTTTAAAAGGTACGTGTCGATGTATAAGTTCCTAGTAACTACTGAAAACTCAGTATGTCACAAAAATTTCCTCGATTACCTTGAAGTTACGTGAGTTGTTGGAAAACTGCGCTCCTAAAGCAATTTATAGGCAAATTTAGACTATCTGATTTCTTGGAGTGCTTACTATCATTCATTGACGTTACTTGAGTCCTAACTTTCAGTAATGGAGATACTTCAGAGTATATCGACAAACATGGATACCGAGATATCCGACTCAACCGCCTAATTAGGGATTTTCACTTATTGTTGAAGTAGCTTATGGCCGAAGCCCAATGTTACAATCTGATGTTCTTCTCCGGTAGCGCCTCCGAAAGTTACTCTTGCACTTTCTCGTATCACGCTTCGTTTCCGAGCTGTAACCAAAAAGACGTTAAAATTGCTTAAATCGTCGAATTTCTTTGAAAAAACGCCTTTTACGGTATTCGAGGACTTTATGCAGTAAATCACCGATTCTTTCTTTTTAAAGGGTACGTGTCGTTGTATTAGTTCCTAGTAACTACTGAAGACTCAGTATGTCACAAAAATTTCCTCGATTACCTTGAGGTTATGTGAGTTGTTGGAAAACTGGTCTCCTATAGCAATTTATAGACAAATTCGGACTATCTGATTTCTTGGTGTGCTTACTATCATTCATTGACGTTACTTGAGTCCTAACTTTCAGTAATGGAGATACTTCAATGTGTATCGAGAAACATGGAAACATGGATACCGAGATATAAGACTCAACAACCTAATTAGGGATTTTCAATTATTGTTGAAGTAGCTTATGGCCGAAGCCCAATGTTACAATCTGATAGGATTCTTCTCCGGTAGCGCGTCCGAAAGTTACTCTTGCACTTTTCTCGTATCACGCTTCGTTTCCGAGCTGTAATCAAAAAGACGTTCAAATTGCTTAAATCGTCGAATTTCGCTGAAAAACCGCCTTTTACGGTATTCGAGGACTTTATCCAGTAAATGATCGATTCTTTCGGTTTAAAGGGTACGTGTCGTTGTATAAGTTCCTAGTAACTACTGAAGACTCAGTATGTCACAAAAATTTCCTCGATTACCTTGAGGTTATGTGAGTTGTTGGAAAACTGGTATCCTATAGCAATTTATAGACAAATTCGGACTATCTGATTTCTTGGAGTGCTTACTATCATTCATTGACGTTACTTGAGTCATAACTTTCAGTAATGGAGATACTTCAAAGTGTATCGAGAAACATGGAAACATGGATACCGAGATATCCGACTCAACCACCTAATTAGGGATTTTCACTTATTGTTGAAGTAGCTTATGGCCGAAGCCCAATCTTACAGTCTGATAGGATTCTTCTCCGGTAGCGCGTCCGAAAGTTACTCTTGCACTTTTCTCGTATCACGTTTCGTTTCCGAGCTGTAATCAAAAAGACGTTCAAATTGCTTAAATCGTCGAATTTCGCTGAAAAAACGCCTTTTACGGTATTCGAAGACTTTATGCAGTGAATCATCGATTCTTTCGGTTTAAAGGGTACGCGTCGATGTATAAGTTCCTAGTAACTACTGAAGACTCAGTATGTCACAAAAATTTCCTCGATTACCTTGAAGTTATGTGAGTTGTTGGAAAACTGCTCTCCTAAAGCAATTTATAGACAAATTCAGACTATCTTATTTCTTGGAGTGCTCACTATCATTTATTGACGTTACTTGAGTCCTAACTTTCAGTAATGGAGATACTTCAGTGTATATCGAGACCCATGGATACCGAGATATCCGACTCAGCCGCCTAATTAGGGATTTTCACTTATTGTTGAGGCAGCTTATCGCTGAAGCCCAATGTTACAATCTGATAGGGTTCTTCTCCGGTAGCGCCTCCGAAAGTTACTCTTGCACTTTTCTTGTATCACGCTTCGTTTCCGAGCTGTAATCAAAAAGACGTTTAAATTGCTTAAATCGTCAAATTTCACTGAAAAAACGCCATTTACGGTATTCGAAGACTTTATGCAGTGAATCATCGATTCTTTCGGTTTAAAGGGTACGCGTCGATGTATAAGTTCCTAGTAACTACTGAAGACTCAGTATGTCACAAAAATTTCCTCGATTACCTTGAAGTTATGTGAGTTGTTGGAAAACTGCTCTCCTAAAGCAATTTATAGACAAATTCAGACTATCTTATTTCTTGGAGTGCTCACTATCATTTATTGACGTTACTTGAGTCCTAACTTTCAGTAATGGAGATACTTCAGAGTATATCGAGACCCATGGATACCGAGATATTCGACTCAACCACCTAATAAGGGATTTTCACTTATTGTTGAAGTAGCTTATGGCCGAAGCCCAATGTTACAATCTGGTAGGGTTCTTCTCCGGTAGCGCCTCCGAAAGCCACTCTTTCACTTTTCTCGTATCACGCTTCGTTTCCGAGCTGTAATCAAAAAGACGTTCAAATTGCTTAAATCGTCGAATTTCGCTGAAAAACGCCTTTTACGGTATTCGAGGACTTTCTGCAGTGAATCATCGATTCTTTCGGTTTAAACGGTACGTGTCGATGTATAAGTTCCTAGTAACTACTGAAGACTCAGTATGTCACAAGAATTTCCTCAATTACCTTGAAATTATGTGAGTTGTTGGAAAGCTGCGCTCCTAAAGCAATTTATAGACAGTCAGACTATCTGATTTCTTGAAGTGTTTACTATCATTTATTGAAGTTACTTGAGTCCTAACTTTCAGTAAGCAGATTCTTTAGTGTATATCGAGACCCATGGATATCCGACTCAACCCTATAATTAGGGATTTTCACTTATTATAGAAGCAGCTTATGGCTGAAGATCAATGTTACAATCTGGTAGGGTTCTTCTCCGGTGGCGCCGCCGAAAGTTACTCTTGCACTTTTCTCGTATCACGCTTCGTTTCCGAGCTGTAATCAAAAAAACGTTCAAATTGCTTAAATCGTCGAATTTCGCTGAAAAAGCGCCTTTTACGGTATTAGAGGACTTTATGCAGTGAATCATCGATTCTTTCGGTTTAAAGGGTACGTGTCGATGTATAAGTTCCTAGTATCTACTGAAGACTCAGTATGTCACAAAAATTTCCTCGGTTACCTTGAAGTTATTTGAGTTGTTGGAAAACTGCTCTCCTAAAGCAATTTATAGACAAAGTCAGAGTATTTGATTTCTTGGAGTGCTTACTATCATTTATTGTCGTTACTTGAATCCTAACTTTCAGTAATGGAGATACTTCAGAGTATATCGAGACCCATGGATACCGAGATATCCGATTCAACCACCTAATTAGGGATTTTCACTTATTGTTGAAGTAGCTTATGGCCGAAGCCCAATGTTACAATCTGATAGGGTTCTTCTCCGGTAGCGCCTCCGAAAGTCACTTTTTCACTTTTCTCGTATCACGCTTCGTTTCCGAGCTGTAATCAAAGAGACGTTCAAATTGCTTAAATCGTCGAATTTCGCTGAAAAAACGCCGTTTACGGTATTCGAGGACTTTATGCAGTGAATCGTCGATTCTTTCGGTTTAAAGGGTACGTGTCGATGTATAAGTTCCTAGTAACTACTGAAGACTCAGTATGTCACAAAAATTTCCTCGATTACCTTGAAGTTATGTGAGTTGTTGGGAAAACTGCGCTCCAAAAGCAATTTATAGACAACGTCAGAATATCTGATTTCCTAGAGTGCTTACTATCATTTATTGACGTTACTTGAGTCCTGACTTTCAGTAATGGAGATACTTCAGAGTATATCGAGAACCATGGATACCGAGATATCCGATTCAACCACCTAATTAGGGATTTTCATTTATTGTTGAAGCAGCTTATGGCCGAAGCCCAATGTTAAAATCTGGTAGGGTTCTTCTCCAGTAGCGCTTCCGAAAGTTACTCTTGCACTTTTCTCGTATCACGCTTCGTTTCCGAGCTGTAATCAAAAAGTCGTTCAATTTGCTTAAATCGTCGAATTTCGCTGAAAAAACGCCTTTTACGGTATTCGAGGACTTTATGCAGTGAATCATCGATTCCTTCGGTTTAAAGGGTACGTGTCGATGTATAAGTTCCTAGTAACTACTGAAAACTCAGTATGTCACAAAAATTTCCTCGATTACCTTGAAGTTACGTGAGTTGTTGGAAAACTGCGCGCCTAAAGCAATTTATAGACAAAGTCAGACTATCTGATTTCTTGGAGTGCTTACTATCATTTATTGACGTTACTTGAGTCCTAACTTTCAGTAATAGAGATACTCCATAGTATATCGAGACCTATGGATACCGAGATATCCGACTCAACCACCTAATTAGGGATTTTCACTTATTGTTGAAGTAGCTTATGGCCGAAGCCCAATGTTACTATCTGATAGGGTTCTTCTCCGGTAGCGCCTCCGAAAGTTACTCTTACACTTTTCTCGTACCACGCTTTGTTTCCGAGCTGTAATCAAAAAGACGTTGAAATTGATTAAATCGTCGAATTTCGCTGAAAAAACGCCTTTTACGGTATTCGAGGACTTTTCTGCAGTAAATGATCGATTCTTTCGGTTTAAAGGGTACGTGTCGTTGTATAAGTTCCTAGTAACTACTGAAGACTCAGTATGTCACAAAAATTTCCACGATTACCTTGAAGTTATGTGAGTTGTTGGAAAACTGGTATCCTATAGCAATTTATAGACAAATTCGGACTATCTGATTTCTTGGAGTGCTTACTATCATTCATTGACGTTACTTGAGTCCTAACTTTCAGTAATGGAGATACTTCAGTGTATATCGAGACCCATGGATACCGAGATATCCGACTCAGCCGCCTAATTAGGGATTTTCATTTATTGTTGAAGCAGCTTATGGCCGAAGCCCAATGTTACAATCTGATAGGATTCTTCTCCGGTAGCGCGTCCGAAAGTTACTCTTGCACTTTTCTCGTATCACGCTTCGTTTCCGAGCTGTAATCAAAAAGACGCTCAAATTGCTTAAATCGTCGAATTTCGCTGAAAAAACGCCTTTTACGGTATTCGAGGACTTTATGCAGTAAATGATCGATTCTTTCGGTTTAAAGGGTACGTGTCGTTGTATAAGTTCCTAGTAACTACTGAAGACTCAGTATGTCACAAAAATTTCCACGATTACCTTGAAGTTATGTGAGTTGTTGGAAAACTGGGGTCCTAAAGCAATTTATAGACGAAGTCAGGCTATATGATTTCTTGGAGTGCTTACTCTCATTAATTGACGTTACTTGAGACCTAACTTTTCAGTAATGGGGATACTTCAGTGTATATCGAGACCCATGGATACCGAGATATCCGACTCAACCACCTAATTAGGGATTTTCACTTATTGTTGAAGTAGCTTATGGCCGAAGCCCAATGTTAAAATCTGGTAGGGTTCTTCTCCAGTAGCGCTTCCGAAAGTTACTCTTGCACTTTTCTCGTATCACGCTTCGTTTCCGAGCTGTAATCAAAAAGTCGTTCAATTTGCTTAAATCGTCGAATTTCGCTGAAAAAACGCCTTTTACGGTATTCGAGGACTTTATGCAGTGAATCATCGATTCCTTCGGTTTAAAAGGTACGTGTCGATGTATAAGTTCCTAGTAACTACTGAAAACTCAGTATGTCACAAAAATTTCCTCGATTACCTTGAAGTTACGTGAGTTGTTGGAAAACTGCGCTCCTAAAGCAATTTATAGACAAAGTCAGACTATCTGATTTCTTGGAGTGCTTACTATCATTTATTGACGTTACTTGAGTCCTAACTTTCAGTAATGGAGATACTCCATAGTATATCGAGACCTATGGATACCGAGATATCCGACTCAACCACCTAATTAGGGATTTTCACTTATTGTTGAAGTAGCTTATGGCCGAAGCCCAATGTTACTATCTGATAGGGTTCTTCTCCGGTAGCGCCTCCGAAAGTTACTCATACACTTTTCTCGTACCACGCTTTGTTTCCGAGCTGTAATCAAAAAGACGTTGAAATTGATTAAATCGTCGAATTTCGCTGAAAAAACGCCTTTTACGGTATTCGAGGACTTGATGCTGTGAATCATCGATTCTTTCGGTTTAAAGGGTACGTGTCGACGTATAAGTTCCTAGTAACTACTGAAGACTCAGTATGTCACAAAAACTTCCTCGATTACCTTGAAGTTATGTGAGTTGGAAAACTGCACTCCTAAAGCAATTTATAGAAAAAGTCAGACTATCTGATTTCTTGGAGTGCTTACTATCATTTATTGTCGTTACTTGAGTCCTAACTTTCAGTAATGGAGATACTTCAGAGTATATCGAGACCCATGGATACCGAGATATCCGATTCAACCACCTAATTAGGGATTTTCACTTATTGTGGAAGCAGCTTATGGCTGAAGACCAATGTTACGATGTGGTAGGGTTCTTCTCCGGTAGCGCCTCCGAAAGTTACTCTTGCACTTTTCTCGTATCACGCTTTGTTTCCGAGCTATAATCAAAAAGACGTTCAAATTGCTTAAATCGTCGAATTTGCGGAAAAAATGCCTTTTACGGTATTCGAGAACTTTCTGCAGTGAATCATCGATTCTTTCGGTTTAAACGGCACGTGTCGATGTATAAGTTCCTAGTAACTACTGAAGACTCAGTATGTCACAAGAATTTCCTCAATTACCTTGAAATTATGTGAGTTGTTGGAAAGCTGCGCTCCTAAAGCAATTTATAGACAGTCAGACTATCTGATTTCTTGAAGTGTTTACTATCATTTATTGAAGTTACTTGAGTCCTAACTTTCAGTAAGCAGATTCTTTAGTGTATATCGAGACCCATGGATATCCGACTCAACCCTATAATTAGGGATTTTCACTTATTATAGAAGCAGCTTATGGCTGAAGATCAATGTTACAATCTGGTAGGGTTCTTCTCCGGTGGCGCCGCCGAAAGTTACTCTTGCACTTTTCTCGTATCACGCTTCGTTTCCGAGCTGTAATCAAAAAAACGTTCAAATTGCTTAAATCGTCGAATTTCGCTGAAAAAGCGCCTTTTACGGTATTCGAGGACTTTATGCAGTGAATCATCGATTCTTTCGGTTTAAAGGGTACGTGTCGATGTATAAGTTCCTAGTATCTACTGAAGACTCAGTATGTCACAAAAATTTCCTCGGTTACCTTGAAGTTATTTGAGTTGTTGGAAAACTGCTCTCCTAAAGCAATTTATAGACAAAGTCAGAGTATTTGATTTCTTGGAGTGCTTACTATCATTTATTGTCGTTACTTGAATCCTAACTTTCAGTAATGGAGATACTTCAGAGTATATCGAGACCCATGGATACCGAGATATCCGATTCAACCACCTAATTAGGGATTTTCACTTATTGTTGAAGTAGCTTATGGCCGAAGCCCAATGTTACAATCTGATAGGGTTCTTCTCCGGTAGCGCCTCCGAAAGTCACTTTTTCACTTTTCTCGTATCACGCTTCGTTTCCGAGCTGTAATCAAAAAGACGTTCAAATTGCTGAAATCGTCGAATTTCGCTGAAAAAACGCCTTTTACGGTATTCGAGGACTTTATGCAGTGAATCATCGATTCTTTCGGTTTAAACGGTACGTGTCGATGTATAAGTTCCTAGTAACTACTGAAGACTCAGTATGTCACAAGAATTTCCTCAATTACCTTGAAATTATGTGAGTTGTTGGAAAGCTGCGCTCCTAAAGCAATTTATAGACAGTCAGACTATCTGATTTCTTGAAGTGTTTACTATCATTTATTGACGTTACTTGAGTCCTAACTTTCAGTAAGCAGATACTTTAGTGTATATCGAGACCCATGCATATCCTACTCAACCCTATAATTAGGGATTTTCACTTATTATAGAAGCAGCTTATGGCTAAAGACCAATGTAAACAATCTGGTAGGGTTCTTCTCCGGTAGCGCCTCCGAAAGTTACTCTTGCACTTTTCTCGTATCACGCTTCGTTTCCGAGCTGTAATCAAAGAGACGTTCAAATTGCTTAAATCGTCGAATTTCGCTGAAAAAACGCCGTTTACGGTATTCGAGGACTTTATGCAGTGAATCGTCGATTCTTTCGGTTTAAAGGGTACGTGTCGATGTATAAGTTCCTAGTAACTACTGAAGACTCAGTATGTCACAAAAATTTCCTCGATTACCTTGAAGTTATGTGAGTTGTTGGGAAAACTGCGCTCCAAAAGCAATTTATAGACAACGTCAGAATATCTGATTTCCTAGAGTGCTTACTATCATTTATTGACGTTACTTGAGTCCTAACTTTCAGTAATGGAGATACTTCAGTGTATATCGAGAACCATGGATACCGAGATATCCGATTCAACCACCTAATTAGGGATTTTCATTTATTGTTGAAGCAGCTTATGGCCGAAGCCCAATGTTAAAATCTGGTAGGGTTCTTCTCCAGTAGCGCTTCCGAAAGTTACTCTTGCACTTTTCTCGTATCACGCTTCGTTTCCGAGCTGTAATCAAAAAGTCGTTCAATTTGCTTAAATCGTCGAATTTCGCTGAAAAAACGCCTTTTACGGTATTCGAGGACTTTATGCAGTGAATCATCGATTCCTTCGGTTTAAAGGGTACGTGTCGATGTATAAGTTCCTAGTAACTACTGAAAACTCAGTATGTCACAAAAATTTCCTCGATTACCTTGAAGTTACGTGAGTTGTTGGAAAACTGCGCGCCTAAAGCAATTTATAGACAAAGTCAGACTATCTGATTTCTTGGAGTGCTTACTATCATTTATTGACGTTACTTGAGTCCTAACTTTCAGTAATAGAGATACTCCATAGTATATCGAGACCTATGGATACCGAGATATCCGACTCAACCACCTAATTAGGGATTTTCACTTATTGTTGAAGTAGCTTATGGCCGAAGCCCAATGTTACTATCTGATAGGGTTCTTCTCCGGTAGCGCCTCCGAAAGTTACTCTTACACTGTTCTCGTACCACGCTTTGTTTCCGAGCTGTAATCAAAAAGACGTTGAAATTGATTAAATCGTCGAATTTCGCTGAAAAAACGCCTTTTACGGTATTCGAGGACTTGATGCTGTGAATCATCGATTCTTTCGGTTTAAAGGGTACGTGTCGATGTATAAGTTCCTAGTAACTACTGAAGACTCAGTATGTCACAAAAACTTCCTCGATTGCCTTGAAGTTATGTGAGTTGGAAAACTGCACTCCTAAAGCAATTTATAGAAAAAGTCAGACTATCTGATTTCTTGGAGTGCTTACTATCATTTATTGTCGTTACTTGAGTCCTAACTTTCAGTAATGGAGATACTTCAGAGTATATCGAGACCCATGGATACCGAGATATCCGATTCAACCACCTAATTAGGGATTTTCACTTATTGTTGAAGCAGCTTATGGCTGAAGACCAATGTTACAATGTGGTAGGGTTCTTCTCCGGTAGCGCCTCCGAAAGTTACTCTTGCACTTTTCTCGTATCACGCTTTGTTTCCGAGCTATAATCAAAAAGACGTTCAAATTGCTTAAATCGTCGAATTTGCGGAAAAAATGCCTTTTACGGTATTCGAGGACTTTATGCAGTGAATCATCGATTCTTTCGGTTTAAAGGGTACGTGTCGATGTATAAGTTCCTAGTAACTACTGAAGACTCAGTATGTCACAAAAATTTCCTCGGTTACCTTGAAGTTATGTGAGTTGTTGGAAAACTGCGCTCCTAAAGCAATTTATAGACAAATTTAGACTATCTGATTTCTTGGAGTGCTTACTATCATTCATTGACGTTACTTGAGTCCTAACTTTCAGTAATGGAGATACTTCAGAGTATATCGACAAACATGGATACCGAGATATCCGACTCAACCGCCTAATTAGGGATTTTCACTTATTGTTGAAGTAGCTTATGGCCGAAGCCCAATGTTACAATCTGATAGGGTTCTTCTCCGGTAGCGCCTCCGAAAGTTACTCTTGCACTTTCTCGTATCACGCTTCGTTTCCGAGCTGTAACCAAAAAGACGTTAAAATTGCTTAAATCGTCGAATTTCTTTGAAAAAACGTCTTTTACGGTATTCGAGGACTTTATGCAGTAAATCACCGATTCTTTCTTTTTAAAGGGTACGTGTCGTTGTATTAGTTCCTAGTAACTACTGAAGACTCAGTATGTCACAAAAATTTCCTCGATTACCTTGAGGTTATGTGAGTTGTTGGAAAACTGGTCTCCTATAGCAATTTATAGACAAATTCGGACTATCTGATTTCTTGGTGTGCTTACTATCATTCATTGACGTTACTTGAGTCCTAACTTTCAGTAATGGAGATACTTCAAAGTGTATCGAGAAACATGGAAACATGGATACCGAGATATAAGACTCAACCACCTAATTAGGGATTTTCAATTATTGTTGAAGTAGCTTATGGCCGAAGCCCAATGTTACAATCTGATAGGATTCTTCTCCGGTAGCGCGTCCGAAAGTTACTCTTGCACTTTTCTCGTATCACGCTTCGTTTCCGAGCTGTAATCAAAAAGACGTTCAAATTGCTTAAATCGTCGAATTTCGCTGAAAAACCGCCTTTTACGGTATTCGAGGACTTTATGCAGTAAATGATCGATTCTTTCGGTTTAAAGGGTACGTGTCGTTGTATAAGTTCCTAGTAACTACTGAAGACTCAGTATGTCACAAAAATTTCCTCGATTACCTTGAGGTTATGTGAGTTGTTGGAAAACTGGTATCCTATAGCAATTTATAGACAAATTCGGACTATCTGATTTCTTGGAGTGCTTACTATCATTCATTGACGTTACTTGAGTCCTAACTTTCAGTAATGGAGATACTTCAAAGTGTATCGAGAAACATGGATACCGAGATATAAGATTCAACCACCTAATTAGGGATTTTCACTTATTGTTGAAGTAGCTTATGGCCGAAGCCCAATGTTACAATCTGATAGGATTCTTCTCCGGTAGCGCGTCCGAAAGTTACTCTTGCACTTTTCTCGTATCACGCTTCGTTTCCGAGCTGTAATTAAAAAGACGTTCAAATTGCTTAAATCGTCGAATTTCGCTGAAAAAACGCCTTTTACGGTATTCGAGGACTTTATGCAGTAAATGATCGATTCTTTCGGTTTAAAGGGTACGTGTCGTTGTATAAGTTCCTAGTAACTACTGAAGACTCAGTATGTCACAAAAATTTCCACGATTACCTTGAGGTTATGTGAGTTGTTGGAAAACTGGTATCCTATAGCAATTTATAGACAAATTCGGACTATCTGATTTCTTGGAGTGCTTACTATCATTCATTGAGGTTACTTGAGTCCTAACTTTCAGTAATGGAGATACTTCAAAGTGTATCGAGTAACATGGATACCGAGATATAAGATTCAACCACCTAATTAGGGATTTTCACTTATTGTTGAAGTAGCTTATGGCCGAAGCCCAATGTTACAATCTGATAGGATTCTTCTCCGGTAGCGCGTCCGAAAGTTACTCTTGCACTTTTCTCGTATCACGCTTCGTTTCCGAGCTGTAATCAAATAGACGCTCAAATTGCTTATATCGTCGAATTTCGCTGAAAAACGCCTTTTACGGTATTCGACGACTTTATGCAGTAAATGATCGATTCTTTCGGTTTAAAGGGTACGTGTCGTTGTATAAGTTCCTAGTAACTACTGAAGACTCAGTATGTCACAAAAATTTCCACGATTACCTTGAAGTTATGTGAGTTGTTGGAAAACTGTGGTCCTAAAGCAATTTATAGACGAAGTCAGGCTATATGATTTCTTGGAGTGCTTACTCTCATTAATTGATGTTACTTGAGACCTAACTTTTCAGTAATGGGGATACTTCAGTGTATATCGAGACCCATGGATACCGAGATATCCGACTCAACCACCTAATTACGGATTTTCACTTATTGTTGAAGTAGCTTATGGCCGAAGCCCAATGTTACAATCTGATAGGATTCTTCTCCGGTAGCGCGTCCGAAAGTTACTCTTGCACTTTTCTCGTATCACGCTTCGTTTCCGAGCTGTAATCAAAAAGACGTTCAAATTGCTTAAATCGTCGAATTTCGCTGAAAAACCGCCTTCTACGGTATTCGAGGACTTTATGCATTAAATGATCGATTCTTTCGGTTTAAAGGGTACGTGTCGTTGTATAAGTTCCTAGTAATTACTGAAGACTCAGTATGTCAAAAAATTTCCTCGATTACCTTGAGGTTATGTGAGTTGTTGGAAAACTGGTCTCCTATAGCAATTTACAGACAAATTCGGACTATCTGATTTCTTGGAGTGCTTACTATCATTCATTGACGTTACTTGAGTCCTAACTTTCAGTAATGGAGATACTTCAGAGTATATCGACAAACATGGATACCGAGATATCCGTCTCAACCGCCTAATTAGGGATTTTCACTTATTGTTGAAGTAGCTTACGGCCGAAGCCCAATGTTACAATCTGATAGGATTCTTCTCCGGTAGCGCGTCCGAAAGTTACTCTTGCACTTTTCTCGTATCACGCTTCGTTTCCGAGCTGTAATCAAAAAGACGCTCAAATTGCTTAAATCGTCGAATTTCGCTGAAAAAACGCCTTTTACGGTATTCGAGGACTTTATGCAGTAAATGATCGATTCTTTCGGTTTAAAGGGTACGTGTCGTTGTATAAGTTCCTAGTAACTACTGAAGACTCAGTATGTCACAAAAATTTCCACGATTACCTTGAAGTTATGTGAGTTGTTGGAAAACTGTGGTCCTAAAGCAATTTATAGACGAAGTCAGGCTATATGATTTCTTGGAGTGCTTACTCTCATTAATTGACGTTACTTGAGACCTAACTTTTCAGTAATGGGGATACTTCAGTGTATATCGAGACCCATGGATACCGAGATATCCGACTCAACCACCTAATTAGGGATTTTCACTTATTGTTGAAGTAGCTTATGGCCGAAGCCCAATGTTACAATCTGATAGGATTCTTCTCCGGTAGCGCGTCCGAAAGTTACTCTTGCACTTTTCTCGTATCACGCTTCGTTTCCGAGCTGTAATCAAAAAGACGTTCAAATTGCTTAAATCGTCGAATTTCCCTGAAAAACCGCCTTCTACGGTATTCGAGGACTTTATGCATTAAATGATCGATTCTTTCGGTTTAAAGGGTACGTGTCGTTGTATAAGTTCCTAGTAATTACTGAAGACTCAGTATGTCAAAAAATTTCCTCGATTACCTTGAGGTTATGTGAGTTGTTGGAAAACTGGTCTCCTATAGCAATTTACAGACAAATTCGGACTATCTGATTTCTTGGAGTGCTTACTATCATTCATTGAAGTTACTTGAGTCCTAACTTTCAGTAATGGAGATACTTCAGTGTATATCGACAAACATGGATACCGAGATATCCGACTCAACCGCCTAATTAGGGATTTTCACTTATTGTTGAAGTAGCTTATGGCCGAAGCCCAATGTTACAATCTGATAGGATTCCTCTCCGGTAGCGCGTCCGAAAGTTACTCTTGCACTTTTCTCGTATCACGCTTCGTTTCCGAGCTGTAATCAAAAAGACGCTCAAATTGCTTAAATCGTCGAATTTCGCTGAAAAAACGCCTTTTACGGTATTCGAGGACTTTATGCAGTAAATGATCGATTCTTTCGGTTTAAAGGGTACGTGTCGTTGAATAAGTTCCTAGTAACTACTGAAGACTCAGTATGTCACAAAAACTTCCTCGATTACCTTGAAGTTATGTGAGTTGGAAAACTGCACTCCTAAAGCAATTTATAGAAAAAGTCAGACTATCTGATTTCTTGGAGTGCTTACTATCATTTATTGTCGTTACTTGAGTCCTAACTTTCAGTAATGGAGATACTTCAGAGTATATCGAGACCCATGGATACCGAGATATCCGATTCAACCACCTAATTAGGGATTTTCACTTATTGTTGAAGCAGCTTATGGCTGAAGACCAATGTTACAATGTGGTAGGGTTCTTCTCCGGTAGCGCCTCCGAAAGTTACTCTTGCACTTTTCTCGTATCACGCTTTGTTTCCGAGCTATAATCAAAAAGACGTTCAAATTGCTTAAATCGTCGAATTTGCGGAAAAAATGCCTTTTACGGTATTCGAGGACTTTATGCAGTGAATCATCGATTCGTTCGGTTTAAAGGGTACGTGTCGATGTATAAGTTCCTAGTAACTACTGAAGACTCAGTATGTCACAAAAATTTCCTCGATTACCTTGAAGTTATGTGAGTTGTTGGAAAACTGCGCTCCTAAAGCAATTTATAGACAAATTTAGACTATCTGATTTCTTGGAGTGCTTACTATCATTCATTGACGTTACTTGAGTCCTAACTTTCAGTAATGGAGATACTTCAGAGTATATCGACAAACATGGATACCGAGATATCCGACTCAACCGCCTAATTAGGGATTTTCACTTATTGTTGAAGTAGCTTATGGCCGAAGCCCAATGTTACAATCTGATAGGGTTCTTCTCCGGTAGCGCCTCCGAAAGTTACTCTTGCACTTTCTCGTATCACGTTTCGTTTCCGAGCTGTAACCAAAAAGACGTTAAAATTGCTTAAATCGTCGAATTTCTTTGAAAAAACGCCTTTTACGGTATTCGAGGACTTTATGCAGTAAATCACCGATTCTTTCTTTTTAAAGGGTACGTGTCGTTGTATTAGTTCCTAGTAACTACTGAAGACTCAGTATGTCACAAAAATTTCCTCGATTACCTTGAGGTTATGTGAGTTGTTGGAAAACTGGTCTCCTATAGCAATTTATAGACAAATTCGGACTATCTGATTTCTTGGTGTGCTTACTATCATTCATTGACGTTACTTGAGTCCTAACTTTCAGTAATGGAGATACTTCAAAGTGTATCGAGAAACATGGAAACATGGATACCGAGATATAAGACTCAACCACCTAATTAGGGATTTTCAATTATTGTTGAAGTAGCTTATGGCCGAAGCCCAATGTTACAATCTGATAGGATTCTTCTCCGGTAGCGCGTCCGAAAGTTACTCTTGCACTTTTCTCGTATCACGCTTCGTTTCCGAGCTGTAATCAAAAAGACGTTCAAATTGCTTAAATCGTCGAATTTCGCTGAAAAACCGCCTTTTACGGTATTCGAGGACTTTATGCAGTAAATGATCGATTCTTTCGGTTTAAAGGGTACGTGTCGTTGTATAAGTTCCTAGTAACTACTGAAGACTCAGTATGTCACAAAAATTTCCTCGATTACCTTGAGGTTATGTGAGTTGTTGGAAAACTGGTATCCTATAGCAATTTACAGACAAATTCGGACTATCTGATTTCTTGGTGTGCTTACTATCATTCATTGACGTTACTTGAGTCCTAACTTTCAGTAATGGAGATACTTCAAAGTGTATCGAGTAACATGGATACCGAGATATAAGATTCAACCACCTAATTAGGGATTTTCACTTATTGTTGAAGTAGCTTATGGCCGAAGCCCAATGTTACAATCTGATAGGATTCTTCTCCGGTAGCGCGTCCGAAAGTTACTCTTGCACTTTTCTCGTATCACGCTTCGTTTCCGAGCTGTAATCAAAAAGACGCTCAAATTGCTTATATCGTCGAATTTCGCTGAAAAACGCCTTTTACGGTATTCGACGACTTTATGCAGTAAATGATCGATTCTTTCGGTTTAAAGGGTACGTGTCGTTGTATAAGTTCCTAGTAACTACTGAAGACTCAGTATGTCACAAAAATTTCCACGATTACCTTGAAGTTATGTGAGTTGTTGGAAAACTGTGGTCCTAAAGCAATTTATAGACGAAGTCAGGCTATATGATTTCTTGGAGTGCTTACTCTCATTAATTGATGTTACTTGAGACCTAACTTTTCAGTAATGGGGATACTTCAGTGTATATCGAGACCCATGGATACCGAGATATCCGACTCAACCACCTAATTACGGATTTTCACTTATTGTTGAAGTAGCTTATGGCCGAAGCCCAATGTTACAATCTGATAGGATTCTTCTCCGGTAGCGCGTCCGAAAGTTACTCTTGCACTTTTCTCGTATCACGCTTCGTTTCCGAGCTGTAATCAAAAAGACGTTCAAATTGCTTAAATCGTCGAATTTCGCTGAAAAACCGCCTTCTACGGTATTCGAGGACTTTATGCATTAAATGATCGATTCTTTCGGTTTAAAGGGTACGTGTCGTTGTATAAGTTCCTAGTAATTACTGAAGACTCAGTATGTCAAAATATTTCCTCGATTACCTTGAGGTTATGTGAGTTGTTGGAAAACTGGTCTCCTATAGCAATTTACAGACAAATTCGGACTATCTGATTTCTTGGAGTGCTTACTATCATTCATTGACGTTACTTGAGTCCTAACTTTCAGTAATGGAGATACTTCAGAGTATATCGACAAACATGGATACCGAGATATCCGTCTCAACCGCCTAATTAGGGATTTTCACTTATTGTTGAAGTAGCTTACGGCCGAAGCCCAATGTTACAATCTGATAGGATTCTTCTCCGGTAGCGCGTCCGAAAGTTACTCTTGCACTTTTCTCGTATCACGCTTCGTTTCCGAGCTGTAATCAAAAAGACGCTCAAATTGCTTAAATCGTCGAATTTCGCTGAAAAAACGCCTTTTACGGTATTCGAGGACTTTATGCAGTAAATGATCGATTCTTTCGGTTTAAAGGGTACGTGTCGTTGTATAAGTTCCTAGTAACTACTGAAGACTCAGTATGTCACAAAAACTTCCTCGATTACCTTGAAGTTATGTGAGTTGGAAAACTGCACTCCTAAAGCAATTTATAGAAAAAGTCAGACTATCTGATTTCTTGGAGTGCTTACTATCATTTATTGTCGTTACTTGAGTCCTAACTTTCAGTAATGGATATACTTCAGAGTATATCGAGACCCATGGATACCGAGATATCCGATTCAACCACCTAATTAGGGATTTTCACTTATTGTTGAAGCAGCTTATGGCTGAAGACCAATGTTACAATGTGGTAGGGTTCTTCTCCGGTAGCGCCTCCGAAAGTTACTCTTGCACTTTTCTCGTATCACGCTTTGTTTCCGAGCTATAATCAAAAAGACGTTCAAATTGCTTAAATCGTCGAATTTGCGGAAAAAATGCCTTTTACGGTATTCGAGGACTTTATGCAGTGAATCATCGATTCTTTCGGTTTAAAGGGTACGTGTCGATGTATAAGTTCCTAGTAACTACTGAAGACTCAGTATGTCACAAAAATTTCCTCGATTACCTTGAAGTTATGTGAGTTGTTGGAAAACTGCGCTCCTAAAGCAATTTATAGACAAAGTCAGAGTATCTGATTTCTTGGAGTGCTTACTATCATTTATTGACGTTACTTGAGTCCTAACTTTCAGTAAGCAGATACTTTAGTGTATATCGAGACCCATGGATACCGAGATATCCGACTCAACCCCCTAATTAGGGATTTTCACTTATTATAGAAGCAGCTTATGGCTGAAGACCAATGTTACAATCTGGTAGGGTTCTTCTCCGGTAGCGCGTCCGAAAGTTACTCTTGCACTTTTCTCGTATCACGCTTCGTTTCCGAGCTGTAATCAAAAAGACGTTCAAATAGCTTAAATCGTCGAATTTCGCTGAAAAAACGCCTTTTACGGTATTTGAGGACTTTATGCAGTGAATCATCGATTCTTTCGGTTTAAAGTGTACGTGTCGATGTATAAGTTCCTAGTAACTACTGAAGACTCAGTATGTCACAAAAATTTCCTCGATTACCTTGAAGTTATGTGAGTTGTTGGAAAACTGCTCTCCTAAAGCAATTTATAGGCAAATTTAGACTATCTGATTTCTTGGAGTGCTTACTATCATTCATTGACGTTACTTGAGTCCTAACTTTCAGTAATGGAGATACTTCAGAGTATATCGACAAACATGGATACCGAGATATCCGACTCAACCGCCTAATTTGGGATTTTCACTTATTGTTGAAGTAGCTTATGGCCGAAGCCCAATGTTACAATCTGATAGGGTTCTTCTCCGGTAGCGCCTCCGAAAGTTACTCTTGCACTTTCTCGTATCACGCTTCGTTTCCGAGCTGTAACCAAAAAGACGTTAAAATTGCTTAAATCGTCGAATTTCTTTGAAAAAACGCCTTTTACGGTATTCGAGGACTTTATGCAGTAAATCACCGATTCTTTCTTTTTAAAGGGTACGTGTCGTTGTATTAGTTCCTAGTAACTACTGAAGACTCAGTATGTCACAAAAATTTCCTCGATTACCTTGAGGTTATGTGAGTTGTTGGAAAACTGGTCTCCTATAGCAATTTATAGACAAATTCGGACTATCTGATTTCTTGGTGTGCTTACTATCATTCATTGACGTTACTTGAGTCCTAACTTTCAGTAATGGAGATACTTCAAAGTGTATCGAGAAACATGGAAACATGGATACCGAGATATAAGACTCAACCACCTAATTAGGGATTTTCAATTATTGTTGAAGTAGCTTATGGCCGAAGCCCAATGTTACAATCTGATAGGATTCTTCTCCGGTAGCGCGTCCGAAAGTTACTCTTGCACTTTTCTCGTATCACGCTTCGTTTCCGAGCTGTAATCAAAAAGACGTTCAAATTGCTTAAATCGTCGAATTTCGCTGAAAAACCGCCTTTTACGGTATTCGAGGACTTTATGCAGTAAATGATCGATTCTTTCGGTTTAAAGGGTACGTGTCGTTGTATAAGTTCCTAGTAACTACTGAAGACTCAGTATGTCACAAAAATTTCCTCGATTACCTTGAGGTTATGTGAGTTGTTGGAAAACTGGTATCCTATAGCAATTTATAGACAAATTCGGACTATCTGATTTCTTGGAGTGCTTACTATCATTCATTGACGTTACTTGAGTCATAACTTTCAGTAATGGAGATACTTCAAAGTGTATCGGGAAACATGGAAACATGGATACCGAGATATCCGACTCAACCACCTAATTAGGGATTTTCACTTATTGTTGAAGTAGCTTATGGCCGAAGCCCAATCTTACAGTCTGATAGGATTCTTCTCCGGTAGCGCGTCCGAAAGTTACTCTTGCACTTTTCTCGTATCACGCTTCGTTTCCGAGCTGTAATCAAAAAGACGTTCAAATTGCTTAAATCGTCGAATTTCGCTGAAAAAACGCCTTTTACGGTATTCGAGGACTTTATGCAGTGAATCATCGATTCTTTCGGTTTAAAGGGTACGCGTCGATGTATAAGTTCCTAGTAACTACTGAAGACTCAGTATGTCACAAAAATTTCCTCGATTACCTTGAAGTTATGTGAGTTGTTGGAAAACTGCTCTCCTAAAGCAATTTATAGACAAATTCAGACTATCTTATTTCTTGGAGTGCTCACTATCATTTATTGACGTTACTTGAGTCGTAACTTTCAGTAATGGAGATACTTCGGTGTATATCGAGACCCATGGATACCGAGATATCCGACTCAGCCGCCTAATTAGGGATTTTCACTTATTGTTGAGGCAGCTTATCGCTGAAGCCCAATGTTACAATCTGATAGGGTTCTTCTCCGGTAGCGCCTCGGAAAGTTACTCTTGCACTTTTCTTGTATCACGCTTCGTTTCCGAGCTGTAATCAAAAAGACGTTTAAATTGCTTAAATCGTCAAATTTCACTGAAAAAACGCCATATACGGTATTCGAAGACTTTATGCAGTGAATCATCGATTCTTTCGGTTTAAAGGGTACGCGTCGATGTATAAGTTCCTAGTAACTACTGAAGACTCAGTATGTCACAAAAATTTCCTCGATTACCTTGAAGTTATGTGAGTTGTTGGAAAACTGCTCTCCTAAAGCAATTTATAGACAAATTCAGACTATCTTATTTCTTGGAGTGCTCACTATCATTTATTGACGTTACTTGAGTCCTAACTTTCAGTAATGGAGATACTTCAGAGTATATCGAGACCCATGGATACCGAGATATTCGACTCAACCACCTAATTAGGGATTTTCACTTATTGTTGAAGTAGCTTATGGCCGAAGCCCAATGTTACAATCTGATAGGGTTCTTCTCCGGTGGCGCCTCCGAAAGTCACTCTTTCACTTTTCTCGTATCACGCTTCGTTTCCGAGCTGTAATCAAAAAGACGTTCAAATTGCTTAAATCGTCGAATTTCGCTGAAAAACGCCTTTTACGGTGTTCGAGGACTTTCTGCAGTGAATCATCGATTCTTTCGGTTTAAACGGTACGTGTCGATGTATAAGTTCCTAGTAACTACTGAAGACTCAGTATGTCACAAGAATTTCCTCAATTACCTTGAAATTATGTGAGTTGTTGGAAAGCTGCGCTCCTAAAGCAATTTATAGACAGTCAGACTATCTGATTTCTTGAAGTGTTTACTGTCATTTATTGAAGTTACTTGAGTCCTAACTTTCAGTAAGCAGATACTTTAGTGTATATCGAGACCCATGGATATCCGACTCAACCCTATAATTAGGGATTTTCACTTATTATAGAAGCAGCTTATGGCTGAAGATCAATGTTACAATCTGGTAGGGTTCTTCTCCGGTGGCGCCGCCGAAAGTTACTCTTGCACTTTTCTCGTATCACGCTTCGTTTCCGAGCTGTAATCAAAAAAACGTTCAAATTGCTTAAATCGTCGAATTTCGCTGAAAAAGCGCCCTTTACGGTATTCGAGGACTTTATGCAGTGAATCATCGATTCTTTCGGTTTAAAGGGTACGTGTCGATGTATAAGTTCCTAGTATCTACTGAAGACTCAGTATGTCACAAAAATTTCCTCGGTTACCTTGAAGTTATTTGAGTTGTTGGAAAACTGCGCTCCTAAAGCAATTTATAGACAAAGTCAGAGTATTTGATTTCTTGGAGTGCTTACTATCATTTATTGTCGTTACTGGAATCCTAACTTTCAGTAATGGAGATACTTCAGAGTATATCGAGACCCATGGATACCGAGATATCCGATTCAACCACCTAATTAGGGATTTTCACTTATTGTTGAAGTAGCTTATGGCCGAAGCCCAATGTTACAATCTGATAGGGTTCTTCTCCGGTAGCGCCTCCGAAAGTCACTTTTTCACTTTTCTCGTATCACGCTTCGTTTCCGAGCTGTAATCAAAAAGACGTTCAAATTGCTGAAATCGTCGAATTTCGCTGAAAAAACGCCTTTTACGGTATTCGAGGACTTTATGCAGTGAATCATCGATTCTTTCGGTTTAAACGGTACGTGTCGATGTATAAGTTCCTAGTAACTACTGAAGACTCAGTATGTCACAAGAATTTCCTCAATTACCTTGAAATTATGTGAGTTGTTGGAAAGCTGCGCTCCTAAAGCAATTTATAGACAGTCAGACTATCTGATTTCTTGAAGTGTTTACTATCATTTATTGACGTTACTTGAGTCCTAACTTTCAGTAAGCAGATACTTTAGTGTATATCGAGACCCATGGATATCCTACTCAACCCTATAATTAGGGATTTTCACTTATTATAGAAGCAGCTTGTGGCTAAAGACCAATGTTACAATCTGGTAGGGTTCTTCTCCGGTGGCGCCTCCGAAAGTTACTCTTGCACTTTTCTCGTATCACGCTTCGTTTCGGAGCTGTAATCAAAAAGACGTTCAAATTGCTTAAATCGTCGAATTTCGCTGAAAAAACGCCTTTTACGGTATTCGAGGACTTTATGCAGTGAATCATCGATTCTTTCGGTTTAAAGGGTACGTGTCGATGTATAAGTTCCTATTATCTACTGAAGACTCAGTATGTCACAAAAATTTCCTCGATTACCTTGAAGTTATGTGAGTTGTTGGAAAACTGCGCTCCTAAAGCAATTTATAGACAAAGTCAGAGTATCTGATTTCTTGGAGTGCTTACTATCATTTATTGTCGTTACTTGAGTCCTAACTTTCAGTAATGGAGATACTTCAGAGTATATCGAGACCCATGGATACCGAGATATCCGATTCAACCACCTAATTAGGGATTTTCACTTATTGTTGAAGCAGCTTATGGCTGAAGACCAATGTAAACAATCTGGTAGGGTTCTTCTCCGGTAGCGCCTCCGAAAGTTACTCTTGCACTTTTCTCGTATCACGCTTCGTTTCCGAGCTGTAATCAAAGAGACGTTCAAATTGCTTAAATCGTCGAATTTCGCTGAAAAAACGCCGTTTACGGTATTCGAGGACTTTATGCAGTGAATCGTCGATTCTTTCGGTTTAAAGGGTACGTGTCGATGTATAAGTTCCTAGTAACTACTGAAGACTCAGTATGTCACAAAAATTTCCTCGATTACCTTGAAGTTATGTGAGTTGTTGGGAAAACTGCGCTCCAAAAGCAATTTATAGACAACGTCAGAATATCTGATTTCCTAGAGTGCTTACTATCATTTATTGACGTTACTTGAGTCCTAACTTTCAGTAATGGAGATACTTCAGAGTATATCGAGAACCATGGATACCGAGATATCCGATTCAACCACCTAATTAGGGATTTTCATTTATTGTTGAAGCAGCTTATGGCCGAAGCCCAATGTTAAAATCTGGTAGGGTTCTTCTCCAGTAGCGCTTCCGAAAGTTACTCTTGCACTTTTCTCGTATCACGCTTCGTTTCCGAGCTGTAATCAAAAAGTCGTTCAATTTGCTTAAATCGTCGAATTTCGCTGAAAAAACGCCTTTTACGGTATTCGAGGACTTTATGCAGTGAATCATCGATTCCTTCGGTTTAAAGGGTACGTGTCGATGTATAAGTTCCTAGTAACTACTGAAAACTCAGTATGTCACAAAAATTTCCTCGATTACCTTGAAGTTACGTGAGTTGTTGGAAAACTGGGCTCCTAAAGCAATTTATAGACAAAGTCAGACTATCTGATTTCTTGGAGTGCTTACTATCATTTATTGACGTTACTTGAGTCCTAACTTTCAGTAATGGAGATACTCCATAGTATATCGAGACCTATGGATACCGAGATATCCGACTCAACCACCTAATTAGGGATTTTCACTTATTGTTGAAGTAGCTTATGGCCGAAGCCCAATGTTACTATCTGATAGGGTTCTTCTCCGGTAGCGCCTCCGAAAGTTACTCTTACACTTTTCTCGTACCACGCTTTGTTTCCGAGCTGTAATCAAAAAGACGTTGAAATTGATTAAATCGTCGAATTTCGCTGAAAAAACGCCTTTTACGGTATTCGAGGACTTGATGCTGTGAATCATCGATTCTTTCGGTTTAAAGGGTACGTGTCGATGTATAAGTTCCTAGTAACTACTGAAGACTCAGTATGTCACAAAAACTTCCTCGATTACCTTGAAGTTATGTGAGTTGGAAAACTGCACTCCTAAAGCAATTTATAGAAAAAGTCAGACTATCTGATTTCTTGGAGTGCTTACTATCATTTATTGTCGTTACTTGAGTCCTAACTTTCAGTAATGGAGATACTTCAGAGTATATCGACAAACATGGATACCGAGATATCCGTCTCAACCGCCTAATTAGGGATTTTCACTTATTGTTGAAGTAGCTTACGGCCGAAGCCCAATGTTACAATCTGATAGGATTCTTCTCCGGTAGCGCGTCCGAAAGTTACTCTTGCACTTTTCTCGTATCACGCTTCGTTTCCGAGCTGTAATCAAAAAGACGCTCAAATTGCTTAAATCGTCGAATTTCGCTGAAAAAACGCCTTTTACGGTATTCGAGGACTTTATGCAGTAAATGATCGATTCTTTCGGTTTAAAGGGTACGTGTCGTTGTATAAGTTCCTAGTAACTACTGAAGACTCAGTATGTCACAAAAATTTCCACGATTACCTTGAAGTTATGTGAGTTGTTGGAAAACTGTGGTCCTAAAGCAATTTATAGACGAAGTCAGGCTATATGATTTCTTGGAGTGCTTACTCTCATTAATTGACGTTACTTGAGACCTAACTTTTCAGTAATGGGGATACTTCAGTGTATATCGAGACCCATGGATACCGAGATATCCGACTCAACCACCTAATTAGGGATTTTCACTTATTGTTGAAGTAGCTTATGGCCGAAGCCCAATGTTACAATCTGATAGGATTCTTCTCCGGTAGCGCGTCCGAAAGTTACTCTTGCACTTTTCTCGTATCACGCTTCGTTTCCGAGCTGTAATCAAAAAGACGTTCAAATTGCTTAAATCGTCGAATTTCCCTGAAAAACCGCCTTCTACGGTATTCGAGGACTTTATGCATTAAATGATCGATTCTTTCGGTTTAAAGGGTACGTGTCGTTGTATAAGTTCCTAGTAATTACTGAAGACTCAGTATGTCAAAAAATTTCCTCGATTACCTTGAGGTTATGTGAGTTGTTGGAAAACTGGTCTCCTATAGCAATTTACAGACAAATTCGGACTATCTGATTTCTTGGAGTGCTTACTATCATTCATTGACGTTACTTGAGTCCTAACTTTCAGTAATGGAGATACTTCAGTGTATATCGACAAACATGGATACCGAGATATCCGACTCAACCGCCTAATTAGGGATTTTCACTTATTGTTGAAGTAGCTTATGGCCGAAGCCCAATGTTACAATCTGATAGGATTCCTCTCCGGTAGCGCGTCCGAAAGTTACTCTTGCACTTTTCTCGTATCACGCTTCGTTTCCGAGCTGTAATCAAAAAGACGCTCAAATTGCTTAAATCGTCGAATTTCGCTGAAAAAACGCCTTTTACGGTATTCGAGGACTTTATGCAGTAAATGATCGATTCTTTCGGTTTAAAGGGTACGTGTCGTTGAATAAGTTCCTAGTAACTACTGAAGACTCAGTATGTCACAAAAACTTCCTCGATTACCTTGAAGTTATGTGAGTTGGAAAACTGCACTCCTAAAGCAATTTATAGAAAAAGTCAGACTATCTGATTTCTTGGAGTGCTTACTATCATTTATTGTCGTTACTTGAGTCCTAACTTTCAGTAATGGAGATACTTCAGAGTATATCGAGACCCATGGATACCGAGATATCCGATTCAACCACCTAATTAGGGATTTTCACTTATTGTTGAAGCAGCTTATGGCTGAAGACCAATGTTACAATGTGGTAGTGTTCTTCTCCGGTAGCGCCTCCGAAAGTTACTCTTGCACTTTTCTCGTATCACGCTTTGTTTCCGAGCTATAATCAAAAAGACGTTCAAATTGCTTAAATCGTCGAATTTGCGGAAAAAATGCCTTTTACGGTATTCGAGGACTTTATGCAGTGAATCATCGATTCTTTCGGTTTAAAGGGTACGTGTCGATGTATAAGTTCCTAGTAACTACTGAAGACTCAGTATGTCACAAAAATTTCCTCGATTACCTTGAAGTTATGTGAGTTGTTGGAAAACTGCGCTCCTAAAGCAATTTATAGACAAATTTAGACTATCTGATTTCTTGGAGTGCTTACTATCATTCATTGACGTTACTTGAGTCCTAACTTTCAGTAATGGAGATACTTCAGAGTATATCGACAAACATGGATACCGAGATATCCGACTCAACCGCCTAATTAGGGATTTTCACTTATTGTTGAAGTAGCTTATGGCCGAAGCCCAATGTTACAATCTGATAGGGTTCTTCTCCGGTAGCGCCTCCGAAAGTTACTCTTGCACTTTCTCGTATCACGTTTCGTTTCCGAGCTGTAACCAAAAAGACGTTAAAATTGCTTAAATCGTCGAATTTCTTTGAAAAAACGCCTTTTACGGTATTCGAGGACTTTATGCAGTAAATCACCGATTCTTTCTTTTTAAAGGGTACGTGTCGTTGTATTAGTTCCTAGTAACTACTGAAGACTCAGTATGTCACAAAAATTTCCTCGATTACCTTGAGGTTATGTGAGTTGTTGGAAAACTGGTCTCCTATAGCAATTTATAGACAAATTCGGACTATCTGATTTCTTGGTGTGCTTACTATCATTCATTGACGTTACTTGAGTCCTAACTTTCAGTAATGGAGATACTTCAAAGTGTATCGAGAAACATGGAAACATGGATACCGAGATATAAGACTCAACCACCTAATTAGGGATTTTCAATTATTGTTGAAGTAGCTTATGGCCGAAGCCCAATGTTACAATCTGATAGGATTCTTCTCCGGTAGCGCGTCCGAAAGTTACTCTTGCACTTTTCTCGTATCACGCTTCGTTTCCGAGCTGTAATCAAAAAGACGTTCAAATTGCTTAAATCGTCGAATTTCGCTGAAAAACCGCCTTTTACGGTATTCGAGGACTTTATGCAGTAAATGATCGATTCTTTCGGTTTAAAGGGTACGTGTCGTTGTATAAGTTCCTAGTAACTACTGAAGACTCAGTATGTCACAAAAATTTCCTCGATTACCTTGAGGTTATGTGAGTTGTTGGAAAACTGGTATCCTATAGCAATTTATAGACAAATTCGGACTATCTGATTTCTTGGAGTGCTTACTATCATTCATTGACGTTACTTGAGTCCTAACTTTCAGTAATGGAGATACTTCAAAGTGTATCGAGAAACATGGATACCGAGATATAAGATTCAACCACCTAATTAGGGATTTTCACTTATTGTTGAAGTAGCTTATGGCCGAAGCCCAATGTTACAACCTGATAGGATTCTTCTCCGGTAGCGCGTCCGAAAGTTACTCTTGCACTTTTCTCGTATCACGCTTCGTTTCCGAGCTGTAATTAAAAAGACGTTCAAATTGCTTAAATCGTCGAATTTCGCTGAAAAAACGCCTTTTACGGTATTCGAGGACTTTATGCAGTAAATGATCGATTCTTTCGGTTTAAAGGGTACGTGTCGTTGTATAAGTTCCTAGTAACTACTGAAGACTCAGTATGTCACAAAAACTTCCTCGATTACCTTGAAGTTATGTGAGTTGGAAAACTGCACTCCTAAAGCAATTTATAGAAAAAGTCAGACTATCTGATTTCTTGGAGTGCTTACTATCATTTATTGTCGTTACTTGAGTCCTAACTTTCAGTAATGGATATACTTCAGAGTATATCGAGACCCATGGATACCGAGATATCCGATTCAACCACCTAATTAGGGATTTTCACTTATTGTTGAAGCAGCTTATGGCTGAAGACCAATGTTACAATGTGGTAGGGTTCTTCTCCGGTAGCGCCTCCGAAAGTTACTCTTGCACTTTTCTCGTATCACGCTTTGTTTCCGAGCTATAATCAAAAAGACGTTCAAATTGCTTAAATCGTCGAATTTGCGGAAAAAATGCCTTTTACGGTATTCGAGGACTTTATGCAGTGAATCATCGATTCTTTCGGTTTAAAGGGTACGTGTCGATGTATAAGTTCCTAGTAACTACTGAAGACTCAGTATGTCACAAAAATTTCCTCGATTACCTTGAAGTTATGTGAGTTGTTGGAAAACTGCGCTCCTAAAGCAATTTATAGACAAAGTCAGAGTATCTGATTTCTTGGAGTGCTTACTATCATTTATTGACGTTACTTGAGTCCTAACTTTCAGTAAGCAGATACTTTAGTGTATATCGAGACCCATGGATACCGAGATATCCGACTCAACCCCCTAATTAGGGATTTTCACTTATTATAGAAGCAGCTTATGGCTGAAGACCAATGTTACAATCTGGTAGGGTTCTTCTCCGGTAGCGCGTCCGAAAGTTACTCTTGCACTTTTCTCGTATCACGCTTCGTTTCCGAGCTGTAATCAAAAAGACGTTCAAATAGCTTATATCGTCGAATTTCGCTGAAAAAACGCCTTTTACGGTATTTGAGGACTTTATGCAGTGAATCATCGATTCTTTCGGTTTAAAGTGTACGTGTCGATGTATAAGTTCCTAGTAACTACTGAAGACTCAGTATGTCACAAAAATTTCCTCGATTACCTTGAAGTTATGTGAGTTGTTGGAAAACTGCTCTCCTAAAGCAATTTATAGGCAAATTTAGACTATCTGATTTCTTGGAGTGCTTACTATCATTCATTGACGTTACTTGAGTCCTAACTTTCAGTAATGGAGATACTTCAGAGTATATCGACAAACATGGATACCGAGATATCCGACTCAACCGCCTAATTTGGGATTTTCACTTATTGTTGAAGTAGCTTATGGCCGAAGCCCAATGTTACAATCTGATAGGGTTCTTCTCCGGTAGCGCCTCCGAAAGTTACTCTTGCACTTTCTCGTATCACGCTTCGTTTCCGAGCTGTAACCAAAAAGACGTTAAAATTGCTTAAATCGTCGAATTTCTTTGAAAAAACGCCTTTTACGGTATTCGAGGACTTTATGCAGTAAATCACCGATTCTTTCTTTTTAAAGGGTACGTGTCGTTGTATTAGTTCCTAGTAACTACTGAAGACTCAGTATGTCACAAAAATTTCCTCGATTACCTTGAGGTTATGTGAGTTGTTGGAAAACTGGTCTCCTATAGCAATTTATAGACAAATTCGGACTATCTGATTTCTTGGTGTGCTTACTATCATTCATTGACGTTACTTGAGTCCTAACTTTCAGTAATGGAGATACTTCAAAGTGTATCGAGAAACATGGAAACATGGATACCGAGATATAAGACTCAACCACCTAATTAGGGATTTTCAATTATTGTTGAAGTAGCTTATGGCCGAAGCCCAATGTTACAATCTGATAGGATTCTTCTCCGGTAGCGCGTCCGAAAGTTACTCTTGCACTTTTCTCGTATCACGCTTCGTTTCCGAGCTGTAATCAAAAAGACGTTCAAATTGCTTAAATCGTCGAATTTCGCTGAAAAACCGCCTTTTACGGTATTCGAGGACTTTATGCAGTAAATGATCGATTCTTTCGGTTTAAAGGGTACGTGTCGTTGTATAAGTTCCTAGTAACTACTGAAGACTCAGTATGTCACAAAAATTTCCTCGATTACCTTGAGGTTATGTGAGTTGTTGGAAAACTGGTATCCTATAGCAATTTATAGACAAATTCGGACTATCTGATTTCTTGGAGTGCTTACTATCATTCATTGACGTTACTTGAGTCATAACTTTCAGTAATGGAGATACTTCAAAGTGTATCGGGAAACATGGAAACATGGATACCGAGATATCCGACTCAACCACCTAATTAGGGATTTTCACTTATTGTTGAAGTAGCTTATGGCCGAAGCCCAATCTTACAGTCTGATAGGATTCTTCTCCGGTAGCGCGTCCGAAAGTTACTCTTGCACTTTTCTCGTATCACGCTTCGTTTCCGAGCTGTAATCAAAAAGACGTTCAAATTGCTTAAATCGTCGAATTTCGCTGAAAAAACGCCTTTTACGGTATTCGAGGACTTTATGCAGTGAATCATCGATTCTTTCGGTTTAAAGGGTACGCGTCGATGTATAAGTTCCTAGTAACTACTGAAGACTCAGTATGTCACAAAAATTTCCTCGATTACCTTGAAGTTATGTGAGTTGTTGGAAAACTGCTCTCCTAAAGCAATTTATAGACAAATTCAGACTATCTTATTTCTTGGAGTGCTCACTATCATTTATTGACGTTACTTGAGTCGTAACTTTCAGTAATGGAGATACTTCGGTGTATATCGAGACCCATGGATACCGAGATATCCGACTCAGCCGCCTAATTAGGGATTTTCACTTATTGTTGAGGCAGCTTATCGCTGAAGCCCAATGTTACAATCTGATAGGGTTCTTCTCCGGTAGCGCCTCGGAAAGTTACTCTTGCACTTTTCTTGTATCACGCTTCGTTTCCGAGCTGTAATCAAAAAGACGTTTAAATTGCTTAAATCGTCAAATTTCACTGAAAAAACGCCATATACGGTATTCGAAGACTTTATGCAGTGAATCATCGATTCTTTCGGTTTAAAGGGTACGCGTCGATGTATAAGTTCCTAGTAACTACTGAAGACTCAGTATGTCACAAAAATTTCCTCGATTACCTTGAAGTTATGTGAGTTGTTGGAAAACTGCTCTCCTAAAGCAATTTATAGACAAATTCAGACTATCTTATTTCTTGGAGTGCTCACTATCATTTATTGACGTTACTTGAGTCCTAACTTTCAGTAATGGAGATACTTCAGAGTATATCGAGACCCATGGATACCGAGATATTCGACTCAACCACCTAATTAGGGATTTTCACTTATTGTTGAAGTAGCTTATGGCCGAAGCCCAATGTTACAATCTGATAGGGTTCTTCTCCGGTGGCGCCTCCGAAAGTCACTCTTTCACTTTTCTCGTATCACGCTTCGTTTCCGAGCTGTAATCAAAAAGACGTTCAAATTGCTTAAATCGTCGAATTTCGCTGAAAAACGCCTTTTACGGTGTTCGAGGACTTTCTGCAGTGAATCATCGATTCTTTCGGTTTAAACGGTACGTGTCGATGTATAAGTTCCTAGTAACTACTGAAGACTCAGTATGTCACAAGAATTTCCTCAATTACCTTGAAATTATGTGAGTTGTTGGAAAGCTGCGCTCCTAAAGCAATTTATAGACAGTCAGACTATCTGATTTCTTGAAGTGTTTACTGTCATTTATTGAAGTTACTTGAGTCCTAACTTTCAGTAAGCAGATACTTTAGTGTATATCGAGACCCATGGATATCCGACTCAACCCTATAATTAGGGATTTTCACTTATTATAGAAGCAGCTTATGGCTGAAGATCAATGTTACAATCTGGTAGGGTTCTTCTCCGGTGGCGCCGCCGAAAGTTACTCTTGCACTTTTCTCGTATCACGCTTCGTTTCCGAGCTGTAATCAAAAAAACGTTCAAATTGCTTAAATCGTCGAATTTCGCTGAAAAAGCGCCCTTTACGGTATTCGAGGACTTTATGCAGTGAATCATCGATTCTTTCGGTTTAAAGGGTACGTGTCGATGTATAAGTTCCTAGTATCTACTGAAGACTCAGTATGTCACAAAAATTTCCTCGGTTACCTTGAAGTTATTTGAGTTGTTGGAAAACTGCGCTCCTAAAGCAATTTATAGACAAAGTCAGAGTATTTGATTTCTTGGAGTGCTTACTATCATTTATTGTCGTTACTGGAATCCTAACTTTCAGTAATGGAGATACTTCAGAGTATATCGAGACCCATGGATACCGAGATATCCGATTCAACCACCTAATTAGGGATTTTCACTTATTGTTGAAGTAGCTTATGGCCGAAGCCCAATGTTACAATCTGATAGGGTTCTTCTCCGGTAGCGCCTCCGAAAGTCACTTTTTCACTTTTCTCGTATCACGCTTCGTTTCCGAGCTGTAATCAAAAAGACGTTCAAATTGCTGAAATCGTCGAATTTCGCTGAAAAAACGCCTTTTACGGTATTCGAGGACTTTATGCAGTGAATCATCGATTCTTTCGGTTTAAACGGTACGTGTCGATGTATAAGTTCCTAGTAACTACTGAAGACTCAGTATGTCACAAGAATTTCCTCAATTACCTTGAAATTATGTGAGTTGTTGGAAAGCTGCGCTCCTAAAGCAATTTATAGACAGTCAGACTATCTGATTTCTTGAAGTGTTTACTATCATTTATTGACGTTACTTGAGTCCTAACTTTCAGTAAGCAGATACTTTAGTGTATATCGAGACCCATGGATATCCTACTCAACCCTATAATTAGGGATTTTCACTTATTATAGAAGCAGCTTGTGGCTAAAGACCAATGTTACAATCTGGTAGGGTTCTTCTCCGGTGGCGCCTCCGAAAGTTACTCTTGCACTTTTCTCGTATCACGCTTCGTTTCGGAGCTGTAATCAAAAAGACGTTCAAATTGCTTAAATCGTCGAATTTCGCTGAAAAAACGCCTTTTACGGTATTCGAGGACTTTATGCAGTGAATCATCGATTCTTTCGGTTTAAAGGGTACGTGTCGATGTATAAGTTCCTAGTATCTACTGAAGACTCAGTATGTCACAAAAATTTCCTCGATTACCTTGAAGTTATGTGAGTTGTTGGAAAACTGCGCTCCTAAAGCAATTTATAGACAAAGTCAGAGTATCTGATTTCTTGGAGTGCTTACTATCATTTATTGTCGTTACTTGAGTCCTAACTTTCAGTAATGGAGATACTTCAGAGTATATCGAGACCCATGGATACCGAGATATCCGATTCAACCACCTAATTAGGGATTTTCACTTATTGTTGAAGCAGCTTATGGCTGAAGACCAATGTAAACAATCTGGTAGGGTTCTTCTCCGGTAGCGCCTCCGAAAGTTACTCTTGCACTTTTCTCGTATCACGCTTCGTTTCCGAGCTGTAATCAAAGAGACGTTCAAATTGCTTAAATCGTCGAATTTCGCTGAAAAAACGCCGTTTACGGTATTCGAGGACTTTATGCAGTGAATCGTCGATTCTTTCGGTTTAAAGGGTACGTGTCGATGTATAAGTTCCTAGTAACTACTGAAGACTCAGTATGTCACAAAAATTTCCTCGATTACCTTGAAGTTATGTGAGTTGTTGGGAAAACTGCGCTCCAAAAGCAATTTATAGACAACGTCAGAATATCTGATTTCCTAGAGTGCTTACTATCATTTATTGACGTTACTTGAGTCCTAACTTTCAGTAATGGAGATACTTCAGAGTATATCGAGAACCATGGATACCGAGATATCCGATTCAACCAAATAATTAGGGATTTTCATTTATTGTTGAAGCAGCTTATGGCCGAAGCCCAATGTTAAAATCTGGTAGGGTTCTTCTCCAGTAGCGCTTCCGAAAGTTACTCTTGCACTTTTCTCGTATCACGCTTCGTTTCCGAGCTGTAATCAAAAAGTCGTTCAATTTGCTTAAATCGTCGAATTTCGCTGAAAAAACGCCTTTTACGGTATTCGAGGACTTTATGCAGTGAATCATCGATTCCTTCGGTTTAAAGGGTACGTGTCGATGTATAAGTTCCTAGTAACTACTGAAAACTCAGTATGTCACAAAAATTTCCTCGATTACCTTGAAGTTACGTGAGTTGTTGGAAAACTGGGCTCCTAAAGCAATTTATAGACAAAGTCAGACTATCTGATTTCTTGGAGTGCTTACTATCATTTATTGACGTTACTTGAGTCCTAACTTTCAGTAATGGAGATACTCCATAGTATATCGAGACCTATGGATACCGAGATATCCGACTCAACCACCTAATTAGGGATTTTCACTTATTGTTGAAGTAGCTTATGGCCGAAGCCCAATGTTACTATCTGATAGGGTTCTTCTCCGGTAGCGCCTCCGAAAGTTACTCTTACACTTTTCTCGTACCACGCTTTGTTTCCGAGCTGTAATCAAAAAGACGTTGAAATTGATTAAATCGTCGAATTTCGCTGAAAAAACGCCTTTTACGGTATTCGAGGACTTGATGCTGTGAATCATCGATTCTTTCGGTTTAAAGGGTACGTGTCGATGTATAAGTTCCTAGTAACTACTGAAGACTCAGTATGTCACAAAAACTTCCTCGATTACCTTGAAGTTATGTGAGTTGGAAAACTGCACTCCTAAAGCAATTTATAGAAAAAGTCAGACTATCTGATTTCTTGGAGTGCTTACTATCATTTATTGTCGTTACTTGAGTCCTAACTTTCAGTAATGGAGATACTTCAGAGTATATCGACAAACATGGATACCGAGATATCCGTCTCAACCGCCTAATTAGGGATTTTCACTTATTGTTGAAGTAGCTTACGGCCGAAGCCCAATGTTACAATCTGATAGGATTCTTCTCCGGTAGCGCGTCCGAAAGTTACTCTTGCACTTTTCTCGTATCACGCTTCGTTTCCGAGCTGTAATCAAAAAGACGCTCAAATTGCTTAAATCGTCGAATTTCGCTGAAAAAACGCCTTTTACGGTATTCGAGGACTTTATGCAGTAAATGATCGATTCTTTCGGTTTAAAGGGTACGTGTCGTTGTATAAGTTCCTAGTAACTACTGAAGACTCAGTATGTCACAAAAATTTCCACGATTACCTTGAAGTTATGTGAGTTGTTGGAAAACTGTGGTCCTAAAGCAATTTATAGACGAAGTCAGGCTATATGATTTCTTGGAGTGCTTACTCTCATTAATTGACGTTACTTGAGACCTAACTTTTCAGTAATGGGGATACTTCAGTGTATATCGAGACCCATGGATACCGAGATATCCGACTCAACCACCTAATTAGGGATTTTCACTTATTGTTGAAGTAGCTTATGGCCGAAGCCCAATGTTACAATCTGATAGGATTCTTCTCCGGTAGCGCGTCCGAAAGTTACTCTTGCACTTTTCTCGTATCACGCTTCGTTTCCGAGCTGTAATCAAAAAGACGTTCAAATTGCTTAAATCGTCGAATTTCCCTGAAAAACCGCCTTCTACGGTATTCGAGGACTTTATGCATTAAATGATCGATTCTTTCGGTTTAAAGGGTACGTGTCGTTGTATAAGTTCCTAGTAATTACTGAAGACTCAGTATGTCAAAAAATTTCCTCGATTACCTTGAGGTTATGTGAGTTGTTGGAAAACTGGTCTCCTATAGCAATTTACAGACAAATTCGGACTATCTGATTTCTTGGAGTGCTTACTATCATTCATTGACGTTACTTGAGTCCTAACTTTCAGTAATGGAGATACTTCAGTGTATATCGACAAACATGGATACCGAGATATCCGACTCAACCGCCTAATTAGGGATTTTCACTTATTGTTGAAGTAGCTTATGGCCGAAGCCCAATGTTACAATCTGATAGGATTCCTCTCCGGTAGCGCGTCCGAAAGTTACTCTTGCACTTTTCTCGTATCACGCTTCGTTTCCGAGCTGTAATCAAAAAGACGCTCAAATTGCTTAAATCGTCGAATTTCGCTGAAAAAACGCCTTTTACGGTATTCGAGGACTTTATGCAGTAAATGATCGATTCTTTCGGTTTAAAGGGTACGTGTCGTTGAATAAGTTCCTAGTAACTACTGAAGACTCAGTATGTCACAAAAACTTCCTCGATTACCTTGAAGTTATGTGAGTTGGAAAACTGCACTCCTAAAGCAATTTATAGAAAAAGTCAGACTATCTGATTTCTTGGAGTGCTTACTATCATTTATTGTCGTTACTTGAGTCCTAACTTTCAGTAATGGAGATACTTCAGAGTATATCGAGACCCATGGATACCGAGATATCCGATTCAACCACCTAATTAGGGATTTTCACTTATTGTTGAAGCAGCTTATGGCTGAAGACCAATGTTACAATGTGGTAGGGTTCTTCTCCGGTAGCGCCTCCGAAAGTTACTCTTGCACTTTTCTCGTATCACGCTTTGTTTCCGAGCTATAATCAAAAAGACGTTCAAATTGCTTAAATCGTCGAATTTGCGGAAAAAATGCCTTTTACGGTATTCGAGGACTTTATGCAGTGAATCATCGATTCTTTCGGTTTAAAGGGTACGTGTCGATGTATAAGTTCCTAGTAACTACTGAAGACTCAGTATGTCACAAAAATTTCCTCGATTACCTTGAAGTTATGTGAGTTGTTGGAAAACTGCGCTCCTAAAGCAATTTATAGACAAATTTAGACTATCTGATTTCTTGGAGTGCTTACTATCATTCATTGACGTTACTTGAGTCCTAACTTTCAGTAATGGAGATACTTCAGAGTATATCGACAAACATGGATACCGAGATATCCGACTCAACCGCCTAATTAGGGATTTTCACTTATTGTTGAAGTAGCTTATGGCCGAAGCCCAATGTTACAATCTGATAGGGTTCTTCTCCGGTAGCGCCTCCGAAAGTTACTCTTGCACTTTCTCGTATCACGTTTCGTTTCCGAGCTGTAACCAAAAAGACGTTAAAATTGCTTAAATCGTCGAATTTCTTTGAAAAAACGCCTTTTACGGTATTCGAGGACTTTATGCAGTAAATCACCGATTCTTTCTTTTTAAAGGGTACGTGTCGTTGTATTAGTTCCTAGTAACTACTGAAGACTCAGTATGTCACAAAAATTTCCTCGATTACCTTGAGGTTATGTGAGTTGTTGGAAAACTGGTCTCCTATAGCAATTTATAGACAAATTCGGACTATCTGATTTCTTGGTGTGCTTACTATCATTCATTGACGTTACTTGAGTCCTAACTTTCAGTAATGGAGATACTTCAAAGTGTATCGAGAAACATGGAAACATGGATACCGAGATATAAGACTCAACCACCTAATTAGGGATTTTCAATTATTGTTGAAGTAGCTTATGGCCGAAGCCCAATGTTACAATCTGATAGGATTCTTCTCCGGTAGCGCGTCCGAAAGTTACTCTTGCACTTTTCTCGTATCACGCTTCGTTTCCGAGCTGTAATCAAAAAGACGTTCAAATTGCTTAAATCGTCGAATTTCGCTGAAAAACCGCCTTTTACGGTATTCGAGGACTTTATGCAGTAAATGATCGATTCTTTCGGTTTAAAGGGTACGTGTCGTTGTATAAGTTCCTAGTAACTACTGAAGACTCAGTATGTCACAAAAATTTCCTCGATTACCTTGAGGTTATGTGAGTTGTTGGAAAACTGGTATCCTATAGCAATTTATAGACAAATTCGGACTATCTGATTTCTTGGAGTGCTTACTATCATTCATTGACGTTACTTGAGTCCTAACTTTCAGTAATGGAGATACTTCAAAGTGTATCGAGAAACATGGATACCGAGATATAAGATTCAACCACCTAATTAGGGATTTTCACTTATTGTTGAAGTAGCTTATGGCCGAAGCCCAATGTTACAACCTGATAGGATTCTTCTCCGGTAGCGCGTCCGAAAGTTACTCTTGCACTTTTCTCGTATCACGCTTCGTTTCCGAGCTGTAATTAAAAAGACGTTCAAATTGCTTAAATCGTCGAATTTCGCTGAAAAAACGCCTTTTACGGTATTCGAGGACTTTATGCAGTAAATGATCGATTCTTTCGGTTTAAAGGGTACGTGTCGTTGTATAAGTTCCTAGTAACTACTGAAGACTCAGTATGTCACAAAAATTTCCACGATTACCTTGAGGTTATGTGAGTTGTTGGAAAACTGGTATCCTATAGCAATTTATAGACAAATTCGGACTATCTGATTTCTTGGAGTGCTTACTATCATTCATTGACGTTACTTGAGTCCTAACTTTCAGTAATGGAGATACTTCAAAGTGTATCGAGTAACATGGATACCGAGATATAAGATTCAACCACCTAATTAGGGATTTTCACTTATTGTTGAAGTAGCTTATGGCCGAAGCCCAATGTTACAATCTGATAGGATTCTTCTCCGGTAGCGCGTCCGAAAGTTACTCTTGCACTTTTCTCGTATCACGCTTCGTTTCCGAGCTGTAATCAAAAAGACGCTCAAATTGCTTATATCGTCGAATTTCGCTGAAAAACGCCTTTTACGGTATTCGACGACTTTATGCAGTAAATGATCGATTCTTTCGGTTTAAAGGGTACGTGTCGTTGTATAAGTTCCTAGTAACTACTGAAGACTCAGTATGTCACAAAAATTTCCACGATTACCTTGAAGTTATGTGAGTTGTTGGAAAACTGTGGTCCTAAAGCAATTTATAGACGAAGTCAGGCTATATGATTTCTTGGAGTGCTTACTCTCATTAATTGATGTTACTTGAGACCTAACTTTTCAGTAATGGGGATACTTCAGTGTATATCGAGACCCATGGATACCGAGATATCCGACTCAACCACCTAATTACGGATTTTCACTTATTGTTGAAGTAGCTTATGGCCGAAGCCCAATGTTACAATCTGATAGGATTCTTCTCCGGTAGCGCGTCCGAAAGTTACTCTTGCACTTTTCTCGTATCACGCTTCGTTTCCGAGCTGTAATCAAAAAGACGTTCAAATTGCTTAAATCGTCGAATTTCGCTGAAAAACCGCCTTCTACGGTATTCGAGGACTTTATGCATTAAATGATCGATTCTTTCGGTTTAAAGGGTACGTGTCGTTGTATAAGTTCCTAGTAATTACTGAAGACTCAGTATGTCAAAAAATTTCCTCGATTACCTTGAGGTTATGTGAGTTGTTGGAAAACTGGTCTCCTATAGCAATTTACAGACAAATTCGGACTATCTGATTTCTTGGAGTGCTTACTATCATTCATTGACGTTACTTGAGTCCTAACTTTCAGTAATGGAGATACTTCAGAGTATATCGACAAACATGGATACCGAGATATCCGTCTCAACCGCCTAATTAGGGATTTTCACTTATTGTTGAAGTAGCTTACGGCCGAAGCCCAATGTTACAATCTGATAGGATTCTTCTCCGGTAGCGCGTCCGAAAGTTACTCTTGCACTTTTCTCGTATCACGCTTCGTTTCCGAGCTGTAATCAAAAAGACGCTCAAATTGCTTAAATCGTCGAATTTCGCTGAAAAAACGCCTTTTACGGTATTCGAGGACTTTATGCAGTAAATGATCGATTCTTTCGGTTTAAAGGGTACGTGTCGTTGTATAAGTTCCTAGTAACTACTGAAGACTCAGTATGTCACAAAAACTTCCTCGATTACCTTGAAGTTATGTGAGTTGGAAAACTGCACTCCTAAAGCAATTTATAGAAAAAGTCAGACTATCTGATTTCTTGGAGTGCTTACTATCATTTATTGTCGTTACTTGAGTCCTAACTTTCAGTAATGGATATACTTCAGAGTATATCGAGACCCATGGATACCGAGATATCCGATTCAACCACCTAATTAGGGATTTTCACTTATTGTTGAAGCAGCTTATGGCTGAAGACCAATGTTACAATGTGGTAGGGTTCTTCTCCGGTAGCGCCTCCGAAAGTTACTCTTGCACTTTTCTCGTATCACGCTTTGTTTCCGAGCTATAATCAAAAAGACGTTCAAATTGCTTAAATCGTCGAATTTGCGGAAAAAATGCCTTTTACGGTATTCGAGGACTTTATGCAGTGAATCATCGATTCTTTCGGTTTAAAGGGTACGTGTCGATGTATAAGTTCCTAGTAACTACTGAAGACTCAGTATGTCACAAAAATTTCCTCGATTACCTTGAAGTTATGTGAGTTGTTGGAAAACTGCGCTCCTAAAGCAATTTATAGACAAAGTCAGAGTATCTGATTTCTTGGAGTGCTTACTATCATTTATTGACGTTACTTGAGTCCTAACTTTCAGTAAGCAGATACTTTAGTGTATATCGAGACCCATGGATACCGAGATATCCGACTCAACCCCCTAATTAGGGATTTTCACTTATTATAGAAGCAGCTTATGGCTGAAGACCAATGTTACAATCTGGTAGGGTTCTTCTCCGGTAGCGCGTCCGAAAGTTACTCTTGCACTTTTCTCGTATCACGCTTCGTTTCCGAGCTGTAATCAAAAAGACGTTCAAATAGCTTAAATCGTCGAATTTCGCTGAAAAAACGCCTTTTACGGTATTCGAGGACTTTATGCAGTGAATCATCGATTCTTTCGGTTTAAAGTGTACGTGTCGATGTATAAGTTCCTAGTAACTACTGAAGACTCAGTATGTCACAAAAATTTCCTCGATTACCTTGAAGTTATGTGAGTTGTTGGAAAACTGCTCTCCTAAAGCAATTTATAGGCAAATTTAGACTATCTGATTTCTTGGAGTGCTTACTATCATTCATTGACGTTACTTGAGTCCTAACTTTCAGTAATGGAGATACTTCAGAGTATATCGACAAACATGGATACCGAGATATCCGACTCAACCGCCTAATTTGGGATTTTCACTTATTGTTGAAGTAGCTTATGGCCGAAGCCCAATGTTACAATCTGATAGGGTTCTTCTCCGGTAGCGCCTCCGAAAGTTACTCTTGCACTTTCTCGTATCACGCCTCGTTTCCGAGCTGTAACCAAAAAGACGTTAAAATTGCTTAAATCGTCGAATTTCTTTGAAAAAACGCCTTTTACGGTATTCGAGGACTTTATGCAGTAAATCACCGATTCTTTCTTTTTAAAGGGTACGTGTCGTTGTATTAGTTCCTAGTAACTACTGAAGACTCAGTATGTCACAAAAATTTCCTCGATTACCTTGAGGTTATGTGAGTTGTTGGAAAACTGGTCTCCTATAGCAATTTATAGACAAATTCGGACTATCTGATTTCTTGGTGTGCTTACTATCATTCATTGACGTTACTTGAGTCCTAACTTTCAGTAATGGAGATACTTCAAAGTATATCGAGAAACATGGAAACATGGATACCGAGATATCCGACTCAACCACCTAATTAGGGATTTTCACTTATTGTTGAAGTAGCTTATGGCCGAAGCCCAATCTTACAGTCTGATAGGATTCTTCTCCGGTAGCGCGTCCGAAAGTTACTCTTGCACTTTTCTCGTATCACGCTTCGTTTCCGAGCTGTAATCAAAAAGACGTTCAAATTGCTTAAATCGTCGAATTTCGCTGAAAAAACGCCTTTTACGGTATTCGAGGACTTTATGCAGTGAATCATCGATTCTTTCGGTTTAAAGGGTACGTGTCGATGTATAAGTTCCTAGTAACTACTGAAGACTCAGTATGTCACAAAAATTTCCTCGATTACCTTGAAGTTATGTGAGTTGTTGGAAAACTGCGCTCCTAAAGCAATTTATAGACAAAGTCAGAGTATCTGATTTCTTGGAGTGCTTACTATCATTTATTGTCGTTACTTGAATCCTAACTTTCAGTAATGGAGATACTTCAGAGTATATCGAGACCCATGGATACCGAGATATCCGATTCAACCACCTAATTAGGGATTTTCACTTATTGTTGAAGTAGCTTATGGCCGAAGCCCAATGTTACAATCTGATAGGGTTCTTCTCCGGTAGCGCCTCCGAAAGTCACTTTTTCACTTTTCTCGTATCACGCTTCGTTTCCGAGCTGTAATCAAAAAGACGTTCAAATTGCTGAAATCGTCGAATTTCGCTGAAAAAACGCCTTTTACGGTATTCGAGGACTTTATGCAGTGAATCATCGATTCTTTCGGTTTAAAGGGTACGCGTCGATGTATAAGTTCCTAGTAACTACTGAAGACTCAGTATGTCACAAAAATTTCCTCGATTACCTTGAAGTTATGTGAGTTGTTGGAAAACTGCTCTCCTAAAGCAATTTATAGACAAATTCAGACTATCTTATTTCTTGGAGTGCTCACTATCATTTATTGACGTTACTTGAGTCCTAACTTTCAGTAATGGAGATACTTCAGTGTATATCGAGACCCATGGATACCGAGATATCCGACTCAGCCGCCTAATTAGGGATTTTCACTTATTGTTGAGGCAGCTTATCGTTGAAGCCTAATGTTACAATCTGATAGGGTTCTTCTCCGGTAGCGCCTCCGAAAGTTACTCTTGCACTTTTCTTGTATCACGCTTCGTTTCCGAGCTGTAATCAAAAAGACGTTTAAATTGCTTAAATCGTCAAATTTCACTGAAAAAACGCCATTTACGGTATTCGAAGACTTTATGCAGTGAATCATCGATTCTTTCGGTTTAAAGGGTACGCGTCGATGTATAAGTTCCTAGTAACTACTGAAGACTCAGTATGTCACAAAAATTTCCTCGATTACCTTGAAGTTATGTGAGTTGTTGGAAAACTGCTCTCCTAAAGCAATTTATAGACAAATTCAGACTATCTTATTTCTTGGAGTGCTCACTATCATTTATTGACGTTACTTGAGTCCTAACTTTCAGTAATGGAGATACTTCAGAGTATATCGAGACCCATGGATACCGAGATATTCGACTCAACCACCTAATTAGGGATTTTCACTTATTGTTGAAGTAGCTTATGGCCGAAGCCCAATGTTACAATCTGATAGGGTTCTTCTCCGGTAGCGCCTCCGAAAGTCACTCTTTCACTTTTCTCGTATCACGCTTCGTTTCCGAGCTGTAATCAAAAAGACGTTCAAATTGCTTAAATCGTCGAATTTCGCTGAAAAACGCCTTTTACGGTATTCGAGGACTTTCTGCAGTGAATCATCGATTCTTTCGGTTTAAACGGTACGTGTCGATGTCTAAGTTCCTAGTAACTACTGAAGACTCAGTATGTCACAAGAATTTCCTCAATTACCTTGAAATTATGTGAGTTGTTGGAAAGCTGCGCTCCTAAAGCAATTTATAGACAGTCAGACTATCTGATTTCTTGAAGTGTTTACTATCATTTATTGAAGTTACTTGAGTCCTAACTTTCAGTAAGCAGATACTTTAGTGTATATCGAGACCCATGGATATCCGACTCAACCCTATAATTAGGGATTTTCACTTATTATAGAAGCAGCTTATGGCTGAAGATCAATGTTACAATCTGGTAGGGTTCTTCTCCGGTGGCGCCGCCGAAAGTTACTCTTGCACTTTTCTCGTATCACGCTTCGTTTCCGAGCTGTAATCAAAAAAACGTTCAAATTGCTTAAATCGTCGAATTTCGCTGAAAAAGCGCCTTTTACGGTATTCTAGGACTTTATGCAGTGAATCATCGATTCTTTCGGTTTAAAGGGTACGTGTCGATGTATAAGTTCCTAGTATCTACTGAAGACTCAGTATGTCACAAAAATTTCCTCGGTTACCTTGAAGTTATTTGAGTTGTTGGAAAACTGCGCTCCTAAAGCAATTTATAGACAAGGTCAGAGTATTTGATTTCTTGGAGTGCTTACTATCATTTATTGTCGTTACTTGAATCCTAACTTTCAGTAATGGAGATACTTCAGAGTATATCGAGACCCATGGATACCGAGATATCCGATTCAACCACCTAATTAGGGATTTTCACTTATTGTTGAAGTAGCTTATGGCCGAAGCCCAATGTTACAATCTGATAGGGTTCTTCTCCGGTAGCGCCTCCGAAAGTCACTCTTTCACTTTTCTCGTATCACGCTTCGTTTCCGAGCTGTAATCAAAAAGACGTTCAAATTGCTTAAATCGTCGAATTTCGCTGAAAAACGCCTTTTACGGTATTCGAGGACTTTCTGCAGTGAATCATCGATTCTTTCGGTTTAAACGGTACGTGTCGATGTCTAAGTTCCTAGTAACTACTGAAGACTCAGTATGTCACAAGAATTTCCTCAATTACCTTGAAATTATGTGAGTTGTTGGAAAGCTGCGCTCCTAAAGCAATTTATAAACAGTCAGACTATCTGATTTCTTGAAGTGTTTACTAGCATTTATTGACGTTACTTGAGTCCTAACTTTCAGTAAGCAGATACTTTAGTGTATATCGAGACCCATGGATATCCTACTCAACCCTATAATTAGGGATTTTCACTTATTATAGAAGCAGCTTATGGCTGAAGACCAATGCTACAATCTGGTAGGGTTCTTCTCCGGTAGCGCGTCCGAAAGTTACTCTTGCACTTTTCTCGTATCACGCTTCGTTTCCGAGCTGTAATCAAAAAGACGTTCAAATAGCTTAAATCGTCGAATTTCGCTGAAAAAACGCCTTTTACGGTATTCGAGGACTTTATGCAGTGAATCATCGATTCTTTCGGTTTAAAGTGTACGTGTCGATGTATAAGTTCCTAGTAACTACTGAAGACTCAGTATGTCACAAAAATTTCCTCGATTACCTTGAAGTTATGTGAGTTGTTGGAAAACTGCTCTCCTAAAGCAATTTATAGGCAAATTTAGACTATCTGATTTCTTGGAGTGCTTACTATCATTCATTGACGTTACTTGAGTCCTAACTTTCAGTAATGGAGATACTTCAGAGTATATCGACAAACATGGATACCGAGATATCCGACTCAACCGCCTAATTAGGGATTTTCACTTATTGTTGAAGTAGCTTATGGCCGAAGCCCAATGTTACAATCTGATAGGGTTCTTCTCCGGTAGCGCCTCCGAAAGTTACTCTTGCACTTTCTCGTATCACGCTTCGTTTCCGAGCTGTAACCAAAAAGACGTTAAAATTGCTTAAATCGTCGAATTTCTTTGAAAAAACGCCTTTTACGGTATTCGAGGACTTTATGCAGTAAATCACCGATTCTTTCTTTTTAAAGGGTACGTGTCGTTGTATTAGTTCCTAGTAACTACTGAAGACTCAGTATGTCACAAAAATTTCCTCGATTACCTTGAAGTTATGTGAGTTGTTGGGAAAACTGCGCTCCAAAAGCAATTTATAGACAACGTCAGAATATCTGATTTCCTAGAGTGCTTACTATCATTTATTGACGTTACTTGAGTCCTAACTTTCAGTAATGGAGATACTTCAGAGTATATCGAGAACCATGGATACCGAGATATCCGATTCAACCACCTAATTAGGGATTTTCATTTATTGTTGAAGCAGCTTATGGCCGAAGCCCAATGTTAAAATCTGGTAGGGTTCTTCTCCAGTAGCGCTTCCGAAAGTTACTCTTGCACTTTTCTCGTATCACGCTTCGTTTCCGAGCTGTAATCAAAAAGTCGTTCAATTTGCTTAAATCGTCGAATTTCGCTGAAAAAACGCCTTTTACGGTATTCGAGGACTTTATGCAGTGAATCATCGATTCCTTCGGTTTAAAGGGTACGTGTCGATGTATAAGTTCCTAGTAACTACTGAAAACTCAGTATGTCACAAAAATTTCCTCGATTACCTTGAAGTTACGTGAGTTGTTGGAAAACTGCGCTCCTAAAGCAATTTATAGACAAAGTCAGACTATCTGATTTCTTGGAGTGCTTACTATCATTTATTGTCGTTACTTGAGTCCTAACTTTCAGTAATGGAGATACTCCATAGTATATCAAGACCTATGGATACCGAGATATCCGACTCAACCACCTAATTAGGGATTTTCACTTATTGTTGAAGTAGCTTATGGCCGAAGCCCAATGTTACTATCTGATAGGGTTCTTCTCCGGTAGCGCCTCCGAAAGTTACTCTTACACTTTTCTCGTACCACGCTTTGTTTCCGAGCTGTAATCAAAAAGACGATGAAATTGATTAAATCGTCGAATTTCGCTGAAAAAACGCCTTTTACGGTATTCGAGGACTTGATGCTGTGAATCATCGATTCTTTCGGTTTAAAGGGTACGTGTCGATGTATAAGTTCCTAGTAACTGCTGAAGACTCAGTATGTCACAAAAACTTCCTCGATTACCTTGAAGTTATGTGAGTTGGAAAATTGCACTCCTAAAGCAATTTATAGAAAAAGTCAGACTATCTGATTTCTTGGAGTGCTTACTATCATTTATTGTCGTTACTTGAGTCCTAACTTTCAGTAATGGAGATACTTCAGAGTATATCGAGACCCATGGATACCGAGATATCCGATTCAACCACCTAATTAGGGATTCTCACTTATTGTTGAAGCAGCTTATGGCTGAAGACCAATGTTACAATGTGGTAGGGTTCTTCTCCGGTAGCGCCTCCGAAAGTTACTCTTGCACTTTTCTCGTATCACGCTTTGTTTCCGAGCTATAATCAAAAAGACGTTCAAATTGCTTAAATAGTCGAATTTGCGGAAAAATGCCTTTTACGGTATTCGAGGACTTTATGCAGTGAATCATCGATTCTTTCGGTTTAAAGGGTACGTATCGATGTATAAGTTCCTAGTAACTACTGAAGACTCAGTATGTCACAAAAATTTCCTCGATTACCTTGAGGTTATTTGAGTTGTTGGAAAACTGCGCTCCTAAAGCAATTTATAGACAAAGTCAGAGTATCTGATTTCTTGGAGTGCTTACTATCATTTATTGACGTTACTTGAGTCCTAACTTTCAGTAATGGAGATACTTCAAAGTGTATCGAGAAACATGGAAACATGGATACCGAGATATAAGACTCAACCACCTAATTAGGGATTTTCAATTATTGTTGAAGTAGCTTATGGCCGAAGCCCAATGTTACAATCTGATAGGATTCTTCTCCGGTAGCGCGTCCGAAAGTTACTCTTGCACTTTTCTCGTATCACGCTTCGTTTCCGAGCTGTAATCAAAAAGACGTTCAAATTGCTTAAATCGTCGAATTTCGCTGAAAAACCGCCTTTTACGGTATTCGAGGACTTTATGCAGTAAATGATCGATTCTTTCGGTTTAAAGGGTACGTGTCGTTGTATAAGTTCCTAGTAACTACTGAAGACTCAGTATGTCACAAAAATTTCCTCGATTACCTTGAGGTTATGTGAGTTGTTGGAAAACTGGTATCCTATAGCAATTTATAGACAAATTCGGACTATCTGATTTCTTGGAGTGCTTACTATCATTCATTGACGTTACTTGAGTCCTAACTTTCAGTAATGGAGATACTTCAAAGTGTATCGAGAAACATGGATACCGAGATATAAGATTCAACCACCTAATTAGGGATTTTCACTTATTGTTGAAGTAGCTTATGGCCGAAGCCCAATGTTACAATCTGATAGGATTCTTCTCCGGTAGCGCGCCCGAAAGTTACTCTTGCACTTTTCTCGTATCACGCTTCGTTTCCGAGCTGTAATTAAAAAGACGTTCAAATTGCTTAAATCGTCGAATTTCGCTGAAAAAACGCCTTTTACGGTATTCGAGGACTTTATGCAGTAAATGATCGATTCTTTCGGTTTAAAGGGTACGTGTCGTTGTATAAGTTCCTAGTAACTACTGAAGACTCAGTATGTCACAAAAATTTCCACGATTACCTTGAGGTTATGTGAGTTGTTGGAAAACTGGTATCCTATAGCAATTTATAGACAAATTCGGACTATCTGATTTCTTGGAGTGCTTACTATCATTCATTGACGTTACTTGAGTCCTAACTTTCAGTAATGGAGATACTTCAAAGTGTATCGAGTAACATGGATACCGAGATATAAGATTCAACCACCTAATTAGGGATTTTCACTTATTGTTGAAGTAGCTTATGGCCGAAGCCCAATGTTACAATCTGATAGGATTCTTCTCCGGTAGCGCGTCCGAAAGTTACTCTTGCACTTTTCTCGTATCACGCTTCGTTTCCGAGCTGTAATCAAAAAGACGCTCAAATTGCTTAAATCGTCGAATTTCGCTGAAAAAACGCCTTTTACGGTATTCGAGGACTTTATGCAGTAAATGATCGATTCTTTCGGTTTAAAGGGTACGTGTCGTTGTATAAGTTCCTAGTAACTACTGAAGACTCAGTATGTCACAAAAATTTCCACGATTACCTTGAAGTTATGTGAGTTGTTGGAAAACTGTGGTCCTAAAGCAATTTATAGACGAAGTCAGGCTATATGATTTCTTGGAGTGCTTACTCTCATTAATTGATGTTACTTGAGACCTAACTTTTCAGTAATGGGGATACTTCAGTGTATATCGAGACCCATGGATACCGAGATATCCGACTCAACCACCTAATTAGGGATTTTCACTTATTGTTGAAGTAGCTTATGGCCGAAGCCCAATGTTACAATCTGATAGGATTCTTCTCCGGTAGCGCGTCCGAAAGTTACTCTTGCACTTTTCTCGTATCACGCTTCGTTTCCGAGCTGTAATCAAAAAGACGTTCAAATTGCTTAAATCGTCGAATTTCGCTGAAAAACCGCCTTCTACGGTATTCGAGGACTTTATGCATTAAATGATCGATTCTTTCGGATTAAAGGGTACGTGTCGTTGTATAAGTTCCTAGTAATTACTGAAGACTCAGTATGTCAAAAAATTTCCTCGATTACATTGAGGTTATGTGAGTTGTTGGAAAACTGGTCTCCTATAGCAATTTACAGACAAATTCGGACTATCTGATTTCTTGGAGTGCTTACTATCATTCATTGACGTTACTTGAGTCCTAACTTTCAGTAATGGAGATACTTCAGAGTATATCGACAAACATGGATACCGAGATATCCGACTCAACCGCCTAATTAGGGATTTTCACTTATTGTTGAAGTAGCTTATGGCCGAAGCCCAATGTTACAATCTGATGGGATTCTTCTCCGGTAGCGCGTCCGAAAGTTACTCTTGCACTTTTCTCGTATCACGCTTCGTTTCCGAGCTGTAATCAAAAAGACGCTCAAATTGCTTAAATCGTCGAATTTCGCTGAAAAAACGCCTTTTACGGTATTCGAGGACTTTATGCAGTAAATGATCGATTCTTTCGGTTTAAAGGGTACGTGTCGTTGTATAAGTTCCTAGTAACTACTGAAGACTCAGTATGTCACAAAAATTTCCACGATTACCTTGAAGTTATGTGAGTTGTTGGAAAACTGTGGTCCTAAAGCAATTTATAGACGAAGTCAGGCTATATGATTTCTTGGAGTGCTTACTCTCATTAATTGACGTTACTTGAGACCTAACTTTTCAGTAATGGGGATACTTCAGTGTATATCGAGACCCATGGATACCGAGATATCCGACTCAACCACCTAATTAGGGATTTTCACTTATTGTTGAAGTAGCTTATGGCCGAAGCCCAATGTTACAATCTGATAGGATTCTTCTCCGGTAGCGCGTCCGAAAGTTACCCTTGCACTTTTCTCGTATCACGCTTCGTTTCTGAGCTGTAATCAAAAAGACGTTCAAATTGCTTAAATCGTCGAATTTCCCTGAAAAACCGCCTTCTACGGTATTCGAGGACTTTATGCATTAAATTATCGATTCTTTCGGTTTAAAGGGTACGTGTCGTTGTATAAGTTCCTAGTAATTACTGAAGACTCAGTATGTCAAAAAATTTCCTCGATTACCTTGAGGTTATGTGAGTTGTTGGAAAACTGGTCTCCTATAGCAATTTACAGACAAATTTGGACTATCTGATTTCTTGGAGTGCTTACTATCATTCATTGACGTTACTTGAGTCCTAACTTTCAGTAATGGAGATACTTCAGAGTATATCGACAAACATGGATACCGAGATATCCGACTCAACCGCCTAATTAGGGATTTTCACTTATTGTTGAAGTAGCTTATGGCCGAAGCCCAATGTTACAATCTGATAGGATTCTTCTCCGGTAGCGCGTCCGAAAGTTACTCTTGCACTTTTCTCGTATCACGCTTCGTTTCCGAGCTGTAATCAAAAAGACGCTCAAATTGCTTAAATCGTCGAATTTCGCTGAAAAAACGCCTTTTACGGTATTCGAGGACTTTATGCAGTAAATGATCGATTCTTTCGGTTTAAAGGGTACGTGTCGTTGTATAAGTTCCTAGTAACTACTGAAGACTCAGTATGTCACAAAAACTTCCTCGATTACCTTGAAGTTATGTGAGTTGGAAAACTGCACTCCTAAAGCAATTTATAGAAAAAGTCAGACTATCTGATTTCTTGGAGTGCTTACTATCATTTATTGTCGTTACTTGAGTCCTAACTTTCAGTAATGGAGATACTTCAGAGTATATCGAGACCCATGGATACCGAGATATCCGATTCAACCACCTAATTAGGGATTTTCACTTATTGTTGAAGCAGCTTATGGCTGAAGACCAATGTTACAATGTGGTAGGGTTCTTCTCCGGTAGCGCCTCCGAAAGTTACTCTTGCACTTTTCTCGTATCACGCTTTGTTTCCGAGCTATAATCAAAAAGACGTTCAAATTGCTTAAATCGTCGAATTTGCGGAAAAAATGCCTTTTACGGTATTCGAGGACTTTATGCAGTGAATCATCGATTCTTTCGGTTTAAAGGGTACGTGTCGATGTATAAGTTCCTAGTAACTACTGAAGACTCAGTATGTCACAAAAATTTCCTCGATTACCTTGAAGTTATGTGAGTTGTTGGAAAACTGCGCTCCTAAAGCAATTTATAGACAAATTTAGACTATCTGATTTCTTGGAGTGCTTACTATCATTCATTGACGTTACTTGAGTCCTAACTTTCAGTAATGGAGATACTTCAGAGTATATCGACAAACATGGATACCGAGATATCCGACTCAACCGCCTAATTAGGGATTTTCACTTATTGTTGAAGTAGCTTATGGCCGAAGCCCAATGTTACAATCTGATAGGGTTCTTCTCCGGTAGCGCCTCCGAAAGTTACTCTTGCACTTTCTCGTATCACGCTTCGTTTCCGAGCTGTAACCAAAAAGACGTTAAAATTGCTTAAATCGTCGAATTTCTTTGAAAAAACGCCTTTTACGGTATTCGAGGACTTTATGCAGTAAATCACCGATTCTTTCTTTTTAAAGGGTACGTGTCGTTGTATTAGTTCCTAGTAACTACTGAAGACTCAGTATGTCACAAAAATTTCCTCGATTACCTTGAGGTTATGTGAGTTGTTGGAAAACTGGTCTCCTATAGCAATTTATAGACAAATTCGGACTATCTGATTTCTTGGTGTGCTTACTATCATTCATTGACGTTACTTGAGTCCTAACTTTCAGTAATGGAGATACTTCAAAGTGTATCGAGAAACATGGAAACATGGATACCGAGATATAAGACTCAACCACCTAATTAGGGATTTTCAATTATTGTTGAAGTAGCTTATGGCCGAAGCCCAATGTTACAATCTGATAGGATTCTTCTCCGGTAGCGCGTCCGAAAGTTACTCTTGCACTTTTCTCGTATCACGCTTCGTTTCCGAGCTGTAATCAAAAAGACGTTCAAATTGCTTAAATCGTCGAATTTCGCTGAAAAACCGCCTTTTACGGTATTCGAGGACTTTATGCAGTAAATGATCGATTCTTTCGGTTTAAAGGGTACGTGTCGTTGTATAAGTTCCTAGTAACTACTGAAGACTCAGTATGTCACAAAAATTTCCTCGATTACCTTGAGGTTATGTGAGTTGTTGGAAAACTGGTATCCTATAGCAATTTATAGACAAATTCGGACTATCTGATTTCTTGGAGTGCTTGGAGTACTCTTGCACTTTTCTCGTATCACGCTTCGTTTCCGAGCTGTAATTAAAAAGACGTTCAAATTGCTTAAATCGTCGAATTTCGCTGAAAAAACGCCTTTTACGGTATTCGATGACTTTATGCAGTAAATGATCGATTCTTTCGGTTTAAAGGGTACGTGTCGTTGTATAAGTTCCTAGTAACTACTGAAGACTCAGTATGTCACAAAAATTTCCACGATTACCTTGAGGTTATGTGAGTTGTTGGAAAACTGGTATCCTATAGCAATTTATAGACAAATTCGGACTATCTGATTTCTTGGAGTGCTTACTATCATTCATTGACGTTACTTGAGTCCTAACTTTCAGTAATGGAGATACTTCAAAGTGTATCGAGTAACATGGATACCGAGATATAAGATTCAACCACCTAATTAGGGATTTTCACTTATTGTTGAAGTAGCTTATGGCCGAAGCCCAATGTTACAATCTGATAGGATTCTTCTCCGGTAGCGCGTCCGAAAGTTACTCTTGCACTTTTCTCGTATCACGCTTCGTTTCCGAGCTGTAATCAAAAAGACGCTCAAATTGCTTATATCGTCGAATTTCGCTGAAAAAACGCCTTTTACGGTATTCGACGACTTTATGCAGTAAATGATCGATTCTTTCGGTTTAAAGGGTACGTGTCGTTGTATAAGTTCCTAGTAACTACTGAAGACTCAGTATGTCACAAAAATTTCCACGATTACCTTGAAGTTATGTGAGTTGTTGGAAAACTGTGGTCCTAAAGCAATTTATAGACGAAGTCAGGCTATATGATTTCTTGGAGTGCTTACTCTCATTAATTGATGTTACTTGAGACCTAACTTTTCAGTAATGGGGATACTTCAGTGTATATCGAGACCCATGGATACCGAGATATCCGACTCAACCACCTAATTAGGGATTTTCACTTATTGTTGAAGTAGCTTATGGCCGAAGCCCAATGTTACAATCTGATAGGATTCTTCTCCGGTAGCGCGTCCGAAAGTTACTCTTGCACTTTTCTCGTATCACGCTTCGTTTCCGAGCTGTAATCAAAAAGACGTTCAAATTGCTTAAATCGTCGAATTTCGCTGAAAAACCGCCTTCTACGGTATTCGAGGACTTTATGCATTAAATGATCGATTCTTTCGGTTTAAAGGGTACGTGTCGTTGTATAAGTTCCTAGTAATTACTGAAGACTCAGTATGTCAAAAAATTTCCTCGATTACCTTGAGGTTATGTGAGTTGTTGGAAAACTGGTCTCCTATAGCAATTTACAGACAAATTCGGACTATCTGATTTCTTGGAGTGCTTACTATCATTCATTGACGTTACTTGAGTCCTAACTTTCAGTAATGGAGATACTTCAGAGTATATCGACAAACATGGATACCGAGATATCCGACTCAACCGCCTAATTAGGGATTTTCACTTATTGTTGAAGTAGCTTATGGCCGAAGCCCAATGTTACAATCTGATAGGATTCTTCTCCGGTAGCGCGTCCGAAAGTTACTCTTGCACTTTTCTCGTATCACGCTTCGTTTCCGAGCTGTAATCAAAAAGACGCTCAAATTGCTTAAATCGTCGAATTTCGCTGAAAAAACGCCTTTTACGGTATTCGAGGACTTTATGCAGTAAATGATCGATTCTGTCGGTTTAAAGGGTACGTGTCGTTGTATAAGTTCCTAGTAACTACTGAAGACTCAGTATGTCACAAAAACTTCCTCGATTACCTTGAAGTTATGTGAGTTGGAAAACTGCACTCCTAAAGCAATTTATAGAAAAAGTCAGACTATCTGATTTCTTGGAGTGCTTACTATCATTTATTGTCGTTACTTGAGTCCTAACTTTCAGTAATGGATATACTTCAGAGTATATCGAGACCCATGGATACCGAGATATCCGATTCAACCACCTAATTAGGGATTTTCACTTATTGTTGAAGCAGCTTATGGCTGAAGACCAATGTTACAATGTGGTAGGGTTCTTCTCCGGTAGCGCCTCCGAAAGTTACTCTTGCACTTTTCTCGTATCACGCTTTGTTTCCGAGCTATAATCAAAAAGACGTTCAAATTGCTTAAATCGTCGAATTTGCGGAAAAAATGCCTTTTACGGTATTCGAGGACTTTATGCAGTGAATCATCGATTCTTTCGGTTTAAAGGGTACGTGTCGATGTATAAGTTCCTAGTAACTACTGAAGACTCAGTATGTCACAAAAATTTCCTCGATTACCTTGAAGTTATGTGAGTTGTTGGAAAACTGCGCTCCTAAAGCAATTTATAGACAAAGTCAGAGTATCTGATTTCTTGGAGTGCTTACTATCATTTATTGACGTTACTTGAGTCCTAACTTTCAGTAAGCAGATACTTTAGTGTATATCGAGACCCATGGATACCGAGATATCCGACTCAACCCCCTAATTAGGGATTTTCACTTATTATAGAAGCAGCTTATGGCTGAAGACCAATGTTACAATCTGGTAGGGTTCTTCTCCGGTAGCGCGTCCGAAAGTTACTCTTGCACTTTTCTCGTATCACGCTTCGTTTCCGAGCTGTAATCAAAAAGACGTTCAAATAGCTTAAATCGTCGAATTTCGCTGAAAAAGCGCCTTTTACGGTATTCGAGGACTTTATGCAGTAAATGATCGATTCTTTCGGTTTAAAGGGTACGTGTCGTTGTATAAGTTCCTAGTAACTACTGAAGACTCAGTATGTCACAAAAATTTCCTCGATTACCTTGAGGTTATGTGAGTTGTTGGAAAACTGGTATCCTATAGCAATTTATAGACAAATTCGGACTATTTGATTTCTTGGAGTGCTTGGAGTACTCTTGCACTTTTCTCGTATCACGCTTCGTTTCCGAGCTGTAATTAAAAAGACGTTCAAATTGCTTAAATCGTCGAATTTCGCTGAAAAAACGCATTTTACGGTATTCGATGACTTTATGCAGTAAATGATCGATTCTTTCGGTTTAAAGGGTACGTGTCGTTGTATAAGTTCCTAGTAACTACTGAAGACTCAGTATGTCACAAAAATTTCCACGATTACCTTGAGGTTATGTGAGTTGTTGGAAAACTGGTATCCTATAGCAATTTATAGACAAATTCGGACTATCTGATTTCTTGGAGTGCTTACTATCATTCATTGACGTTACTTGAGTCCTAACTTTCAGTAATGGAGATACTTCAAAGTGTATCGAGTAACATGGATACCGAGATATAAGATTCAACCACCTAATTAGGGATTTTCACTTATTGTTGAAGTAGCTTATGGCCGAAGCCCAATGTTACAATCTGATAGGATTCTTCTCCGGTAGCGCGTCCGAAAGTTACTCTTGCACTTTTCTCGTATCACGCTTCGTTTCCGAGCTGTAATCAAAAAGACGCTCAAATTGCTTATATCGTCGAATTTCGCTGAAAAAACGCCTTTTACGGTATTCGAGGACTTTATGCAGTAAATGATCGATTCTGTCGGTTTAAAGGGTACGTGTCGTTGTATAAGTTCCTAGTAACTACTGAAGACTCAGTATGTCACAAAAACTTCCTCGATTACCTTGAAGTTATGTGAGTTGGAAAACTGCACTCCTAAAGCAATTTATAGAAAAAGTCAGACTATCTGATTTCTTGGAGTGCTTACTATCATTTATTGTCGTTACTTGAGTCCTAACTTTCAGTAATGGATATACTTCAGAGTATATCGAGACCCATGGATACCGAGATATCCGATTCAACCACCTAATTAGGGATTTTCACTTATTGCTGAAGCAGCTTATGGCTGAAGACCAATGTTACAATGTGGTAGGGTTCTTCTCCGGTAGCGCCTCCGAAAGTTACTCTTGCACTTTTCTCGTATCACGCTTTGTTTCCGAGCTATAATCAAAAAGACGTTCAAATTGCTTAAATCGTCGAATTTGCGGAAAAAATGCCTTTTACGGTATTCGAGGACTTTATGCAGTGAATCATCGATTCTTTCGGTTTAAAGGGTACGTGTCGATGTATAAGTTCCTAGTAACTACTGAAGACTCAGTATGTCACAAAAATTTCCTCGATTACCTTGAAGTTATGTGAGTTGTTGGAAAACTGCGCTCCTAAAGCAATTTATAGACAAAGTCAGAGTATCTGATTTCTTGGAGTGCTTACTATCATTTATTGACGTTACTTGAGTCCTAACTTTCAGTAAGCAGATACTTTAGTGTATATCGAGACCCATGGATACCGAGATATCCGACTCAACCCCCTAATTAGGGATTTTCACTTATTATAGAAGCAGCTTATGGCTGAAGACCAATGTTACAATCTGGTAGGGTTCTTCTCCGGTAGCGCGTCCGAAAGTTACTCTTGCACTTTTCTCGTATCACGCTTCGTTTCCGAGCTGTAATCAAAAAGACGTTCAAATAGCTTAAATCGTCGAATTTCGCTGAAAAAGCGCCTTTTACGGAATTTGAGGACTTTATGCAGTGAATCATCGATTCTTTCGGTTTAAAGTGTACGTGTCGATGTATAAGTTCCTAGTAGCTACTGAAGACTCAGTATGTCACAAAAATTTCCTCGATTACCTTGAAGTTATGTGAGTTGTTGGAAAACTGCTCTCCTAAAGCAATTTATAGGCAAATTTAGACTATCTGACTTCTTGGAGTGCTTACTATCATTCATTGACGTTACTTGAGTCCTAACTTTCAGTAATGGAGATACTTCAGAGTATATCGACAAACATGGATACCGAGATATCCGACTCAACCGCCTAATTTGGGATTTTCACTTATTGTTGAAGTAGCTTATGGCCGAAGCCCAATGTTACAATCTGATAGGGTTCTTCTCCGGTAGCGCCTCCGAAAGTTACTTTTGCACTTTCTCGTATCACGCTTCGTTTCCGAGCTGTAACCAAAAAGACGTTAAAATTGCTTAAATCGTCGAATTTCTTTGAAAAAACGCCTTTTACGGTATTCGAGGACTTTATGCAGTAAATCACCGATTCTTTCTTTTTAAAGGGTACGTGTCGTTGTATTAGTTCCTAGTAACTACTGAAGACTCAGTATGTCACAAAAATTTCCTCGATTACCTTGAGGTTATGTGAGTTGTTGGAAAACTGGTCTCCTATAGCAATTTATAGACAAATTCGGACTATCTGATTTCTTGGTGTGCTTACTATCATTCATTGACGTTACTTGAGTCCTAACTTTCAGTAATGGAGATACTTCAAAGTGTATCGAGAAACATGGAAACATGGATACCGAGATATAAGACTCAACCACCTAATTAGGGATTTTCAATTATTGTTGAAGTAGCTTATGGCCGAAGCCCAATGTTACAATCTGATAGGATTCTTCTCCGGTAGCGCGTCCGAAAGTTACTCTTGCACTTTTCTCGTATCACGCTTCGTTTCCGAGCTGTAATCAAAAAGACGTTCAAATTGCTGAAATCGTCGAATTTCGCTGAAAAGCGCCTTTTACGGTATTCGAGGACTTTATGCAGTAAATGATCGATTCTTTCGGTTTAAAGGGTACGTGTCGTTGTATAAGTTCCTAGTAACTACTGAAGACTCAGTATGTCACAAAAATTTCCTCGATTACCTTGAGGTTATGTGAGTTGTTGGAAAACTGGTATCCTATAGCAATTTATAGACAAATTCGGACTATCTGATTTCTTGGAGTGCTTACTATCATTCATTGCCGTTACTTGAGTCCTAACTTTCAGTAATGGAGATACTTCAGAGTATATCGAGACCCATGGATACCGAGATATTCGACTCAACCACCTAATTAGGGATTTTCACTTATTGTTGAAGTAGCTTATGGCCGAAGCCCAATGTTACAATCTGATAGGGTTCTTCTCCGGTAGCGCCTCCGAAAGTCACTCTTTCACTTTTCTCGTATCACGCTTCGTTTCCGAGCTGTAATCAAAAAGACGTTTAAATTGCTTAAATCGTCAAATTTCACTGAAAAAACGCCATTTACGGTATTCGAAGACTTTATGCAGTGAATCATCGATTCTTTCGGTTTAAAGGGTACGCGTCGATGTATAAGTTCCTAGTAACTACTGAAGACTCAGTATGTCACAAAAATTTCCTCGATTACCTTGAAGTTATGTGAGTTGTTGGAAAACTGCTCTCCTAAAGCAATTTATAGACAAATTCAGACTATCTTATTTCTTGGAGTGCTCACTATCATTTATTGACGTTACTTGAGTCCTAACTTTCAGTAATGGAGATACTTCAGAGTATATCGAGACCCATGGATACCGAGATATTCGACTCAACCACCTAATTAGGGATTTTCACTTATTGTTGAAGTAGCTTATGGCCGAAGCCCAATGTTACAATCTGATAGGGTTCTTCTCCGGTAGCGCCTCCGAAAGTCACTCTTTCACTTTTCTCGTATCACGCTTCGTTTCCGAGCTGTAATCAAAAAGACGTTCAAATTGCTTAAATCGTCGAATTTCGCTGAAAAACGCCTTTTACGGTATTCGAGGACTTTCTGCAGTGAATCATCGATTCTTTCGGTTTAAACGGTACGTGTCGATGTCTAAGTTCCTAGTAACTACTGAAGACTCAGTATGTCACAAGAATTTCCTCAATTACCTTGAAATTATGTGAGTTGTTGGAAAGCTGCGCTCCTAAAGCAATATATAGACAGTCAGACTATCTGATTTCTTGAAGTGTTTACTATCATTTATTGAAGTTACTTGAGTCCTAACTTTCAGTAAGCAGATACTTTAGTGTATATCGAGACCCATGGATATCCGACTCAACCCTATAATTAGGGATTTTCACTTATTATAGAAGCAGCTTATGGCTGAAGATCAATGTTACAATCTGGTAGGGTTCTTCTCCGGTGGCGCCGCCGAAAGTTACTCTTGCACTTTTCTCGTATCACGCTTCGTTTCCGAGCTGTAATCAAAAAAACGTTCAAATTGCTTAAATCGTCGAATTTCGCTGAAAAAGCGCCTTTTACGGTATTCTAGGACTTTATGCAGTGAATCATCGATTCTTTCGGTTTAAAGGGTACGTGTCGATGTATAAGTTCCTAGTATCTACTGAAGACTCAGTATGTCACAAAAATTTCCTCGGTTACCTTGAAGTTATTTGAGTTGTTGGAAAACTGCGCTCCTAAAGCAATTTATAGACAAGGTCAGAGTATTTGATTTCTTGGAGTGCTTACTATCATTTATTGTCGTTACTTGAATCCTAACTTTCAGTAATGGAGATACTTCAGAGTATATCGAGACCCATGGATACCGAGATATCCGATTCAACCACCTAATTAGGGATTTTCACTTATTGTTGAAGTAGCTTATGGCCGAAGCCCAATGTTACAATCTGATAGGGTTCTTCTCCGGTAGCGCCTCCGAAAGTCACTCTTTCACTTTTCTCGTATCACGCTTCGTTTCCGAGCTGTAATCAAAAAGACGTTCAAATTGCTTAAATCGTCGAATTTCGCTGAAAAACGCCTTTTACGGTATTCGAGGACTTTCTGCAGTGAATCATCGATTCTTTCGGTTTAAACGGTACGTGTCGATGTCTAAGTTCCTAGTAACTACTGAAGACTCAGTATGTCACAAGAATTTCCTCAATTACCTTGAAATTATGTGAGTTGTTGGAAAGCTGCGCTCCTAAAGCAATTTATAAACAGTCAGACTATCTGATTTCTTGAAGTGTTTACTAGCATTTATTGACGTTACTTGAGTCCTAACTTTCAGTAAGCAGATACTTTAGTGTATATCGAGACCCATGGATATCCTACTCAACCCTATAATTAGGGATTTTCACTTATTATAGAAGCAGCTTATGGCTGAAGACCAATGCTACAATCTGGTAGGGTTCTTCTCCGGTAGCGCGTCCGAAAGTTACTCTTGCACTTTTCTCGTATCACGCTTCGTTTCCGAGCTGTAATCAAAAAGACGTTCAAATAGCTTAAATCGTCGAATTTCGCTGAAAAAACGCCTTTTACGGTATTCGAGGACTTTATGCAGTGAATCATCGATTCTTTCGGTTTAAAGTGTACGTGTCGATGTATAAGTTCCTAGTAACTACTGAAGACTCAGTATGTCACAAAAATTTCCTCGATTACCTTGAAGTTATGTGAGTTGTTGGAAAACTGCTCTCCTAAAGCAATTTATAGGCAAATTTAGACTATCTGATTTCTTGGAGTGCTTACTATCATTCATTGACGTTACTTGAGTCCTAACTTTCAGTAATGGAGATACTTCAGAGTATATCGACAAACATGGATACCGAGATATCCGACTCAACCGCCTAATTAGGGATTTTCACTTATTGTTGAAGTAGCTTATGGCCGAAGCCCAATGTTACAATCTGATAGGGTTCTTCTCCGGTAGCGCCTCCGAAAGTTACTCTTGCACTTTCTCGTATCACGCTTCGTTTCCGAGCTGTAACCAAAAAGACGTTAAAATTGCTTAAATCGTCGAATTTCTTTGAAAAAACGCCTTTTACGGTATTCGAGGACTTTATGCAGTAAATCACCGATTCTTTCTTTTTAAAGGGTACGTGTCGTTGTATTAGTTCCTAGTAACTACTGAAGACTCAGTATGTCACAAAAATTTCCTCGATTACCTTGAAGTTATGTGAGTTGTTGGGAAAACTGCGCTCCAAAAGCAATTTATAGACAACGTCAGAATATCTGATTTCCTAGAGTGCTTACTATCATTTATTGACGTTACTTGAGTCCTAACTTTCAGTAATGGAGATACTTCAGAGTATATCGAGAACCATGGATACCGAGATATCCGATTCAACCACCTAATTAGGGATTTTCATTTATTGTTGAAGCAGCTTATGGCCGAAGCCCAATGTTAAAATCTGGTAGGGTTCTTCTCCAGTAGCGCTTCCGAAAGTTACTCTTGCACTTTTCTCGTATCACGCTTCGTTTCCGAGCTGTAATCAAAAAGTCGTTCAATTTGCTTAAATCGTCGAATTTCGCTGAAAAAACGCCTTTTACGGTATTCGAGGACTTTATGCAGTGAATCATCGATTCCTTCGGTTTAAAGGGTACGTGTCGATGTATAAGTTCCTAGTAACTACTGAAAACTCAGTATGTCACAAAAATTTCCTCGATTACCTTGAAGTTACGTGAGTTGTTGGAAAACTGCGCTCCTAAAGCAATTTATAGACAAAGTCAGACTATCTGATTTCTTGGAGTGCTTACTATCATTTATTGTCGTTACTTGAGTCCTAACTTTCAGTAATGGAGATACTCCATAGTATATCAAGACCTATGGATACCGAGATATCCGACTCAACCACCTAATTAGGGATTTTCACTTATTGTTGAAGTAGCTTATGGCCGAAGCCCAATGTTACTATCTGATAGGGTTCTTCTCCGGTAGCGCCTCCGAAAGTTACTCTTACACTTTTCTCGTACCACGCTTTGTTTCCGAGCTGTAATCAAAAAGACGTTGAAATTGATTAAATCGTCGAATTTCGCTGAAAAAACGCCTTTTACGGTATTCGAGGACTTGATGCTGTGAATCATCGATTCTTTCGGTTTAAAGGGTACGTGTCGATGTATAAGTTCCTAGTAACTACTGAAGACTCAGTATGTCACAAAAACTTCCTCGATTACCTTGAAGTTATGTGAGTTGGAAAATTGCACTCCTAAAGCAATTTATAGAAAAAGTCAGACTATCTGATTTCTTGGAGTGCTTACTATCATTTATTGTCGTTACTTGAGTCCTAACTTTCAGTAATGGAGATACTTCAGAGTATATCGAGACCCATGGATACCGAGATATCCGATTCAACCACCTAATTAGGGATTCTCACTTATTGTTGAAGCAGCTTATGGCTGAAGACCAATGTTACAATGTGGTAGGGTTCTTCTCCGGTAGCGCCTCCGAAAGTTACTCTTGCACTTTTCTCGTATCACGCTTTGTTTCCGAGCTATAATCAAAAAGACGTTCAAATTGCTTAAATCGTCGAATTTGCGGAAAAATGCCTTTTACGGTATTCGAGGACTTTATGCAGTGAATCATCGATTCTTTCGGTTTAAAGGGTACGTATCGATGTATAAGTTCCTAGTAACTACTGAAGACTCAGTATGTCACAAAAATTTCCTCGATTACCTTGAGGTTATTTGAGTTGTTGGAAAACTGCGCTCCTAAAGCAATTTATAGACAAAGTCAGAGTATCTGATTTCTTGGAGTGCTTACTATCATTTATTGACGTTACTTGAGTCCTAACTTTCAGTAATGGAGATACTTCAAAGTGTATCGAGAAACATGGAAACATGGATACCGAGATATAAGACTCAACCACCTAATTAGGGATTTTCAATTATTGTTGAAGTAGCTTATGGCCGAAGCCCAATGTTACAATCTGATAGGATTCTTCTCCGGTAGCGCGTCCGAAAGTTACTCTTGCACTTTTCTCGTATCACGCTTCGTTTCCGAGCTGTAATCAAAAAGACGTTCAAATTGCTTAAATCGTCGAATTTCGCTGAAAAACCGCCTTTTACGGTATTCGAGGACTTTATGCAGTAAATGATCGATTCTTTCGGTTTAAAGGGTACGTGTCGTTGTATAAGTTCCTAGTAACTACTGAAGACTCAGTATGTCACAAAAATTTCCTCGATTACCTTGAGGTTATGTGAGTTGTTGGAAAACTGGTATCCTATAGCAATTTATAGACAAATTCGGACTATCTGATTTCTTGGAGTGCTTACTATCATTCATTGACGTTACTTGAGTCCTAACTTTCAGTAATGGAGATACTTCAAAGTGTATCGAGAAACATGGATACCGAGATATAAGATTCAACCACCTAATTAGGGATTTTCACTTATTGTTGAAGTAGCTTATGGCCGAAGCCCAATGTTACAATCTGATAGGATTCTTCTCCGGTAGCGCGCCCGAAAGTTACTCTTGCACTTTTCTCGTATCACGCTTCGTTTCCGAGCTGTAATTAAAAAGACGTTCAAATTGCTTAAATCGTCGAATTTCGCTGAAAAAACGCCTTTTACGGTATTCGAGGACTTTATGCAGTAAATGATCGATTCTTTCGGTTTAAAGGGTACGTGTCGTTGTATAAGTTCCTAGTAACTACTGAAGACTCAGTATGTCACAAAAATTTCCACGATTACCTTGAGGTTATGTGAGTTGTTGGAAAACTGGTATCCTATAGCAATTTATAGACAAATTCGGACTATCTGATTTCTTGGAGTGCTTACTATCATTCATTGACGTTACTTGAGTCCTAACTTTCAGTAATGGAGATACTTCAAAGTGTATCGAGTAACATGGATACCGAGATATAAGATTCAACCACCTAATTAGGGATTTTCACTTATTGTTGAAGTAGCTTATGGCCGAAGCCCAATGTTACAATCTGATAGGATTCTTCTCCGGTAGCGCGTCCGAAAGTTACTCTTGCACTTTTCTCGTATCACGCTTCTTTTCCGAGCTGTAATCAAAAAGACGCTCAAATTGCTTAAATCGTCGAATTTCGCTGAAAAAACGCCTTTTACGGTATTCGAGGACTTTATGCAGTAAATGATCGATTCTTTCGGTTTAAAGGGTACGTGTCGTTGTATAAGTTCCTAGTAACTACTGAAGACTCAGTATGTCACAAAAATTTCCACGATTACCTTGAAGTTATGTGAGTTGTTGGAAAACTGTGGTCCTAAAGCAATTTATAGACGAAGTCAGGCTATATGATTTCTTGGAGTGCTTACTCTCATTAATTGATGTTACTTGAGACCTAACTTTTCAGTAATGGGGATACTTCAGTGTATATCGAGACCCATGGATACCGAGATATCCGACTCAACCACCTAATTAGGGATTTTCACTTATTGTTGAAGTAGCTTATGGCCGAAGCCCAATGTTACAATCTGATAGGATTCTTCTCCGGTAGCGCGTCCGAAAGTTACTCTTGCACTTTTCTCGTATCACGCTTCGTTTCCGAGCTGTAATCAAAAAGACGTTCAAATTGCTTAAATCGTCGAATTTCGCTGAAAAACCGCCTTCTACGGTATTCGAGGACTTTATGCATTAAATGATCGATTCTTTCGGATTAAAGGGTACGTGTCGTTGTATAAGTTCCTAGTAATTACTGAAGACTCAGTATGTCAAAAAATTTCCTCGATTACATTGAGGTTATGTGAGTTGTTGGAAAACTGGTCTCCTATAGCAATTTACAGACAAATTCGGACTATCTGATTTCTTGGAGTGCTTACTATCATTCATTGACGTTACTTGAGTCCTAACTTTCAGTAATGGAGATACTTCAGAGTATATCGACAAACATGGATACCGAGATATCCGACTCAACCGCCTAATTAGGGATTTTCACTTATTGTTGAAGTAGCTTATGGCCGAAGCCCAATGTTACAATCTGATGGGATTCTTCTCCGGTAGCGCGTCCGAAAGTTACTCTTGCACTTTTCTCGTATCACGCTTCGTTTCCGAGCTGTAATCAAAAAGACGCTCAAATTGCTTAAATCGTCGAATTTCGCTGAAAAAACGCCTTTTACGGTATTCGAGGACTTTATGCAGTAAATGATCGATTCTTTCGGTTTAAAGGGTACGTGTCGTTGTATAAGTTCCTAGTAACTACTGAAGACTCAGTATGTCACAAAAATTTCCACGATTACCTTGAAGTTATGTGAGTTGTTGGAAAACTGTGGTCCTAAAGCAATTTATAGACGAAGTCAGGCTATATGATTTCTTGGAGTGCTTACTCTCATTAATTGACGTTACTTGAGACCTAACTTTTCAGTAATGGGGATACTTCAGTGTATATCGAGACCCATGGATACCGAGATATCCGACTCAACCACCTAATTAGGGATTTTCACTTATTGTTGAAGTAGCTTATGGCCGAAGCCCAATGTTACAATCTGATAGGATTCTTCTCCGGTAGCGCGTCCGAAAGTTACCCTTGCACTTTTCTCGTATCACGCTTCGTTTCCGAGCTGTAATCAAAAAGACGTTCAAATTGCTTAAATCGTCGAATTTCCCTGAAAAACCGCCTTCTACGGTATTCGAGGACTTTATGCATTAAATTATCGATTCTTTCGGTTTAAAGGGTACGTGTCGTTGTATAAGTTCCTAGTAATTACTGAAGACTCAGTATGTCAAAAAATTTCCTCGATTACCTTGAGGTTATGTGAGTTGTTGGAAAACTGGTCTCCTATAGCAATTTACAGACAAATTCGGACTATCTGATTTCTTGGAGTGCTTACTATCATTCATTGACGTTACTTGAGTCCTAACTTTCAGTAATGGAGATACTTCAGAGTATATCGACAAACATGGATACCGAGATATCCGACTCAACCGCCTAATTAGGGATTTTCACTTATTGTTGAAGTAGCTTATGGCCGAAGCCCAATGTTACAATCTGATAGGATTCTTCTCCGGTAGCGCGTCCGAAAGTTACTCTTGCACTTTTCTCGTATCACGCTTCGTTTCCGAGCTGTAATCAAAAAGACGCTCAAATTGCTTAAATCGTCGAATTTCGCTGAAAAAACGCCTTTTACGGTATTCGAGGACTTTATGCAGTAAATGATCGATTCTTTCGGTTTAAAGGGTACGTGTCGTTGTATAAGTTCCTAGTAACTACTGAAGACTCAGTATGTCACAAAAACTTCCTCGATTACCTTGAAGTTATGTGAGTTGGAAAACTGCACTCCTAAAGCAATTTATAGAAAAAGTCAGACTATCTGATTTCTTGGAGTGCTTACTATCATTTATTGTCGTTACTTGAGTCCTAACTTTCAGTAATGGAGATACTTCAGAGTATATCGAGACCCATGGATACCGAGATATCCGATTCAACCACCTAATTAGGGATTTTCACTTATTGTTGAAGCAGCTTATGGCTGAAGACCAATGTTACAATGTGGTAGGGTTCTTCTCCGGTAGCGCCTCCGAAAGTTACTCTTGCACTTTTCTCGTATCACGCTTTGTTTCCGAGCTATAATCAAAAAGACGTTCAAATTGCTTAAATCGTCGAATTTGCGGAAAAAATGCCTTTTACGGTATTCGAGGACTTTATGCAGTGAATCATCGATTCTTTCGGTTTAAAGGGTACGTGTCGATGTATAAGTTCCTAGTAACTACTGAAGACTCAGTATGTCACAAAAATTTCCTCGATTACCTTGAAGTTATGTGAGTTGTTGGAAAACTGCGCTCCTAAAGCAATTTATAGACAAATTTAGACTATCTGATTTCTTGGAGTGCTTACTATCATTCATTGACGTTACTTGAGTCCTAACTTTCAGTAATGGAGATACTTCAGAGTATATCGACAAACATGGATACCGAGATATCCGACTCAACCGCCTAATTAGGGATTTTCACTTATTGTTGAAGTAGCTTATGGCCGAAGCCCAATGTTACAATCTGATAGGGTTCTTCTCCGGTAGCGCCTCCGAAAGTTACTCTTGCACTTTCTCGTATCACGCTTCGTTTCCGAGCTGTAACCAAAAAGACGTTAAAATTGCTTAAATCGTCGAATTTCTTTGAAAAAACGCCTTTTACGGTATTCGAGGACTTTATGCAGTAAATCACCGATTCTTTCTTTTTAAAGGGTACGTGTCGTTGTATTAGTTCCTAGTAACTACTGAAGACTCAGTATGTCACAAAAATTTCCTCGATTACCTTGAGGTTATGTGAGTTGTTGGAAAACTGGTCTCCTATAGCAATTTATAGACAAATTCGGACTATCTGATTTCTTGGTGTGCTTACTATCATTCATTGACGTTACTTGAGTCCTAACTTTCAGTAATGGAGATACTTCAAAGTGTATCGAGAAACATGGAAACATGGATACCGAGATATAAGACTCAACCACCTAATTAGGGATTTTCAATTATTGTTGAAGTAGCTTATGGCCGAAGCCCAATGTTACAATCTGATAGGATTCTTCTCCGGTAGCGCGTCCGAAAGTTACTCTTGCACTTTTCTCGTATCACGCTTCGTTTCCGAGCTGTAATCAAAAAGACGTTCAAATTGCTTAAATCGTCGAATTTCGCTGAAAAACCGCCTTTTACGGTATTCGAGGACTTTATGCAGTAAATGATCGATTCTTTCGGTTTAAAGGGTACGTGTCGTTGTATAAGTTCCTAGTAACTACTGAAGACTCAGTATGTCACAAAAATTTCCTCGATTACCTTGAGGTTATGTGAGTTGTTGGAAAACTGGTATCCTATAGCAATTTATAGACAAATTCGGACTATCTGATTTCTTGGAGTGCTTGGAGTACTCTTGCACTTTTCTCGTATCACGCTTCGTTTCCGAGCTGTAATTAAAAAGACGTTCAAATTGCTTAAATCGTCGAATTTCGCTGAAAAAACGCCTTTTACGGTATTCGATGACTTTATGCAGTAAATGATCGATTCTTTCGGTTTAAAGGGTACGTGTCGTTGTATAAGTTCCTAGTAACTACTGAAGACTCAGTATGTCACAAAAATTTCCACGATTACCTTGAGGTTATGTGAGTTGTTGGAAAACTGGTATCCTATAGCAATTTATAGACAAATTCGGACTATCTGATTTCTTGGAGTGCTTACTATCATTCATTGACGTTACTTGAGTCCTAACTTTCAGTAATGGAGATACTTCAAAGTGTATCGAGTAACATGGATACCGAGATATAAGATTCAACCACCTAATTAGGGATTTTCACTTATTGTTGAAGTAGCTTATGGCCGAAGCCCAATGTTACAATCTGATAGGATTCTTCTCCGGTAGCGCGTCCGAAAGTTACTCTTGCACTTTTCTCGTATCACGCTTCGTTTCCGAGCTGTAATCAAAAAGACGCTCAAATTGCTTATATCGTCGAATTTCGCTGAAAAAACGCCTTTTACGGTATTCGACGACTTTATGCAGTAAATGATCGATTCTTTCGGTTTAAAGGGTACGTGTCGTTGTATAAGTTCCTAGTAACTACTGAAGACTCAGTATGTCACAAAAATTTCCACGATTACCTTGAAGTTATGTGAGTTGTTGGAAAACTGTGGTCCTAAAGCAATTTATAGACGAAGTCAGGCTATATGATTTCTTGGAGTGCTTACTCTCATTAATTGATGTTACTTGAGACCTAACTTTTCAGTAATGGGGATACTTCAGTGTATATCGAGACCCATGGATACCGAGATATCCGACTCAACCACCTAATTAGGGATTTTCACTTATTGTTGAAGTAGCTTATGGCCGAAGCCCAATGTTACAATCTGATAGGATTCTTCTCCGGTAGCGCGTCCGAAAGTTACTCTTGCACTTTTCTCGTATCACGCTTCGTTTCCGAGCTGTAATCAAAAAGACGTTCAAATTGCTTAAATCGTCGAATTTCGCTGAAAAACCGCCTTCTACGGTATTCGAGGACTTTATGCATTAAATGATCGATTCTTTCGGTTTAAAGGGTACGTGTCGTTGTATAAGTTCCTAGTAATTACTGAAGACTCAGTATGTCAAAAAATTTCCTCGATTACCTTGAGGTTATGTGAGTTGTTGGAAAACTGGTCTCCTATAGCAATTTACAGACAAATTCGGACTATCTGATTTCTTGGAGTGCTTACTATCATTCATTGACGTTACTTGAGTCCTAACTTTCAGTAATGGAGATACTTCAGAGTATATCGACAAACATGGATACCGAGATATCCGACTCAACCGCCTAATTAGGGATTTTCACTTATTGTTGAAGTAGCTTATGGCCGAAGCCCAATGTTACAATCTGATAGGATTCTTCTCCGGTAGCGCGTCCGAAAGTTACTCTTGCACTTTTCTCGTATCACGCTTCGTTTCCGAGCTGTAATCAAAAAGACGCTCAAATTGCTTAAATCGTCGAATTTCGCTGAAAAAACGCCTTTTACGGTATTCGAGGACTTTATGCAGTAAATGATCGATTCTGTCGGTTTAAAGGGTACGTGTCGTTGTATAAGTTCCTAGTAACTACTGAAGACTCAGTATGTCACAAAAACTTCCTCGATTACCTTGAAGTTATGTGAGTTGGAAAACTGCACTCCTAAAGCAATTTATAGAAAAAGTCAGACTATCTGATTTCTTGGAGTGCTTACTATCATTTATTGTCGTTACTTGAGTCCTAACTTTCAGTAATGGATATACTTCAGAGTATATCGAGACCCATGGATACCGAGATATCCGATTCAACCACCTAATTAGGGATTTTCACTTATTGTTGAAGCAGCTTATGGCTGAAGACCAATGTTACAATGTGGTAGGGTTCTTCTCCGGTAGCGCCTCCGAAAGTTACTCTTGCACTTTTCTCGTATCACGCTTTGTTTCCGAGCTATAATCAAAAAGACGTTCAAATTGCTTAAATCGTCGAATTTGCGGAAAAAATGCCTTTTACGGTATTCGAGGACTTTATGCAGTGAATCATCGATTCTTTCGGTTTAAAGGGTACGTGTCGATGTATAAGTTCCTAGTAACTACTGAAGACTCAGTATGTCACAAAAATTTCCTCGATTACCTTGAAGTTATGTGAGTTGTTGGAAAACTGCGCTCCTAAAGCAATTTATAGACAAAGTCAGAGTATCTGATTTCTTGGAGTGCTTACTATCATTTATTGACGTTACTTGAGTCCTAACTTTCAGTAAGCAGATACTTTAGTGTATATCGAGACCCATGGATACCGAGATATCCGACTCAACCCCCTAATTAGGGATTTTCACTTATTATAGAAGCAGCTTATGGCTGAAGACCAATGTTACAATCTGGTAGGGTTCTTCTCCGGTAGCGCGTCCGAAAGTTACTCTTGCACTTTTCTCGTATCACGCTTCGTTTCCGAGCTGTAATCAAAAAGACGTTCAAATAGCTTAAATCGTCGAATTTCGCTGAAAAAGCGCCTTTTACGGTATTCGAGGACTTTATGCAGTAAATGATCGATTCTTTCGGTTTAAAGGGTACGTGTCGTTGTATAAGTTCCTAGTAACTACTGAAGACTCAGTATGTCACAAAAATTTCCTCGATTACCTTGAGGTTATGTGAGTTGTTGGAAAACTGGTATCCTATAGCAATTTATAGACAAATTCGGACTATCTGATTTCTTGGAGTGCTTGGAGTACTCTTGCACTTTTCTCGTATCACGCTTCGTTTCCGAACTGTAATTAAAAAGACGTTCAAATTGCTTAAATCGTCGAATTTCGCTGAAAAAACGCATTTTACGGTATTCGATGACTTTATGCAGTAAATGATCGATTCTTTCGGTTTAAAGGGTACGTGTCGTTGTATAAGTTCCTAGTAACTACTGAAGACTCAGTATGTCACAAAAATTTCCACGATTACCTTGAGGTTATGTGAGTTGTTGGAAAACTGGTATCCTATAGCAATTTATAGACAAATTCGGACTATCTGATTTCTTGGAGTGCTTACTATCATTCATTGACGTTACTTGAGTCCTAACTTTCAGTAATGGAGATACTTCAAAGTGTATCGAGTAACATGGATACCGAGATATAAGATTCAACCACCTAATTAGGGATTTTCACTTATTGTTGAAGTAGCTTATGGCCGAAGCCCAATGTTACAATCTGATAGGATTCTTCTCCGGTAGCGCGTCCGAAAGTTACTCTTGCACTTTTCTCGTATCACGCTTCGTTTCCGAGCTGTAATCAAAAAGACGCTCAAATTGCTTATATCGTCGAATTTCGCTGAAAAAACGCCTTTTACGGTATTCGACGACTTTATGCAGTAAATGATCGATTCTTTCGGTTTAAAGGGTACGTGTCGTTGTATAAGTTCCTAGTAACTACTGAAGACTCAGTATGTCACAAAAATTTCCACGATTACCTTGAAGTTATGTGAGTTGTTGGAAAACTGTGGTCCTAAAGCAATTTATAGACGAAGTCAGGCTATATGATTTCTTGGAGTGCTTACTCTCATTAATTGATGTTACTTGAGACCTAACTTTTCAGTAATGGGGATACTTCAGTGTATATCGAGACCCATGGATACCGAGATATCCGACTCAACCACCTAATTAGGGATTTTCACTTATTGTTGAAGTAGCTTATGGCCGAAGCCCAATGTTACAATCTGATAGGATTCTTCTCCGGTAGCGCGTCCGAAAGTTACTCTTGCACTTTTCTCGTATCACGCTTCGTTTCCGAGCTGTAATCAAAAAGACGTTCAAATTGCTTAAATCGTCGAATTTCGCTGAAAAACCGCCTTCTACGGTATTCGAGGACTTTATGCATTAAATGATCGATTCTTTCGGTTTAAAGGGTACGTGTCGTTGTATAAGTTCCTAGTAATTACTGAAGACTCAGTATGTCAAAAAATTTCCTCGATTACCTTGAGGTTATGTGAGTTGTTGGAAAACTGGTCTCCTATAGCAATTTACAGACAAATTCGGACTATCTGATTTCTTGGAGTGCTTACTATCATTCATTGACGTTACTTGAGTCCTAACTTTCAGTAATGGAGATACTTCAGAGTATATCGACAAACATGGATACCGAGATATCCGACTCAACCGCCTAATTAGGGATTTTCACTTATTGTTGAAGTAGCTTATGGCCGAAGCCCAATGTTACAATCTGATAGGATTCTTCTCCGGTAGCGCGTCCGAAAGTTACTCTTGCACTTTTCTCGTATCACGCTTCGTTTCCGAGCTGTAATCAAAAAGACGCTCAAATTGCTTAAATCGTCGAATTTCGCTGAAAAAACGCCTTTTACGGTATTCGAGGACTTTATGCAGTAAATGATCGATTCTGTCGGTTTAAAGGGTACGTGTCGTTGTATAAGTTCCTAGTAACTACTGAAGACTCAGTATGTCACAAAAACTTCCTCGATTACCTTGAAGTTATGTGAGTTGGAAAACTGCACTCCTAAAGCAATTTATAGAAAAAGTCAGACTATCTGATTTCTTGGAGTGCTTACTATCATTTATTGTCGTTACTTGAGTCCTAACTTTCAGTAATGGATATACTTCAGAGTATATCGAGACCCATGGATACCGAGATATCCGATTCAACCACCTAATTAGGGATTTTCACTTATTGTTGAAGCAGCTTATGGCTGAAGACCAATGTTACAATGTGGTAGGGTTCTTCTCCGGTAGCGCCTCCGAAAGTTACTCTTGCACTTTTCTCGTATCACGCTTTGTTTCCGAGCTATAATCAAAAAGACGTTCAAATTGCTTAAATCGTCGAATTTGCGGAAAAAATGCCTTTTACGGTATTCGAGGACTTTATGCAGTGAATCATCGATTCTTTCGGTTTAAAGGGTACGTGTCGATGTATAAGTTCCTAGTAACTACTGAAGACTCAGTATGTCACAAAAATTTCCTCGATTACCTTGAAGTTATGTGAGTTGTTGGAAAACTGCGCTCCTAAAGCAATTTATAGACAAAGTCAGAGTATCTGATTTCTTGGAGTGCTTACTATCATTTATTGACGTTACTTGAGTCCTAACTTTCAGTAAGCAGATACTTTAGTGTATATCGAGACCCATGGATACCGAGATATCCGACTCAACCCCCTAATTAGGGATTTTCACTTATTATAGAAGCAGCTTATGGCTGAAGACCAATGTTACAATCTGGTAGGGTTCTTCTCCGGTAGCGCGTCCGAAAGTTACTCTTGCACTTTTCTCGTATCACGCTTCGTTTCCGAGCTGTAATCAAAAAGACGTTCAAATAGCTTAAATCGTCGAATTTCGCTGAAAAAGCGCCTTTTACGGAATTTGAGGACTTTATGCAGTGAATCATCGATTCTTTCGGTTTAAAGTGTACGTGTCGATGTATAAGTTCCTAGTAGCTACTGAAGACTCAGTATGTCACAAAAATTTCCTCGATTACCTTGAAGTTATGTGAGTTGTTGGAAAACTGCTCTCCTAAAGCAATTTATAGGCAAATTTAGACTATCTGACTTCTTGGAGTGCTTACTATCATTCATTGACGTTACTTGAGTCCTAACTTTCAGTAATGGAGATACTTCAGAGTATATCGACAAACATGGATACCGAGATATCCGACTCAACCGCCTAATTTGGAATTTTCACTTATTGTTGAAGTAGCTTATGGCCGAAGCCCAATGTTACAATCTGATAGGGTTCTTCTCCGGTAGCGCCTCCGAAAGTTACTTTTGCACTTTCTCGTATCACGCTTCGTTTCCGAGCTGTAACCAAAAAGACGTTAAAATTGCTTAAATCGTCGAATTTCTTTGAAAAAACGCCTTTTACGGTATTCGAGGACTTTATGCAGTAAATCACCGATTCTTTCTTTTTAAAGGGTACGTGTCGTTGTATTAGTTCCTAGTAACTACTGAAGACTCAGTATGTCACAAAAATTTCCTCGATTACCTTGAGGTTATGTGAGTTGTTGGAAAACTGGTCTCCTATAGCAATTTATAGACAAATTCGGACTATCTGATTTCTTGGTGTGCTTACTATCATTCATTGACGTTACTTGAGTCCTAACTTTCAGTAATGGAGATACTTCAAAGTGTATCGAGAAACATGGAAACATGGATACCGAGATATAAGACTCAACCACCTAATTAGGGATTTTCAATTATTGTTGAAGTAGCTTATGGCCGAAGCCCAATGTTACAATCTGATAGGATTCTTCTCCGGTAGCGCGTCCGAAAGTTACTCTTGCACTTTTCTCGTATCACGCTTCGTTTCCGAGCTGTAATCAAAAAGACGTTCAAATTGCTGAAATCGTCGAATTTCGCTGAAAAGCGCCTTTTGCGGTATTCGAGGACTTTATGCAGTAAATGATCGATTCTTTCGGTTTAAAGGGTACGTGTCGTTGTATAAGTTCCTAGTAACTACTGAAGACTCAGTATGTCACAAAAATTTCCTCGATTACCTTGAGGTTATGTGAGTTGTTGGAAAACTGGTATCCTATAGCAATTTATAGACAAATTCGGACTATCTGATTTCTTGGAGTGCTTACTATCATTCATTGCCGTTACTTGAGTCCTAACTTTCAGTAATGGAGATACTTCAAAGTGTATCGAGAAACATGGATACCGAGATATAAGATTCAACCACCTAATTAGGGATTTTCACTTATTGTTGAAGTAGCTTATGGCCGAAGCCCAATGTTACAATCTGATAGGATTCTTCTCCGGTAGCGCGTCCGAAAGTTACTCTTGCACTTTTCTCGTATCATGCTTCGTTTCCGAGCTGTAATCAAAAAGACGCTCAAATTGCTTAAATCGTCGAATTTCGCTGAAAAAACGCCTTTTACGGTATTCGAGGACTTTATGCAGTATATGATCGATTCTGTCGGTTTAAAGGGTACGTGTCGTTGTATAAGTTCCTAGTAACTACTGAAGACTCAGTATGTCACAAAAACTTCCTCGATTACCTTGAAGTTATGTGAGTTGGAAAACTGCACTCCTAAAGCAATTTATAGAAAAAGTCAGACTATCTGATTTCTTGGAGTGCTTACTATCATTTATTGTCGTTACTTGAGTCCTAACTTTCAGTAATGGATATACTTCAGAGTATATCGAGACCCATGGATACCGAGATATCCGATTCAACCACCTAATTAGGGATTTTCACTTATTGTTGAAGCAGCTTATGGCTGAAGACCAATGTTACAATGTGGTAGGGTTCTTCTCCGGTAGCGCCTCCGAAAGTTACTCTTGCACTTTTCTCGTATCACGCTTTGTTTCCGAGCTATAATCAAAAAGACGTTCAAATTGCTTAAATCGTCGAATTTGCGGAAAAAATGCCTTTTACGGTATTCGAGGACTTTAAGCAGTGAATCATCGATTCTTTCGGTTTAAAGGGTACGTGTCGATGTATAAGTTCCTAGTAACTACTGAAGACTCAGTATGTCACAAAAATTTCCTCGATTACCTTGAAGTTATGTGAGTTGTTGGAAAACTGCGCTCCTAAAGCAATTTATAGACAAAGTCAGAGTATCTGATTTCTTGGAGTGCTTACTATCATTTATTGACGTTACTTGAGTCCTAACTTTCAGTAAGCAGATACTTTAGTGTATATCGAGACCCATGGATACCGAGATATCCGACTCAACCCCCTAATTAGGGATTTTCACTTATTATAGAAGCAGCTTATGGCTGAAGACCAATGTTACAATCTGATAGGGTTCTTCTCCGGTAGCGCGTCCGAAAGTTACTCTTGCACTTTTCTCGTATCACGCTTCGTTTCCGAGCTGTAATCAAAAAGACGTTCAAATAGCTTAAATCGTCGAATTTCGCTGAAAAAGCGCCTTTTACGGAATTTGAGGACTTTATGCAGTGAATCATCGATTCTTTCGGTTTAAAGTGTACGTGTCGATGTATAAGTTCCTAGTAGCTACTGAAGACTCAGTATGTCACAAAAATTTCCTCGATTACCTTGAAGTTATGTGAGTTGTTGGAAAACTGCTCTCCTAAAGCAATTTATAGGCAAATTTAGACTATCTGATTTCTTGGAGTGCTTACTATCATTCATTGACGTTACTTGAGTCCTAACTTTCAGTAGGAGATACTTCAGAGTATATCGACAAACATGGATACCGAGATATCCGACTCAACCGCCTAATTTGGGATTTTCACTTATTGTTGAAGTAGCTTATGGCCGAAGCCCAATGTTACAATCTGATAGGGTTCTTCTCCGGTAGCGCCTCCGAAAGTTACTTTTGCACTTTCTCGTATCACGCTTCGTTTCCGAGCTGTAACCAAAAAGACGTTAAAATTGCTTAAATCGTCGAATTTCTTTGAAAAAACGCCTTTTACGGTATTCGAGGACTTTATGCAGTAAATCACCGATTCTTTCTTTTTAAAGGGTACGTGTCGTTGTATTAGTTCCTAGTAACTACTGAAGACTCAGTATGTCACAAAAATTTCCTCGATTACCTTGAGGTTATGTGAGTTGTTGGAAAACTGGTCTCCTATAGCAATTTATAGACAAATTCGGACTATCTGATTTCTTGGTGTGCTTACTATCATTCATTGACGTTACTTGAGTCCTAACTTTCAGTAATGGAGATACTTCAAAGTGTATCGAGAAACATGGAAACATGGATACCGAGATATAAGACTCAACCACCTAATTAGGGATTTTCAATTATTGTTGAAGTAGCTTATGGCCGAAGCCCAATGTTACAATCTGATAGGATTCTTCTCCGGTAGCGCGTCCGAAAGTTACTCTTGCACTTTTCTCGTATCACGCTTCGTTTCCGAGCTGTAATCAAAAAGACGTTCAAATTGCTTAAATCGTCGAATTTCGCTGAAAAACCGCCTTTTACGGTATTCGAGGACTTTATGCAGTAAATGATCGATTCTTTCGGTTTAAAGGGTACGTGTCGTTGTATAAGTTCCTAGTAACTACTGAAGACTCAGTATGTCACAAAAATTTCCTCGATTACCTTGAGGTTATGTGAGTTGTTGGAAAACTGGTATCCTATAGCAATTTATAGACAAATTCGGACTATCTGATTTCTTGGAGTGCTTGGAGTACTCTTGCACTTTTCTCGTATCACGCTTCGTTTCCGAGCTGTAATTAAAAAGACGTTCAAATTGCTTAAATCGTCGAATTTCGCTGAAAAAACGCCTTTTACGGTATTCGATGACTTTATGCAGTAAATGATCGATTCTTTCGGTTTAAAGGGTACGTGTCGTTGTATAAGTTCCTAGTAACTACTGAAGACTCAGTATGTCACAAAAATTTCCACGATTACCTTGAGGTTATGTGAGTTGTTGGAAAACTGGTATCCTATAGCAATTTATAGACAAATTCGGACTATCTGATTTCTTGGAGTGCTTACTATCATTCATTGACGTTACTTGAGTCCTAACTTTCAGTAATGGAGATACTTCAAAGTGTATCGAGTAACATGGATACCGAGATATAAGATTCAACCACCTAATTAGGGATTTTCACTTATTGTTGAAGTAGCTTATGGCCGAAGCCCAATGTTACAATCTGATAGGATTCTTCTCCGGTAGCGCGTCCGAAAGTTACTCTTGCACTTTTCTCGTATCACGCTTCGTTTCCGAGCTGTAATCAAAAAGACGCTCAAATTGCTTATATCGTCGAATTTCGCTGAAAAAACGCCTTTTACGGTATTCGACGACTTTATGCAGTAAATGATCGATTCTTTCGGTTTAAAGGGTACGTGTCGTTGTATAAGTTCCTAGTAACTACTGAAGACTCAGTATGTCACAAAAATTTCCACGATTACCTTGAAGTTATGTGAGTTGTTGGAAAACTGTGGTCCTAAAGCAATTTATAGACGAAGTCAGGCTATATGATTTCTTGGAGTGCTTACTCTCATTAATTGATGTTACTTGAGACCTAACTTTTCAGTAATGGGGATACTTCAGTGTATATCGAGACCCATGGATACCGAGATATCCGACTCAACCACCTAATTAGGGATTTTCACTTATTGTTGAAGTAGCTTATGGCCGAAGCCCAATGTTACAATCTGATAGGATTCTTCTCCGGTAGCGCGTCCGAAAGTTACTCTTGCACTTTTCTCGTATCACGCTTCGTTTCCGAGCTGTAATCAAAAAGACGTTCAAATTGCTTAAATCGTCGAATTTCGCTGAAAAACCGCCTTCTACGGTATTCGAGGACTTTATGCATTAAATGATCGATTCTTTCGGTTTAAAGGGTACGTGTCGTTGTATAAGTTCCTAGTAATTACTGAAGACTCAGTATGTCAAAAAATTTCCTCGATTACCTTGAGGTTATGTGAGTTGTTGGAAAACTGGTCTCCTATAGCAATTTACAGACAAATTCGGACTATCTGATTTCTTGGAGTGCTTACTATCATTCATTGACGTTACTTGAGTCCTAACTTTCAGTAATGGAGATACTTCAGAGTATATCGACAAACATGGATACCGAGATATCCGACTCAACCGCCTAATTAGGGATTTTCACTTATTGTTGAAGTAGCTTATGGCCGAAGCCCAATGTTACAATCTGATAGGATTCTTCTCCGGTAGCGCGTCCGAAAGTTACTCTTGCACTTTTCTCGTATCACGCTTCGTTTCCGAGCTGTAATCAAAAAGACGCTCAAATTGCTTAAATCGTCGAATTTCGCTGAAAAAACGCCTTTTACGGTATTCGAGGACTTTATGCAGTAAATGATCGATTCTGTCGGTTTAAAGGGTACGTGTCGTTGTATAAGTTCCTAGTAACTACTGAAGACTCAGTATGTCACAAAAACTTCCTCGATTACCTTGAAGTTATGTGAGTTGGAAAACTGCACTCCTAAAGCAATTTATAGAAAAAGTCAGACTATCTGATTTCTTGGAGTGCTTACTATCATTTATTGTCGTTACTTGAGTCCTAACTTTCAGTAATGGATATACTTCAGAGTATATCGAGACCCATGGATACCGAGATATCCGATTCAACCACCTAATTAGGGATTTTCACTTATTGTTGAAGCAGCTTATGGCTGAAGACCAATGTTACAATGTGGTAGGGTTCTTCTCCGGTAGCGCCTCCGAAAGTTACTCTTGCACTTTTCTCGTATCACGCTTTGTTTCCGAGCTATAATCAAAAAGACGTTCAAATTGCTTAAATCGTCGAATTTGCGGAAAAAATGCCTTTTACGGTATTCGAGGACTTTATGCAGTGAATCATCGATTCTTTCGGTTTAAAGGGTACGTGTCGATGTATAAGTTCCTAGTAACTACTGAAGACTCAGTATGTCACAAAAATTTCCTCGATTACCTTGAAGTTATGTGAGTTGTTGGAAAACTGCGCTCCTAAAGCAATTTATAGACAAAGTCAGAGTATCTGATTTCTTGGAGTGCTTACTATCATTTATTGACGTTACTTGAGTCCTAACTTTCAGTAAGCAGATACTTTAGTGTATATCGAGACCCATGGATACCGAGATATCCGACTCAACCCCCTAATTAGGGATTTTCACTTATTATAGAAGCAGCTTATGGCTGAAGACCAATGTTACAATCTGGTAGGGTTCTTCTCCGGTAGCGCGTCCGAAAGTTACTCTTGCACTTTTCTCGTATCACGCTTCGTTTCCGAGCTGTAATCAAAAAGACGTTCAAATAGCTTAAATCGTCGAATTTCGCTGAAAAAGCGCCTTTTACGGTATTCGAGGACTTTATGCAGTAAATGATCGATTCTTTCGGTTTAAAGGGTACGTGTCGTTGTATAAGTTCCTAGTAACTACTGAAGACTCAGTATGTCACAAAAATTTCCTCGATTACCTTGAGGTTATGTGAGTTGTTGGAAAACTGGTATCCTATAGCAATTTATAGACAAATTCGGACTATCTGATTTCTTGGAGTGCTTGGAGTACTCTTGCACTTTTCTCGTATCACGCTTCGTTTCCGAGCTGTAATTAAAAAGACGTTCAAATTGCTTAAATCGTCGAATTTCGCTGAAAAAACGCATTTTACGGTATTCGATGACTTTATGCAGTAAATGATCGATTCTTTCGGTTTAAAGGGTACGTGTCGTTGTATAAGTTCCTAGTAACTACTGAAGACTCAGTATGTCACAAAAATTTCCACGATTACCTTGAGGTTATGTGAGTTGTTGGAAAACTGGTATCCTATAGCAATTTATAGACAAATTCGGACTATCTGATTTCTTGGAGTGCTTACTATCATTCATTGACGTTACTTGAGTCCTAACTTTCAGTAATGGAGATACTTCAAAGTGTATCGAGTAACATGGATACCGAGATATAAGATTCAACCACCTAATTAGGGATTTTCACTTATTGTTGAAGTAGCTTATGGCCGAAGCCCAATGTTACAATCTGATAGGATTCTTCTCCGGTAGCGCGTCCGAAAGTTACTCTTGCACTTTTCTCGTATCACGCTTCGTTTCCGAGCTGTAATCAAAAAGACGCTCAAATTGCTTATATCGTCGAATTTCGCTGAAAAAACGCCTTTTACGGTATTCGACGACTTTATGCAGTAAATGATCGATTCTTTCGGTTTAAAGGGTACGTGTCGTTGTATAAGTTCCTAGTAACTACTGAAGACTCAGTATGTCACAAAAATTTCCACGATTACCTTGAAGTTATGTGAGTTGTTGGAAAACTGTGGTCCTAAAGCAATTTATAGACGAAGTCAGGCTATATGATTTCTTGGAGTGCTTACTCTCATTAATTGATGTTACTTGAGACCTAACTTTTCAGTAATGGGGATACTTCAGTGTATATCGAGACCCATGGATACCGAGATATCCGACTCAACCACCTAATTAGGGATTTTCACTTATTGTTGAAGTAGCTTATGGCCGAAGCCCAATGTTACAATCTGATAGGATTCTTCTCCGGTAGCGCGTCCGAAAGTTACTCTTGCACTTTTCTCGTATCACGCTTCGTTTCCGAGCTGTAATCAAAAAGACGTTCAAATTGCTTAAATCGTCGAATTTCGCTGAAAAACCGCCTTCTACGGTATTCGAGGACTTTATGCATTAAATGATCGATTCTTTCGGTTTAAAGGGTACGTGTCGTTGTATAAGTTCCTAGTAATTACTGAAGACTCAGTATGTCAAAAAATTTCCTCGATTACCTTGAGGTTATGTGAGTTGTTGGAAAACTGGTCTCCTATAGCAATTTACAGACAAATTCGGACTATCTGATTTCTTGGAGTGCTTACTATCATTCATTGACGTTACTTGAGTCCTAACTTTCAGTAATGGAGATACTTCAGAGTATATCGACAAACATGGATACCGAGATATCCGACTCAACCGCCTAATTAGGGATTTTCACTTATTGTTGAAGTAGCTTATGGCCGAAGCCCAATGTTACAATCTGATAGGATTCTTCTCCGGTAGCGCGTCCGAAAGTTACTCTTGCACTTTTCTCGTATCACGCTTCGTTTCCGAGCTGTAATCAAAAAGACGCTCAAATTGCTTAAATCGTCGAATTTCGCTGAAAAAACGCCTTTTACGGTATTCGAGGACTTTATGCAGTAAATGATCGATTCTGTCGGTTTAAAGGGTACGTGTCGTTGTATAAGTTCCTAGTAACTACTGAAGACTCAGTATGTCACAAAAACTTCCTCGATTACCTTGAAGTTATGTGAGTTGGAAAACTGCACTCCTAAAGCAATTTATAGAAAAAGTCAGACTATCTGATTTCTTGGAGTGCTTACTATCATTTATTGTCGTTACTTGAGTCCTAACTTTCAGTAATGGATATACTTCAGAGTATATCGAGACCCATGGATACCGAGATATCCGATTCAACCACCTAATTAGGGATTTTCACTTATTGTTGAAGCAGCTTATGGCTGAAGACCAATGTTACAATGTGGTAGGGTTCTTCTCCGGTAGCGCCTCCGAAAGTTACTCTTGCACTTTTCTCGTATCACGCTTTGTTTCCGAGCTATAATCAAAAAGACGTTCAAATTGCTTAAATCGTCGAATTTGCGGAAAAAATGCCTTTTACGGTATTCGAGGACTTTATGCAGTGAATCATCGATTCTTTCGGTTTAAAGGGTACGTGTCGATGTATAAGTTCCTAGTAACTACTGAAGACTCAGTATGTCACAAAAATTTCCTCGATTACCTTGAAGTTATGTGAGTTGTTGGAAAACTGCGCTCCTAAAGCAATTTATAGACAAAGTCAGAGTATCTGATTTCTTGGAGTGCTTACTATCATTTATTGACGTTACTTGAGTCCTAACTTTCAGTAAGCAGATACTTTAGTGTATATCGAGACCCATGGATACCGAGATATCCGACTCAACCCCCTAATTAGGGATTTTCACTTATTATAGAAGCAGCTTATGGCTGAAGACCAATGTTACAATCTGGTAGGGTTCTTCTCCGGTAGCGCGTCCGAAAGTTACTCTTGCACTTTTCTCGTATCACGCTTCGTTTCCGAGCTGTAATCAAAAAGACGTTCAAATAGCTTAAATCGTCGAATTTCGCTGAAAAAGCGCCTTTTACGGAATTTGAGGACTTTATGCAGTGAATCATCGATTCTTTCGGTTTAAAGTGTACGTGTCGATGTATAAGTTCCTAGTAGCTACTGAAGACTCAGTATGTCACAAAAATTTCCTCGATTACCTTGAAGTTATGTGAGTTGTTGGAAAACTGCTCTCCTAAAGCAATTTATAGGCAAATTTAGACTATCTGACTTCTTGGAGTGCTTACTATCATTCATTGACGTTACTTGAGTCCTAACTTTCAGTAATGGAGATACTTCAGAGTATATCGACAAACATGGATACCGAGATATCCGACTCAACCGCCTAATTTGGAATTTTCACTTATTGTTGAAGTAGCTTATGGCCGAAGCCCAATGTTACAATCTGATAGGGTTCTTCTCCGGTAGCGCCTCCGAAAGTTACTTTTGCACTTTCTCGTATCACGCTTCGTTTCCGAGCTGTAACCAAAAAGACGTTAAAATTGCTTAAATCGTCGAATTTCTTTGAAAAAACGCCTTTTACGGTATTCGAGGACTTTATGCAGTAAATCACCGATTCTTTCTTTTTAAAGGGTACGTGTCGTTGTATTAGTTCCTAGTAACTACTGAAGACTCAGTATGTCACAAAAATTTCCTCGATTACCTTGAGGTTATGTGAGTTGTTGGAAAACTGGTCTCCTATAGCAATTTATAGACAAATTCGGACTATCTGATTTCTTGGTGTGCTTACTATCATTCATTGACGTTACTTGAGTCCTAACTTTCAGTAATGGAGATACTTCAAAGTGTATCGAGAAACATGGAAACATGGATACCGAGATATAAGACTCAACCACCTAATTAGGGATTTTCAATTATTGTTGAAGTAGCTTATGGCCGAAGCCCAATGTTACAATCTGATAGGATTCTTCTCCGGTAGCGCGTCCGAAAGTTACTCTTGCACTTTTCTCGTATCACGCTTCGTTTCCGAGCTGTAATCAAAAAGACGTTCAAATTGCTGAAATCGTCGAATTTCGCTGAAAAGCGCCTTTTGCGGTATTCGAGGACTTTATGCAGTAAATGATCGATTCTTTCGGTTTAAAGGGTACGTGTCGTTGTATAAGTTCCTAGTAACTACTGAAGACTCAGTATGTCACAAAAATTTCCTCGATTACCTTGAGGTTATGTGAGTTGTTGGAAAACTGGTATCCTATAGCAATTTATAGACAAATTCGGACTATCTGATTTCTTGGAGTGCTTACTATCATTCATTGCCGTTACTTGAGTCCTAACTTTCAGTAATGGAGATACTTCAAAGTGTATCGAGAAACATGGATACCGAGATATAAGATTCAACCACCTAATTAGGGATTTTCACTTATTGTTGAAGTAGCTTATGGCCGAAGCCCAATGTTACAATCTGATAGGATTCTTCTCCGGTAGCGCGTCCGAAAGTTACTCTTGCACTTTTCTCGTATCATGCTTCGTTTCCGAGCTGTAATCAAAAAGACGCTCAAATTGCTTAAATCGTCGAATTTCGCTGAAAAAACGCCTTTTACGGTATTCGAGGACTTTATGCAGTATATGATCGATTCTGTCGGTTTAAAGGGTACGTGTCGTTGTATAAGTTCCTAGTAACTACTGAAGACTCAGTATGTCACAAAAACTTCCTCGATTACCTTGAAGTTATGTGAGTTGGAAAACTGCACTCCTAAAGCAATTTATAGAAAAAGTCAGACTATCTGATTTCTTGGAGTGCTTACTATCATTTATTGTCGTTACTTGAGTCCTAACTTTCAGTAATGGATATACTTCAGAGTATATCGAGACCCATGGATACCGAGATATCCGATTCAACCACCTAATTAGGGATTTTCACTTATTGTTGAAGCAGCTTATGGCTGAAGACCAATGTTACAATGTGGTAGGGTTCTTCTCCGGTAGCGCCTCCGAAAGTTACTCTTGCACTTTTCTCGTATCACGCTTTGTTTCCGAGCTATAATCAAAAAGACGTTCAAATTGCTTAAATCGTCGAATTTGCGGAAAAAATGCCTTTTACGGTATTCGAGGACTTTAAGCAGTGAATCATCGATTCTTTCGGTTTAAAGGGTACGTGTCGATGTATAAGTTCCTAGTAACTACTGAAGACTCAGTATGTCACAAAAATTTCCTCGATTACCTTGAAGTTATGTGAGTTGTTGGAAAACTGCGCTCCTAAAGCAATTTATAGACAAAGTCAGAGTATCTGATTTCTTGGAGTGCTTACTATCATTTATTGACGTTACTTGAGTCCTAACTTTCAGTAAGCAGATACTTTAGTGTATATCGAGACCCATGGATACCGAGATATCCGACTCAACCCCCTAATTAGGGATTTTCACTTATTATAGAAGCAGCTTATGGCTGAAGACCAATGTTACAATCTGATAGGGTTCTTCTCCGGTAGCGCGTCCGAAAGTTACTCTTGCACTTTTCTCGTATCACGCTTCGTTTCCGAGCTGTAATCAAAAAGACGTTCAAATAGCTTAAATCGTCGAATTTCGCTGAAAAAGCGCCTTTTACGGAATTTGAGGACTTTATGCAGTGAATCATCGATTCTTTCGGTTTAAAGTGTACGTGTCGATGTATAAGTTCCTAGTAGCTACTGAAGACTCAGTATGTCACAAAAATTTCCTCGATTACCTTGAAGTTATGTGAGTTGTTGGAAAACTGCTCTCCTAAAGCAATTTATAGGCAAATTTAGACTATCTGATTTCTTGGAGTGCTTACTATCATTCATTGACGTTACTTGAGTCCTAACTTTCAGTAGGAGATACTTCAGAGTATATCGACAAACATGGATACCGAGATATCCGACTCAACCGCCTAATTTGGGATTTTCACTTATTGTTGAAGTAGCTTATGGCCGAAGCCCAATGTTACAATCTGATAGGGTTCTTCTCCGGTAGCGCCTCCGAAAGTTACTTTTGCACTTTCTCGTATCACGCTTCGTTTCCGAGCTGTAACCAAAAAGACGTTAAAATTGCTTAAATCGTCGAATTTCTTTGAAAAAACGCCTTTTACGGTATTCGAGGACTTTATGCAGTAAATCACCGATTCTTTCTTTTTAAAGGGTACGTGTCGTTGTATTAGTTCCTAGTAACTACTGAAGACTCAGTATGTCACAAAAATTTCCTCGATTACCTTGAGGTTATGTGAGTTGTTGGAAAACTGGTCTCCTATAGCAATTTATAGACAAATTCGGACTATCTGATTTCTTGGTGTGCTTACTATCATTCATTGACGTTACTTGAGTCCTAACTTTCAGTAATGGAGATACTTCAAAGTGTATCGAGAAACATGGAAACATGGATACCGAGATATAAGACTCAACCACCTAATTAGGGATTTTCAATTATTGTTGAAGTAGCTTATGGCCGAAGCCCAATGTTACAATCTGATAGGATTCTTCTCCGGTAGCGCGTCCGAAAGTTACTCTTGCACTTTTCTCGTATCACGCTTCGTTTCCGAGCTGTAATCAAAAAGACGTTCAAATAGCTTAAATCGTCGAATTTCGCTGAAAAAGCGCCTTTTACGGAATTTGAGGACTTTATGCAGTGAATCATCGATTCTTTCGGTTTAAAGTGTACGTGTCGATGTATAAGTTCCTAGTAGCTACTGAAGACTCAGTATGTCACAAAAATTTCCTCGATTACCTTGAAGTTATGTGAGTTGTTGGAAAACTGCTCTCCTAAAGCAATTTATAGGCAAATTTAGACTATCTGACTTCTTGGAGTGCTTACTATCATTCATTGACGTTACTTGAGTCCTAACTTTCAGTAATGGAGATACTTCAGAGTATATCGACAAACATGGATACCGAGATATCCGACTCAACCGCCTAATTTGGAATTTTCACTTATTGTTGAAGTAGCTTATGGCCGAAGCCCAATGTTACAATCTGATAGGGTTCTTCTCCGGTAGCGCCTCCGAAAGTTACTTTTGCACTTTCTCGTATCACGCTTCGTTTCCGAGCTGTAACCAAAAAGACGTTAAAATTGCTTAAATCGTCGAATTTCTTTGAAAAAACGCCTTTTACGGTATTCGAGGACTTTATGCAGTAAATCACCGATTCTTTCTTTTTAAAGGGTACGTGTCGTTGTATTAGTTCCTAGTAACTACTGAAGACTCAGTATGTCACAAAAATTTCCTCGATTACCTTGAGGTTATGTGAGTTGTTGGAAAACTGGTCTCCTATAGCAATTTATAGACAAATTCGGACTATCTGATTTCTTGGTGTGCTTACTATCATTCATTGACGTTACTTGAGTCCTAACTTTCAGTAATGGAGATACTTCAAAGTGTATCGAGAAACATGGAAACATGGATACCGAGATATAAGACTCAACCACCTAATTAGGGATTTTCAATTATTGTTGAAGTAGCTTATGGCCGAAGCCCAATGTTACAATCTGATAGGATTCTTCTCCGGTAGCGCGTCCGAAAGTTACTCTTGCACTTTTCTCGTATCACGCTTCGTTTCCGAGCTGTAATCAAAAAGACGTTCAAATTGCTGAAATCGTCGAATTTCGCTGAAAAGCGCCTTTTGCGGTATTCGAGGACTTTATGCAGTAAATGATCGATTCTTTCGGTTTAAAGGGTACGTGTCGTTGTATAAGTTCCTAGTAACTACTGAAGACTCAGTATGTCACAAAAATTTCCTCGATTACCTTGAGGTTATGTGAGTTGTTGGAAAACTGGTATCCTATAGCAATTTATAGACAAATTCGGACTATCTGATTTCTTGGAGTGCTTACTATCATTCATTGCCGTTACTTGAGTCCTAACTTTCAGTAATGGAGATACTTCAAAGTGTATCGAGAAACATGGATACCGAGATATAAGATTCAACCACCTAATTAGGGATTTTCACTTATTGTTGAAGTAGCTTATGGCCGAAGCCCAATGTTACAATCTGATAGGATTCTTCTCCGGTAGCGCGTCCGAAAGTTACTCTTGCACTTTTCTCGTATCATGCTTCGTTTCCGAGCTGTAATCAAAAAGACGCTCAAATTGCTTAAATCGTCGAATTTCGCTGAAAAAACGCCTTTTACGGTATTCGAGGACTTTATGCAGTATATGATCGATTCTGTCGGTTTAAAGGGTACGTGTCGTTGTATAAGTTCCTAGTAACTACTGAAGACTCAGTATGTCACAAAAACTTCCTCGATTACCTTGAAGTTATGTGAGTTGGAAAACTGCACTCCTAAAGCAATTTATAGAAAAAGTCAGACTATCTGATTTCTTGGAGTGCTTACTATCATTTATTGTCGTTACTTGAGTCCTAACTTTCAGTAATGGATATACTTCAGAGTATATCGAGACCCATGGATACCGAGATATCCGATTCAACCACCTAATTAGGGATTTTCACTTATTGTTGAAGCAGCTTATGGCTGAAGACCAATGTTACAATGTGGTAGGGTTCTTCTCCGGTAGCGCCTCCGAAAGTTACTCTTGCACTTTTCTCGTATCACGCTTTGTTTCCGAGCTATAATCAAAAAGACGTTCAAATTGCTTAAATCGTCGAATTTGCGGAAAAAATGCCTTTTACGGTATTCGAGGACTTTAAGCAGTGAATCATCGATTCTTTCGGTTTAAAGGGTACGTGTCGATGTATAAGTTCCTAGTAACTACTGAAGACTCAGTATGTCACAAAAATTTCCTCGATTACCTTGAAGTTATGTGAGTTGTTGGAAAACTGCGCTCCTAAAGCAATTTATAGACAAAGTCAGAGTATCTGATTTCTTGGAGTGCTTACTATCATTTATTGACGTTACTTGAGTCCTAACTTTCAGTAAGCAGATACTTTAGTGTATATCGAGACCCATGGATACCGAGATATCCGACTCAACCCCCTAATTAGGGATTTTCACTTATTATAGAAGCAGCTTATGGCTGAAGACCAATGTTACAATCTGATAGGGTTCTTCTCCGGTAGCGCGTCCGAAAGTTACTCTTGCACTTTTCTCGTATCACGCTTCGTTTCCGAGCTGTAATCAAAAAGACGTTCAAATAGCTTAAATCGTCGAATTTCGCTGAAAAAGCGCCTTTTACGGAATTTGAGGACTTTATGCAGTGAATCATCGATTCTTTCGGTTTAAAGTGTACGTGTCGATGTATAAGTTCCTAGTAGCTACTGAAGACTCAGTATGTCACAAAAATTTCCTCGATTACCTTGAAGTTATGTGAGTTGTTGGAAAACTGCTCTCCTAAAGCAATTTATAGGCAAATTTAGACTATCTGATTTCTTGGAGTGCTTACTATCATTCATTGACGTTACTTGAGTCCTAACTTTCAGTAGGAGATACTTCAGAGTATATCGACAAACATGGATACCGAGATATCCGACTCAACCGCCTAATTTGGGATTTTCACTTATTGTTGAAGTAGCTTATGGCCGAAGCCCAATGTTACAATCTGATAGGGTTCTTCTCCGGTAGCGCCTCCGAAAGTTACTTTTGCACTTTCTCGTATCACGCTTCGTTTCCGAGCTGTAACCAAAAAGACGTTAAAATTGCTTAAATCGTCGAATTTCTTTGAAAAAACGCCTTTTACGGTATTCGAGGACTTTATGCAGTAAATCACCGATTCTTTCTTTTTAAAGGGTACGTGTCGTTGTATTAGTTCCTAGTAACTACTGAAGACTCAGTATGTCACAAAAATTTCCTCGATTACCTTGAGGTTATGTGAGTTGTTGGAAAACTGGTCTCCTATAGCAATTTATAGACAAATTCGGACTATCTGATTTCTTGGTGTGCTTACTATCATTCATTGACGTTACTTGAGTCCTAACTTTCAGTAATGGAGATACTTCAAAGTGTATCGAGAAACATGGAAACATGGATACCGAGATATAAGACTCAACCACCTAATTAGGGATTTTCAATTATTGTTGAAGTAGCTTATGGCCGAAGCCCAATGTTACAATCTGATAGGATTCTTCTCCGGTAGCGCGTCCGAAAGTTACTCTTGCACTTTTCTCGTATCACGCTTCGTTTCCGAGCTGTAATCAAAAAGACGTTCAAATTGCTTAAATCGTCGAATTTCGCTGAAAAAACGCCTTTTACGGTATTCGAGGACTTTATGCAGTAAATGATCGATTCTTTCGGTTTAAAGGGTACGTGTCGTTGTATAAGTTCCTAGTAACTACTGAAGACTCAGTATGTCACAAAAATTTCCTCGATTACCTTGAGGTTATGTGAGTTGTTGGAAAACTGGTATCCTATAGCAATTTATAGACAAATTCGGACTATCTGATTTCTTGGAGTGCTTACTATCATTCATTGCCGTTACTTGAGTCCTAACTTTCAGTAATGGAGATACTTCAAAGTGTATCGAGAAACATGGATACCGAGATATAAGATTCAACCACCTAATTAGGGATTTTCACTTATTGTTGAAGTAGCTTATGGCCGAAGCCCAATGTTACAATCTGATAGGATTCTTCTCCGGTAGCGCGTCCGAAAGTTACTCTTGCACTTTTCTCGTATCACGCTTCGTTTCCGAGCTGTAATTAAAAAGACGTTCAAATTGCTTAAATCGTTGAATTTCGCTGAAAAAACGCCTTTTACGGTATTCGAGGACTTTATGCAGTAAATGATCGATTCTATCGGTTTAAAGGGTACGTGTCGTTGTATAAGTTCCTAGTAACTACTGAAGACTCAGTATGTCACAAAAATTTCCACGATTACCTTGAGGTTATGTGAGTTGTTGGAAAACTGGTATCCTATAGCAATTTATAGACAAATTCGGACTATCTGATTTCTTGGAGTGCTTACTATCATTCATTGACGTTACTCGAGTCCTAACTTTCAGTAATGGAGATACATCAAAGTGTATCGAGTAACATGGATACCGAGATATAAGATTCAACCACCTAATTAGGGATTTTCACTTATTGTTGAAGTAGCTTATGGCCGAAGCCCAATGTTACAATCTGATAGGATTCTTCTCCAGTAGCGCGTCCGAAAGTTACTCTTGCACTTTTCTCGTATCACGCTTCGTTTCCGAGCTGTAATCAAAAAGACGCTCAAATTGCTTAAATCGTCGAATTTCGCTGAAAAAACGCCTTTTACGGTATTCGAGGACTTTATGCAGTAAATGATCGATTCTTTCGGTTTAAAGGGTACGTGTCGTTGTATAAGTTCCTAGTAACTACTGAAGACTCAGTATGTCACAAAAATTTCCACAATTACCTTGAAGTTATGTGAGTTGTTGGAAAACTGTGGTCCTAAAGCAATTTATAGACGAAGTCAGGCTATATGATTTCTTGGAGTGCTTACTCTCATTAATTGACGTTACTTGAGACCTAACTTTTCAGTAATGGGGATACTTCAGTGTATATCGAGACCCATGGATACCGAGATATCCGACTCAACCACCTAATTAGGGATTTTCACTTATTGTTGAAGTAGCTTATGGCCGAAGCCCAATGTTACAATCTGATAGGATTCTTCTCCGGTAGCGCGTCCGAAAGTTACTCTTGCACTTTTCTCGTATCACGCTTCGTTTCCGAGCTGTAATCAAAAAGACGTTCAAATTGCTTAAATCGTCGAATTTCGCTGAAAAACCGCCTTCTACGGTATTCGAGGACTTTATGCATTAAATGATCGATTCTTTCGGTTTAAAGGGTACGTGTCGTTGTATAATTTCCTAGTAATTACTGAAGACTCAGTATGTCAAAAAATTTCCTCGATTACCTTGAGGTTATGTGAGTTGTTGGGAAACTGGTCTCCTATAGCAATTTACAGACAAATTCGGACTATCTGATTTCTTGGAGTGCTTACTATCATTCATTGACGTTACTTGAGTCCTAACTTTCAGTAATGGAGATACTTCAGAGTATATCGACAAACATGGATACCGAGATATCCGACTCAACCGCCTAATTAGGGATTTTCACTTATTGTTGAAGTAGCTTATGGCCGAAGCCCAATGTTACAATCTGATAGGATTCTTCTCCGGTAGCGCGTCCGAAAGTTACTCTTGCACTTTTCTCGTATCACGCTTCGTTTCCGAGCTGTAATCAAAAAGACGCTCAAATTGCTTAAATCGTCGAATTTCGCTGAAAAAACGCCTTTTACGGTATTCGAGGACTTTATGCAGTAAATGATCGATTCTTTCGGTTTAAAGGGTACGTGTCGTTGTATAAGTTCCTAGTAACTACTGAAGACTCAGTATGTCACAAAAATTTCCACGAGTACCTTGAAGTTATGTGAGTTGTTGGAAAACTGTGGTCCTAAAGCAATTTATAGACGAAGTCAGGCTATATGATTTCTTGGAGTGCTTACTCTCATTAATTGACGTTACTTGAGACCTAACTTTTCAGTAATGGGGATACTTCAGTGTATATCGAGACCCATGGATACCGAGATATCCGACTCAACCACCTAATTAGGGATTTTCACTTATTGTTGAAGTAGCTTATGGCCGAAGCCCAATGTTACAATCTGATAGGATTCTTCTCCGGTAGCGCGTCCGAAAGTTACTCTTGCACTTTTCTCGTATCACGCTTCGTTTCCGAGCTGTAATCAAAAAGACGTTCAAATTGCTTAAATCGTCGAATTTCCCTGAAAAACCGCCTTCTACGGTATTCGAGGACTTTATGCATTAAATGATCGATTCTTTCGGTTTAAAGGGTACGTGTCGTTGTATAAGTTCCTAGTAATTACTGAAGACTCAGTATGTCAAAAAATTTCCGCGATTACCTTGAGGTTATGTGAGTTGTTGGAAAACTGGTATCCTATAGCAATTTATAGACAAATTTGGACTATCTGATTTCTTGGAGTGCTTGGAGTACTCTTGCACTTTTCTCGTATCACGCTTCGTTTCCGAGCTGTAATTAAAAAGACGTTCAAATTGCTTAAATCGTCGAATTTCGCTGAAAAAACGCCTTTTACGGTATTCGATGACTTTATGCAGTAAATGATCGATTCTTTCGGTTTAAAGGGTACGTGTCGTTGTATAAGTTCCTAGTAACTACTGAAGACTCAGTATGTCACAAAAATTTCCACGATTACCTTGAGGTTATGTGAGTTGTTGGAAAACTGGTATCCTATAGCAATTTATAGACAAATTCGGACTATCTGATTTCTTGGAGTGCTTACTATCATTCATTGACGTTACTTGAGTCCTAACTTTCAGTAATGGAGATACCTCAAAGTGCATCGAGTAACATGGATACCGAGATATAAGATTCAACCACCTAATTAGGGATTTTCACTTATTGTTGAAGTAGCTTATGGCCGAAGCCCAATGTTACAATCTGATAGGATTCTTCTCCGGTAGCGCGTCCGAAAGTTACTCTTGCACTTTTCTCGTATCACGCTTCGTTTCCGAGCTGTAATCAAAAAGACGCTCAAATTGCTTATATCGTCGAATTTCGCTGAAAAAACGCCTTTTACGGTATTCGACGACTTTATGCAGTAAATGATCGATTCTTTCGGTTTAAAGGGTACGTGTCGTTGTATAAGTTCCTAGTAACTACTGAAGACTCAATATGTCACAAAAATTTCCACGATTACCTTGAAGTTATGTGAGTTGTTGGAAAACTGTGGTCCTAAAGCAATTTATAGACGAAGTCAGGCTATATGATTTCTTGGAGTGCTTACTCTCATTAATTGATGTTACTTGAGACCTAACTTTTCAGTAATGGGGATACTTCAGAGTATATCGAGACCCATGGATACCGAGATATCCGACTCAACCACCTAATTAGGGATTTTCACTTATTGTTGAAGTAGCTTATGGCCGAAGCCCAATGTTACAATCTGATAGGATTCTTCTCCGGTAGCGCGTCCGAAAGTTACTCTTGCACTTTTCTCGTATCACGCTTCGTTTCCGAGCTGTAATCAAAAAGACGTTCAAATTGCTTAAATCGTCGAATTTCTCTGAAAAAACGCCTTTTACGGTATTCGAGGACTTTATGCAGTAAATGATCGATTCTGTCGGTTTAAAGGGTACGTGTCGTTGTATAAGTTCCTAGTAATTACTGAAGACTCAGTATGTCAAAAAATTTCCTCGATTACCTTGAGGTTATGTGAGTTGTTGGAAAACTGGTCTCCTATAGCAATTTACAGACAAATTCGGACTATCTGATTTCTTGGAGTGCTTACTATCATTCATTGACGTTACTTGAGTCCTAACTTTCAGTAATGGAGATACTTCAGAGTATATCGACAAACATGGATACCGAGATATCCGACTCAACCGCCTAATTAGGGATTTTCACTTATTGTTGAAGTAGCTTATGGCCGAAGCCCAATGTTACAATCTGATAGGATTCTTCTCCGGTAGCGCGTCCGAAAGTTACTCTTGCACTTTTCTCGTATCATGCTTCGTTTCCGAGCTGTAATCAAAAAGACGCTCAAATTGCTTAAATCGTCGAATTTCGCTGAAAAAACGCCTTTTACGGTATTCGAGGACTTTATGCAGTATATGATCGATTCTGTCGGTTTAAAGGGTACGTGTCGTTGTATAAGTTCCTAGTAACTACTGAAGACTCAGTATGTCACAAAAACTTCCTCGATTACCTTGAAGTTATGTGAGTTGGAAAACTGCACTCCTAAAGCAATTTATAGAAAAAGTCAGACTATCTGATTTCTTGGAGTGCTTACTATCATTTATTGTCGTTACTTGAGTCCTAACTTTCAGTAATGGAGATACTTCAGAGTATATTGAGACCCATGGATACCGAGATATCCGATTCAACCACCTAATTAGGGATTTTCACTTATTGTTGAAGCAGCTTATGGCTGAAGACCAATGTTACAATGTGGTAGGGTTCTTCTCCGGTAGCGCCTCCGAAAGTTACTCTTGCACTTTTCTCGTATCACGCTTTGTTTCCGAGCTATAATCAAAAAGACGTTCAAATTGCTTAAATCGTCGAATTTGCGGAAAAAATGCCTTTTACGATATTCGAGGACTTTATGCAGTGAATCATCGATTCTTTCGGTTTAAAGGGTACGCGTCGATGTATAAGTTCCTAGTAACTACTGAAGACTCAGTATGTCACAAAAATTTCCTCGATTACCTTGAAGTTATGTGAGTTGTTGGAAAACAGCTCTCCTAAAGCAATTTATAGACAAATTCAGACTATCTTATTTCTTGGAGTGCTCACTATCATTTATTGACGTTACTTGAGTCCTAACTTTCAGTAATGGAGATACTTCGGTGTATATCGAGACCCATGGATACCGAGATATCCGACTCAGCCGCCTAATTAGGGATTTTCACTTATTGTTGAGGCAGCTTATCGCTGAAGCCCAATGTTACAATCTGATAGGGTTCTTCTCCGGTAGCGCCTCGGAAAGTTACTCTTGCACTTTTCTCGTATCACGCTTCGTTTCCGAGCTGTAATCAAAAAGACGTTCAAATTGCTTAAATCGTCGAATTTCGCTGAAAAAACGCCTTTTACGGTATTCGAGGACTTTATGCAGTGAATCATCGATTCTTTCGGTTTAAAGGGTACGCGTCGATGTATAAGTTCCTAGTAACTACTGAAGACTCAGTATGTCACAAAAATTTCCTCGATTACCTTGAAGTTATGTGAGTTGTTGGAAAACTGCTCTCCTAAAGCAATTTATAGACAAATTCAGACTATCTTATTTCTTGGAGTGCTCACTATCATTTATTGACGTTACTTGAGTCCTAACTTTCAGTAATGGAGATACTTCGGTGTATATCGAGACCCATGGATACCGAGATATCCGACTCAGCCGCCTAATTAGGGATTTTCACTTATTGTTGAGGCAGCTTATCGCTGAAGCCCAATGTTACAATCTGATAGGGTTCTTCTCCGGTAGCGCCTCGGAAAGTTACTCTTGCACTTTTCTTGTATCACGCTTCGTTTCCGAGCTGTAATCAAAAAGACGTTTAAATTGCTTAAATCGTCAAATTTCACTGAAAAAACGCCATATACGGTATTCGAAGACTTTATGCAGTGAATCATCGATTCTTTCGGTTTAAAGGGTACGCGTCGATGTATAAGTTCCTAGTAACTACTGAAGACTCAGTATGTCACAAAAATTTCCTCGATTACCTTGAAGTTATGTGAGTTGTTGGAAAACTGCTCTCCTAAAGCAATTTATAGACAAATTCAGACTATCTTATTTCTTGGAGTGCTCACTATCATTTATTGACGTTACTTGAGTCCTAACTTTCAGTAATGGAGATACTTCAGAGTCTATCGAGACCCATGGATACCGAGATATTCGACTCAACCACCTAATTAGGGATTTTCACTTATTGTTGAAGTAGCTTATGGCCGAAGCCCAATGTTACAATCTGATAGGGTTCTTCTCCGGTGGCGCCTCCGAAAGTCACTCTTTCACTTTTCTCGTATCACGCTTCGTTTCCGAGCTGTAATCAAAAAGACGTTCAAATTGCTTAAATCGTCGAATTTCGCTGAAAAACGCCTTTTACGGTGTTCGAGGACTTTCTGCAGTGAATCATCGATTCTTTCGGTTTAAACGGTACGTGTCGATGTATAAGTTCCTAGTAACTACTGAAGACTCAGTATGTCACAAGAATTTCCTCAATTACCTTGAAATTATGTGAGTTGTTGGAAAGCTGCGCTCCTAAAGCAATTTATAGACAGTCAGACTATCTGATTTCTTGAAGTGTTTACTATCATTTATTGAAGTTACTTGAGTCCTAACTTTCAGTAAGCAGATACTTTAGTGTATATCGAGACCCATGGATATCCGACTCAACCCTATAATTAGGGATTTTCACTTATTATAGAAGCAGCTTATGGCTGAAGATCAATGTTACAATCTGGTAGGGTTCTTCTCCGGTGGCGCCGCCGAAAGTTACTCTTGCACTTTTCTCGTATCACGCTTCGTTTCCGAGCTGTAATCAAAAAAACGTTCAAATTGCTTAAATCGTCGAATTTCGCTGAAAAAGCGCCTTTTACGGTATTCGAGGACTTTAAGCAGTGAATCATCGATTCTTTCGGTTTAAAGGGTACGTGTCGATGTATAAGTTCCTAGTATCTACTGAAGACTCAGTATGTCACAAAAATTTCCTCGGTTACCTTGAAGTTATTTGAGTTGTTGGAAAACTGCGCTCCTAAAGCAATTTATAGACAAAGTCAGAGTATTTGATTTCTTGGAGTGCTTACTATCATTTACTGTCGTTACTTGAATCCTAACTTTCAGTAATGGAGATACTTCAGAGTATATCGAGACCCATGGATACCGAGATATCCGATTCAACCACCTAATTAGGGATTTTCACTTATTGTTGAAGTAGCTTATGGCCGAAGCCCAATGTTACAATCTGATAGGGTTCTTCTCCGGTAGCGCCTCCGAAAGTCACTTTTTCACTTTTCTCGTATCACGCTTCGTTTCCGAGCTGTAATCAAAAAGACGTTCAAATTGCTTAAATCGTCGAATTTCGCTGAAAAACGCCTTTTACGGTGTTCGAGGACTTTCTGCAGTGAATCATCGATTCTTTCGGTTTAAACGGTACGTGTCGATGTATAAGTTCCTAGTAACTACTGAAGACTCAGTATGTCACAAGAATTTCCTCAATTACCTTGAAATTATGTGAGTTGTTGGAAAGCTGCGCTCCTAAAGCAATTTATAGACAGTCAGACTATCTGATTTCTTGAAGTGTTTACTATCATTTATTGACGTTACTTGAGTCCTAACTTTCAGTAAGCAGATACTTTAGTGTATATCGAGACCCATGGATATCCTACTCAACCCTATAATTAGGGATTTTCACTTATTATAGAAGCAGCTTGTGGCTAAAGACCAATGTTACAATCTGGTAGGGTTCTTCTCCGGTGGCGCCTCCGAAAGTTACTCTTGCACTTTTCTCGTATCACGCTTCGTTTCGGAGCTGTAATCAAAAAGACGTTCAAATTGCTTAAATCGTCGAATTTCGCTGAAAAAACGCCTTTTACGGTATTCGAGGACTTTATGCAGTGAATCATCGATTCTTTCGGTTTAAAGGGTACGTGTCGATGTATAAGTTCCTAGTATCTACTGAAGACTCAGTATGTCACAAAAATTTCCTCGATTACCTTGAAGTTATGTGAGTTGTTGGAAAACTGCGCTCCTAAAGCAATTTATAGACAAAGTCAGAGTATCTGATTTCTTGGAGTGCTTACTATCATTTATTGTCGTTACTTGAGTCCTAACTTTCAGTAATGGAGATACTTCAGAGTATATCGAGACCCTTGGATACCGAGATATCCGATTCAACCACCTAATTAGGGATTTTCACTTATTGTTGAAGCAGCTTATGGCTGAAGACCAATGTAAACAATCTGGTAGGGTTCTTCTCCGGTAGCGCCTCCGAAAGTTACTCTTGCACTTTTCTCGTATCACGCTTCGTTTCCGAGCTGTAATCAAAGAGACGTTCAAATTGCTTAAATCGTCGAATTTCGCTGAAAAAACGCCGTTTACGGTATTCGAGGACTTTATGCAGTGAATCGTCGATTCTTTCGGTTTAAAGGGTACGTGTCGATGTATAAGTTCCTAGTAACTACTGAAGACTCAGTATGTCACAAAAATTTCCTCGATTACCTTGAAGTTATGTGAGTTGTTGGGAAAACTGCGCTCCAAAAGCAATTTATAGACAACGTCAGAATATCTGATTTCCTAGAGTGCTTACTATCATTTATTGACGTTACTTGAGTCCTAACTTTCAGTAATGGAGATACTTCAGAGTATATCGAGAACCATGGATACCGAGATATCCGATTCAACCACCTAATTAGGGATTTTCATTTATTGTTGAAGCAGCTTATGGCCGAAGCCCAATGTTAAAATCTGGTAGGGTTCTTCTCCAGTAGCGCTTCCGAAAGTTACTCTTGCACTTTTCTCGCATCACGCTTCGTTTCCGAGTTGTAATCAAAAAGTCGTTCAATTTGCTTAAATCGTCGAATTTCGCTGAAAAAACGCCTTTTACGGTATTCGAGGACTTTATGCAGTGAATCATCGATTCCTTCGGTTTAAAGGGTACGTGTCGATGTATAAGTTCCTAGTAACTACTGAAAACTCAGTATGTCACAAAAATTTCCTCGATTACCTTTAAGTTACGTGAGTTGTTGGAAAACTGCGCTCCTAAAGCAATTTATAGACAAAGTCAGACTATCTGATTTCTTGGAGTGCTTACTACCATTTATTGACGTTACTTGAGTCCTAACTTTCAGTAATGGAGATACTCCATAGTATATCGAGACCTATGGATACCGAGATATCCGACTCAACCACCTAATTAGGGATTTTCACTTATTGTTGAAGTAGCTTATGGCCGAAGCCCAATGTTACTATCTGATAGGGTTCTTCTCCGGTAGCGCCTCCGAAAGTTACTCTTACACTTTTCTCGTACCACGCTTTGTTTCCGAGCTGTAATCAAAAAGACGTTGAAATTGATTAAATCGTCGAATTTCGCTGAAAAAACGCCTTTTACGGTATTCGAGGACTTGATGCTGTGAATCATCGATTCTTTCGGTTTAAAGGGTACGTGTCGATGTATAAGTTCCTAGTAACTACTGAAGACTCAGTATGTCACAAAAACTTCCTCGATTACCTTGAAGTTATGTGAGTTGGAAAACTGCACTCCTAAAGCAATTTATAGAAAAAGTCAGACTATCTGATTTCTTGGAGTGCTTACTATCATTTATTGTCGTTACTTGAGTCCTAACTTTCAGTAATGGAGATACTTCAGAGTATATCGAGACCCATGGATACCGAGATATCCGATTCAACCACCTAATTAGGGATTTTCACTTATTGTTGAAGCAGCTTATGGCTGAAGACCAATGTTACAATGTGGTAGGGTTCTTCTCCGGTAGCGCCTCCGAAAGTTACTCTTGCACTTTTCTCGTATCACGCTTTGTTTCCGAGCTATAATCAAAAAGACGTTCAAATTGCTTAAATCGTCGAATTTGCGGAAAAAATGCCTTTTACGGTATTCGAGGACTTTATGCAGTGAATCATCGATTCTTTCGGTTTAAAGGGTACGTGTCGATGTATAAGTTCCTAGTAACTACTGAAGACTCAGTATGTCACAAAAATTTCCTCGATTACCTTGAAGTTATTTGAGTTGTTGGAAAACTGCGCTCCTAAAGCAATTTATAGACAAAGTCAGAGTATCTGATTTCTTGGAGTGCTTACTATCATTTATTGACGTTACTTGAGTCCTAACTTTCAGTAAGCAGATACTTCAGAGTATATCGACAAACATGGATACCGAGATATCCGACTCAACCGCCTAATTAGGGATTTTCACTTATTGTTGAAGTAGCTTATGGCCGAAGCCCAATGTTACAATCTGATAGGGTTCTTCTCCGGTAGCGCCTCCGAAAGTTACTCTTGCACTTTCTCGTATCACGCTTCGTTTCCGAGCTGTAACCAAAAAGACGTTAAAATTGCTTAAATAGTCGAATTTCTTTGAAAAAACGCCTTTTACGGTATTCGAGGACTTTATGCAGTAAATCACCGATTCTTTCTTTTTAAAGGGTACGTGTCGTTGTATTAGTTCCTAGTAACTACTGAAGACTCAGTATGTCACAAAAATTTCCTCGATTACCTTGAGGTTATGTGAGTTGTTGGAAAACTGGTCTCCTATAGCAATTTATAGACAAATTCGGACTATCTGATTTCTTGGTGTGCTTACTATCATTCATTGACGTTACTTGAGTCCTAACTTTCAGTAATGGAGATACTTCAAAGTGTATCGAGAAACATGGAAACATGGATACCGAGATATAAGACTCAACCACCTAATTAGGGATTTTCAATTATTGTTGAAGTAGCTTATGGCCGAAGCCCAATGTTACAATCTGATAGGATTCTTCTCCGGTAGCGCGTCCGAAAGTTACTCTTGCACTTTTCTCGTATCACGCTTCGTTTCCGAGCTGTAATCAAAAAGACGTTCAAATTGCTTAAATCGTCGAATTTCGCTGAAAAACCGCCTTTTACGGTATTCGAGGACTTTATGCAGTAAATGATCGATTCTTTCGGTTTAAAGGGTACGTGTCGTTGTATAAGTTCCTAGTAACTACTGAAGACTCAGTATGTCACAAAAATTTCCTCGATTACCTTGAGGTTATGTGAGTTGTTGGAAAACTGGTATCCTATAGCAATTTATAGACAAATTCGGACTATCTGATTTCTTGGAGTGCTTACTATCATTCATTGACGTTACTTGAGTCATAACTTTCAGTAATGGAGATACTTCAAAGTGTATCGAGAAACATGGAAACATGGATACCGAGATATCCGACTCAACCACCTAATTAGGGATTTTCACTTATTGTTGAAGTAGCTTATGGCCGAAGCCCAATCTTACAGTCTGATAGGATTCTTCTCCGGTAGCGCGTCCGAAAGTTACTCTTGCACTTTTCTCGTATCACGCTTTGTTTCCGAGCTATAATCAAAAAGACGTTCAAATTGCTTAAATCGTCGAATTTGCGGAAAAAATGCCTTTTACGATATTCGAGGACTTTATGCAGTGAATCATCGATTCTTTCGGTTTAAAGGGTACGTGTCGATGTATAAGTTCCTAGTAACTACTGAAGACTCAGTATGTCACAAAAATTTCCTCGATTACCTTGAAGTTATGTGAGTTGTTGGAAAACTGCTCTCCTAAAGCAATTTATAGACAAATTCAGACTATCTTATTTCTTGGAGTGCTCACTATCATTTATTGACGTTACTTGAGTCCTAACTTTCAGTAATGGAGATACTTCGGTGTATATCGAGACCCATGGATACCGAGATATCCGACTCAGCCGCCTAATTAGGGATTTTCACTTATTGTTGAGGCAGCTTATCGCTGAAGCCCAATGTTACAATCTGATAGGGTTCTTCTCCGGTAGCGCCTCGGAAAGTTACTCTTGCACTTTTCTTGTATCACGCTTCGTTTCCGAGCTGTAATCAAAAAGACGTTTAAATTGCTTAAATCGTCAAATTTCACTGAAAAAACGCCATATACGGTATTCGAAGACTTTATGCAGTGAATCATCGATTCTTTCGGTTTAAACGGTACGTGTCGATGTATAAGTTCCTAGTAACTACTGAAGACTCAGTATGTCACAAGAATTTCCTCAATTACCTTGAAATTATGTGAGTTGTTGGAAAGCTGTGCTCCTAAAGCAATTTATAGACAGTCAGACTATCTGATTTCTTGAAGTGTTTACTATCATTTATTGAAGTTACTTGAGTCTTAACTTTCAGTAAGCAGATACTTTAGTGTATATCGAGACCCATGGATATCCGACTCAACCCTATAATTAGGGATTTTCACTTATTATAGAAGCAGCTTATGGCCGAAGATCAATGTTACAATCTGGTAGGGTTCTTCTCCGGTGGCGCCGCCGAAAGTTACTCTTGCACTTTTCTCGTATCACGCTTCGTTTCCGAGCTGTAATCAAAAAAACGTTCAAATTGCTTAAATCGTCGAATTTCGCTGAAAAAGCGCCTTTTACGGTATTCGAGGACTTTATGCAGTGAATCATCGATTCTTTCGGTTTAAAGGGTACGTGTCGATGTATAAGTTCCTAGTATCTACTGAAGACTCAGTATGTCACAAAAATTTCCTCGGTTACCTTGAAGTTATTTGAGTTGTTGGAAAACTGCGCTCCTAAAGCAATTTATAGACAAAGTCAGAGTATTTGATTTTTTGGAGTGCTTACTATCATTTATTGTCGTTACTTGAATCCTAACTTTCAGTAATGGAGATACTTCAGAGTATATCGAGAACCATGGATACCGAGATATCCGATTCAACCACCTAATTAGGGATTTTCACTTATTGTTGAAGTAGCTTATGGCCGAAGCCCAATGTTACAATCTGATAGGGTTCTTCTCCGGTAGCGCCTCCGAAAGTCACTTTTTCACTTTTCTCGTATCACGCTTCGTTTCCGAGCTGTAATCAAAAAGACGTTCAAATTGCTGAAATCGTCGAATTTCGCTGAAAAAACGCCTTTTACGGTATTCGAGGACTTTATGCAGTGAATCATCGATTCTTTCGGTTTAAACGGTACGTGTCGATGTATAAGTTCCTAGTAACTACTGAAGACTCAGTATGTCACAAGAATTTCCTCAATTACCTTGAAATTATGTGAGTTGTTGGAAAGCTGCGCTCCTAAAGCAATTTATAGACAGTCAGACTATCTGATTTCTTGAAGTGTTTACTATCATTTATTGACGTTACTTGAGTCCTAACTTTCAGTAAGCAGATACTTTAGTGTATATCGAGACCCATGGATATCCTACTCAACCCTATAATTAGGGATTTTCACTTATTATAGAAGCAGCTTATGGCTGAAGACCAATGTTACAATCTGGTAGGGTTCTTCTCCGGTAGCGCGTCCGAAAGTTACTCTTGCACTTTTCTCGTATCACGCTTCGTTTCCGAGCTGTAATCAAAAAGACGTTCAAATAGCTTAAATCGTCGAATTTCGCTGAAAAAACGCCTTTTACGGTATTCGAGGACTTTATCCAGTGAATCATCGATTCTTTCGGTTTAAAGTGTACGTGTCGATGTATAAGTTCCTAGTAACTACTGAAGACTCAGTATGTCACAAAAATTTCCTCGATTACCTTGAAGTTATGTGAGTTGTTGGAAAACTGCTCTCCTAAAGCAATTTATAGGCAAATTTAGACTATCTGATTTCTTGGAGTGCTTACTATCATTCATTGACGTTACTTGAGTCCTAACTTTCAGTAATGGAGATACTTCAGAGTATATCGACAAACATGGATACCGAGATATCCGACTCAACCGCCTAATTACGGATTTTCACTTATTGTTGAAGTAGCTTATGGCCGAAGCCCAATGTTACAATCTGATAGGGTTCTTCTCCGGTAGCGCCTCCGAAAGTTACTCTTGCACTTTCTCGTATCACGCTTCGTTTCCGAGCTGTAACCAAAAAGACGTTAAAATTGCTTAAATCGTCGAATTTCTTTGAAAAAACGCCTTTTACGGTATTCGAGGACTTTATGCAGTAAATCACCGATTCTTTCTTTTTAAAGGGTACGTGTCGTTGTATTAGTTCCTAGTAACTACTGAAGACTCAGTATGTCACAAAAATTTCCTCGATTACCTTGAGGTTATGTGAGTTGTTGGAAAACTGGTCTCCTATAGCAATTTATAGACAAATTCGGACTATCTGATTTCTTGGTGTGCTTACTATCATTCATTGACGTTACTTGAGTCCTAACTTTCAGTAATGGAGATACTTCAAAGTGTATCGAGAAACATGGAAACATGGATACCGAGATATAAGACTCAACCACCTAATTAGGGATTTTCAATTATTGTTGAAGTAGCTTATGGCCGAACCCCAATGTTACAATCTGATAGGATTCTTCTCCGGTAGCGCGTCCGAAAGTTACTCTTGCACTTTTCTCGTATCACGCTTCGTTTCCGAGCTGTAATCAAAAAGACGTTCAAATTGCTTAAATCGTCGAATTTCGCTGAAAAACCGCCTTTTACGGTATTCGAGGACTTTATGCAGTAAATGATCGATTCTTTCGGTTTAAAGGGTACGTGTCGTTGTATAAGTTCCTAGTAACTACTGAAGACTCAGTATGTCACAAAAATTTCCTCGATTACCTTGAGGTTATGTGAGTTGTTGGAAAACTGGTATCCTATAGCAATTTATAGACAAATTCGGACTATCTGATTTCTTGGAGTGCTTACTATCATTCATTGACGTTCCTTGAGTCATAACTTTCAGTAATGGAGATACTTCAAAGTGTATCGAGAAACATGGAAACATGGATACCGAGATATCCGACTCAACCACCTAATTAGGGATTTTCACTTATTGTTGAAGTAGCTTATGGCCGAAGCCCAATCTTACAGTCTGATAGGATTCTTCTCCGGTAGCGCGTCCGAAAGTTACTCTTGCACTTTTCTCGTATCACGCTTCGTTTCCGAGCTGTAATCTAAAAGACGTTCAAATTGCTTAAATCGTCGAATTTCGCTGAAAAAAACGCCTTTTACGGTATTCGAGGACTTTATGCAGTGAATCATCGATTCTTTCGGTTTAAAGGGTACGCGTCGATGTATAAGTTCCTAGTAACTACTGAAGACTCAGTATGTCACAAAAATTTCCTCGATTACCTTGAAGTTATGTGAGTTGTTGGAAAACTGCTCTCCTAAAGCAATTTATAGACAAATTCAGACTATCTTATTTCTTGGAGTGCTCACTATCATTTATTGACGTTACTTGAGTAATAACTTTCAGTAATGGAGATACTTCAGTGTATATCGAGACCCATGGATACCGAGATATCCGACTCAGCCGCCTAATTAGGGATTTTCACTTATTGTTGAGGCAGCTTATCGCTGAAGCCCAATGTTACAATCTGATAGGGTTCTTCTCCGGTAGCGCCTCCGAAAGTTACTCTTGCACTTTTCTTGTATCACGCTTCGTTTCCGAGCTGTAATCAAAAAGACGTTTAAATTGCTTAAATCGTCAAATTTCACTGAAAAAACGCCATTTACGGTATTCGAGGACTTTATGCAGTGAATCATCGATTCTTTCGGTTTAAAGGGTACGCGTCGATGTATAAGTTCCTAGTAACTACTGAAGACTCAGTATGTCACAAAAATTTCCTCGATTACCTTGAAGTTATGTGAGTTGTTGGAAAACTGCTCTCCTAAAGCAATTTATAGACAAATTCAGACTATCTTATTACTTGGAGTGCTCACTATCATTTATTGACGTTACTTGAGTCCTAACTTTCAGTAATGGAGATACTTCAGAGTATATCGAGACCCATGGATACCGAGATATTCGACTCAACCACCTAATTAGGGATTTTCACTTATTGTTGAAGTAGCTTATGGCCGAAGCCCAATGTTACAATCTGATAGGGTTCTTCTCCGGTAGCGCCTCCGAAATTCACTCTTTCACTTTTCTCGTATCACGCTTCGTTTCCGAGCTGTAATCAAAAAGACGTTCAAATTGCTTAAATCGTCGAATTTCGCTGAAAAACGCCTTTTACGGTATTCGAGGACTTTCTGCAGTGAATCATCGATTCTTTCGGTTTAAACGGTACGTGTCGATGTATAAGTTCCTAGTAACTACTGAAGACTCAGTATGTCACAAGAATTTCCTCAATTACCTTGAAATTATGTGAGTTGTTGGAAAGCTGCGCTCCTAAAGCAATTTATACAGTCAGACTATCTGATTTCTTGAAGTGTTTACTATCATTTATTGACGTTACTTGAGTCCTAACTTTCAGTAAGCAGATACTTTAGTGTATATCGAGACCCATGGATATCCTACTCAACCCTATAATTAGGGATTTTCACATATTATAGAAGCAGCTTATGGCTAAAGACCAATGTTACAATCTGGTAGGGTTCTTCTCCGGTGGCGCCTCCGAAAGTTACTCTTGCACTTTTCTCGTATCACGCTTCGTTTCGGAGCTGTAATCAAAAAGACGTTCAAATTGCTTAAATCGTCGAATTTCGCTGAAAAAACGCCTTTTACGGTATTCGAGGACTTTATGCAGTGAATCATCGATTCTTTCGGTTTAAAGGGTACGTGTCGATGTATAAGTTCCTAGTATCTACTGAAGACTCAGTATGTCACAAAAATTTCCTCGATTACCTTGAAGTTATGTGAGTTGTTGGAAAACTGCGCTCCTAAAGCAATTTATAGACAAAGTCAGAGTATCTGATTTCTTGGAGTGCTTACTATCATTTATTGTCGTTACTTGAATCCTAACTTTCAGTAATGGAGATACTTCAGAGTATATCGAGACCCATGGATACCGAGATATCCGATTCAACCACCTAATTAGGGATTTTCACTTATTGTTGAAGTAGCTTATGGCCGAAGCCCAATGTTACAATCTGATAGGGTTCTTCTCCGGTAGCGCCTCCGAAAGTCACTTTTTCACTTTTCTCGTATCACGCTTCGTTTCCGAGCTGTAATCAAAAAGACGTTCAAATTGCTGAAATCGTCGAATTTCGCTGAAAAAACGCCTTTTACGGTATTCGAGGACTTTATGCAGTGAATCATCGATTCTTTCGGTGTAAACGGTACGTGTCGATGTATAAGTTCCTAGTAACTACTGAAGACTCAGTATGTCACAAGAATTTCCTCAATTACCTTGAAATTATGTGAGTTGTTGGAAAGCTGCGCTCCTAAAGCAATTTATAGACAGTCAGACTATCTGATTTCTTGAAGTGTTTACTATCATTTATTGACGTTACTTGAGTCCTAACTTTCAGTAAGCAGATACTTTAGTGTATATCGAGACCCATGGATATCCTACTCAACCCTATAATTAGGGATTTTCACTTATTATAGAAGCAGCTTATGGCTAAAGACCAATGTTACAATCTGGTAGGGTTCTTCTCCGGTGGCGCCTCCGAAAGTTACTCTTGCACTTTTCTCGTATCACGCTTCGTTTCGGAGCTGTAATCAAAAAGACGTTCAAATTGCTTAAATCGTCGAATTTCGCTGAAAAAACGCCTTTTACGGTATTCGAGGACTTTATGCAGTGAATCATCGATTCTTTCGGTTTAAAGGGTACGTGTCGATGTATAAGTTCCTAGTATCTACTGAAGACTCAGTATGTCACAAAAATTTCCTCGATTACCTTGAAGTTATGTGAGTTGTTGGAAAACTGCGCTCCTAAAGCAATTTATAGACTAAGTCAGAGTATTTGATTTCTTGGAGTGCTTACTATCATTTATTGTCGTTACTTGAATCCTAACTTTCAGTAATGGAGATACTTCAGAGTATATCGAGACCCATGGATACCGAGATATCCGATTCAACCACCTAATTAGGGATTTTCACTTATTGTTGAAGTAGCTTATGGCCGAAGCCCAATGTTACAATCTGATAGGGTTCTTCTCCGGTAGCGCCTCCGAAAGTCACTTTTTCACTTTTCTCGTATCACGCTTCGTTTCCGAGCCGTAATCAAAAAGACGTTCAAATTGCTGAAATCGTCGAATTTCGCTGAAAAAACGCCTTTTACGGTATTCGAGGACTTTATGCAGTGAATCATCGATTCTTTCGGTTTAAACGGTACGTGTCGATGTATAAGTTCCTAGTAACTACTGAAGACTCAGTATGTCACAAGAATTTCCTCAATTACCTTGAAATTATGTGAGTTGTTGGAAAGCTGCGCTCCTAAAGCAATTTATAGACAGTCAGACTATCTGATTTCTTGAAGTGTTTACTATCATTTATTGAAGTTACTTGAGTCCTAACTTTCAGTAAGCAGATACTTTAGTGTATATCGAGACCCATGGATATCCGACTCAACCCTATAATTAGGGGTTTTCACTTATTATAGAAGCAGCTTATGGCTGAAGACCAATGTTACAATCTGGTAGGGTTCTTCTCCGGTGGCGCTGCCGAAAGTTACTCTTGCACTTTTCTCGTATCACGCTTCGTTTCCGAGCTGTAATCAAAAAGACGTTCAAATAGCTTAAATCGTCGAATTTCGCTGAAAAAACGCCTTTTACGGTATTCGAGGACTTTATGCAGTGAATCATCGATTCTTTCGGTTTAAAGTGTACGTGTCGATGTATAAGTTCCTAGTAACTACTGAAGACTCAGTATGTCACAAAAATTTCCTCGATTACCTTGAAGTTATGTGAGTTGTTGGAAAACTGCTCTCCTAAAGCAATTTATAGGCAAATTTAGACTATCTGATTTCTTGGAGTGCTTACTATCATTCATTGACGTTACTTGAGTCCTAACTTTCAGTAATGGAGATACTTCAGAGTATATCGACAAACATGGATACCGAGATATCCGACTCAACCACCTAATTAGGGATTTTCAATTATTGTTGAAGTAGCTTATGGCCGAAGCCCAATGTTACAATCTGATAGGATTCTTCTCCGGTAGCGCGTCCGAAAGTTACTCTTGCACTTTTCTCGTATCACGCTTCGTTTCCGAGCTAGAATCAAAAAGACGTTCAAATTGCTTAAATCGTCGAATTTCGCTGAAAAACCGCCTTTTACGGTATTCGAGGACTTTATGCAGTAAATGATCGATTCTTTCGGTTTAAAGGGTACGTGTCGTTGTATAAGTTCCTAGTAACTACTGAAGACTCAGTATGTCACAAAAATTTCCTCGATTACCTTGAGGTTATGTGAGTTGTTGGAAAACTGGTATCCTATAGCAATTTATAGACAAATTCGGACTATCTGATTTCTTGGAGTGCTTACTATCATTCATTGACGTTACTTGAGTCATAACTTTCAGTAATGGAGATACTTCAAAGTGTATCGAGAAACATGGAAACATGGATACCGAGATATCCGACTCAACCACCTAATTAGGGATTTTCACTTATTGTTGAAGTAGCTTATGGCCGAAGCCCAATCTTACAGTCTGATAGGATTCTTCTCCGGTAGCGCGTCCGAAAGTTACTCTTGCACTTTTCTCGTATCACGCTTCGTTTCCGAGCTGTAATCAAAAAGACGTTCAAATTGCTTAAATCGTCGAATTTCGCTGAAAAAACGCCTTTTACGGTATTCGAGGACTGTATGCAGTGAATCATCGATTCTTTCGGTTTAAAGGGTACGTGTCGATGTATAAGTTCCTAGTATCTACTGAAGACTCAGTATGTCACAAAAATTTCCTCGATTACCTTGAAGTTATGTGAGTTGTTGGAAAACTGCGCTCCTAAAGCAATTTATAGACAAAGTCAGAGTATCTGATTTCTTGGAGTGCTTACTATCATTTATTGTCGTTACTTGAATCCTAACTTTCAGTAATGGAGATACTTCAGAGTATATCGAGACCCATGGATACCGAGATATCCGATTCAACCACCTAATTAGGGATTTTCACTTATTGTTGAAGTAGCTTATGGCCGAAGCCCAATGTTACAATCTGATAGGGTTCTTCTCCGGTAGCGCCTCCGAAAGTCACTTTTTCACTTATCTCGTATCACGCTTCGTTTCCGAGCTGTAATCAAAAAGACGTTCAAATTGCTGAAATCGTCGAATTTCGCTGAAAAAACGCCTTTTACGGTATTCGAGGACTTTATGCAGTGAATCATCGATTCTTTCGGTTTAAAGGGGTTCGCGTCGATGTATAAGTTCCTAGTAACTACTGAAGACTCAGTATGTCACAAAAATTTCCTCGATTACCTTGAAGTTATGTGAGTTGTTGGAAAACTGCTCTCCTAAAGCAATTTATAGACAAATTCAGACTATCTGATTTCTTGGAGTGCTTACTATCATTCATTGACGTTACTTGAGTCCTAACTTTCAGTAATGGAGATACTTCAGAGTATATCGACAAACATGGATACCGAGATATCCGACTCAACCACCTAATTAGGGATTTTCAATTATTGTTGAAGTAGCTTATGGCCGAAGCCCAATGTTACAATCTGATAGGATTCTTCTCCGGTAGCGCGTCCGAAAGTTACTCTTGCACTTTTCTCGTATCACGCTTCGTTTCCGAGCTAGAATCAAAAAGACGTTCAAATTGCTTAAATCGTCGAATTTCGCTGAAAAACCGCCTTTTACGGTATTCGAGGACTTTATGCAGTAAATGATCGATTCTTTCGGTTTAAAGGGTACGTGTCGTTGTATAAGTTCCTAGTAACTACTGAAGACTCAGTATGTCACAAAAATTTCCTCGATTACCTTGAGGTTATGTGAGTTGGAAAACTGGTATCCTATAGCAATTTATAGACAAATTCGGAATATCTGATTTCTTGGAGTGCTTACTATCATTCATTGACGTTACTTGAGTCATAACTTTCAGTAATGGAGATACTTCAAAGTGTATCGAGAAACATGGAAACATGGATACCGAGATATCCGACTCAACCACCTAATTAGGGATTTTCACTTATTGTTGAAGTAGCTTATGGCCGAAGCCCAATCTTACAGTCTGATAGGATTCTTCTCCGGTAGCGCGTCCGAAAGTTACTCTTGCACTTTTCTCGTATCACGCTTCGTTTCCGAGCTGTAATCAAAAAGACGTTCAAATTGCTTAAATCGTCGAATTTCGCTGAAAAAACGCCTTTTACGGTATTCGAGGACTGTATGCAGTGAATCATCGATTCTTTCGGTTTAAAGGGTACGTGTCGATGTATAAGTTCCTAGTATCTACTGAAGACTCAGTATGTCACAAAAATTTCCTCGATTACCTTGAAGTTATGTGAGTTGTTGGAAAACTGCGCTCCTAAAGCAATTTATAGACAAAGTCAGAGTATCTGATTTCTTGGAGTGCTTACTATCATTTATTGTCGTTACTTGAATCCTAACTTTCAGTAATGGAGATACTTCAGAGTATATCGAGACCCATGGATACCGAGATATCCGATTCAACCACCTAATTAGGGATTTTCACTTATTGTTGAAGTAGCTTATGGCCGAAGCCCAATGTTACAATCTGATAGGGTTCTTCTCCGGTAGCGCCTCCGAAAGTCACTTTTTCACTTTTCTCGTATCACGCTTCGTTTCCGAGCTGTAATCAAAAAGACGTTCAAATTGCTGAAATCGTCGAATTTCGCTGAAAAAACGCCTTTTACGGTATTCGAGGACTTTATGCAGTGAATCATCGATTCTTTCGGTTTAAAGGGGTTCGCGTCGATGTATAAGTTCCTAGTAACTACTGAAGACTCAGTATGTCACAAAAATTTCCTCGATTACCTTGAAGTTATGTGAGTTGTTGGAAAACTGCTCTCCTAAAGCAATTTATAGACAAATTCAGACTATCTTATTTCTTGGAGTGCTCACTATCATTTATTGACTTTACTTGAGTCCTAACTTTCAGTAAGCAGATACTTTAGTGTATATCGAGACCCATGGATATCCTACTCAACCCTATAATTAGGGATTTTCACTTATTATAGAAGCAGCTTATGGCTAAAGACCAATGTTACAATCTGGTAGGGTTCTTCTCCGGTGGCGCCTCCGAAAGTTACTCTTGCACTTTTCTCGTATCACGCTTCGTTTCGGAGCTGTAATCAAAAAGACGTTCAAATTGCTTAAATCGTCGAATTTCGCTGAAAATACGCCTTTTACGGTATTCGAGGACTTATGCAGGAAATCATCCATTCTTTCGGCTTTAAGGGGTACGTGTCGATGTATAAGTTCCTAGTAACTACTGAAGACTCAGTATGTCACAAAAATTTCCTCGATTACCATGACGTTAAGGGAGTTGTTGGAAAACTGCGCTCCTAAAGCAATTTATAGACAAATTCAGACTATCTGATTTCTTGGAGTGTTTACTATCATTTATTGAGGTTACTTGAGTCCTAACTTTCAGTAATGGAAATACTTCAGAGTATATGGAGACCCATGGATACCGAGATATCCGACTCGACCGCCAAATTAGGGATTTTCACTCATTCTTGAATCAGCTTATGGCCAAAGCCCAATGTTACAATCTTAAAGGGTTCTTCTCCGGTAGCGCCTCCGAAAGTTACTCTTGCACTTTTCTCGTATCTCGCTTCGTTTCCGAGCTGTAATCAAAAAGACGTTAAAAATGCTTAAATCGTCGAATTTCGCTGAAAATACGACTTTCACGGTACTCGAGGACTTATGCAGGAAATCATCCATTCTTTCGGCTTTAAGGGGTACGTGTCGATGTATAAGTTCCTAGTAACTACTGAAGACTCAGTATGTCACAAAAATTTCCTCGATTACCATGACGTTAAGGGAGTTGTTGGAAAACTGCGCTCCTAAAGCAATTTATAGACAAATTCAGACTATCTGATTTCTTGGAGTGTTTACTATCATTTATTGAGGTTACTTGAGTCCTAACTTTCAGTAATGGAGATACTTCAGAGTATATGGAGACCCATGGATACCGAGATATCCGACTCGACCGCCAAATTAGGGAATTTTCACTCATTCTTGAAGCAGCTTATGGCCAAAGCCCAATGTTATAATCTGAAAGGGTTCTTCTCCTGTAGCGCTTCCGAAAGTTACTCTTGCACTTTTCTCGTATCTCGCTTCGTTTCCGAGCTGTAATCAAAAAGACGTTAAAATTGCTTAAATCGTCGAATTTCGCTGAAAATACGCCTTTTACGGTATTCGAGGACTTATGCAGGAAATCATCCATTCTTTCGGCTTTATGGGGTACGTGTCGATGTACAAGTTCCTAGTAACTACTGAAGACTCAGTATGTCACAAATATTTCCTTGATTACCTTGAAGTTAAGGGAGTTGTTGGAAAACTGCGCTCCTAAAGCAATTTATAGACAAATTCAGACTATCTGATTTCTTGGAGTGTTTACTATCATTTATTGAGGTAACTTGAGTCCTAACTTTCAGTAATGGAGATACTTCAGAGTATATGGAGACCCATGGATACCAAGATATACGACTCGACCGCCAAATTAATGATTTTCACTCATTCTTGAAGCAACTTATGGGCAAAGCCCAATGTTACAATCTTAAAGGGTTCTTCTCCGGTAGCGCCTCCGAAAGTTACTCTTGCACTTTTCTCGTATCTCGCTTCGTTTCCGAGCTGTAATCAAAAAGACGTTAAAATTGCTTAAATCGTCGAATTTCGCTGAAAATACGCCTTTTACGGTATTCGAGGACTTATGCAGGAAATCATCCATTCTTTCGACTTTAAGGGGTACGTGTCGATGTACAAGTTCCTAGTAACTACTGAAGACTCAGTATGTCACAAATATTTCCTTGATTACCTTGAAGTTAAGGGAGTTGTTGGAAAACTGCGCTCCTAAAGCAATTTATAGACAAATTCAGACTATCTGATTTCTTGGAGTGTTTACTATAATTTATTGAGGTAACTTGAGTCCTAACTTTCAGTAGTGGAGATACTTCAGAGTATATGGAGACCCATGGATACCGAGATATCCGACTCGAACGCCAAATGAGGGATTTTAACTCATTCTTGAAGCAGCTTATGGCCAAAGCCCAATGTTACAATCTTAAAGGGTTCTTCTTCGGTAGCGCCTCCGAAAGTTACTCTTGCACTTTTCTCGTATCTCGCTTCGTTTCCGAGCTGTAATCAAAAAGACGTTAAAAATGCTTAAATCGTCGAATTTCGCTGAAAATACGACTTTCACGGTACTCGAGGACTTATGCAGGAAATCATCCATTCTTTCGGCTTTAAGGGGTACGTGTCAATGTATAAGTTCCTAGTAACTACTAAAGACTCAGTATGTCACAAAAATTTCCTCGATTACCTTGAAGTTAAGGGAGTTGTTGGAAAACTGCGCTCCTAAAGCAATTTATAGACAAATTCAGACTATCTGATTTCTTGGAGTGTTTACTATCATTTATTGAGGTAACTTGAGTCCTAACTTTCAGTAATGGAGATACTTCAGAGTATATGGAGACCCATGGATACCAAGATATACGACTCGAACGCCAAATTAGGGATTTTCACTCATTCTTGAAGCAGCTTATGGCCAAAGCACAATGTTACAATCTTAAAGGGTTCTTCTCCGGTAGCGCCTCCGAAAGTTACTCTTGCACTTTTCTCGTATCTCGCTTCGTTTCCGAGCTCTAATCAAAAAGACGTTAAAAATGCTTAAATCGTCGAATTTCGCTGAAAATACGGCTTTTACGGTATTCGAGGACTTATGCAGGAAATCATCCATTCTTTCGGCTTTAAGGGGTACGTGTCGATGTATAAGTTCCTAGTAACTACTGAAGACTCAGTATGTCACAAAAATTTCCTCGATTACCATGACGTTAAGGGAGTTGTTGGAAAACTGCGCTCCTAAAGCAATTTATAGACAAATTCAGACTATCTGATTTCTTGGAGTGTTTACTATCATTTATTGAGGTTACTTGAGTCCTAACTTTCAGTAATGGAGATACTTCAGAGTATATGGAGACCCATGAATACCGGGATATCCGACTCGACCGCCAAATTAGGGATTTTCACTCATTCTTGAAGCAGCTTATGGCCAAAGCCCAATGTTACAAACTTAAAGGGTTCTTCTTCGGTAGCGCCTCCGAAAGTTACTCTTGCACTTTTCTCGTATCTCGCTTCGTTTCCGAGCTGTAATCAAAAAGACGTTAAAAATGCTTAAATCGTCGAATTTCGCTGAAAATACGACTTTCACGGTACTCGAGGACTTATGCAGGAAATCATCCATTCTTTCGGCTTTAAGGGGTACGTGTCAATGTATAAGTTCCTAGTAACTACTAAAGACTCAGTATGTCACAAAAATTTCCTCGATTACCTTGAAGTTAAGGGAGTTGTTGGAAAACTGCGCTCCTAAAGCAATTTATAGACAAATTCAGACTATCTGATTTCTTGGAGTGTTTACTATCATTTATTGAGGTAACTTGAGTCCTAACTTTCAGTAATGGAGATACTTCAGAGTATATGGAGACCCATGGATACCAAGATATACGACTCGAACGCCAAATTAGGGATTTTCACTCATTCTTGAAGCAGCTTATGGCCAAAGCCCAATGTTACAATCTTAAAGGGTTCTTCTCCGGTAGCGCCTCCGAAAGTTACTCTTGCACTTTTCTCGTATCTCGCTTCGTTTCCGAGCTCTAATCAAAAAGACGTTAAAAATGCTTAAATCGTCGAATTTCGCTGAAAATACGCCTTTTACGGTATTCGAGGACTTATGCAGGAAATCATCCATTCTTTCGGCTTTAAGGGGTACGTGTCGATGTATAAGTTCCTAGTAACTACTGAAGACTCAGTATGTCACAAAAATTTCCTCGATTACCATGACGTTAAGGGAGTTGTTGGAAAACTGCGCTCCTAAAGCAATTTATAGACAAATTCAGACTATCTGATTTCTTGGAGTGTTTACTATCATTTATTGAGGTTACTTGAGTCCTAACTTTCAGTAATGGAGATACTTCAGAGTATATGGAGACCCATGGATACCGAGATATCCCACTCGACCGCCAAATTAGGGATTTTCACTCATTCTTGAAGCAGCTTATGGCCAAAGCCCAATGTTACAATCTTAAAGGGTTCTTCTCCGGTAGCGCCTCCGAAAGTTACTCTTGCACTTTTCTCGTATGACGCTTCGTTTCCGAGCTGTAATCAAAAAGACCTTAAAATTGCTTAAATCGTCGAATTTCGCTGAAAATACGCCTTTTACGGTATTCGGGGACTTATGCAGGAAATCATCGATTCTTTCGGCTTTAAGAGGTACGTGTCGATGTATAAGTTCCTAGTAACTACTGAAGACTCAGTATGTCACAAAAATTTCCTCGATTACCTTGAAGTTAAGGGAGTTGTTGGAAAACTGCGCTCCTAAACAATTTATAGAGAAATTCAGACTACCTGATTTCTTGAAGTGTATACTATCATTTATTGAGGTTACTTGAGTCCTAACTTTCAGTAATGGAGATACTTCAGAGTATATGGAGACCCATGGATACCGAGATATCCGACTCTACCGCCTAATTAGGGATTTTCACTCATTCTTGAAGCAGCTTATGGCCAAAGCCCAATGTTACAATCTTAAAGGGTTCTTCTCCGGTAGCGCCTCCGAAAGTTACTCTTGCACTTTTCTCGTATGACGCTTCGTTTCCGAGCTGTAATCAAAAAGACCTTAAAATTGCTTAAATCGTCGAATTTCGCTGAAAATACGCCTTTTACGGTATTCGGGGACTTATGCAGGAAATCATCGATTCTTTCGGCTTTAAGGGGTACGTGTCGATGTATAAGTTCCTAGTAACTACTGAAGACTCAGTATGTCACAAAAATTTCCTCGATTACCTTGACGTTAAGGGAGTTGTTGGAAAACTGCGCTCCTAAAGCAATTTATAGACAAATTCAGACTATTTTATTTCTTGAAGTGTGTACTTGGAGTGTTTGCTATCATTCATTGAGGTTACTTGAGTCCTAACTTTCAGTAATGGAGATACTTCAGAGTATCTGGAGACCCATGGATACCGAGATATCCGACTCGAACGCCAAATGAGGGATTTTAACTCATTCTTGAAGCAGCTTATGGCCAAAGCCCAATGTTACAATCTTAAAGGGTTGCACTTTTCTCGTATGACGCTTCGTTTCCGAGCTGTAATCAAAAAGACGTTAAAATTGCTTAAATCGTCGAATTTCGCTGAAAACACGCCTTTTACGGTATTGGATGACTTATGCAGGAAATCATCCATTCTTTCGGCTTTAAGATGTACGTGTCGAGGTATAAGTTCCTAGTAACTACTGAAGACTCAGTATGTCACAAAAATTTCCTCGATTACCTTGAAGTTAAGGGAGTTGTTGGAAAACTGCGCTCCTAAAGCAATTTATAGACAAATTCAGACTATTTTATTTCTTGAAGTGTGTACTATCATTTATTGAGGTTACTTGAGTCCTAACTTTCAGTAATGGAGATACTTCAGAGTATATGGAGACCCATGGATACCGAGATATCCCACTCGACCGCCAAATTAGGGATTTTCACTCATTCTTGAAGCAGCTTATGGCCAAAGCCCAATGTTACAATCTTAAAGGGTTCTTCTCCGGTAGCGCCTCCGAAAGTTACTCTTGCACTTTTCTCGTATCTCGCTTCGTTTCCGAGCTGTAATCAAAAAGACGTTAAAAATGCTTAAATCGTCGAATTTCGCTGAAAATACGCCTTTTACGGTATTCGAGGACTTATGCAGGAAATCATCCATTCTTTCGGCTTTAAGGGGTACGTGTCGATGTATAAGTTCCTAGTAACTACTGAAGACTCAGTATGTCACAAAAATTTCCTCGATTACCATGAAGTTAAGGGAGTTGTTGGAAAACTGCGCTCCTAAAGCAATTTATAGACAAATTCAGACTATCTGATTTCTTGGAGTGTTTACTATCATTTATTGAGGTTACTCGAGTCCTAACTTTCAGTAATGGAGATACTTCAGAGTATATGGAGACCCATGGATACCGAGATATCCGACTCGACCGCCAAATTAGTTATTTTCACTCATTCTTGAAGCAGCTTATGGCCAAAGCCCAATGTTATAATCTTAAAGGGTTCTTCTCCGGTAGCGCCTCCGAAAGTTACTCTTGCACTTTTCTCGTATGACGCTTCGTTTCCGAGCTGTAATCAAAAAGACCTTAAAATTGCTTAAATCGTCGAATTTCGCTGAAAATACGCCTTTTACGGTATTCGGGGACTTATGCAGGAAATCATCGATTCTTTCGGCTTTAAGGGGTACGTGTCGATGTATAAGTTCCTAGTAACTACTAAAGACTCAGTATGTCACAAAAATTTCCTCGATTACCTTGAAGTTAAGGGAGTTGTTGGAAAACTGCGCTCCTAAAGCAATTTATAGACAAATTCAGACTATCTGATTTCTTGGAGTGTTTACTATCATTTATTGAGGTAACTTGAGTCCTAACTTTCAGTAATGGAGATACTTCAGAGTATATGGAGACCCATGGATACCGAGATATCCGACTCGAACGCCAAATGAGGGATTTTAACTCATTCTTGAAGCAGCTTATGGCCAAAGCCCAATGTTACAATCTTAAAGGGTTCTTCTCCGGTAGCGCCTCCGAAAGTTACTCTTGCACTTTTCTCATATGACGCTTCGTTTCTGAGCTGTAATCAAAAAGACGTTAAAATTGCTTAAATCGTCGAATTTCGCTGAAAATACGCCTTTTACGGTATTCGAGGACTTATGTAGGAAATCATCCATTCTTTCGGCTTTAAGGGGTACGTGTCGATGTATAAGTTCCTAGTAACTACTGAAGACTCAGTATGTCACAAAAATTTCCTCGATTACCTTGAAGTTAAGGGAGTTGTTGGAAAACTGCGCTCCTAAACAATTTATAGAGAAATTCAGACTACCTGATTTCTTGAAGTGTATACTATCATTTATTGAGGTTACTTGAGTCCTAACTTTCAGTAATGGAGATACTTCAGAGTATATGGAGACCCATGGATACCGAGATATCCGACTCTACCGCCTAATTAGGGATTTTCACTCATTCTTGAAGCAGCTTATGGCCAAAGCCCAATGTTACAATCTTAAAGGGTTCTTCTCCGGTAGCGCCTCCGAAAGTTACTCTTGCACTTTTCTCGTATGACGCTTCGTTTCCGAGCTGTAATCAAAAAGACCTTAAAATTGCTTAAATCGTCGAATTTCGCTGAAAATACGCCTTTTACGGTATTCGGGGACTTATGCAGGAAATCATCGATTCTTTCGGCTTTAAGGGGTACGTGTCGATGTATAAGTTCCTAGTAACTACTGAAGACTCAGTATGTCACAAAAATTTCCTCGATTACCTTGACGTTAAGGGAGTTGTTGGAAAACTGCGCTCCTAAAGCAATTTATAGACAAATTCAGACTATCTGATTTCTTGGAGTGTTTGCTATCATTCATTGAGGTTACTTGAGTCCTAACTTTCAGTAATGGAGATACTTCAGAGTATCTGGAGACCCATGGATAACGAGATATCCGACTCGAACGCCAAATGAGGGATTTTAACTCATTCTTGAAGCAGCTTATGGCCAAAGCCCAATGTTACAATCTTAAAGGGTTCTCCTCCGGTAGCGCCTCCGAAAGTTACTCTTGCACTTTTCTCGTATGACGCTTCGTTTCCGAGCTGTAATCAAAAAGACGTTAAAATTGCTTAAATCGTCGAATTTCGCTGAAAATACGCCTTTTACGGTATTGGAGGACTTATGCAGGAAATCATCCATTCTTTCGGCTTTAAGAGGTACGTGTCGAGGTATAAGTTCCTAGTAACTACTGAAGACTCAGTATGTCACAAAAATTTCCTCGATTACCTTGAAGTTAAGGGAGTTGTTGGAAAACTGCGCTCCTAAAGCAATTTATAGACAAATTCAGACTATTTTATTTCTTGAAGTGTGTACTATCATTTATTGAGGTTACTTGAGTCCTAACTTTCAGTAATGGAGATACTTCAGAGTATATGGAGACCCATGGATACCGAGATATCCCACTCGACGGCCAAATTAGGGATTTTCACTCATTCTTGAAGCAGCTTATGGCCAAAGCCCAATGTTACAATCTTAAAGGGTTCTTCTCCGGTAGCGCCTCCGAAAGTTACTCTTGCACTTTTCTCGTATGACGCTTCGTTTCCGAGCTGTAATCAAAAAGACCTTAAAATTGCTTAAATCGTCGAATTTCGCTGAAAATACGCCTTTTACGGTATTCGGGGACTTATGCAGGAAATCATCGATTCTTTCGGCTTTAAGGGGTACGTGTCGATGTATAAGTTCCTAGTAACTACTGAAGACTCAGTATGTCACAAAAATTTCCTCGATTACCTTGAAGTTAAGGGAGTTGTTGGAAAACTGCGCTCCTAAACAATTTATAGAGAAATTCAGACTACCTGATTTCTTGAAGTGTATACTATCAATTATTGAGGTTACTTGAGTCCTAACTTTCAGTAATGGAGATACTTCAGAGTATATGGAGACCCATGGATACCGAGATATCCGACTCTACCGCCTAATTAGGGATTTTCACTCATTCTTAAAGCAGCTTATGGCCAAAGCCCAATGTTACAATCTTAAAGGGTTCTTCTCCGGTAGCGCCTCCGAAAGTTACTCTTGCACTTTTCTCGTATGACGCTTCGTTTCCGAGCTGTAATCAAAAAGACCTTAAAATTGCTTAAATCGTCGAATTTCGCTGAAAATACGCCTTTTACGGTATTCGGGGACTTATGCAGGAAATCATCGATTCTTTCGGCTTTAAGGGGTACGTGTCGATGTATAAGTTCCTAGTAACTACTGAAGACTCAGTATGTCACAAAAATTTCCTCGATTACCTTGACGTTAAGGGAGTTGTTGGAAAACTGCGCTCCTAAAGCAATTTATAGACAAATTCAGACTATCTGATTTCTTGGAGTGTTTGCTATCATTCATTGAGGTTACTTGAGTCCTAACTTTCAGTAATGGAGATACTTCAGAGTATCTGGAGACCCATGGATACCGAGATATCCGACTCGAACGCCAAATGAGGGATTTTAACTCATTCTTGAAGCAGCTTATGGCCAAAGCCCAATGTTACAATCTTAAAGGGTTCTCCTCCGGTAGCGCCTCCGAAAGTTACTCTTGCACTTTTCTCGTATGACGCTTCGTTTCCGAGCTGTAATCAAAAAGACGTTAAAATTGCTTAAATCGTCGAATTTCGCTGAAAATACGCCTTTTACGGTATTGGAGGACTTATGCAGGAAATCATCCATTCTTTCGGCTTTAAGAGGTACGTGTCGAGGTATAAGTTCCTAGTAACTACTGAAGACTCAGTATGTCACAAAAATTTCCTCGATTACCTTGAAGTTAAGGGAGTTGTTGGAAAACTGCGCTCCTAAAGCAATTTATAGACAAATTCAGACTATTTTATTTCTTGAAGTGTGTACTATCATTTATTGAGGTTACTTGAGTCCTAACTTTCAGTAATGGAGATACTTCAGAGTATATGGAGACCCATGGATACCGAGATATCCCACTCGACCGCCAAATTAGGGATTTTCACTCATTCTTGAAGCAGCTTATGGCCAAAGCCCAATGTTACAATCTTAAAGGGTTCTTCTCCGGTAGCGCCTCCGAAAGTTACTCTTGCACTTTTCTCGTATGACGCTTCGTTTCCGAGCTGTAATCAAAAAGACCTTAAAATTGCTTAAATCGTCGAATTTCGCTGAAAATACGCCTTTTACGGTATTCGGGGACTTATGCAGGAAATCATCGATTCTTTCGGCTTTAAGGGGTACGTGTCGATGTATAAGTTCCTAGTAACTACTGAAGACTCAGTATGTCACAAAAATTTCCTCGATTACCTTGAAGTTAAGGGAGTTGTTGGAAAACTGCGCTCCTAAACAATTTATAGAGAAATTCAGACTACCTGATTTCTTGAAGTGTATACTATCATTTATTGAGGTTACTTGAGTCCTAACTTTCAGTAATGGAGATACTTCAGAGTATATGGAGACCCATGGATACCGAGATATCCGACTCTACCGCCTAATTAGGGATTTTCACTCATTCTTAAAGCAGCTTATGGCCAAAGCCCAATGTTACAATCTTAAAGGGTTCTTCTCCGGTAGCGCCTCCGATAGTTACTCTTGCACTTTTCTCGTATGACGCTTCGTTTCCGAGCTGTAATCAAAAAGACCTTAAAATTGCTTAAATCGTCGAATTTCGCTGAAAATACGCCTTTTACGGTATTCGGGGACTTATGCAGGAAATCATCGATTCTTTCGGCTTTAAGGGGTACGTGTCGATGTATAAGTTCCTAGTAACTACTGAAGACTCAGTATGTCACAAAAATTTCCTCGATTACCTTGACGTTAAGGGAGTTGTTGGAAAACTGCGCTCCTAAAGCAATTTATAGACAAATTCAGACTATCTGATTTCTTGGAGTGTTTGCTATCATTCATTGAGGTTACTTGAGTCCTAACTTTCAGTAATGGAGATACTTCAGAGTATCTGGAGACCCATGGATACCGAGATATCCGACTCGAACGCCAAATGAGGGATTTTAACTCATTCTTGAAGCAGCTTATGGCCAAAGCCCAATGTTACAATCTTAAAGGGTTCTCCTCCGGTAGCGCCTCCGAAAGTTACTCTTGCACTTTTCTCGTATGACGCTTCGTTTCCGAGCTGTAATCAAAAAGACGTTAAAATTGCTTAAATCGTCGAATTTCGCTGAAAACACGCCTTTTACGGTATTGGATGACTTATGCAGGAAATCATCCATTCTTTCGGCTTTAAGATGTACGTGTCGAGGTATAAGTTCCTAGTAACTACTGAAGACTCAGTATGTCACAAAAATTTCCTCGATTACCTTGAAGTTAAGGGAGTTGTTGGAAAACTGCGCTCCTAAAGCAATTTATAGACAAATTCAGACTATTTTATTTCTTGAAGTGTGTACTATCATTTATTGAGGTTACTTGAGTCCTAACTTTCAGTAATGGAGATACTTCAGAGTATATGGAGACCCATGGATACCGAGATATCCCACTCGACCGCCAAATTAGGGATTTTCACTCATTCTTGAAGCAGCTTATGGCCAAAGCCCAATGTTACAATCTTAAAGGGTTCTTCTCCGGTAGCGCATCCGAAAGTTACTCTTGCACTTTTCTCGTATCTCGCTTCGTTTCCGAGCTGTAATCAAAAAGACGTTAAAAATGCTTAAATCGTCGAATTTCGCTGAAAATACGCCTTTTACGGTATTCGAGGACTTATGCAGGAAATCATCCATTCTTTCGGCTTTAAGGGGTACGTGTCGATGTATAAGTTCCTAGTAACTACTGAAGACTCAGTATGTCACAAAAATTTCCTCGATTACCATGAAGTTAAGGGAGTTGTTGGAAAACTGCGCTCCTAAAGCAATTTATAGACAAATTCAGACTATCTGATTTCTTGGAGTGTTTACTATCATTTATTGAGGTTACTCGAGTCCTAACTTTCAGTAATGGAGATACTTCAGAGTATATGGAGACCCATGGATACCGAGATATCCGACTCGACCGCCAAATTAGTTATTTTCACTCATTCTTGAAGCAGCTTATGGCCAAAGCCCAATGTTATAATCTTAAAGGGTTCTTCTCCGGTAGCGCCTCCGAAAGTTACTCTTGCACTTTTCTCGTATGACGCTTCGTTTCCGAGCTGTAATCAAAAAGACCTTAAAATTGCTTAAATCGTCGAATTTCGCTGAAAATACGCCTTTTACGGTATTCGGGGACTTATGCAGGAAATCATCGATTCTTTCGGCTTTAAGGGGTACGTGTCGATGTATAAGTTCCTAGTAACTACTAAAGACTCAGTATGTCACAAAAATTTCCTCGATTACCTTGAAGTTAAGGGAGTTGTTGGAAAACTGCGCTCCTAAAGCAATTTATAGACAAATTCAGACTATCTGATTTCTTGGAGTGTTTACTATCATTTATTGAGGTAACTTGAGTCCTAACTTTCAGTAATGGAGATACTTCAGAGTATATGGAGACCCATGGATACCGAGATATCCGACTCGAACGCCAAATGAGGGATTTTAACTCATTCTTGAAGCAGCTTATGGCCAAAGCCCAATGTTACAATCTTAAAGGGTTCTTCTCCGGTAGCGCCTCCGAAAGTTACTCTTGCACTTTTCTCATATGACGCTTCGTTTCTGAGCTGTAATCAAAAAGACGTTAAAATTGCTTAAATCGTCGAATTTCGCTGAAAATACGCCTTTTACGGTATTCGAGGACTTATGTAGGAAATCATCCATTCTTTCGGCTTTAAGGGGTACGTGTCGATGTATAAGTTCCTAGTAACTACTGAAGACTCAGTATGTCACAAAAATTTCCTCGATTACCTTGAAGTTAAGGGAGTTGTTGGAAAACTGCGCTCCTAAACAATTTATAGAGAAATTCAGACTACCTGATTTCTTGAAGTGTATACTATCATTTATTGAGGTTACTTGAGTCCTAACTTTCAGTAATGGAGATACTTCAGAGTATATGGAGACCCATGGATACCGAGATATCCGACTCTACCGCCTAATTAGGGATTTTCACTCATTCTTGAAGCAGCTTATGGCCAAAGCCCAATGTTACAATCTTAAAGGGTTCTTCTCCGGTAGCGCCTCCGAAAGTTACTCTTGCACTTTTCTCGTATGACGCTTCGTTTCCGAGCTGTAATCAAAAAGACCTTAAAATTGCTTAAATCGTCGAATTTCGCTGAAAATACGCCTTTTACGGTATTCGGGGACTTATGCAGGAAATCATCGATTCTTTCGGCTTTAAGGGGTACGTGTCGATGTATAAGTTCCTAGTAACTACTGAAGACTCAGTATGTCACAAAAATTTCCTCGATTACCTTGACGTTAAGGGAGTTGTTGGAAAACTGCGCTCCTAAAGCAATTTATAGACAAATTCAGACTATCTGATTTCTTGGAGTGTTTGCTATCATTCATTGAGGTTACTTGAGTCCTAACTTTCAGTAATGGAGATACTTCAGAGTATCTGGAGACCCATGGATAACGAGATATCCGACTCGAACGCCAAATGAGGGATTTTAACTCATTCTTGAAGCAGCTTATGGCTAAAGCCCAATGTTACAATCTTAAAGGGTTCTCCTCCGGTAGCGCCTCCGAAAGTTACTCTTGCACTTTTCTCGTATGACGCTTCGTTTCCGAGCTGTAATCAAAAAGACGTTAAAATTGCTTAAATCGTCGAATTTCGCTGAAAATACGCCTTTTACGGTATTGGAGGACTTATGCAGGAAATCATCCATTCTTTCGGCTTTAAGAGGTATAAGTTCCTAGTAACTACTGAAGACTCAGTATGTCACAAAAATTTCCTCGATTACCTTGAAGTTAAGGGAGTTGTTGGAAAACTGCGCTCCTAAAGCAATTTATAGACAAATTCAGACTATTTTATTTCTTGAAGTGTGTACTATCATTTATTGAGGTTACTTGAGTCCTAACTTTCAGTAATGGAGATACTTCAGAGTATATGGAGACCCATGGATACCGAGATATCCCACTCGACCGCCAAATTAGGGATTTTCACTCATTCTTGAAGCAGCTTATGGCCAAAGCCCAATGTTACAATCTTAAAGGGTTCTTCTCCGGTAGCGCCTCCGAAAGTTACTCTTGCACTTTTCTCGTATGACGCTTCGTTTCCGAGCTGTAATCAAAAAGACCTTAAAATTTCGCTGAAAATACGCCTTTTACGGTATTCGGGGACTTATGCAGGAAATCATCGATTCTTTCGGCTTTAAGGGGTACGTGTCGATGTATAAGTTCCTAGTAACTACTGAAGACTCAGTATGTCACAAAAATTTCCTCGATTACCTTGAAGTTAAGGGAGTTGTTGGAAAACTGCGCTCCTAAACAATTTATAGAGAAATTCAGACTACCTGATTTCTTGAAGTGTATACTATCAATTATTGAGGTTACTTGAGTCCTAACTTTCAGTAATGGAGATACTTCAGAGTATATGGAGACCCATGGATACCGAGATATCCGACTCTACCGCCTAATTAGGGATTTTCACTCATTCTTAAAGCAGCTTATGGCCAAAGCCCAATGTTACAATCTTAAAGGGTTCTTCTCCGGTAGCGCCTCCGAAAGTTACTCTTGCACTTTTCTCGTATGACGCTTCGTTTCCGAGCTGTAATCAAAAAGACCTTAAAATTGCTTAAATCGTCGAATTTCGCTGAAAATACGCCTTTTACGGTATTCGGGGACTTATGCAGGAAATCATCGATTCTTTCGGCTTTAAGGGGTACGTGTCGATGTATAAGTTCCTAGTAACTACTGAAGACTCAGTATGTCACAAAAATTTCCTCGATTACCTTGACGTTAAGGGAGTTGTTGGAAAACTGCGCTCCTAAAGCAATTTATAGACAAATTCAGACTATCTGATTTCTTGGAGTGTTTGCTATCATTCATTGAGGTTACTTGAGTCCTAACTTTCAGTAATGGAGATACTTCAGAGTATCTGGAGACCCATGGATACCGAGATATCCGACTCGAACGCCAAATGAGGGATTTTAACTCATTCTTGAAGCAGCTTATGGCCAAAGCCCAATGTTACAATCTTAAAGGGTTCTCCTCCGGTAGCGCCTCCGAAAGTTACTCTTGCACTTTTCTCGTATGACGCTTCGTTTCCGAGCTGTAATCAAAAAGACGTTAAAATTGCTTAAATCGTCGAATTTCGCTGAAAATACGCCTTTTACGGTATTGGAGGACTTATGCAGGAAATCATCCATTCTTTCGGCTTTAAGAGGTACGTGTCGAGGTATAAGTTCCTAGTAACTACTGAAGACTCAGTATGTCACAAAAATTTCCTCGATTACCTTGAAGTTAAGGGAGTTGTTGGAAAACTGCGCTCCTAAAGCAATTTATAGACAAATTCAGACTATTTTATTTCTTGAAGTGTGTACTATCATTTATTGAGGTTACTTGAGTCCTAACTTTCAGTAATGGAGATACTTCAGAGTATATGGAGACCCATGGATACCGAGATATCCCACTCGACCGCCAAATTAGGGATTTTCACTCATTCTTGAAGCAGCTTATGGCCAAAGCCCAATGTTACAATCTTAAAGGGTTCTTCTCCGGTAGCGCCTCCGAAAGTTACTCTTGCACTTTTCTCGTATGACGCTTCGTTTCCGAGCTGTAATCAAAAAGACCTTAAAATTGCTTAAATCGTCGAATTTCGCTGAAAATACGCCTTTTACGGTATTCGGGGACTTATGCAGGAAATCATCGATTCTTTCGGCTTTAAGGGGTACGTGTCGATGTATAAGTTCCTAGTAACTACTGAAGACTCAGTATGTCACAAAAATTTCCTCGATTACCTTGAAGTTAAGGGAGTTGTTGGAAAACTGCGCTCCTAAACAATTTATAGAGAAATTCAGACTACCTGATTTCTTGAAGTGTATACTATCATTTATTGAGGTTACTTGAGTCCTAACTTTCAGTAATGGAGATACTTCAGAGTATATGGAGACCCATGGATACCGAGATATCCGACTCTACCGCCTAATTAGGGATTTTCACTCATTCTTAAAGCAGCTTATGGCCAAAGCCCAATGTTACAATCTTAAAGGGTTCTTCTCCGGTAGCGCCTCCGATAGTTACTCTTGCACTTTTCTCGTATGACGCTTCGTTTCCGAGCTGTAATCAAAAAGACCTTAAAATTGCTTAAATCGTCGAATTTCGCTGAAAATACGCCTTTTACGGTATTCGGGGACTTATGCAGGAAATCATCGATTCTTTCGGCTTTAAGGGGTACGTGTCGATGTATAAGTTCCTAGTAACTACTGAAGACTCAGTATGTCACAAAAATTTCCTCGATTACCTTGACGTTAAGGGAGTTGTTGGAAAACTGCTCTCCTAAAGCAATTTATAGACAAATTCAGACTATCTGATTTCTTGGAGTGTTTGCTATCATTCATTGAGGTTACTTGAGTCCTAACTTTCAGTAATGGAGATACTTCAGAGTATCTGGAGACCCATGGATACCGAGATATCCGACTCGAACGCCAAATGAGGGATTTTAACTCATTCTTGAAGCAGCTTATGGCCAAAGCCCAATGTTACAATCTTAAAGGGTTCTCCTCCGGTAGCGCCTCCGAAAGTTACTCTTGCACTTTTCTCGTATGACGCTTCGTTTCCGAGCTGTAATCAAAAAGACGTTAAAATTGCTTAAATCGTCGAATTTCGCTGAAAACACGCCTTTTACGGTATTGGATGACTTATGCAGGAAATCATCCATTCTTTCGGCTTTAAGATGTACGTGTCGAGGTATAAGTTCCTAGTAACTACTGAAGACTCAGTATGTCACAAAAATTTCCTCGATTACCTTGAAGTTAAGGGAGTTGTTGGAAAACTGCGCTCCTAAAGCAATTTATAGACAAATTCAGACTATTTTATTTCTTGAAGTGTGTACTATCATTTATTGAGGTTACTTGAGTCCTAACTTTCAGTAATGGAGATACTTCAGAGTATATGGAGACCCATGGATACCGAGATATCCGACTCGACCGCCAAATTAGTTATTTTCACTCATTCTTGAAGCAGCTTATGGCCAAAGCCCAATGTTGTAATCTTAAAGGGTTCTTCTCCGGTAGCGCCTCCGAAAGTTACTCTTGCACTTTTCTCGTATGATGCTTCGTTTCCGAGCTGTAATCAAAAAGACCTTAAAATTGCTTAAATCGTCGAATTTCGCTGAAAATACGCCTTTTACGGTATTCGGGGACTTATGCAGGAAATCATCGATTCTTTCGGCTTTAAGGGGTACGTGTCGATGTGTAAGTTCCTAGTAACTACTAAAGACTCAGTATGTCACAAAAATTTCCTCGATTACCTTGAAGTTAAGGGAGTTGTTGGAAAACTGCGCTCCTAAAGCAATTTATAGACAAATTCAGACTATCTGATTTCTTGGAGTGTTTACTATCATTTATTGAGGTAACTTGAGTCCTAACTTTCAATAATGGAGATACTTCAGAGTATATGGAGACCCATGGATACCGAGATATCCGACTCGAACGCCAAATGAGGGATTTTAACTCATTCTTGAAGCAGCTTATGGCCAAAGCCCAATGTTACAATCTTAAAGGGTTCTTCTCCGGTAGCGCCTCCGAAAGTTACTCTTGCACTTTTCTCGTATGACGCTTCGTTTCTGAGCTGTAATCAAAAAGACGTTAAAATTGCTTAAATCGTCGAATTTCGCTGAAAATACGCCTTTTACGGTATTCGAGGACTTATGTAGGAAATCATCGATTCTTTCGGCTTTAAGGGGTACGTGTCGATGTATAAGTTCCTAGTAACTACTGAAGACTCAGTATGTCACAAAAATTTCCTCGATTACCTTGACGTTAAGGGAGTTGTTGGAAAACTGCGCTCCTAAAGCAATTTATAGACAAATTCAGACTATCTGATTTCTTGGAGTGTTTGCTATCATTCATTGAGGTTACTTGAGTCCTAACTTTCAGTAATGGAGATACTTCAGAGTATATGGAGACCCATGGATACCGAGATATCCGACTCGAACGCCAAATGAGGGATTTTAACTCATTCTTGAAGCAGCTTATGGCCAAAGCCCAATGTTACAATCTTAAAGGGTTCTTCTCCGGTAGCGCCTCCGAAAGTTACTCTTGCACTTTTCTCGTATGACGCTTCGTTTCCGAGCTGTAATCAAAAAGACCTTAAAATTGCTTAAATCGTCGAATTTCGCTGAAAATACGCCTTTTACGGTATTCGGGGACTTATGCAGGAAATCATCGATTCTTTCGGCTTTAAGGGGTACGTGTCGATGTATAAGTTCCTAGTAACTACTGAAGACTCAGTATGTCACAAAAATTTCCTCGATTACCTTGACGTTAAGGGAGTTGTTGGAAAACTGCGCTCCTAAAGCAATTTATAGACAAATTCAGACTATCTGATTTCTTGGAGTGTTTGCTATCATTCATTGAGGTTACTTGAGTCCTAACTTTCAGTAATGGAGATACTTCAGAGTATCTGGAGACCCATGGATAACGAGATATCCGACTCGAACGCCAAATGAGGGATTTTAACTCATTCTTGAAGCAGCTTATGGCCAAAGCCCAATGTTACAATCTTAAAGGGTTCTCCTCCGGTAGCGCCTCCGAAAGTTACTCTTGCACTTTTCTCGTATGACGCTTCGTTTCCGAGCTGTAATCAAAAAGACGTTAAAATTGCTTAAATCGTCGAATTTCGCTGAAAATACGCCTTTTACGGTATTGGAGGACTTATGCAGGAAATCATCCATTCTTTCGGCTTTAAGAGGTACGTGTCGAGGTATAAGTTCCTAGTAACTACTGAAGACTCAGTATGTCACAAAAATTTCCTCGATTACCTTGAAGTTAAGGGAGTTGTTGGAAAACTGCGCTCCTAAAGCAATTTATAGACAAATTCAGACTATTTTATTTCTTGAAGTGTGTACTATCATTTATTGAGGTTACTTGAGTCCTAACTTTCAGTAATGGAGATACTTCAGAGTATATGGAGACCCATGGATACCGAGATATCCCACTCGACCGCCAAATTAGGGATTTTCACTCATTCTTGAAGCAGCTTATGGCCAAAGCCCAATGTTACAATCTTAAAGGGTTCTTCTCCGGTAGCGCCTCCGAAAGATACTCTTGCACTTTTCTCGTATGACGCTTCGTTTCCGAGCTGTAATCAAAAAGACCTTAAAATTGCTTAAATCGTCGAATTTCGCTGAAAATACGCCTTTTACGGTATTCGGGGACTTATGCAGGAAATCATCGATTCTTTCGGCTTTAAGGGGTACGTGTCGATGTATAAGTTCCTAGTAACTACTGAAGACTCAGTATGTCACAAAAATTTCCTCGATTACCTTGAAGTTAAGGGAGTTGTTGGAAAACTGCGCTCCTAAACAATTTATAGAGAAATTCAGACTGCCTGATTTCTTGAAGTGTATACTATCATTTATTGAGGTTACTTGAGTCCTAACTTTCAGTAATGGAGATACTTCAGAGTATATGGAGACCCATGGATACCGAGATATCCGACTCTACCGCCTAATTAGGGATTTTCACTCATTCTTAAAGCAGCTTATGGCCAAAGCCCAATGTTACAATCTTAAAGGGTTCTTCTCCGGTAGCGCCTCCGAAAGTTACTCTTGCACTTTTCTCGTATGACGCTTCGTTTCCGAGCTGTAATCAAAAAGACCTTAAAATTGCTTAAATCGTCGAATTTCGCTGAAAATACGCCTTTTACGGTATTCGGGGACTTATGCAGGAAATCATCGATTCTTTCGGCTTTAAGGGGTACGTGTCGATGTATAAGTTCCTAGTAACTACTGAAGACTCAGTATGTCACAAAAATTTCCTCGATTACCTTGACGTTAAGGGAGTTGTTGGAAAACTGCGCTCCTAAAGCAATTTATAGACAAATTCAGACTATCTGATTTCTTGGAGTGTTTGCTATCATTCATTGAGGTTACTTGAGTCCTAACTTTCAGTAATGGAGATACTTCAGAGTATCTGGAGACCCATGGATACCGAGATATCCGACTCGAACGCCAAATGAGGGATTTTAACTCATTCTTGAAGCAGCTTATGGCCAAAGCCCAATGTTACAATCTTAAAGGGTTCTCCTCCGGTAGCGCCTCCGAAAGTTACTCTTGCACTTTTCTCGTATGACGCTTCGTTTCCGAGCTGTAATCAAAAAGACGTTAAAATTGCTTAAATCGTCGAATTTCGCTGAAAACACGCCTTTTACGGTATTGGATGACTTATGCAGGAAATCATCCATTCTTTCGGCTTTAAGATGTACGTGTCGAGGTATAAGTTCCTAGTAACTACTGAAGACTCAGTATGTCACAAAAATTTCCTCGATTACCTTGAAGTTAAGGGAGTTGTTGGAAAACTGCGCTCCTAAAGCAATTTATAGACAAATTCAGACTATTTTATTTCTTGAAGTGTGTACTATCATTTATTGAGGTTACTTGAGTCCTAACTTTCAGTAATGGAGATACTTCAGAGTATATGGAGACCCATGGATACCGAGATATCCCACTCGACCGCCAAATTAGGGATTTTCGCTCATTCTTGAAGCAGCTTATGGCCAAAGCCCAATGTTACAATCTTAAAGGGTTCTTCTCCGGTAGCGCCTCCGAAAGTTACTCTTGCACTTTTCTCGTATCTCGCTTCGTTTCCGAGCTGTAATCAAAAAGACGTTAAAAATGCTACGCCTTTTACGGTATTCGAGGACTTATGCAGGAAATCATCCATTCTTTCGGCTTTAAGGGGTACGTGTCGATGTATAAGTTCCTAGTAACTACTGAAGACTCAGTATGTCACAAAAATTTCCTCGATTACCATGAAGTTAAGGGAGTTGTTGGAAAACTGCGCTCCTAAAGCAATTTATAGACAAATTCAGACTATCTGATTTCTTGGAGTGTTTACTATCATTTATTGAGGTTACTCGAGTCCTAACTTTCAGTAATGGAGATACTTCAGAGTATATGGAGACCCATGGATACCGAGATATCCGACTCGACCGCCAAATTAGTTATTTTCACTCATTCTTGAAGCAGCTTATGGCCAAAGCCCAATGTTATAATCTTAAAGGGTTCTTCTCCGGTAGCGCCTCCGAAAGTTACTCTTGCACTTTTCTCGTATGACGCTTCGTTTCCGAGCTGTAATCAAAAAGACCTTAAAATTGCTTAAATCGTCGAATTTCGCTGAAAATACGCCTTTTACGGTATTCGGGGACTTATGCAGGAAATCATCGATTCTTTCGGCTTTAAGGGGTACGTGTCGATGTATAAGTTCCTAGTAACTACTGAAGACTCAGTATGTCACAAAAATTTCCTCGATTACCTTGACGTTAAGGGAGTTGTTGGAAAACTGCGCTCCTAAAGCAATTTATAGACAAATTCAGACTATCTGATTTCTTGGAGTGTTTACTATCATTTATTGAGGTAACTTGAGTCCTAACTTTCAGTAATGGAGATACTTCAGAGTATATGGAGACCCATGGATACCGAGATATCCGACTCGAACGCCAAATGAGGGATTTTAACTCATTCTTGAAGCAGCTTATGGCCAAAGCCCAATGTTACAATCTTAAAGGGTTCTTCTCCGGTAGCGCCTCCGAAAGTTACTCTTGCACTTTGATTACAGCTCGGAAACGAAGCGAGATACGAGAAAAGTGCAAGAGTAACTTTCGGAGGCGCTGCCGGAGAAGAACCCTTTAAGATTGTAACATTGGGCTTTGGCCATAAGCTGCTTCAAGAATGAGTGAAAATCCCTAATTTGGCGGTCGAGTGGGATATCTCGGTATCCATGGGTCTCCATATACTCTGAAGTATCTGCATTACTGAAAGTTAGGACTCAAGTAACCTCAATAAATGATAGTACACACTTCAAGAAATAAAATAGTCTGAATTTGTCTATAAATTGCTTTAGGAGCGCAGTTTTCCAACAACTCCCTTAACTTCAAGGTAATCGAGGAAATTTTTGTGACATACTAAGTCTTCAGTAGTTACTAGGAACTTATACATCGACACGTACCCCTTAAAGCCGAAAGAATTAATGATTTCCTGCATAAGTCCTCGAATACCGTAAAAGGCGTATTTTCAGCGAAATTCGACGATTTAAGCAATTTTAACGTCTTTTTGGTTACAGCTCGGAAACGAAGCGTCATACGAGAAAAGTGCAAGAGTAACTTTCGGAGGCGCTACCGGAGAAGAACCCTTTAAGATTGTAACATTGGGCTTTGGCCATAAGCTGCTTCAAGAATAAGTGAAAATCCCTAATTTGGCGGTCGAGTCGGATATCTCGGTATCCATGGGTCTCCATATTCTCTGAAGTATCTCCATTACTGAAAGTTAGGACTCAAGTAACCCCAATAAATGATAGTAAACACTCCAAGAAATCAGATAGTCGGAATTTGTCTATAAATTGCTTTAGGAGCGCAGTTTTCCAACAACTCCCTTAACTTCAAGGTAATCGAGGAAATTTTTGTGACATACTGAGTCTTCAGTAGTTACTAGGAACTTATACCTCGACACGTACTTCTTAAAGCCGAAAGAATGGATGATTTCCTGCATAAGTCCTCCAATACCGTAAAAGGCGTGTTTTCAGCGAAATTCGACGATTTAAGCAATTTTAACGTCTTTTTGGTTACAGCTCGGAAACGAAGCGTCATACGAGAAAAGTGCAAGAGTAACTTTCGGAGGCGCTACCGGAGAAGAACCCTTTAAGATTGTAACATTGGGCTTTGGCCATAAGCTGCTTCAAGAATAAGTGAAAATCCCTAATTTGGCGGTCGAGTCGGATATCTCGGTATCCATGGGTCTCCATATTCTCTGAAGTATATCCATTACTGAAAGTTAGGACTCAAGTAACCTCAATAAATGATAGTAAACACTCCAAGAAATCAGATAGTCGGAATTTGTCTATAAATTGCTTTAGGAGCGCAGTTTTCCAACAACTCCCTTAACTTCAAGGTAATCGAGGAAATTTTTGTGACATACTGAGTCTTCAGTAGTTACTAGGAACTTATACCTCGACACGTACACCTTAAAGCCGAAAGAATGGATGATTTCCTGCATAAGTCCTCGAATACCGTAAAAGGCGTATTTTCGGCGAAATTCGACGATTTAAGCAATTTTAACGTCTTTTTGATTACAGCTCGGAAACGAAACGAGATACGAGAAAAGTGCAAGAATAACTTTCGGAGGCGCTACCGGAGAAGAACCCTTTAAGATTGTAACATTGGGCTTTGGCCATAAGCTGCTTCAAGAATGAGTGAAAATCCCTAATTAGGCGGTAGAGTCGGATATCTCGGTATCCATGGGTCTCCATATACTCTGAAGTATCTCCATTACTGAAAGTTAGGACTCAAGTAACCTCAATAAATGATAGTATACACTTCAAGAAATCAGGTAGTCTGAATTTCTCTATAAATTGTTTAGGAGCGCAGTTTTCCAACAACTCCCTTAACTTCAAGGTAATCGAGGAAATTTTTGTGGCATACAGAGTCTTCAGTAGTTACTAGGAACTTATACATCGACACGTACCCCTTAAAGCCGAAAGAATGGATGATTTCCTGCATAAGTCCTCGAATACCGTAAAAGGCGTATTTTCAGCGAAATTCGACGATTTAAGCAATTTTAACGTCTTTTTGATTACAGCTCGGAAACGAAGCGTCATACGAGAAAAGTGCAAGAGTAACTTTCGGAAGCGCTACAGGAGAAGAACCCTTTAAGATTATAACATTGGGCTTTGGCCATAAGCTGCTTCAAGAATGAGTGAAAATCCCTAATTTGGCGGTCGAGTCGGATATCTCGGTATCCATGGGTCTCCATATACTCTGAAGTATCTCCATTACTGAAAGTTAGGACTCAAGTAACCTCAATAAATGATAGTAAACACTCCAAGAAATCAGATAGTCTGAATTTTTCTATAAATTGCTTTAGGAGCGCAGTTTTCCAACAACTCCCTTAACTTCATGGTAATCGAGGAAATTTTTGTGACATACTGAGTCTTCAGTAGTTACTAGGAACTTATACATCGACACGTACCCCTTAAAGCCGAAAGAATGGATGATTTCCTGCATAAGTCCTCGAATACCGTAAAAGGCGTATTTTCAGAGAAATTCGACGATTTAAGCAATTTTAACGTCTTTTTGATTACAGCTCGGAAACGAAGCGAGATACGAGAAAAGTGCAAGAGTAACTTTCGGAGGCGCTACCGGAGAAGAACCCTTTAAGATTGTAACATTGGGCTTTGGCCATAAGCTGCTTCAAGAATGAGTGAAAATCCCTAATTTGGCGGTCGAGTCGGATATCTCGGTATCCATGGGTCTCCATATACTCTGAAGTATCTCCATTACTGAAAGCTAGGACTCAAGTAACCTCAATAAATGATAGTATACACTTCAAGAAATCAGGTAGTCTGAATTTCTCTATAAATTGTTTAGGAGCGCAGTTTTCCAACAACTCCCTTAACTTCAAGGTAATCGAGGAAATTTTTGTGGCATACAGAGTCTTCAGTAGTTACTAGGAACTTATACATCGACACGTACCCCTTAAAGCCGAAAGAATGGATGATTTCCTGCATGAGTCCTCGAATACCGTAAAAGGCGTATTTTCAGCGAAATTCGACGATTTAAGCAATTTTAACGTCTTTTTGATTACAGCTCGGAAACGAAGCGAGATACGAGAAAAGTGCAAGAGTAACTTTCGGAGGCGCTACCGGAGAAGAACCCTTTAAAATTGTAACATTGGGCTTTGGCCATAAGCTGCTTCAAGAATGAGTGAAAACCCCTAATTTGGCGGTCGAGTCGGATATCTCGGTATCCATGGGTCTCCATATACTCTGAAGTATCTCCATTACTGAAAGTTAGGACTCAAGTAACCTCAATAAATGATAGTAAACACTTCAAGAAATCAGGTAGTCTGAATTTGTCTATAAATTGCTTTAGGAGCGCAGTTTTCCAACTCCCTTAACTTCAAGGTAATCGTGGAAATTTTTGTGACATACTGAGTCTTCAGTAGTTACTAGGAACTTATACATCGACACGTACCCCTTAAAGCCGAAAGAATGGATGATTTCCTGCATAAGTCCTCGAATACCGTAAAAGGCGTATTTTCAGCGAAATTCGACGATTTAAGCAATTTTAACGTCTTTTTGATTACAGCTCGGAAACGAAGCGTCATACGAGAAAAGTGCAAGAGTAACTTTCGGAAGCGCTACAGGAGAAGAACCCTTTAAGATTATAACATTGGGCTTTGGCCATAAGCTGCTTCAAGAATGAGTGAAAATCCCTAATTTGGCGGTCGAGTCGGATATCTCGGTATCCCTGGGTCTCCATATACTCTGAAGTATCTCCATTACTGAAAGTTAGGACTCAAGTAACCTCAATAAATGATAGTAAACACTCCAAGAAATCAGATAGTCTGAATTTGTCTATAAATTGCTTTAGGAGCGCAGTTTTCCAACAACTCCCTTAACTTCATGGTAATCGAGGAAATTTTTGTGACATACTGAGTCTTCAGTAGTTACTAGGAACTTATACATCGACACGTACCCCTTAAAGCCGAAAGAATGGATGATTTCCTGCATGAGTCCTCGAATACCGTAAAAGGCGTATTTTCAGCGAAATTCGACGATTTAAGCATTTTTAACGTCTTTTTGATTACAGCTCGGAAACGAAGCGAGATACGAGAAAAGTGCAAGAGTAACTTTCGGAGGCGCTGCCGGAGAAGAACCCTTTAAGATTGTAACATTGGGCTTTGGCCATAAGCTGCTTCAAGAATGAGTGAAAATCCCTAATTTGGCGGTCGAGTGGGATATCTCGGTATCCATGGGTCTCCATATACTCTGAAGTATCTGCATTACTGAAAGTTAGGACTCAAGTAACCTCAATAAATGATAGTACACACTTCAAGAAATAAAATAGTCTGAATTTGTCTATAAATTGCTTTAGGAGCGCAGTTTTCCAACAACTCCCTTAACTTCAAGGTAATCGAGGAAATTTTTGTGACATACTAAGTCTTCAGTAGTTACTAGGAACTTATACATCGACACGTACCCCTTAAAGCCGAAAGAATTAATGATTTCCTGCATAAGTCCTCGAATACCGTAAAAGGCGTATTTTCAGCGAAATTCGACGATTTAAGCAATTTTAACGTCTTTTTGGTTACAGCTCGGAAACGAAGCGTCATACGAGAAAAGTGCAAGAGTAACTTTCGGAGGCGCTACCGGAGAAGAACCCTTTAAGATTGTAACATTGGGCTTTGGCCATAAGCTGCTTCAAGAATAAGTGAAAATCCCTAATTTGGCGGTCGAGTCGGATATCTCGGTATCCATGGGTCTCCATATTCTCTGAAGTATCTCCATTACTGAAAGTTAGGACTCAAGTAACCTCAATAAATGATAGTAAACACTCCAAGAAATCAGATAGTCGGAATTTGTCTATAAATTGCTTTAGGAGCGCAGTTTTCCAACAACTCCCTTAACTTCAAGGTAATCGAGGAAATTTTTGTGACATACTGAGTCTTCAGTAGTTACTAGGAACTTATACCTCGACACGTACTTCTTAAAGCCGAAAGAATGGATGATTTCCTGCATAAGTCCTCCAATACCGTAAAAGGCGTGTTTTCAGCGAAATTCGACGATTTAAGCAATTTTAACGTCTTTTTGGTTACAGCTCGGAAACGAAGCGTCATACGAGAAAAGTGCAAGAGTAACTTTCGGAGGCGCTACCGGAGAAGAACCCTTTAAGATTGTAACATTGGGCTTTGGCCATAAGCTGCTTCAAGAATAAGTGAAAATCCCTAATTTGGCGGTCGAGTCGGATATCTCGGTATCCATGGGTCTCCATATTCTCTGAAGTATCTCCATTACTGAAAGTTAGGACTCAAGTAACCTCAATAAATGATAGTAAACACTCCAAGAAATCAGATAGTCGGAATTTGTCTATAAATTGCTTTAGGAGCGCAGTTTTCCAACAACTCCCTTAACTTCAAGGTAATCGAGGAAATTTTTGTGACATACTGAGTCTTCAGTAGTTACTAGGAACTTATACCTCGACACGTACACCTTAAAGCCGAAAGAATGGATGATTTCCTGCATAAGTCCTCGAATACCGTAAAAGGCGTATTTTCAGCGAAATTCGACGATTTAAGCAATTTTAACGTCTTTTTGATTACAGCTCGGAAACGAAACGAGATACGAGAAAAGTGCAAGAATAACTTTCGGAGGCGCTACCGGAGAAGAACCCTTTAAGATTGTAACATTGGGCTTTGGCCATAAGCTGCTTCAAGAATGAGTGAAAATCCCTAATTAGGCGGTAGAGTCGGATATCTCGGTATCCATGGGTCTCCATATACTCTGAAGTATCTCCATTACTGAAAGTTAGGACTCAAGTAACCTCAATAAATGATAGTATACACTTCAAGAAATCAGGTAGTCTGAATTTCTCTATAAATTGTTTAGGAGCGCAGTTTTCCAACAACTCCCTTAACTTCAAGGTAATCGAGGAAATTTTTGTGGCATACAGAGTCTTCAGTAGTTACTAGGAACTTATACATCGACACGTACCCCTTAAAGCCGAAAGAATGGATGATTTCCTGCATAAGTCCTCGAATACCGTAAAAGGCGTATTTTCAGCGAAATTCGACGATTTAAGCAATTTTAACGTCTTTTTGATTACAGCTCGGAAACGAAGCGTCATACGAGAAAAGTGCAAGAGTAACTTTCGGAAGCGCTACAGGAGAAGAACCCTTTAAGATTATAACATTGGGCTTTGGCCATAAGCTGCTTCAAGAATGAGTGAAAATCCCTAATTTGGCGGTCGAGTCGGATATCTCGGTATCCATGGGTCTCCATATACTCTGAAGTATCTCCATTACTGAAAGTTAGGACTCAAGTAACCTCAATAAATGATAGTAAACACTCCAAGAAATCAGATAGTCTGAATTTTTCTATAAATTGCTTTAGGAGCGCAGTTTTCCAACAACTCCCTTAACTTCATGGTAATCGAGGAAATTTTTGTGACATACTGAGTCTTCAGTAGTTACTAGGAACTTATACATCGACACGTACCCCTTAAAGCCGAAAGAATGGATGATTTCCTGCATAAGTCCTCGAATACCGTAAAAGGCGTATTTTCAGAGAAATTCGACGATTTAAGCAATTTTAACGTCTTTTTGATTACAGCTCGCAAACGAAGCGAGATACGAGAAAAGTGCAAGAGTAACTTTCGGAGGCGCTACCGGAGAAGAACCCTTTAAGATTGTAACATTGGGCTTTGGCCATAAGCTGCTTCAAGAATGAGTGAAAATCCCTAATTTGGCGGTCGAGTCGGATATCTCGGTATCCATGGGTCTCCATATACTCTGAAGTATCTCCATTACTGAAAGCTAGGACTCAAGTAACCTCAATAAATGATAGTATACACTTCAAGAAATCAGGTAGTCTGAATTTCTCTATAAATTGTTTAGGAGCGCAGTTTTCCAACAACTCCCTTAACTTCAAGGTAATCGAGGAAATTTTTGTGGCATACAGAGTCTTCAGTAGTTACTAGGAACTTATACATCGACACGTACCCCTTAAAGCCGAAAGAATGGATGATTTCCTGCATGAGTCCTCGAATACCGTAAAAGGCGTATTTTCAGCGAAATTCGACGATTTAAGCAATTTTAACGTCTTTCTGATTACAGCTCGGAAACGAAGCGTCATACGAGAAAAGTGCAAGAGTAACTTTCGGAAGCGAAGCGAGATACGAGAAAAGTGCAAGAGTAACTTTCGGAGGCGCTACCGGAGAAGAACCCTTTAAGATTGTAACATTGGGCTTTGGCCATAAGCTGCTTCAAGAATGAGTGAAAACCCCTAATTTGGCGGTCGAGTCGGATATCTCGGTATCCATGGGTCTCCATATACTCTGAAGTATCTCCATTACTGAAAGTTAGGACTCAAGTAACCTCAATAAATGATAGTAAACACTTCAAGAAATCAGGTAGTCTGAATTTGTCTATAAATTGCTTTAGGAGCGCAGTTTTCCAACTCCCTTAACTTCAAGGTAATCGAGGAAATTTTTGTGACATACTGAGTCTTCAGTAGTTACTAGGAACTTATACATCGACACGTACCCCTTAAAGCCGAAAGAATGGATGATTTCCTGCATAAGTCCTCGAATACCGTAAAAGGCGTATTTTCAGCGAAATTCGACGATTTAAGCAATTTTAACGTCTTTTTGATTACAGCTCGGAAACGAAGCGTCATACGAGAAAAGTGCAAGAGTAACTTTCGGAAGCGCTACAGGAGAAGAACCCTTTAAGATTATAACATTGGGCTTTGGCCATAAGCTGCTTCAAGAATGAGTGAAAATCCCTAATTTGGCGGTCGAGTCGGATATCTCGGTATCCCTGGGTCTCCATATACTCTGAAGTATCTCCATTACTGAAAGTTAGGACTCAAGTAACCTCAATAAATGATAGTAAACACTCCAAGAAATCAGATAGTCTGAATTTGTCTATAAATTGCTTTAGGAGCGCAGTTTTCCAACAACTCCCTTAACTTCATGGTAATCGAGGAAATTTTTGTGACATACTGAGTCTTCAGTAGTTACTAGGAACTTATACATCGACACGTACCCCTTAAAGCCGAAAGAATGGATGATTTCCTGCATGAGTCCTCGAATACCGTAAAAGGCGTATTTTCAGCGAAATTCGACGATTTAAGCATTTTTAACGTCTTTTTGATTACAGCTCGGAAACGAAGCGAGATACGAGAAAAGTGCAAGAGTAACTTTCGGAGGCGCTGCCGGAGAAGAACCCTTTAAGATTGTAACATTGGGCTTTGGCCATAAGCTGCTTCAAGAATGAGTGAAAATCCCTAATTTGGCGGTCGAGTGGGATATCTCGGTATCCATGGGTCTCCATATACTCTGAAGTATCTGCATTACTGAAAGTTAGGACTCAAGTAACCTCAATAAATGATAGTACACACTTCAAGAAATAAAATAGTCTGAATTTGTCTATAAATTGCTTTAGGAGCGCAGTTTTCCAACAACTCCCTTAACTTCAAGGTAATCGAGGAAATTTTTGTGACAAACTAAGTCTTCAGTAGTTACTAGGAACTTATACATCGACACGTACCCCTTAAAGCCGAAAGAATTAATGATTTCCTGCATAAGTCCTCGAATACCGTAAAAGGCGTATTTTCAGCGAAATTCGACGATTTAAGCAATTTTAACTTCTTTTTGGTTACAGCTCGGAAACGAAGCGTCATACGAGAAAAGTGCAAGAGTAACTTTCGGAGGCGCTGCCGGAGAAGAACCCTTTAAGATTGTAACATTGGGCTTTGGCCATAAGCTGCTTCAAGAATAAGTGAAAATCCCTAATTTGGCGGTCGAGTCGGATATCTCGGTATCCATGGGTCTCCATATTCTCTGAAGTATCTCCATTACTGAAAGTTAGGACTCAAGTAACCTCAATAAATGATAGTAAACACTCCAAGAAATCAGATAGTCGGAATTTGTCTATAAATTGCTTTAGGAGCGCAGTTTTCCAACAACTCCCTTAACTTCAAGGTAATCGAGGAAATTTTTGTGACATACTGAGTCTTCAGTAGTTACTAGGAACTTATACCTCGACACGTACTTCTTAAAGCCGAAAGAATGGATGATTTCCTGCATAAGTCCTCCAATACCGTAAAAGGCGTGTTTTCAGCGAAATTCGACGATTTAAGCAATTTTAACGTCTTTTTGATTACAGCTCGGAAACGAAGCGTCATACGAGAAAAGTGCAAGAGTAACTTTCGGAGGCGCTACCGGAGAAGAACCCTTTAAGATTGCAACATTGGGCTTTGGCCATAAGCTGCTTCAAGAATGAGTTACAATCCCTCATTTGGCGTTCGAGTCGGATATCTCGGTATCCATGGGTCTCCATATACTCTGAAGTATCTCCATTACTGAAAGCTAGGACTCAAGTAACCTCAATAAATGATAGTATACACTTCAAGAAATCAGGTAGTCTGAATTTCTCTATAAATTGTTTAGGAGCGCAGTTTTCCAACAACTCCCTTAACTTCAAGGTAATCGAGGAAATTTTTGTGGCATACAGAGTCTTCAGTAGTTACTAGGAACTTATACATCGACACGTACCCCTTAAAGCCGAAAGAATGGATGATTTCCTGCATAAGTCCTCGAATACCGTAAAAGGCGTATTTTCAGAGAAATTCGACGATTTAAGCAATTTTAACGTCTTTTTGATTACAGCTCGGAAACGAAGCGAGATACGAGAAAAGTGCAAGAGTAACTTTCGGAGGCGCTACCGGAGAAGAACCCTTTAAGATTGTAACATTGGGCTTTGGCCATAAGCTGCTTCAAGAATGAGTGAAAATCCCTAATTTGGCGGTCGAGTCGGATATCTCGGTATCCATGGGTCTCCATATACTCTGAAGTATCTCCATTACTGAAAGTTAGGACTCAAGTAACCTCAATAAATGATAGTAAACACTCCAAGAAATCAGATAGTCTGAATTTGTCTATAAATTGCTTTAGGAGCGCAGTTTTCCAACAACTCCCTTAACTTCATGGTAATCGAGGAAATTTTTGTGACATACTGAGTCTTCAGTAGTTACTAGGAACTTATACATCGACACGTACCCCTTAAAGCCGAAAGAATGGATGATTTCCTGCATAAGTCCTCGAATACCGTAAAAGGCGTATTTTCAGCGAAATTCGACGATTTAAGCATTTTTAACGTCTTTTTGATTACAGCTCGGAAACGACGCGAGATACGAGAAAAGTGCAAGAGTAACTTTCGGAGGCGCTGCCGGAGAAGAACCCTTTAAGATTGTAACATTGGGCTTTGGCCATAAGCTGCTTCAAGAATGAGTGAAAATCCCTAATTTGGCGGTCGAGTGGGATATCTCGGTATCCATGGGTCTCCATATACTCTGAAGTATCTCCATTACTGAAAGTTAGGACTCAAGTAACCTCAATAAATGATAGTACACACTTCAAGAAATAAAATAGTCTGAATTTGTCTATAAATTGCTTTAGGAGCGCAGTTTTCCAACAACTCCCTTAACTTCAAGGTAATCGAGGAAATTTTTGTGACATACTGAGTCTTCAGTAGTTACTAGGAACTTATACATCGACACGTACCCCTTAAAGCCGAAAGAATGAATGATTTCCTGCATAAGTCCTCGAATACCGTAAAAGGCGTATTTTCAGCGAAATTCGACGATTTAAGCAATTTTAACTTCTTTTTGGTTACAGCTCGGAAACGAAGCGTCATACGAGAAAAGTGCAAGAGTAACTTTCGGAGGCGCTGCCGGAGAAGAACCCTTTAAGATTGTAACATTGGGCTTTGGCCATAAGCTGCTTCAAGAATAAGTGAAAATCCCTAATTTGGCGGTCGAGTCGGATATCTCGGTATCCATGGGTCTCCATATTCTCTGAAGTATCTCCATTACTGAAAGTTAGGACTCAAGTAACCTCAATAAATGATAGTAAACACTCCAAGAAATCAGATAGTCGGAATTTGTCTATAAATTGCTTTAGGAGCGCAGTTTTCCAACAACTCCCTTAACTTCAAGGTAATCGAGGAAATTTTTGTGACATACTGAGTCTTCAGTAGTTACTAGGAACTTGTACCTCGACACGTACTTCTTAAAGCCGAAAGAATGGATGATTTCCTGCATAAGTCCCCGAATACCGTAAAAGGCGTATTTTCAGCGAAATTCGACGATTTAAGCATTTTTAACGTCTTTTTGATTACAGCTCGGAAACGAAGCGAGATACGAGAAAAGTGCAAGAGTAACTTTCGGAGGCGCTGCCGGAGAAGAACCCTTTAAGATTGTAACATTGGGCTTTGGCCATAAGCTGCTTTAAGAATTAGTGAAAATCCCTAATTTGGCGGTCGAGTCGGATATCTCGGTATCCATGGGTCTCCATATACTCTGAAGTATCTCCATTACTGAAAGCTAGGACTCAAGTAACCTCAATAAATGATAGTATACACTTCAAGAAATCAGGTAGTCTGAATTTCTCTATAAATTGTTTAGGAGCGCAGTTTTCCAACAACTCCCTTAACTTCAAGGTAATCGAGGAAATTTTTGTGGCATACAGAGTCTTCAGTAGTTACTAGGAACTTATACATCGACACGTACCCCTTAAAGCCGAAAGAATGGATGATTTCCTGCATAAGTCCTCGAATACCGTAAAAGGCGTATTTTCAGCGAAATTCGACGATTTAAGCAATTTTAACGTCTTTTTGATTACAGCTCGGAAACGAAGCGAGATACGAGAAAAGTGCAAGAGTAACTTTCGGAGGCGCTGCCGGAGAAGAACCCTTTAAGACTGTAACATTGGGCTTTGGCCATAAGCTGTTTCAAGAATGAGTGAAAATCCCTAATTTGGCGGTCGAGTCGGATATCTCGGTATCCATGGGTCTCCATATACTCTGAAGTATCTCCATTACTGAAAGTTAGGACTCAAGTAACCTCAATAAATGATAGTAAACACTCCAAGAAATCAGATAGTCTGAATTTGTCTATAAATTGCTTTAGGAGCGCAGTTTTCCAACAACTCCCTTAACTTCATGGTAATCGAGGAAATTTTTGTGACATACTGAGTCTTCAGTAGTTACTAGGAACTTATACATCGACACGTACCCCTTAAAGCCGAAAGAATGGATGATTTCCTGCATAAGTCCTCGAATACCGTAAAAGGCGTATTTTCAGCGAAATTCGACGATTTAAGCATTTTTAACGTCTTTTTGATTACAGCTCGGAAACGAGGCGAGATACGAGAAAAGTGCAAGAGTAACTTTCGGAGGCGCTGCCGGAGAAGAACCCTTTAAGATTGTAACATTGGGCTTTGGCCATAAGCTGCTTCAAGAATGAGTGAAAATCCCTAATTTGGCGGTCGAGTGGGATATCTCGGTATCCATGGGTCTCCATATACTCTGAAGTATCTCCATTACTGAAAGTTAGGACTCAAGAAACCTCAATAAATGATAGTAAACACGCCAAGAAATCAGATAGTCGGAATTTGTCTATAAATTGCTTTAGGAGCGCAGTTTTCCAACAACTCCCTTAACTTCAAGGTAATCGAGGAAATTTTTGTGACATACTGAGTCTTCAGTAGTTACTAGGAACTTATACCTCGACACGTACTTCTTAAAGCCGAAAGAATGGATGATTTCCTGCATAAGTCCTCCAATACCGTAAAAGGCGTGTTTTCAGCGAAATTCGACGATTTAAGCAATTTTAACGTCTTTTTGATTACAGCTCGGAAACGAAGCGTCATACGAGAAAAGTGCAAGAGTAACTTTCGGAGGCGCTACCGGAGAAGAACCTTTTAAGATTGTAACATTGGGCTTTGGCCATAAGCTGCTTCAAGAATAAGTGAAAATCCCTAATTTGGCGGTCGAGTCGGATATCTCTGTATCCATGGGTCTCCATATTCTCTGAAGTATCTCCATTACTGAAAGTTAGGACTCAAGTAACCTCAATAAATGATAGTAAACACTCCAAGAAATCAGATAGTCGGAATTTGTCTATAAATTGCTTTAGGAGCGCAGTTTTCCAACAACTCCCTTAACTTCAAGGTAGTCGAGGAAATTTTTGTGACATACTGAGTCTTCAGTAGTTACTAGGAACTTATACCTCGACACGTACTTCTTAAAGCCGAAAGAATGGATGATTTCCTGCATAAGTCCTCCAATACCGTAAAAGGCGTGTTTTCAGCGAAATTCGACGATTTAAGCAATTTTAACGTCTTTTTGATTACAGCTCGGAAACGAAGCGTCATACGAGAAAAGTGCAAGAGTAACTTTCGGAGGCGCTACCGGAGAAGAACCTTTTAAGATTGTAACATTTAGCTTTGGCCATAAGCTGCTTCAAGAATGAGTGAAAATCCCTAATTAGGCGGTAGAGTCGGATATCTCGGTATCCATGGGTCTCCATATACTCTGAAGTATCTCCATTACTGAAAGTTAGGACTCAAGTAACCTCAATAAATGATAGTAAACACTTCAAGAAATCAGGTAGTCTGAATTTGTCTATAAATTGCTTTAGGAGCGCAGTTTTCCAACAACTCCCTTAACTTCAAGGTAATCGAGGAAATTTTTGTGACATACTGAGTCTTCAGTAGTTACTAGGAACTTATACATCGACACGTACCCCTTAAAGCCGAAAGAATCGATGTTTTCCTGCATAAGTCCTCGAATACTGTAAAAGGCGTATTTTCAGCGAAATTCGACGATTTAAGCAATTTTAACGTCTTTTTGATTGCAGCTCGGAAACGAAGCGTCATACGAGAAAAGTGCAAGAGTAACTTTCGGAGGGGCTACCGGAGAAGAACCCCTTAAGATTGTAACATTGGGCTTTGGCCATAAGCTGCTTCAAGAATGAGTGAAAATCCCTAATTAGGCGGTAGAGTCGGATATCTCGGTATCCATGGGTCTCCATATACTCTGAAGTATCTCCATTACTGAAAGTTAGGACTCAAGTAACCTCAATAAATGATAGTAAACACTTCAAGAAATCAGGTAGTCTGAATTTGTCTATAAATTGCTTTAGGAGCGCAGTTTTCCAACAACTCCCTTAACTTCAAGGTAATCGAGGAAATTTTTGTGACATACTGAGTCTTCAGTAGTTACTAGGAACTTATGCATCGACACGTACCCCTTAAAGCCGAAAGAATGGATGATTTCCTGCATAAGTCCTCGAATACCGTAAAAGGCGTATTTCAGCGAAATTCGACGATTTAAGCAATTTTAACGTCTTTTTGATTACAGCTCGGAAACGAAGCGTCATACGAGAAAAGTGCAAGAGTAACTTTCGGAAGCGCTTCAGGAGAAGAACCCTTTAAGATTATAACATTGGGCTTTGGCCATAAGCAGCTTCAAGAATGAGTGAAAATCCCTAATTTGGCGGTCGAGTCGGATATCTCGGTATCCATGGGTCTCCATATACTCTGAAGTATCTCCATTACTGAAAGTTAGGACTCAAGTAACCTCAATAAATGATAGTAAACACTTCAAGAAATCAGATAGTCTGAATTTGTCTATAAATTGCTTTAGGAGCGCAGTTTGCCAACAACTCCCTTAACTTCATGGTAATCGAGGAAATTTTTGTGACATACTGAGTCTTCAGTAGTTACTAGGAACTTATACATCGACACGTACCCCTTAAAGCCGAAAGAATGGATGATTTCCTGCATAAGTCCTCGAATACCGTAAAAGGCGTATTTTCAGCGAAATTCGACGATTTAAGCATTTTTAACGTCTTTTTGATTACAGCTCGGAAACGAAGCGAGATACGAGAAAAGTGCAAGAGTAACTTTCGGAGGCGCTGCCGGAGAAGAACCCTTTAAGATTGTAACATTGGGCTTTGGCCATAAGCTGCTTCAAGAATGAGTGAAAATCCCTAATTTGGCGGTCGAGTGGGATATCTCGGTATCCATGGGTCTCCATATACTCTGAAGTATCTGCATTACTGAAAGTTAGGACTCAAGTAACCTCAATAAATGATAGTACACACTTCAAGAAATAAAATAGTCTGAATTTGTCTATAAATTGCTTTAGGAGCGCAGTTTTCCAACAACTCCCTTAACTTCAAGGTAATCGAGGAAATTTTTGTGACATACCAAGTCTTCAGTAGTTACTAGGAACTTATACATCGACACGTACCCCTTAAAGCCGAAAGAATTAATGATTTCCTGCATAAGTCCTCGAATACCGTAAAAGGCGTATTTTCAGCGAAATTCGACGATTTAAGCAATTTTATCGTCTTTTTGGTTACAGCTCGGAAACGAAGCGTCATACGAGAAAAGTGCAAGAGTAACTTTCGGAGGCGCTACCGGAGAAGAACCCTTTAAGATTGTAACATTGGGCTTTGGCCATAAGCTGCTTCAAGAATAAGTGAAAATCCCTAATTTGGCGGTCGAGTCGGATATCTCGGTATCCATGGGTCTCCATATTCTCTGAAGTATCTCCATTACTGAAAGTTAGGACTCAAGTAACCTCAATAAATGATAGTAAACACTCCAAGAAATCAGATAGTCGGAATTTGTCTATAAATTGCTTTAGGAGCGCAGTTTTCCAACAACTCCATTAACTTCAAGGTAATCGAGGAAATTTTGTGACATACTGAGTCTTCAGTAGTTACTAGGAACTTATACCTCGACACGTACTTCTTAAAGCCGAAAGAATGGATGATTTCCTGCATAAGTCCTCCAATACCGTAAAAGGCGTGTTTTCAGCGAAATTCGACGATTTAAGCAATTTTAACGTCTTTTTGATGACAGCTCGGAAACGAAGCGTCATACGAGAAAAGTGCTAGAGTAACTTTCGGAGGCGCTACAGGAGAAGAACCCTTTAAGATTGTAACATTGGGCTTTGGCCATAAGCTGCTTCAAGAATGAGTTAAAATCCCTCATTTGGCGTTCGAGTCGGATATCTCGGTATCCATGGGTCTCCATATACTCTGAAGTATCTCCATTACTGAAAGTTAGGACTCAAGTAACCTCAATGAATGATAGCAAACACTCCAAGAAATCAGATAGTCTGAATTTGTCTATAAATTGCTTTAGGAGCGCAGTTTTCCAACAACTCCCTTAACGTCAAGGTAATCGAGGAAATTTTTGTGACATACTGAGTCTTCAGTAGTTACTAGGAACTTATACATCGACACGTACCCCTTAAAGCCGAAAGAATCGATGATTTCCTGCATAAGTCCCCGAATACCGTAAAAGGCGTATTTTCAGCGAAATTCGACGATTTAAGCATTTTTAACGTCTTTTTGATTACAGCTCGGAAACGAAGCTAGATACGAGAAAAGTGCAAGAGTAACTTTCGGAGGCGCTGCCGGAGAAGAACCCTTTAAAATTGTAACATTGGGCTTTGGCCATAAGCTGCTTCAAGAATGAGTGAAAATCCCTAATTTGGCGGTCGAGTCGGATATCTCGGTATCCATGGGTCTCCATATACTCTGAAGTATCTCCATTACTGAAAGTTAGGACTCAAGTAACCTCAATGAATGATAGCAAACACTTCAAGAAATCAGGTAGTCTGAATTTGTCTATAAAGTGCTTTAGGAGCGCAGTTTTCCAACAACTCCCTTAACTTCAAGGTAATCGAGGAAATTTTTGTGACATACTGAGTCTTCAGTAGTTACTAGGAACTTATACATCGACACGTACCCCTTAAAGCCGAAAGAATCGATGTTTTCCTGCATAAGTCCTCGAATACTGTAAAAGGCGTATTTTCAGCGAAATTCGACGATTTAAGCAATTTTAACGTCTTTTTGATTGCAGCTCGGAAACGAAGCGTCATACGAGAAAAGTGCAAGAGTAACTTTCGGAGGGGCTACCGGAGAAGAACCCCTTAAGATTGTAACATTGGGATTTGGCCATATGCTGCTTCAAGAATGAGTGAAAATCCCTAATTAGGCGGTAGAGTCGGATATCTCGGTATCCATGGGTCTCCATATACTCTGAAGTACCTCCATTACTGAAAGTTAGGACTCAAGTAACCTCAATAAATGATAGTAAACACTTCAAGAAATCAGGTAGTCTGAATTTGTCTATAAATTGCTTTAGGAGCGCAGTTTTCCAACAACTCCCTTAACTTCAAGGTAATCGAGGAAATTTTTGTGACATACTGAGTCTTCAGTAGTTACTAGGAACTTATACATCGACACGTACCCCTTAAAGCCGAAAGAATCGATGTTTTCCTGCATAAGTCCTCGAATACTGTAAAAGGCGTATTTTCAGCGAAATTCGACGATTTAAGCAATTTTAACGTCTTTTTGATTGCAGCTCGGAAACGAAGCGTCATACGAGAAAAGTGCAAGAGTAACTTTCGGAGGGGCTACCGGAGAAGAACCCCTTAAGATTGTAACATTGGGCTTTGGCCATAAGATGCTTCAAGAATGAGTGAAAATCCCTAATTAGGCGGTAGAGTCGGATATCTCGGTATCCATGGGTCTCCATATACTCTGAAGTATCTCCATTACTGAAAGTTAGGACTCAAGTAACCTCAATAAATGATAGTAAACACTTCAAGAAATCAGGTAGTCTGAATTTGTCTATAAATTGCTTTAGGAGCGCAGTTTTCCAACAACTCCCTTAACTTCAAGGTAATCGAGGAAATTTTTGTGACATACTGAGTCTTCAGTAGTTACTAGGAACTTATACATCGACACGTACCCCTTAAAGCCGAAAGAATGGATGATTTCCTGCATAAGTCCTCGAATACCGTAAAAGGCGTATTTTCAGCGAAATTCGACGATTTAAGCAATTTTAACGTCTTTTTGATTACAGCTCGGAAACGAAGCGTCATACGAGAAAAGTGCAAGAGTAACTTTCGGAAGCGCTACAGGAGAAGAACCCTTTAAGATTATAACATTGGGCTTTGGCCATAAGCTGCTTCAAGAATGAGTGAAAATCCCTAATTTGGCGGTCGAGTCGGATATCTCGGTATCCATGGGTCTCCATATACTCTGAAGTATCTCCATTACTGAAAGTTAGGACTCAAGTAACCTCAATAAATGATAGTAAACACTTCAAGAAATCAGGTAGTCTGAATTTGTCTATAAATTGCTTTAGGAGCGCAGTTTTCCAACAACTCCCTTAACTTCAAGGTAATCGAGGAAATTTTTGTGACATACTGAGTCTTCAGTAGTTACTAGGAACTTATACATCGACACGTACCCCTTAAAGCCGAAAGAATCGATGTTTTCCTGCATAAGTCCTCGAATACTGTAAAAGGCGTATTTTCAGCGAAATTCGACGATTTAAGCAATTTTAACGTCTTTTTGATTGCAGCTCGGAAACGAAGCGTCATACGAGAAAAGTGCAAGAGTAACTTTCGGAGGGGCTACCGGAGAAGAACCCCTTAAGATTGTAACATTGGGCTTTGGCCATAAGCTGCTTCAAGAATGAGTGAAAATCCCTAATTAGGCGGTAGAGTCGGATATCTCGGTATCCATGGGTCTCCATATACTCTGAAGTATCTCCATTACTGAAAGTTAGGACTCAAGTAACCTCAATAAATGATAGTAAACACTTCAAGAAATCAGGTAGTCTGAATTTGTCTATAAATTGCTTTAGGAGCGCAGTTTTCCAACAACTCCCTTAACTTCAAGGTAATCGAGAAAATTTTTGTGACATACTGAGTCTTCAGTAGTTACTAGGAACTTATGCATCGACACGTACCCCTTAAAGCCGAAAGAATGGATGATTTCCTGCATAAGTCCTCGAATACCGCAAAAGGCGTATTTTCAGCGAAATTCGACGATTTAAGCAATTTTAACGTCTTTTTGATTACAGCTCGGAAACGAAGCGTCATACGAGAAAAGTGCAAGAGTAACTTTCGGAAGCGCTACAGGAGAAGAACCCTTTAAGATTATAACATTGGGCTTTGGCCATAAGCAGCTTCAAGAATGAGTGAAAATCCCTAATTTGGCGGTCGAGTCGGATATCTCGGTATCCATGGGTCTCCATATACTCTGAAGTATCTCCATTACTGAAAGTTAGGACTCAAGTAACCTCAATAAATGATAGTAAACACTTCAAGAAATCAGATAGTCTGAATTTGTCTATAAATTGCTTTAGGAGCGCAGTTTGCCAACAACTCCCTTAACTTCATGGTAATCGAGGAAATTTTTGTGACATACTGAGTCTTCAGTAGTTACTAGGAACTTATACATCGACACGTACCCCTTAAAGCCGAAAGAATGGATGATTTCCTGCATAAGTCCTCGAATACCGTAAAAGGCGTATTTTCAGCGAAATTCGACGATTTAAGCATTTTTAACGTCTTTTTGATTACAGCTCGGAAACGAAGCGAGATACGAGAAAAGTGCAAGAGTAACTTTCGGAGGCGCTGCCGGAGAAGAACCCTTTAAGATTGTAACATAGGGCTTTGGCGATAAGCTGCTTCAAGAATGAGTGAAAATCCCTAATTTGGCGGTCGAGTGGGATATCTCGGTATCCATGGGTCTCCATATACTCTGAAGTATCTGCATTACTGAAAGTTAGGACTCAAGTAACCTCAATAAATGATAGTACACACTTCAAGAAATAAAATAGTCTGAATTTGTCTATAAATTGCTTTAGGAGCGCAGTTTTCCAACAACTCCCTTAACTTCAAGGTAATCGAGGAAATTTTTGTGACATACTAAGTCTTCAGTAGTTACTAGGAACTTATACACCGACACGTACCCCTTAAAGCCGAAAGAATTAATGATTTCCTGCATAAGTCCTCGAATACCGTAAAAGGCGTATTTTCAGCGAAATTCGACGATTTAAGCAATTTTATCGTCTTTTTGGTTACAGCTCGGAAACGAAGCGTCATACGAGAAAAGTGCAAGAGTAACTTTCGGAGGCGCTACCGGAGAAGAACCCTTTAAGAATGTAACATTGGGCTTTGGCCATAAGCTGCTTCAAGAATAAGTGAAAATCCCTAATTTGGCGGTCGAGTCGGATATCTCGGTATCCATGGGTCTCCATATTCTCTGAAGTATCTCCATTACTGAAAGTTAGGACTCAAGTAACCTCAATAAATGATAGTAAACACTCCAAGAAATCAGATAGTCGGAATTTGTCTATAAATTGCTTTAGGAGCGCAGTTTTCCAACAACTCCATTAACTTCAAGGTAATCGAGGAAATTTTTGTGACATACTGAGTCTTCAGTAGTTACTAGGAACTTATACCTCGACACGTACTTCTTAAAGCCGAAAGAATGGATGATTTCCTGCATAAGTCCTCCAATACCGTAAAAGGCGTGTTTTCAGCGAAATTCGACGATTTAAGCAATTTTAACGTCTTTTTGATGACAGCTCGGAAACGAAGCGTCATACGAGAAAAGTGCAAGAGTAACTTTCGGAGGCGCTACAGGAGAAGAACCCTTTAAGATTGTAACATTGGGCTTTGGCCATAAGCTGCTTCAAGAATGAGTTAAAATCCCTCATTTGGCGTTCGAGTCGGATATCTCGGTATCCATGGGTCTCCATATACTCTGAAGTATCTCCATTACTGAAAGTTAGGACTCAAGTAACCTCAATGAATGATAGCAAACACTCCAAGAAATCAGATAGTCTGAATTTGTCTATAAATTGCTTTAGGAGCGCAGTTTTCCAACAACTCCCTTAACGTCAAGGTAATCGAGGAAATTTTTGTGACATACTGAGTCTTCAGTAGTTACTAGGAACTTATACATCGACACGTACCCCTTAAAGCCGAAAGAATCGATGATTTCCTGCATAAGTCCCCGAATACCGTAAAAGGCGTATTTTCAGCGAAATTCGACGATTTAAGCATTTTTAACGTCTTTTTGATTACAGCTCGGAAACGAAGCTAGATACGAGAAAAGTGCAAGAGTAACTTTCGGAGGCGCTGCCGGAGAAGAACCCTTTAAAATTGTAACATTGGGCTTTGGCCATAAGCTGCTTCAAGAATGAGTGAAAATCCCTAATTTGGCGGTCGAGTCGGATATCTCGGTATCCATGGGTCTCCATATACTCTGAAGTATCTCCATTACTGAAAGTTAGGACTCAAGTAACCTCAATGAATGATAGCAAACACTTCAAGAAATCAGGTAGTCTGAATTTGTCTATAAAGTGCTTTAGGAGCGCAGTTTTCCAACAACTCCCTTAACTTCAAGGTAATCGAGGAAATTTTTGTGACATACTGAGTCTTCAGTAGTTACTAGGAACTTATACATCGACACGTACCCCTTAAAGCCGAAAGAATCGATGTTTTCCTGCATAAGTCCTCGAATACTGTAAAAGGCGTATTTTCAGCGAAATTCGACGATTTAAGCAATTTTAACGTCTTTTTGATTGCAGCTCGGAAACGAAGCGTCATACGAGAAAAGTGCAAGAGTAACTTTCGGAGGGGCTAACGGAGAAGAACCCCTTAAGATTGTAACATTGGGATTTGGCCATATGCTGCTTCAAGAATGAGTGAAAATCCCTAATTAGGCGGTAGAGTCGGATATCTCGGTATCCATGGGTCTCCATATACTCTGAAGTACCTCCATTACTGAAAGTTAGGACTCAAGTAACCTCAATAAATGATAGTAAACACTTCAAGAAATCAGGTAGTCTGAATTTGTCTATAAATTGCTTTAGGAGCGCAGTTTTCCAACAACTCCCTTAACTTCAAGGTAATCGAGGAAATTTTTGTGACATACTGAGTCTTCAGTAGTTACTAGGAACTTATACATCGACACGTACCCCTTAAAGCCGAAAGAATCGATGTTTTCCTACATAAGTCCTCGAATACTGTAAAAGGCGTATTTTCAGCGAAATTCGACGATTTAAGCAATTTTAACGTCTTTTTGATTGCAGCTCGGAAACGAAGCGTCATACGAGAAAAGTGCAAGAGTAACTTTCGGAGGGGCTACCGGAGAAGAACCCCTTAAGATTGTAACATTGGGCTTTGGCCATAAGCTGCTTCAAGAATGAGTGAAAATCCCTAATTAGGCGGTAGAGTCGGATATCTCGGTATCCATGGGTCTCCATATACTCTGAAGTATCTCCATTACTGAAAGTTAGGACTCAAGTAACCTCAATAAATGATAGTAAACACTTCAAGAAATCAGGTAGTCTGAATTTGTCTATAAATTGCTTTAGGAGCGCAGTTTTCCAACAACTCCCTTAACTTCAAGGTAATCGAGGAAATTTTTGTGACATACTGAGTCTTCAGTAGTTACTAGGAACTTATACATCGACACGTACCCCTTAAAGCCGAAAGAATGGATGATTTCCTGCATAAGTCCTCGAATACCGTAAAAGGCGTGTTTTCAGCGAAATTCGACGATTTAAGCAATTTTAACGTCTTTTTGATTACAGCTCGGAAACGAAGCGTCATACGAGAAAAGTGCAAGAGTAACTTTCGGAAGCGCTACAGGAGAAGAACCCTTTAAGATTATAACATTGGGCTTTGGCCATAAGCTGCTTCAAGAATGAGTGAAAATCCCTAATTTGGCGGTCGAGTGGGATATCTCGGTATCCATGGGTCTCCATATACTCTGAAGTATCTCCATTACTGAAAGTTAGGACTCAAGTAACCTCAATAAATGATAGTAAACACTCCAAGAAATCAGATAGTCTGAATTTGTCTATAAATTGCTTTAGGAGCGCAGTTTTCCAACAACTCCCTTAACTTCATGGTAATCGAGGAAATTTTTGTGACATACTGAGTCTTCAGTAGTTACTAGGAACTTATACATCGACACGTACCCCTTAAAGCCGAAAGAATGGATGATTTCCTGCATAAGTCCTCGAATACCGTAAAAGGCGTATTTTCAGCGAAATTCGACGATTTAAGCATTTTTAACGTCTTTTTGATTACAGCTCGGAAACGAAGCGAGATACGAGAAAAGTGCAAGAGTAACTTTCGGAGGCGCTGCCGGAGAAGAACCCTTTAAGATTGTAACATTGGGCTTTGGCCATAAGCTGCTTCAAGAATGAGTGAAAATCCCTAATTTGGCGGTCGAGTGGGATATCTCGGTATCCATGGGTCTCCATATACTCTGAAGTATCTGCATTACTGAAAGTTAGGACTCAAGTAACCTCAATAAATGATAGTACACACTTCAAGAAATCAGGTAGTCTGAATTTCTCTATAAATTGTTTAGGAGCGCAGTTTTCCAACAACTCCCTTAACTTCAAGGTAATCGAGGAAATTTTTGTGAGATACTGAGTCTTCAGTAGTTACTAGGAACTTATACATCGACACGTACCCCTTAAAGCCGAAAGAATCGATGTTTTCCTGCATAAGTCCTCGAATACTGTAAAAGGCGTATTTTCAGCGAAATTCGACGATTTAAGCAATTTTAACGTCTTTTTGATTGCAGCTCGGAAACGAAGCGTCATACGAGAAAAGTGCAAGAGTAACTTTCGGAGGGGCTACCGGAGAAGAACCCCTTAAGATTGTAACATTGGGTTTTGGCCATAAGCTGCTTCAAGAATGAGTGAAAATCCCTAATTAGGCGGTAGAGTCGGATATCTCGGTATCCATGGGTCTCCATATACTCTGAAGTATCTCCATTACTGAAAGTTAGGACTCAAGTAACCTCAATAAATGATAGTATACACTTCAAGAAATCAGGTAGTCTGAATTTCTCTATAAATTGTTTAGGAGCGCAGTTTTCCAACAACTCCCTTAACTTCAAGGTAATCGAGGAAATTTTTGTGAGATACTGAGTCTTCAGTAGTTACTAGGAACTTATACATCGACACGTACCCCTTAAAGCCGAAAGAATCGATGTTTTCCTGCATAAGTCCTCGAATACTGTAAAAGGCGTATTTTCAGCGAAATTCGACGATTTAAGCAATTTTAACGTCTTTTTGATTGCAGCTCGGAAACGAAGCGTCATACGAGAAAAGTGCAAGAGTAACTTTCGGAGGGGCTACCGGAGAAGAACCCCTTAAGATTGTAACATTGGGTTTTGGCCATAAGCTGCTTCAAGAATGAGTGAAAATCCCTAATTAGGCGGTAGAGTCGGATATCTCGGTATCCATGGGTCTCCATATACTCTGAAGTATCTCCATTACTGAAAGTTAGGACTCAAGTAACCTCAATAAATGATAGTATACACTTCAAGAAATCAGGTAGTCTGAATTTCTCTATAAATTGTTTAGGAGCGCAGTTTTCCAACAACTCCCTTAACTTCAAGGTAATCGAGGAAATTTTTGTGAGATACTGAGTCTTCAGTAGTTACTAGGAACTTATACATCGACACGTACCCCTTAAAGCCGAAAGAATCGATGTTTTCCTGCATAAGTCCTCGAATACTGTAAAAGGCGTATTTTCAGCGAAATTCGACGATTTAAGCAATTTTAACGTCTTTTTGATTGCAGCTCGGAAACGAAGCGTCATACGAGAAAAGTGCAAGAGTAACTTTCGGAGGGGCTACCGGAGAAGAACCCCTTAAGATTGTAACATTGGGCTTTGGCCATAAGCTGCTTCAAGAATAAGTGAAAATCCCTAATTTGGCGGTCGAGTCGGATATCTCGGTATCCATGGGTCTCCATATTCTCTGAAGTATCTCCATTACTGAAAGTTAGGACTCAAGTAACCTCAATAAATGATAAGATTGTAACATTGGGCTTTGGCCATAAGCTGCTTCAAGAATGAGTGAAAATCCCTAATTAGGCGGTAGAGTCGGATATCTCGGTATCCATGGGTCTCCATATTCTCTGAAGTATCTCCATTACTGAAAGTTAGGACTCAAGTAACCTCAATAAATTGTAGTAAACACTCCAAGAAATCAGATAGTCTGAATTTGTCTATAAATTGCTTTAGGAGCGCAGTTTTCCAACAACTCCCTTAACTTCATGGTAATCGAGGAAATTTTTGTGACATACTGAGTCTTCAGTAGTTACTAGGAACTTATACATCGACACGTACCCCTTAAAGCCGAAAGAATGGATGATTTCCTGCATAAGTCCTCGAATACCGTAAAAGGCGTATTTTCAGCGAAATTCGACGATTTAAGCAATTTTAACGTCTTTTTGATTACAGCTCGGAAACGAAACGAGATACGAGAAAAGTGCAAGAATAACTTTCGGAGGCGCTACCGGAGAAGAACCCTTTAAGATTGTAACATTGGGCTTTGGCCATAAGCTGCTTCAAGAATGAGTGAAAATCCCTAATTAGGCTTTAGAGTCGGATATCTCGGTATCCATGGGTCTCCATATACTCTGAAGTATCTCCATTACTGAAAGTTAGGACTCAAGTAACCTCAATAAATGATAGTATACACTTCAAGAAATCAGGTAGTCTGAATTTCTCTATAAATTGTTTAGGAGCGCAGTTTTCCAACAACTCCCTTAACTTCAAGGTAATCGAGGAAATTTTTGTGAGATACTGAGTCTTCAGTAGTTACTAGGAACTTATACATCGACACGTACCCCTTAAAGCCGAAAGAATCGATGTTTTCCTGCATAAGTCCTCGAATACTGTAAAAGGCGTATTTTCAGCGAAATTCGACGATTTAAGCAATTTTAACGTCTTTTTGATTGCAGCTCGGAAACGAAGCGTCATACGAGAAAAGTGCAAGAGTAACTTTCGGAGGGGCTACCGGAGAAGAACCCCTTAAGATTGTAACATTGGGTTTTGGCCATAAGCTGCTTCAAGAATGAGTGAAAATCCCTAATTAGGCGGTAGAGTCGGATATCTCGGTATCCATGGGTCTCCATATACTCTGAAGTATCTCCATTACTGAAAGTTAGGACTCAAGTAACCTCAATAAATGATAGTAAACACTTCAAGAAATCAGGTAGTCTGAATTTGTCTATAAATTGCTTTAGGAGCGCAGTTTTCCAACAACTCCCTTAACTTCAAGGTAATCGAGGAAATTTTTGTGACATACTAAGTCTTCAGTAGTTACTAGGAACTTATACATCGACACGTACCCCTTAAAGCCGAAAGAATTAATGATTTCCTGCATAAGTCCTCGAATACCGTAAAAGGCGTATTTTCAGCGAAATTCAACGATTTAAGCAATTTTAACGTCTTTTTGGTTACAGCTCGGAAACGAAGCGTCATACGAGAAAAGTGCAAGAGTAACTTTCGGAGGCGCTACCGGAGAAGAACCCTTTAAGATTGTAACATTGGGCTTTGGCCATAAGCTGCTTCAAGAATAAGTGAAAATCCCTAATTTGGCGGTCGAGTCGGATATCTCGGTATCCATGGGTCTCCATATTCTCTGAAGTATCTCCATTACTGAAAGTTAGGACTCAAGTAACCTCAATAAATGATAGTAAACACTCCAAGAAATCAGATAGTCGGAATTTGTCTATAAATTGCTTTAGGAGCGCAGTTTTCCAACAACTCCCTTAACTTCAAGGTAATCGAGGAAATTTTTGTGACATACTGAGTCTTCAGTAGTTACTAGGAACTTATACCTCGACACGTACTTCTTAAAGCCGAAAGAATGGATGATTTCCTGCATAAGTCCTCCAATACCGTAAAAGGCGTGTTTTCAGCGAAATTCGACGATTTAAGCAATTTTAACGTCTTTTTGATTACAGCTCGGAAACGAAGCGTCATACGAGAAAAGTGCAAGAGTAACTTTCGGAGGCGCTACCGGAGAAGAACCTTTTAAGATTGTAACATTGGGCTTTGGCCATAAGCTGCTTCAAGAATAAGTGAAAATCCCTAATTTGGCGGTCGAGTCGGATATCTCGGTATCCATGGGTCTCCATATTCTCTGAAGTATCTCCATTACTGAAAGTTAGGACTCAAGTAACCTCAATAAATGATAGTAAACACTCCAAGAAATCAGATAGTCGGAATTTGTCTATAAATTGCTTTAGGAGCGCAGTTTTCCAACAACTCCCTTAACTTCAAGGTAGTCGAGGAAATTTTTGTGACATACTGAGTCTTCAATAGTTACTAGGAACTTATACCTCGACACGTACTTCTTAAAGCCGAAAGAATGGATGATTTCCTGCATAAGTCCTCCAATACCGTAAAAGGCGTGTTTTCAGCGAAATTCGACGATTTAAGCAATTTTAACGTCTTTTTGATTACAGCTCGGAAACGAAGCGTCATACGAGAAAAGTGCAAGAGTAACTTTCGGAGGCGCTACCGGAGAAGAACCTTTTAAGATTGTAACATTTAGCTTTGGCCATAAGCTGCTTCAAGAATGAGTGAAAATCCCTAATTAGGCGGTAGAGTCGGATATCTCGGTATCCATGGGTCTCCATATACTCTGAAGTATCTCCATTACTGAAAGTTAGGACTCAAGTAACCTCAATAAATGATAGTATACACTTCAAGAAATCAGGTAGTCTGAATTTCTCTATAAATTGTTTAGGAGCGCAGTTTTCCAACAACTCCCTTAACTTCAAGGTAATCGAGGAAATTTTTGTGGCATACAGAGTCTTCAGTAGTTACTAGGAACTTATACATCGACACGTACCCCTTAAAGCCGAAAGAATGGATGATTTCCTGCATAAGTCCTCGAATACCGTAAAAGGCGTATTTTCAGCGAAATTCGACGATTTAAGCAATTTTAACGTCTTTTTGATTACAGCTCGGAAACGAAGCGAGATACGAGAAAAGTGCAAGAGTAACTTTCGGAGGCGCTACCGGAGAAGAACCCTTTAAGATTGTAACATTGGGCTTTGGCCATAAGCTGCTTCAAGAATGAGTGAAAATCCCTAATTTGGCGGTCGAGTGGGATATCTCGGTATCCATGGGTCTCCATATACTCTGAAGTATCTCCATTACTGAAAGTTAGGACTCAAGAAACCTCAATAAATGATAGTAAACACTCCAAGAAATCAGATAGTCGGAATTTGTCTATAAATTGCTTTAGGAGCGCAGTTTTCCAACAACTCCCTTAACTTCAAGGTAATCGAGGAAATTTTTGTGACATACTGAGTCTTCAGTAGTTACTAGGAACTTATACCTCGACACGTACTTCTTAAAGCCGAAAGAATGGATGATTTCCTGCATAAGTCCTCCAATACCGTAAAAGGCGTGTTTTCAGCGAAATTCGACGATTTAAGCAATTTTAACGTCTTTTTGATTACAGCTCGGAAACGAAGCGTCATACGAGAAAAGTGCAAGAGTAACTTTCGGAGGCGCTACCGGAGAAGAACCTTTTAAGATTATAACATTTAGCTTTGGCCATAAGCTGCTTCAAGAATGAGTGAAAATCCCTAATTAGGCGGTAGAGTCGGATATCTCGGTATCCATGGGTCTCCATATACTCTGAAGTATCTCCATTACTGAAAGTTAGGACTCAAGAAACCTCAATAAATGATAGTAAACACTCCAAGAAATCAGATAGTCTGAATTTGTCTATAAATTGCTTTAGGAGCGCAGTTTTCCAACAACTCCCTTAACTTCATGGTAATCGAGGAAATTTTTGTGACATACTGAGTCTTCAGTAGTTACTAGGAACTTATACATCGACACGTACCCCTTAAAGCCGAAAGAATGGATGATTTCCTGCATAAGTCCTCGAATACCGTAAAAGGCGTATTTTCAGCGAAATTCGACGATTTAAGCATTTTTAACGTCTTTTTGATTACAGCTCGGAAACGAAGCGAGATACGAGAAAAGTGCAAGAGTAACTTTCGGAGGCGCTACCGGAGAAGAACCCTTTAAGATTGTAACATTGGGCTTTGGCCATAAGCTGCTTCAAGAATAAGTGAAAATCCCTAATTTGGCGGTCGAGTCGGATATCTCGGTATCCATGGGTCTCCATATTCTCTGAAGTATCTCCATTACTGAAAGTTAGGACTCAAGTAACCTCAATAAATGATAAGATTGTAACATTGGGCTTTGGCCATAAGCTGCTTCAAGAATGAGTGAAAATCCCTAATTAGGCGGTAGAGTCGGATATCTCGGTATCCATGGGTCTCCATATACTCTGAAGTATCTCCATTACTGAAAGTTAGGACTGAAGTAACCTCAATAAATGATAGTAAACACTTCAAGAAATCAGGTAGTCTGAATTTGTCTATAAAGTGCTTTAGGAGCGCAGTTTTCCAACAACTCCCTTAACTTCAAGGTAATCGAGGAAATTTTTGTGACATACTGAGTCTTCAGTAGTTACTAGGAACTTATACATCGACACGTACCCCTTAAAGCCGAAAGAATCGATGTTTTCCTGCATAAGTCCTCGAATACTGTAAAAGGCGTATTTTCAGCGAAATTCGACGATTTAAGCAATTTTAACGTCTTTTTGATTGCAGCTCGGAAACGAAGCGTCATACGAGAAAAGTGCAAGAGTAACTTTCGGAGGGGCTACCGGAGAAGAACCCCTTAAGATTGTAACATTGGGTTTTGGCCATAAGCTGCTTCAAGAATGAGTGAAAATCCCTAATTAGGCGGTAGAGTCGGATATCTCGGTATCCATGGGTCTCCATATACTCTGAAGTATCTCCATTACTGAAAGTTAGGACTCAAGTAACCTCAATAAATGATAGTAAACACTTCAAGAAATCAGGTAGTCTGAATTTGTCTATAAATTGCTTTAGGAGCGCAGTTTTCCAACAACTCCCTTAACTTCAAGGTAATCGAGGAAATTTTTGTGACATACTGAGTCTTCAGTAGTTACTAGGAACTTATACATCGACACGTACCCCTTAAAGCCGAAAGAATCGATGTTTTCCTGCATAAGTCCTCGAATACTGTAAAAGGCGTATTTTCAGCGAAATTCGACGATTTAAGCAATTTTAACGTCTTTTTGATTGCAGCTCGGAAACGAAGCGTCATACGAGAAAAGTGCAAGAGTAACTTTCGGAGGGGCTACCGGAGAAGAACCCCTTAAGATTGTAACATTGGGCTTTGGCCATAAGCTGCTTCAAGAATGAGTGAAAATCCCTAATTAGGCGGTAGAGTCGGATATCTCGGTATCCATGGGTCTCCATATACTCTGAAGTATCTCCATTACTGAAAGTTAGGACTCAAGTAACCTCAATAAATGATAGTAAACACTTCAAGAAATCAGGTAGTCTGAATTTGTCTATAAATTGCTTTAGGAGCGCAGTTTTCCAACAACTCCCTTAACTTCAAAGTAATCGAGGAAATTTTTGTGACATACTAAGTCTTCAGTAGTTACTAGGAACTTATACATCGACACGTACCCCTTAAAGCCGAAAGAATTAATGATTTCCTGCATAAGTCCTCGAATACCGTAAAAGGCGTATTTTCAGCGAAATTCAACGATTTAAGCAATTTTAACGTCTTTTTGGTTACAGCTCGGAAACGAAGCGTCATACGAGAAAAGTGCAAGAGTAACTTTCGGAGGCGCTACCGGAGAAGAACCCTTTAAGATTGTAACATTGGGCTTTGGCCATAAGCTGCTTCAAGAATAAGTGAAAATCCCTAATTTGGCGGTCGAGTCGGATATCTCGGTATCCATGGGTCTCCATATTCTCTGAAGTATCTCCATTACTGAAAGTTAGGACTCAAGTAACCTCAATAAATGATAGTAAACACTCCAAGAAATCAGATAGTCGGAATTTGTCTATAAATTGCTTTAGGAGCGCAGTTTTCCAACAACTCCCTTAACTTCAAGGTAATCGAGGAAATTTTTGTGACATACTGAGTCTTCAGTAGTTACTAGGAACTTATACCTCGACACGTACTTCTTAGAGCCGAAAGAATGGATGATTTCCTGCATAAGTCCTCCAATACCGTAAAAGGCGTGTTTTCAGCGAAATTCGACGATTTAAGCAATTTTAACGTCTTTTTGATTACAGCTCGGAAACGAAGCGTCATACGAGAAAAGTGCAAGAGTAACTTTCGGAGGCGCTACCGGAGAAGAACCTTTTAAGATTGTAACATTGGGCTTTGGCCATAAGCTGCTTCAAGAATAAGTGAAAATCCCTAATTTGGCGGTCGAGTCGGATATCTCGGTATCCATGGGTCTCCATATTCTCTGAAGTATCTCCATTACTGAAAGTTAGGACTCAAGTAACCTCAATAAATGATAGTAAACACTCCAAGAAATCAGATAGTCGGAATTTGTCTATAAATTGCTTTAGGAGCGCAGTTTTCCAACAACTCCCTTAACTTCAAGGTAGTCGAGGAAATTTTTGTGACATACTGAGTCTTCAATAGTTACTAGGAACTTATACCTCGACACGTACTTCTTAAAGCCGAAAGAATGGATGATTTCCTGCATAAGTCCTCCAATACCGTAAAAGGCGTGTTTTCAGCGAAATTCGACGATTTAAGCAATTTTAACGTCTTTTTGATTACAGCTCGGAAACGAAGCGTCATACGAGAAAAGTGCAAGAGTAACTTTCGGAGGCGCTACCGGAGAAGAACCTTTTAAGATTGTAACATTTAGCTTTGGCCATAAGCTGCTTCAAGAATGAGTGAAAATCCCTAATTAGGCGGTAGAGTCGGATATCTCGGTATCCATGGGTCTCCATATACTCTGAAGTATCTCCATTACTGAAAGTTAGGACTCAAGTAACCTCAATAAATGATAGTATACACTTCAAGAAATCAGGTAGTCTGAATTTCTCTATAAATTGTTTAGGAGCGCAGTTTTCCAACAACTCCCTTAACTTCAAGGTAATCGAGGAAATTTTTGTGGCATACAGAGTCTTCAGTAGTTACTAGGAACTTATACATCGACACGTCCCCCTTAAAGCCGAAAGAATGGATGATTTCCTGCATAAGTCCTCGAATACCGTAAAAGGCGTATTTTCAGCGAAATTCGACGATTTAAGCAATTTTAACGTCTTTTTGATTACAGCTCGGAAACGAAGCGAGATACGAGAAAAGTGCAAGAGTAACTTTCGGAGGCGCTACCGGAGAAGAACCCTTTAAGATTGTAACATTGGGCTTTGGCCATAAGCTGCTTCAAGAATGAGTGAAAATCCCTAATTTGGCGGTCGAGTGGGATATCTCGGTATCCATGGGTCTCCATATACTCTGAAGTATCTCCATTACTGAAAGTTAGGACTCAAGAAACCTCAATAAATGATAGTAAACACTCCAAGAAATCAGATAGTCGGAATTTGTCTATAAATTGCTTTAGGAGCGCAGTTTTCCAACAACTCCCTTAACTTCAAGGTAATCGAGGAAATTTTTGTGACATACTGAGTCTTCAGTAGTTACTAGGAACTTATACCTCGACACGTACTTCTTAAAGCCGAAAGAATGGATGATTTCCTGCATAAGTCCTCCAATACCGTAAAAGGCGTGTTTTCAGCGAAATTCGACGATTTAAGCAATTTTAACGTCTTTTTGATTACAGCTCGGAAACGAAGCGTCATACGAGAAAAGTGCAAGAGTAACTTTCGGAGGCGCTACCGGAGAAGAACCTTTTAAGATTGTAACATTTAGCTTTGGCCATAAGCTGCTTCAAGAATGAGTGAAAATCCCTAATTAGGCGGTAGAGTCGGATATCTCGGTATCCATGGGTCTCCATATACTCTGAAGTATCTCCATTACTGAAAGTTAGGACTCAAGTAACCTCAATAAATGATAGTATACACTTCAAGAAATCAGGTAGTCTGAATTTCTCTATAAATTGTTTAGGAGCGCAGTTTTCCAACAACTCCCTTAACTTCAAGGTAATCGAGGAAAGTTTTGTGACATACTGAGTCTTCAGTAGTTACTAGGAACTTATACATCGACACGTACACCTTAAAGCCGAAAGAATGGATGATTTCCTGCATAAGTCCTCGAATACCGTAAAAGGCGTATTTTCAGCGAAATTCGACGATTTAAGCAATTTTAACGTCTTTTTGATTACAGCTCGGAAACGAAACGAGATACGAGAAAAGTGCAAGAATAACTTTCGGAGGCGCTACCGGAGAAGAACCCTTTAAGATTGTAACATTGGGCTTTGGCCATAAGCTGCTTCAAGAATGAGTGAAAATCCCTAATTAGGCTTTAGAGTCGGATATCTCGGTATCCATGGGTCTCCATATACTCTGAAGTATCTCCATTACTGAAAGTTAGGACTCAAGTAACCTCAATAAATGATAGTATACACTTCAAGAAATCAGGTAGTCTGAATTTCTCTATAAATTGTTTAGGAGCGCAGTTTTCCAACAACTCCCTTAACTTCAAGGTAATCGAGGAAATTTTTGTGAGATACTGAGTCTTCAGTAGTTACTAGGAACTTATAAATCGACACGTACCCCTTAAAGCCGAAAGAATGGATGATTTCCTGCATAAGTCCTCGAATACCGTAAAAGGCGTATTTTCAGCGAAATTCGACGATTTAAGCAATTTTAACATCTTTTTGATTACAGCTCGGAAACGAAGCGTCATACGAGAAAAGTGCAAGAGTAACTTTCGGAAGCGCTACAGGAGAAGAACCCTTTAAGATTATAACATTGGGCTTTGGCCATAAGCTGCTTCAAGAATGAGTGAAAATCCCTAATTTGGCGGTCGAGTCGGATATCTCGGTATCCATGGGTCTCCATATACTCTGAAGTATCTCCATTACTGAAAGTTAGGACTCAAGTAACCTCAATAAATGATAGTAAACACTCCAAGAAATCAGATAGTCTGAATTTGTCTATAAATTGCTTTAGGAGCGCAGTTTTCCAACAACTCCCTTAACTTCATGGTAATCGAGGAAATTTTTGTGACATACTGAGTCTTCAGTAGTTACTAGGAACTTATACATCGACACGTACCCCTTAAAGCCGAAAGAATGGATGATTTCCTGCATAAGTCCTCGAATACCGTAAAAGGCGTATTTTCAGCGAAATTCGACGATTTAAGCATTTTTAACGTCTTTTTGATTACAGCTCGGAAACGAAGCGAGATACGAGAAAAGTGCAAGAGTAACTTTCGGAGGCGCTACCGGAGAAGAACCCTTTAAGATTGTAACATTGGGCTTTGGCCATAAGCTGCTTCAAGAATAAGTGAAAATCCCTAATTTGGCGGTCGAGTCGGATATCTCGGTATCCATGGGTCTCCATATTCTCTGAAGTATCTCCATTACTGAAAGTTAGGACTCAAGTAACCTCAATAAATGATAAGATTGTAACATTGGGCTTTGGCCATAAGCTGCTTCAAGAATGAGTGAAAATCCCTAATTAGGCGGTAGAGTCGGATATCTCGGTATCCATGGGTCTCCATATACTCTGAAGTATCTCCATTACTGAAAGTTAGGACTGAAGTAACCTCAATAAATGATAGTAAACACTTCAAGAAATCAGGTAGTCTGAATTTGTCTATAAAGTGCTTTAGGAGCGCAGTTTTCCAACAACTCCCTTAACTTCAAGGTAATCGAGGAAATTTTTGTGACATACTGAGTCTTCAGTAGTTACTAGGAACTTATACATCGACACGTACCCCTTAAAGCCGAAAGAATCGATGTTTTCCTGCATAAGTCCTCGAATACTGTAAAAGGCGTATTTTCAGCGAAATTCGACGATTTAAGCAATTTTAACGTCTTTTTGATTGCAGCTCGGAAACGAAGCGTCATACGAGAAAAGTGCAAGAGTAACTTTCGGAGGGGCTACCGGAGAAGAACCCCTTAAGATTGTAACATTGGGTTTTGGCCATAAGCTGCTTCAAGAATGAGTGAAAATCCCTAATTAGGCGGTAGAGTCGGATATCTCGGTATCCATGGGTCTCCATATACTCTGAAGTATCTCCATTACTGAAAGTTAGGACTCAAGTAACCTCAATAAATGATAGTAAACACTTCAAGAAATCAGGTAGTCTGAATTTGTCTATAAATTGCTTTAGGAGCGCAGTTTTCCAACAACTCCCTTAACTTCAAGGTAATCGAGGAAATTTTTGTGACATACTGAGTCTTCAGTAGTTACTAGGAACTTATACATCGACACGTACCCCTTAAAGCCGAAAGAATCGATGTTTTCCTGCATAAGTCCTCGAGTACTGTAAAAGGCGTATTTTCAGCGAAATTCGACGATTTAAGCAATTTTAACGTCTTTTTGATTGCAGCTCGGAAACGAAGCGTCATACGAGAAAAGTGCAAGAGTAACTTTCGGAGGGGCTACCGGAGAAGAACCCCTTAAGATTGTAACATTGGGCTTTGGCCATAAGCTGCTTCAAGAATGAGTGAAAATCCCTAATTAGGCGGTAGAGTCGGATATCTCGGTATCCATGGGCCTCCATATACTCTGAAGTATCTCCATTACTGAAAGTTAGGACTCAAGTAACCTCAATAAATGATAGTAAACACTTCAAGAAATCAGGTAGTCTGAATTTGTCTATAAATTGCTTTAGGAGCGCAGTTTTCCAACAACTCCCTTAACTTCAAGGTAATCGAGGAAATTTTTGTGACATACTGAGTCTTCAGTAGTTACTAGGAACTTATACATCGACACGTACCCCTTAAAGCCGAAAGAATGGATGATTTCCTGCATAAGTCCTCGAATACCGTAAAAGGCGTATTTTCAGCGAAATTCGACGATTTAAGCAATTTTAACGTCTTTTTGATTACAGCTCGGAAACGAAGCGTCATACGAGAAAAGTGCAAGAGTAACTTTCGGAAGCGCTACAGGAGAAGAACCCTTTAAGATTATAACATTGGGCTTTGGCCATAAGCTGCTTCAAGAATGAGTGAAAATCCCTAATTTGGCGGTCGAGTCGGATATCTCGGTATCCATGGGTCTCCATATACTCTGAAGTATCTCCATTACTGAAAGTTAGGACTCAAGTAACCTCAATAAATGATAGTAAACACTCCAAGAAATCAGATAGTCTGAATTTGTCTATAAATTGCTTTAGGAGCGCAGTTTTCCAACAACTCCCTTAACTTCATGGTAATCGAGGAAATTTTTGTGACATACTGAGTCTTCAGTAGTTACTAGGAACTTATACATCGACACGTACCCCTTAAAGCCGAAAGAATGGATGATTTCCTGCATGTCCTCGAATACCGTAAAAGGCGTATTTTCAGCGAAATTCGACGATTTAAGCATTTTTAACGTCTTTTTGATTACAGCTCGGAAACGAAGCGAGATACGAGAAAAGTGCAAGAGTAACTTTCGGAGGCGCTGCCGGAGAAGAACCCTTTAAGATTGTAACATTGGGCTTTGGCCATAAGCTGCTTCAAGAATGAGTGAAAATCCCTAATTTGGCGGTCGAGTGGGATATCTCGGTATCCATGGGTCTCCATATACTCTGAAGTATCTGCATTACTGAAAGTTAGGACTCAAGTAACCTCAATAAATGATAGTACACACTTCAAGAAATAAAATAGTCTGAATTTGTCTATAAATTGCTTTAGGAGCGCAGTTTTCCAACAACTCCCTTAACTTCAAGGTAATCGAGGAAATTTTTGTGACATACTAAGTCTTCAGTAGTTACTAGGAACTTATACATCGACACGTACCCCTTAAAGCCGAAAGAATTAATGATTTCCTGCATAAGTCCTCGAATACCGTAAAAGCCGTATTTTCAGCGAAATTCGACGATTTAAGCAATTTTAACGTCTTTTTGGTTACAGCTCGGAAACGAAGCGTCATACGAGAAAAGTGCAAGAGTAACTTTCGGAGGCGCTACCGGAGAAGAACCCTTTAAGATTGTAACATTGGGCTTTGGCCATAAGCTGCTTCAAGAATAAGTGAAAATCCCTAATTTGGCGGTCGAGTCGGATATCTCGGTATCCATGGGTCTCCATATTCTCTGAAGTATCTCCATTACTGAAAGTTAGGACTCAAGTAACCTCAATAAATGATAGTAAACACTCCAAGAAATCAGATAGTCGGAATTTGTCTATAAATTGCTTTAGGAGCGCAGTTTTCCAACAACTCCCTTAACTTCAAGGTAATCGAGGAAATTTTTGTGACATACTGAGTCTTCAGTAGTTACTAGGAACTTATACCTCGACACGTACTTCTTAAAGCCGAAAGAATGGATGATTTCCTGCATAAGTCCTCCAATACCGTAAAAGGCGTGTTTTCAGCGAAATTCGACGATTTAAGCAATTTTAACGTCTTTTTGATTACAGCTCGGAAACGAAGCGTCATACGAGAAAAGTGCAAGAGTAACTTTCGGAGGCGCTACAGGAGAAGAACCCTTTAAGATTGTAACATTGGGCTTTGGCCATAAGCTGCTTCAAGAATGAGTTAAAATCCCTCATTTGGCGTTCGAGTCGGATATCTCGGTATCCATGGGTCTCCATATACTCTGAAGTATCTCCATTACTGAAAGTTAGGACTCAAGTAACCTCAATGAATGATAGCAAACACTCCAAGAAATCAGATAGTCGGAATTTGTCTATAAATTGCTTTAGGAGCGCAGTTTTCCAACAACTCCCTTAACTTCATGGTAATCGAGGAAATTTTTGTGACATACTGAGTCTTCAGTAGTTACTAGGAACTTATACATCGACACGTACCCCTTAAAGCCGAAAGAATGGATGATTTCCTGCATAAGTCCTCGAATACCGTAAAAGGCGTATTTTCAGCGAAATTCGACGATTTAAGCATTTTTAACGTCTTTTTGATTACAGCTCGGAAACGAAGCGAGATACGAGAAAAGTGCAAGAGTAACTTTCGGAGGCGCTACAGGAGAAGAACCCTTTAAGATTGTAACATTGGGCTTTGGCCATAAGCTGCTTCAAGAATGAGTGAAAATCCCTAATTTGGCGGTCGAGTCGGATATCTCGGTATCCATGGGTCTCCATATACTCTGAAGTATCTCCATTACTGAAAGTTAGGACTCAAGTAACCTCAATAAATGATAGTAAACACTCCAAGAAATCAGATAGTCTGAATTTGTCTATAAATTGCTTTAGGAGCGCAGTTTTCCAACAACTCCCTTAACTTCATGGTAATCGAGGAAATTTTTGTGACATACTGAGTCTTCAGTAGTTACTAGAAACTTATACATCGACACGTACCCCTTAAAGCCGAAAGAATGGATGATTTCCTGCATAAGTCCTCGAATACCGTAAAAGGCGTATTTTCAGCGAAATTCGACGATTTAAGCATTTTTAACGTCTTTTTGATTACAGCTCGGAAACGAAGCGAGATACGAGAAAAGTGCAAGAGTAACTTTCGGAGGCGCTGCCGGAGAAGAACCCTTTAAGACTGTAACATTGGGCTTTGGCCATAAGCTGCTTCAAGAATGAGTGAAAATCCCTAATTTGGCGGTCGAGTCGGATATCTCGGTATCCATGGGTCTCCATATACTCTGAAGTATCTCCATTACTGAAAGTTAGGACTCAAGTAACCTCAATAAATGATAGTAAACACTCCAAGAAATCAGCTAGTCTGAATTTGTCTATAAATTGCTTTAGGAGCGCAGTTTTCCAACAACTCCCTTAACTTCATGGTAATCGAGGAAATTTTTGTGACATACTGAGTCTTCAGTAGTTACTAGGAACTTATACATCGACACGTACCCCTTAAAGCCGAAAGAATGGATTATTTCCTGCATAAGTCCTCGAATACCGTAAAAGGCGTATTTTCAGCGAAATTCGACGATTTAAGCATTTTTAACGTCTTTTTGATTACAGCTCGGAAACGAAGCGAGATACGAGAAAAGTGCAAGAGTAACTTTCGGAGGCGCTGCCGGAGAAGAACCCTTTAAGATTGTAACATTGGGCTTTGGCCATAAGCTGCTTCAAGAATGAGTGAAAATCCCTAATTTGGCGGTCGAGTGGGATATCTCGGTATCCATGGGTCTCCATATACTCTGAAGTATCTCCATTACTGAAAGTTAGGACTCAAGAAACCTCAATAAATGATAGTAAACACTCCAAGAAATCAGATAGTCGGAATTTGTCTATAAATTGCTTTAGGAGCGCAGTTTTCCATCAACTCCCTTAACTTCAAGGTAATCGAGGAAATTTTTGTGACATACTGAGTCTTCAGTAGTTACTAGGCACTTATACCTCGACACGTACTTCTTAAAGCTGAAAGAATGGATGATTTCCTGCATAAGTCCTCCAATACCGTAAAAGGCGTGTTTTCAGCGAAATTCGACGATTTAAGCAATTTTAACGTCTTTTTGATTACAGCTCGGAAACGAAGCGTCATACGAGAAAAGTGCAAGAGTAACTTTCGGAGGCGCTACCGGAGAAGAACCTTTTAAGATTGTAACATTTAGCTTTGGCCATAAGCTGCTTCAAGAATGAGTGAAAATCCCTAATTAGGCGGTAGAGTCGGATATCTCGGTATCCATGGGTCTCCATATACTCTGAAGTATCTCCATTACTGAAAGTTAGGACTCAAGTAACCTCAATAAATGATAGTATACACTTCAAGAAATCAGGTAGTCTGAATTTCTCTATAAATTGTTTAGGAGCGCAGTTTTCCAACAACTCCCTTAACTTCAAGGTAATCGAGGAAAGTTTTGTGACATACTGAGTCTTCAGTAGTTACTAGGAACTTATACATCGACACGTACACCTTAAAGCCGAAAGAATGGATGATTTCCTGCATAAGTCCTCGAATACCGTAAAAGGCGTATTTTCAGCGAAATTCGACGATTTAAGCAATTTTAACGTCTTTTTGATTACAGCTCGGAAACGAAGCGTCATACGAGAAAAGTGCAAGAGTAACTTTCGGAGGCGCTACCGGAGAAGAACCTTTTAAGATTGTAACATTTAGCTTTGGCCATAAGCTGCTTCAAGAATGAGTGAAAATCCCTAATTAGGCGGTAGAGTCGGATATCTCGGTATCCATGGGTCTCCATATACTCTGAAGTATCTCCATTACTGAAAGTTAGGACTCAAGTAACCTCAATAAATGATAGTAAACACTTCAAGAAATCAGGTAGTCTGAATTTGTCTATAAAGTGCTTTAGGAGCGCAGTTTTCCAACAACTCCCTTAACTTCAAGGTAATCGAGGAAATTTTTGTGACATACTGAGTCTTCAGTAGTTACTAGGAACTTATACATCGACACGTACCCCTTAAAGCCGAAAGAATCGATGTTTTCCTGCATAAGTCCTCGAATACTGTAAAAGGCGTATTTTCAGCGAAATTCGACGATTTAAGCAATTTTAACGTCTTTTTGATTGCAGCTCTGAAACGAAGCGTCATACGAGAAAAGTGCAAGAGTAACTTTCGGAGGGGCTACCGGAGAAGAACCCCTTAAGATTGTAACATTGGGCTTTGGCCATAAGCTGCTTCAAGAATGAGTGAAAATCCCTAATTAGGCGGTAGAGTCGGATATCTCGGTATCCATGGGTCTCCATATACTCTGAAGTATCTCCATTACTGAAAGTTAGGACTCAAGTAACCTCAATAAATGATAGTAAACACTTCAAGAAATCAGGTAGTCTGAATTTGTCTATAAATTGCTTTAGGAGCGCAGTTTTCCAACAACTCCCTTAACTTCGAGGTAATCGAGGAAATTTTTGTGACATACTGAGTCTTCAGTAGTTACTAGGAACTTATACATCGACACGTACCCCTTAAAGCCGAAAGAATCGATGTTTTCCTGCATAAGTCCTCGAATACTGTAAAAGGCGTATTTTCAGCGAAATTCGACGATTTAAGCAATTTTAACGTCTTTTTGATTGCAGCTCGGAAACGAAGCGTCATACGAGAAAAGTGCAAGGGTAACTTTCGGAGGGGCTACCGGAGAAGAACCCCTTAAGATTGTAACATTGGGCTTTGGCCATAAGCTGCTTCAAGAATGAGTGAAAATCCCTAATTAGGCGGTAGAGTCGGATATCTCGGTATCCATGGGTCTCCATATACTCTGAAGTATCTCCATTACTGAAAGTTAGGACTCAAGTAACCTCAATAAATGATAGTAAACACTTCAAGAAATCAGGTAGTCTGAATTTGTCTATAAATTGCTTTAGGAGCGCAGTTTTCCAACAACTCCCTTAACTTCAAGGTAATCGAGGAAATTTTTGTGACATACTGAGTCTTCAGTAGTTACTAGGAACTTATACATCGACACGTACCCCTTAAAGCCGAAAGAATGGATGATTTCCTGCATAAGTCCTCGAATACCGTAAAAGGCGTATTTTCAGCGAAATTCGACGATTTAAGCAATTTTAACGTCTTTTTGATTACAGCTTGGAAACGAAGCGTCATACGAGAAAAGTGCAAGAGTAACTTTCGGAAGCGCTACAGGAGAAGAACCCTTTAAGATTATAACATTTTGCTTTGGCCATAAGCTGCTTCAAGAATGAGTGAAAATCCCTAATTTGGCGGTCGAGTCGGATATCTCGGTATCCATGGGTCTCCATATACTCTGAAGTATCTCCATTACTGAAAGTTAGGACTCAAGTAACCTCAATAAATGATAGTAAACACTCCAAGAAATCAGATAGTCTGAATTTGTCTATAAATTGCTTTAGGAGCGCAGTTTTCCAACAACTCCCTTAACTTCATGGTAATCGAGGAAATTTTTGTGACATACTGAGTCTTCAGTAGTTACTAGGATCTTATACATCGACACGTACCCCTTAAAGCCGAAAGAATGGATGATTTCCTGCATAAGTCCTCGAATACCGTAAAATTCGTATTTTCAGCGAAATTCGACGATTTAAGCATTTTTAACGTCTTTTTGATTACAGCTCGGAAACGAAGCGAGATACGAGAAAAGTGCAAGAGTAACTTTCGGAGGCGCTGCCGGAGAAGAACCCTTTAAGATTGTAACATTGGGCTTTGGCCATAAGCTGCTTCAAGAATGAGTGAAAATCCCTAATTTGGCGGTCGAGTGGGATATCTCGGTATCCATGGGTCTCCATATACTCTGAAGTATCTGCATTACTGAAAGTTAGGACTCAAGTAACCTCAATAAATGATAGTACACACTTCAAGAAATAAAATAGTCTGAATTTGTCTATAAATTGCTTTAGGAGCGCAGTTTTCCAACAACTCCCTTAACTTCAAGGTAATCGAGGAAATTTTTGTGACATACTAAGTCTTCAGTAGTTACTAGGAACTTATACATCGACACGTACCCCTTAAAGCCGAAAGAATTAATGATTTCCTGCATAAGTCCTCGAATACCGTAAAAGGCGTATTTTCAGCGAAATTCGACGATTTAAGCAATTTTAACGTCTTTTTGGTTACAGCTCGGAAACGAAGCGTCATACGAGAAAAGTGCAAGAGTAACTTTCGGAGGCGCTACCGGAGAAGAACCCTTTAAGATTGTAACATTGGGCTTTGGCCATAAGCTGCTTCAAGAATAAGTGAAAATCCCTAATTTGGCGGTCGAGTCGGATATCTCGGTATCCATGGGTCTCCATATTCTCTGAAGTATCTCCATTACTGAAAGTTAGGACTCAAGTAACCTCAATAAATGATAGTAAACACTCCAAGAAATCAGATAGTCGGAATTTGTCTATAAATTGCTTTAGGAGCGCAGTTTTCCAACAACTCCCTTAACTTCAAGGTAATCGAGGAAATTTTTGTGACATACTGAGTCTTCAGTAGTTACTAGGAACTTATACCTCGACACGTACTTCTTAAAGCCGAAAGAATGGATGATTTCCTGCATAAGTCCTCCAATACCGTAAAAGGCGTGTTTTCAGCGAAATTCGACGATTTAAGCAATTTTAACGTCTTTTTGATTACAGCTCGGAAACGAAGCGTCATACGAGAAAAGTGCAAGAGTAACTTTCGGAGGCGCTACAGGAGAAGAACCCTTTAAGATTGTAACATTGGGCTTTGGCCATAAGCTGCTTCAAGAATGAGTTAAAATCCCTCATTTGGCGTTCGAGTCGGATATCTCGGTATCCATGGGTCTCCATATACTCTGAAGTATCTCCATTACTGAAAGTTAGGACTCAAGTAACCTCAATGAATGATAGCAAACACTCCAAGAAATCAGATAGTCGGAATTTGTCTATAAATTGCTTTAGGAGCGCAGTTTTCCAACAACTCCCTTAACGTCAAGGTAATCGAGGAAATTTTTGTGACATACTGAGTCTTCAGTAGTTACTAGGAACTTATACATCGACACGTACCCCTTAAAGCCGAAAGAATGGATGATTTCCTGCATAAGTCCTCGAATACCGTAAAAGGCGTATTTTCAGCGAAATTCGACGATTTAAGCAATTTTAACGTCTTTTTGATTACAGCTCGGAAACGAAGCGAGATACGAGAAAAGTGCAAGAGTAACTTTCGGAGGCGCTACCGGAGAAGAACCCTTTAAGATTGTAACATTGGGCTTTGGCCATAAGCTGCTTCAAGAATGAGTGAAAATCCCTAATTTGGCGGTCGAGTCGGATATCTCGGTATCCATGGGTCTCCATATACTCTGAAGTATCTCCATTACTGAAAGTTAGGACTCAAGTAACCTCAATAAATGATAGTAAACACTCCAAGAAATCAGATAGTCTGAATTTGTCTATAAATTGCTTTAGGAGCGCAGTTTTCCAACAACTCCCTTAACTTCATGGTAATCGAGGAAATTTTTGTGACATACTGAGTCTTCAGTAGTTACTAGAAACTTATACATCGACACGTACCCCTTAAAGCCGAAAGAATGGATGATTTCCTGCATAAGTCCTCGAATACCGTAAAAGGCGTATTTTCAGCGAAATTCGACGATTTAAGCATTTTTAACGTCTTTTTGATTACAGCTCGGAAACGAAGCGAGATACGAGAAAAGTGCAAGAGTAACTTTCGGAGGCGCTGCCGGAGAAGAACCCTTTAAGACTGTAACATTGGGCTTTGGCCATAAGCTGCTTCAAGAATGAGTGAAAATCCCTAATTTGGCGGTCGAGTCGGATATCTCGGTATCCATGGGTCTCCATATACTCTGAAGTATCTCCATTACTGAAAGTTAGGACTCAAGTAACCTCAATAAATGATAGTAAACACTCCAAGAAATCAGCTAGTCTGAATTTGTCTATAAATTGCTTTAGGAGCGCAGTTTTCCAACAACTCCCTTAACTTCATGGTAATCGAGGAAATTTTTGTGACATACTGAGTCTTCAGTAGTTACTAGGAACTTATACATCGACACGTACCCCTTAAAGCCGAAAGAATGGATTATTTCCTGCATAAGTCCTCGAATACCGTAAAAGGCGTATTTTCAGCGAAATTCGACGATTTAAGCATTTTTAACGTCTTTTTGATTACAGCTCGGAAACGAAGCGAGATACGAGAAAAGTGCAAGAGTAACTTTCGGAGGCGCTGCCGGAGAAGAACCCTTTAAGATTGTAACATTGGGCTTTGGCCATAAGCTGCTTCAAGAATGAGTGAAAATCCCTAATTTGGCGGTCGAGTGGGATATCTCGGTATCCATGGGTCTCCATATACTCTGAAGTATCTCCATTACTGAAAGTTAGGACTCAAGAAACCTCAATAAATGATAGTAAACACTCCAAGAAATCAGATAGTCGGAATTTGTCTATAAATTGCTTTAGGAGCGCAGTTTTCCATCAACTCCCTTAACTTCAAGGTAATCGAGGAAATTTTTGTGACATACTGAGTCTTCAGTAGTTACTAGGCACTTATACCTCGACACGTACTTCTTAAAGCCGAAAGAATGGATGATTTCCTGCATAAGTCCTCCAATACCGTAAAAGGCGTGTTTTCAGCGAAATTCGACGATTTAAGCAATTTTAACGTCTTTTTGATTACAGCTCGGAAACGAAGCGTCATACGAGAAAAGTGCAAGAGTAACTTTCGGAGGCGCTACCGGAGAAGAACCTTTTAAGATTGTAACATTTAGCTTTGGCCATAAGCTGCTTCAAGAATGAGTGAAAATCCCTAATTAGGCGGTAGAGTCGGATATCTCGGTATCCATGGGTCTCCATATACTCTGAAGTATCTCCATTACTGAAAGTTAGGACTCAAGTAACCTCAATAAATGATAGTATACACTTCAAGAAATCAGGTAGTCTGAATTTCTCTATAAATTGTTTAGGAGCGCAGTTTTCCAACAACTCCCTTAACTTCAAGGTAATCGAGGAAAGTTTTGTGACATACTGAGTCTTCAGTAGTTACTAGGAACTTATACATCGACACGTACACCTTAAAGCCGAAAGAATGGATGATTTCCTGCATAAGTCCTCGAATACCGTAAAAGGCGTATTTTCAGCGAAATTCGACGATTTAAGCAATTTTAACGTCTTTTTGATTACAGCTCGGAAACGAAGCGTCATACGAGAAAAGTGCAAGAGTAACTTTCGGAGGCGCTACCGGAGAAGAACCTTTTAAGATTGTAACATTTAGCTTTGGCCATAAGCTGCTTCAAGAATGAGTGAAAATCCCTAATTAGGCGGTAGAGTCGGATATCTCGGTATCCATGGGTCTCCATATACTCTGAAGTATCTCCATTACTGAAAGTTAGGACTCAAGTAACCTCAATAAATGATAGTAAACACTTCAAGAAATCAGGTAGTCTGAATTTGTCTATAAAGTGCTTTAGGAGCGCAGTTTTCCAACAACTCCCTTAACTTCAAGGTAATCGAGGAAATTTTTGTGACATACTGAGTCTTCAGTAGTTACTAGGAACTTATACATCGACACGTACCCCTTAAAGCCGAAAGAATCGATGTTTTCCTGCATAAGTCCTCGAATACTGTAAAAGGCGTATTTTCAGCGAAATTCGACGATTTAAGCAATTTTAACGTCTTTTTGATTGCAGCTCTGAAACGAAGCGTCATACGAGAAAAGTGCAAGAGTAACTTTCGGAGGGGCTACCGGAGAAGAACCCCTTAAGATTGTAACATTGGGCTTTGGCCATAAGCTGCTTCAAGAATGAGTGAAAATCCCTAATTAGGCGGTAGAGTCGGATATCTCGGTATCCATGGGTCTCCATATACTCTGAAGTATCTCCATTACTGAAAGTTAGGACTCAAGTAACCTCAATAAATGATAGTAAACACTTCAAGAAATCAGGTAGTCTGAATTTGTCTATAAATTGCTTTAGGAGCGCAGTTTTCCAACAACTCCCTTAACTTCGAGGTAATCGAGGAAATTTTTGTGACATACTGAGTCTTCAGTAGTTACTAGGAACTTATACATCGACACGTACCCCTTAAAGCCGAAAGAATCGATGTTTTCCTGCATAAGTCCTCGAATACTGTAAAAGGCGTATTTTCAGCGAAATTCGACGATTTAAGCAATTTTAACGTCTTTTTGATTGCAGCTCGGAAACGAAGCGTCATACGAGAAAAGTGCAAGGGTAACTTTCGGAGGGGCTACCGGAGAAGAACCCCTTAAGATTGTAACATTGGGCTTTGGCCATAAGCTGCTTCAAGAATGAGTGAAAATCCCTAATTAGGCGGTAGAGTCGGATATCTCGGTATCCATGGGTCTCCATATACTCTGAAGTATCTCCATTACTGAAAGTTAGGACTCAAGTAACCTCAATAAATGATAGTAAACACTTCAAGAAATCAGGTAGTCTGAATTTGTCTATAAATTGCTTTAGGAGCGCAGTTTTCCAACAACTCCCTTAACTTCAAGGTAATCGAGGAAATTTTTGTGACATACTGAGTCTTCAGTAGTTACTAGGAACTTATACATCGACACGTACCCCTTAAAGCCGAAAGAATGGATGATTTCCTGCATAAGTCCTCGAATACCGTAAAAGGCGTATTTTCAGCGAAATTCGACGATTTAAGCAATTTTAACGTCTTTTTGATTACAGCTTGGAAACGAAGCGTCATACGAGAAAAGTGCAAGAGTAACTTTCGGAAGCGCTACAGGAGAAGAACCCTTTAAGATTATAACATTTTGCTTTGGCCATAAGCTGCTTCAAGAATGAGTGAAAATCCCTAATTTGGCGGTCGAGTCGGATATCTCGGTATCCATGGGTCTCCATATACTCTGAAGTATCTCCATTACTGAAAGTTAGGACTCAAGTAACCTCAATAAATGATAGTAAACACTCCAAGAAATCAGATAGTCTGAATTTGTCTATAAATTGCTTTAGGAGCGCAGTTTTCCAACAACTCCCTTAACTTCATGGTAATCGAGGAAATTTTTGTGACATACTGAGTCTTCAGTAGTTACTAGTATCTTATACATCGACACGTACCCCTTAAAGCCGAAAGAATGGATGATTTCCTGCATAAGTCCTCGAATACCGTAAAATTCGTATTTTCAGCGAAATTCGACGATTTAAGCATTTTTAACGTCTTTTTGATTACAGCTCGGAAACGAAGCGAGATACGAGAAAAGTGCAAGAGTAACTTTCGGAGGCGCTGCCGGAGAAGAACCCTTTAAGATTGTAACATTGGGCTTTGGCCATAAGCTGCTTCAAGAATGAGTGAAAATCCCTAATTTGGCGGTCGAGTGGGATATCTCGGTATCCATGGGTCTCCATATACTCTGAAGTATCTGCATTACTGAAAGTTAGGACTCAAGTAACCTCAATAAATGATAGTACACACTTCAAGAAATAAAATAGTCTGAATTTGTCTATAAATTGCTTTAGGAGCGCAGTTTTCCAACAACTCCCTTAACTTCAAGGTAATCGAGGAAATTTTTGTGACATACTAAGTCTTCAGTAGTTACTAGGAACTTATACATCGACACGTACCCCTTAAAGCCGAAAGAATTAATGATTTCCTGCATAAGTCCTCGAATACCGTAAAAGGCGTATTTTCAGCGAAATTCGACGATTTAAGCAATTTTAACGTCTTTTTGGTTACAGCTCGGAAACGAAGCGTCATACGAGAAAAGTGCAAGAGTAACTTTCGGAGGCGCTACCGGAGAAGAACCCTTTAAGATTGTAACATTGGGCTTTGGCCATAAGCTGCTTCAAGAATGAGTGAAAATCCCTAATTTGGCGGTCGATTCGGATATCTCGGTATCCATGGGTCTCCATATACTCTGAAGTATCTCCATTACTGAAAGCTAGGACTCAAGTAACCTCAATAAATGATAGTATACACTTCAAGAAATCAGGTAGTCTGAATTTCTCTATAAATTGTTTAGGAGCGCAGTTTTCCAACAACTCCCTTAACTTCAAGGTAATCGAGAAAATTTTTGTGGCATACAGAGTCTTCAGTAGTTACTAGGAACTTATACATCGACACGTACCCCTTAAAGCCGAAAGAATGGATGATTTCCTGCATAAGTCCTCGAATACCGTAAAAGGCGTATTTTCAGCGAAATTCGACGATTTAAGCAATTTTAACGTCTTTTTGATTACAGCTCGGAAACGAAGCGAGATACGAGAAAAGTGCAAGAGTAACTTTCGGAGGCGCTACCGGAGAAGAACCCTTTAAGATTGTAACATTGGGCTTTGGCCATAAGCTGCTTCAAGAATGAGTGAAAATCCCTAATTTGGCGGTCGAGTCGGATATCTCGGTATCCATGGGTCTCCATATACTCTGAAGTATCTCCATTACTGAAAGTTAGGACTCAAGTAACCTCAATAAATGATAGTAAACACTTCAAGAAATCAGGTAGTCTGAATTTGTCTATAAATTGCTTTAGGAGCGCAGTTTTCCAACTCCCTTAACTTCAAGGTAATCGAGGAAATTTTTGTGACATACTGAGTCTTCAGTAGTTACTAGGAACTTATACATCGACACGTACCCCTTAAAGCCGAAAGAATGGATGATTTCCTGCATAAGTCCTCGAATACCGTAAAAGGCGTATTTTCAGCGAAATTCGACGATTTAAGCAATTTTAACGTCTTTTTGATTACAGCTCGGAAACGAAGCGTCATACGAGAAAAGTGCAAGAGTAACTTTCGGAAGCGCTACAGGAGAAGAACCCTTTAAGATTATAACATTGGGCTTTGGCCATAAGCTGCTTCAAGAATGAGTGAAAATCCCTAATTTGGCGGTCGAGTCGGATATCTCGGTATCCATGGGTCTCCATATACTCTGAAGTATCTCCATTACTGAAAGTTAGGACTCAAGTAACCTCAATAAATGATAGTAAACACTCCAAGAAATCAGATAGTCTGAATTTGTCTATAAATTGCTTTAGGAGCGCAGTTTTCCAACAACTCCCTTAACTTCATGGTAATCGAGGAAATTTTTGTGACATACTGTCTTCAGTAGTTACTAGGTACTTATACATCGACACGTACCCCTTAAAGCCGAAAGAATGGATGATTTCCTGCATAAGTCCTCGAATACCGTAAAAGGCGTATTTTCAGCGAAATTCGACGATTTAAGCATTTTTAACGTCTTTTTGATTACAGCTCGGAAACGAAGCGAGATACGAGAAAAGTGCAAGAGTAACTTTCGGAGGCGCTGCCGGAGAAGAACCCTTTAAGATTGTAACATTGGGCTTTGGCCATAAGCTGCTTCAAGAATGAGTGAAAATCCCTAATTTGGCGGTCGAGTGGGATATCTCGGTATCCATGGGTCTCCATATTCTCTGAAGTATCTCCATTACTGAAAGTTAGGACTCAAGTAACCTCAATAAATGATAGTAAACACTCCAAGAAATCAGATAGTCGGAATTTGTCTATAAATTGCTTTAGGAGCGCAGTTTTCCAACAACTCCCTTAACTTCAAGGTAATCGAGGAAATTTTTGTGACATACTGAGTAGTTACTAGGAACTTATACCTCGACACGTACTTCTTAAAGCCGAAAGAATGGATGATTTCCTGCATAAGTCCTCCAATACCGTAAAAGGCGTGTTTTCAGCGAAATTCGACGATTTAAGCAATTTTAACGTCTTTTTGATTACAGCTCGGAAACGAAGCGTCATACGAGAAAAGTGCAAGAGTAACTTTCGGAGGCGCTACCGGAGAAGAACCCTTTAAGATTGTAACATTGGGCATTGGCCATAAGCTGCTTCAAGAATGAGTTAAAATCCCTCATTTGGCGTTCGAGTCGGATATCTCGGTATCCATGGGTCTCCATATACTCTGAAGTATCTCCATTACTGAAAGCTAGAACTCAAGTAACCTCAATAAATGATAGTATACACTTCAAGAAATCAGGTAGTCTGAATTTCTCTATAAATTGTTTAGGAGCGCAGTTTTCCAACAACTCCCTTAACTTCAAGGTAATCGAGGAAATTTTTGTGGCATACAGAGTCTTCAGTAGTTACTAGGAACTTATACCTCGACACGTACTTCTTAAAGCCGAAAGAATGGATGATTTCCTGCATAAGTCCTCGAATACCGTAAAAGGCGTATTTTCAGCGAAATTCGACGATTTAAGCAATTTTAACGTCTTTTTGATTACAGCTCGGAAACGAAGCGAGATACGAGAAAAGTGCAAGAGTAACTTTCGGAGGCGCTACCGGAGAAGAACCCTTTAAGATTGTAACATTGGGCTTTGGCCATAAGCTGCTTCAAGAATGAGTGAAAATCCCTAATTTGGCGGTCGAGTCGGATATCTCGGTATCCATGGGTCTCCATATACTCTGAAGTATCTCCATTACTGAAAGTTAGGACTCAAGTAACCTCAATAAATGATAGTAAACACTCCAAGAAATCAGATAGTCTGAATTTGTCTATAAATTGCTTTAGGAGCGCAGTTTTCCAACAACTCCCTTAACTTCATGGTAATCGAGGAAATTTTTGTGACATACTGAGTCTTCAGTAGTTACTAGAAACTTATACATCGACACGTACCCCTTAAAGCCGAAAGAATGGATGATTTCCTGCATAAGTCCTCGAATACCGTAAAAGGCGTATTTTCAGCGAAATTCGACGATTTAAGCATTTTTAACGTCTTTTTGATTACAGCTCGGAAACGAAGCGAGATACGAGAAAAGTGCAAGAGTAACTTTCGGAGGCGCTGCCGGAGAAGAACCCTTTAAGACTGTAACATTGGGCTTTGGCCATAAGCTGCTTCAAGAATGAGTGAAAATCCCTAATTTGGCGGTCGAGTCGGATATCTCGGTATCCATGGGTCTCCATATACTCTGAAGTATCTCCATTACTGAAAGTTAGGACTCAAGTAACCTCAATAAATGATAGTAAACACTCCAAGAAATCAGCTAGTCTGAATTTGTCTATAAATTGCTTTAGGAGCGCAGTTTTCCAACAACTCCCTTAACTTCATGGTAATCGAGGAAATTTTTGTGACATACTGAGTCTTCAGTAGTTACTAGGAACTTATACATCGACACGTACCCCTTAAAGCCGAAAGAATGGATTATTTCCTGCATAAGTCCTCGAATACCGTAAAAGGCGTATTTTCAGCGAAATTCGACGATTTAAGCATTTTTAACGTCTTTTTGATTACAGCTCGGAAACGAAGCGAGATACGAGAAAAGTGCAAGAGTAACTTTCGGAGGCGCTGCCGGAGAAGAACCCTTTAAGATTGTAACATTGGGCTTTGGCCATAAGCTGCTTCAAGAATGAGTGAAAATCCCTAATTTGGCGGTCGAGTGGGATATCTCGGTATCCATGGGTCTCCATATACTCTGAAGTATCTCCATTACTGAAAGTTAGGACTCAAGAAACCTCAATAAATGATAGTAAACACTCCAAGAAATCAGATAGTCGGAATTTGTCTATAAATTGCTTTAGGAGCGCAGTTTTCCATCAACTCCCTTAACTTCAAGGTAATCGAGGAAATTTTTGTGACATACTGAGTCTTCAGTAGTTACTAGGCACTTATACCTCGACACGTACTTCTTAAAGCCGAAAGAATGGATGATTTCCTGCATAAGTCCTCCAATACCGTAAAAGGCGTGTTTTCAGCGAAATTCGACGATTTAAGCAATTTTAACGTCTTTTTGATTACAGCTCGGAAACGAAGCGTCATACGAGAAAAGTGCAAGAGTAACTTTCGGAGGCGCTACCGGAGAAGAACCTTTTAAGATTGTAACATTTAGCTTTGGCCATAAGCTGCTTCAAGAATGAGTGAAAATCCCTAATTAGGCGGTAGAGTCGGATATCTCGGTATCCATGGGTCTCCATATACTCTGAAGTATCTCCATTACTGAAAGTTAGGACTCAAGTAACCTCAATAAATGATAGTATACACTTCAAGAAATCAGGTAGTCTGAATTTCTCTATAAATTGTTTAGGAGCGCAGTTTTCCAACAACTCCCTTAACTTCAAGGTAATCGAGGAAAGTTTTGTGACATACTGAGTCTTCAGTAGTTACTAGGAACTTATACATCGACACGTACCCCTTAAAGCCGAAAGAATGGATGATTTCCTGCATAAGTCCTCGAATACCGTAAAAGGCGTATTTTCAGCGAAATTCGACGATTTAAGCAATTTTAACGTCTTTTTGATTACAGCTCGGAAACGAAGCGTCATACGAGAAAAGTGCAAGAGTAACTTTCGGAAGCGCTACAGGAGAAGAACCCTTTAAGATTATAACATTGGGCTTTGGCCATAAGCTGCTTCAAGAATGAGTGAAAATCCCTAATTTGGCGGTCGAGTCGGATATCTCGGTATCCATGGGTCTCCATATACTCTGAAGTATCTCCATTACTGAAAGTTAGGACTCAAGTAACCTCAATAAATGATAGTAAACACTCCAAGAAATCAGCTAGTCTGAATTTGTCTATAAATTGCTTTAGGAGCGCAGTTTTCCAACAACTCCCTTAACTTCATGGTAATCGAGGAAATTTTTGTGACATACTGAGTCTTCAGTAGTTACTAGGAACTTATACATCGACACGTACCCCTTAAAGCCGAAAGAATGGATTATTTCCTGCATAAGTCCTCGAATACCGTAAAAGGCGTATTTTCAGCGAAATTCGACGATTTAAGCATTTTTAACGTCTTTTTGATTACAGCTCGGAAACGAAGCGAGATACGAGAAAAGTGCAAGAGTAACTTTCGGAGGCGCTGCCGGAGAAGAACCCTTTAAGATTGTAACATTGGGCTTTGGCCATAAGCTGCTTCAAGAATGAGTGAAAATCCCTAATTTGGCGGTCGAGTGGGATATCTCGGTATCCATGGGTCTCCATATACTCTGAAGTATCTCCATTACTGAAAGTTAGGACTCAAGAAACCTCAATAAATGATAGTAAACACTCCAAGAAATCAGATAGTCGGAATTTGTCTATAAATTGCTTTAGGAGCGCAGTTTTCCATCAACTCCCTTAACTTCAAGGTAATCGAGGAAATTTTTGTGACATACTGAGTCTTCAGTAGTTACTAGGCACTTATACCTCGACACGTACTTCTTAAAGCCGAAAGAATGGATGATTTCCTGCATAAGTCCTCCAATACCGTAAAAGGCGTGTTTTCAGCGAAATTCGACGATTTAAGCAATTTTAACGTCTTTTTGATTACAGCTCGGAAACGAAGCGTCATACGAGAAAAGTGCAAGAGTAACTTTCGGAGGCGCTACCGGAGAAGAACCTTTTAAGATTGTAACATTTAGCTTTGGCCATAAGCTGCTTCAAGAATGAGTGAAAATCCCTAATTAGGCGGTAGAGTCGGATATCTCGGTATCCATGGGTCTCCATATACTCTGAAGTATCTCCATTACTGAAAGTTAGGACTCAAGTAACCTCAATAAATGATAGTATACACTTCAAGAAATCAGGTAGTCTGAATTTCTCTATAAATTGTTTAGGAGCGCAGTTTTCCAACAACTCCCTTAACTTCAAGGTAATCGAGGAAAGTTTTGTGACATACTGAGTCTTCAGTAGTTACTAGGAACTTATACATCGACACGTACACCTTAAAGCCGAAAGAATGGATGATTTCCTGCATAAGTCCTCGAATACCGTAAAAGGCGTATTTTCAGCGAAATTCGACGATTTAAGCAATTTTAACGTCTTTTTGATTACAGCTCGGAAACGAAGCGTCATACGAGAAAAGTGCAAGAGTAACTTTCGGAGGCGCTACCGGAGAAGAACCTTTTAAGATTGTAACATTTAGCTTTGGCCATAAGCTGCTTCAAGAATGAGTGAAAATCCCTAATTAGGCGGTAGAGTCGGATATCTCGGTATCCATGGGTCTCCATATACTCTGAAGTATCTCCATTACTGAAAGTTAGGACTCAAGTAACCTCAATAAATGATAGTAAACACTTCAAGAAATCAGGTAGTCTGAATTTGTCTATAAAGTGCTTTAGGAGCGCAGTTTTCCAACAACTCCCTTAACTTCAAGGTAATCGAGGAAATTTTTGTGACATACTGAGTCTTCAGTAGTTACTAGGAACTTATACATCGACACGTACCCCTTAAAGCCGAAAGAATCGATGTTTTCCTGCATAAGTCCTCGAATACTGTAAAAGGCGTATTTTCAGCGAAATTCGACGATTTAAGCAATTTTAACGTCTTTTTGATTGCAGCTCTGAAACGAAGCGTCATACGAGAAAAGTGCAAGAGTAACTTTCGGAGGGGCTACCGGAGAAGAACGCCTTAAGATTGTAACATTGGGCTTTGGCCATAAGCTGCTTCAAGAATGTGTGAAAATCCCTAATTAGGCGGTAGAGTCGGATATCTCGGTATCCATGGGTCTCCATATACTCTGAAGTATCTCCATTACTGAAAGTTAGGACTCAAGTAACCTCAATAAATGATAGTAAACACTTCAAGAAATCAGGTAGTCTGAATTTGTCTATAAATTGCTTTAGGAGCGCAGTTTTCCAACAACTCCCTTAACTTCGAGGTAATCGAGGAAATTTTTGTGACATACTGAGTCTTCAGTAGTTACTAGGAACTTATACATCGACACGTACCCCTTAAAGCCGAAAGAATCGATGTTTTCTTGCATAAGTCCTCGAATACTGTAAAAGGCGTATTTTCAGCGAAATTCGACGATTTAAGCAATTTTAACGTCTTTTTGATTGCAGCTCGGAAACGAAGCGTCATACGAGAAAAGTGCAAGGGTAACTTTCGGAGGGGCTACCGGAGAAGAACCCCTTAAGATTGTAACATTGGGCTTTGGCCATAAGCTGCTTCAAGAATGAGTGAAAATCCCTAATTAGGCGGTAGAGTCGGATATCTCGGTATCCATGGGTCTCCATATACTCTGAAGTATCTCCATTACTGAAAGTTAGGACTCAAGTAACCTCAATAAATGATAGTAAACACTTCAAGAAATCAGGTAGTCTGAATTTGTCTATAAATTGCTTTAGGAGCGCAGTTTTCCAACAACTCCCTTAACTTCAAGGTAATCGAGGAAATTTTTGTGACATACTGAGTCTTCAGTAGTTACTAGGAACTTATACATCGACACGTACCCCTTAAAGCCGAAAGAATGGATGATTTCCTGCATAAGTCCTCGAATACCGTAAAAGGCGTATTTTCAGCGAAATTCGACGATTTAAGCAATTTTAACGTCTTTTTGATTACAGCTTGGAAACGAAGCGTCATACGAGAAAAGTGCAAGAGTAACTTTCGGAAGCGCTACAGGAGAAGAACCCTTTAAGATTATAACATTTTGCTTTGGCCATAAGCTGCTTCAAGAATGAGTGAAAATCCCTAATTTGGCGGTCGAGTCGGATATCTCGGTATCCATGGGTCTCCATATACTCTGAAGTATCTCCATTACTGAAAGTTAGGACTCAAGTAACCTCAATAAATGATAGTAAACACTCCAAGAAATCAGATAGTCTGAATTTGTCTATAAATTGCTTTAGGAGCGCAGTTTTCCAACAACTCCCTTAACTTCATGGTAATCGAGGAAATTTTTGTGACATACTGAGTCTTCAGTAGTTACTAGGATCTTATACATCGACACGTACCCCTTAAAGCCGAAAGAATGGATGATTTCCTGCATAAGTCCTCGAATACCGTAAAATTCGTATTTTCAGCGAAATTCGACGATTTAAGCATTTTTAACGTCTTTTTGATTACAGCTCGGAAACGAAGCGAGATACGAGAAAAGTGCAAGAGTAACTTTCGGAGGCGCTGCCGGAGAAGAACCCTTTAAGATTGTAACATTGGGCTTTGGCCATAAGCTGCTTCAAGAATGAGTGAAAATCCCTAATTTGGCGGTCGAGTGAGATATCTCGGTATCCATGGGTCTCCATATACTCTGAAGTATCTGCATTACTGAAAGTTAGGACTCAAGTAACCTCAATAAATGATAGTACACACTTCAAGAAATAAAATAGTCTGAATTTGTCTATAAATTGCTTTAGGAGCGCAGTTTTCCAACAACTCCCTTAACTTCAAGGTAATCGAGGAAATTTTTGTGACATACTAAGTCTTCAGTAGTTACTAGGAACTTATACATCGACACGTACCCCTTAAAGCCGAAAGAATTAATGATTTCCTGCATAAGTCCTCGAATACCGTAAAAGGCGTATTTTCAGCGAAATTCGACGATTTAAGCAATTTTAACGTCTTTTTGGTTACAGCTCGGAAACGAAGCGTCATACGAGAAAAGTGCAAGAGTAACTTTCGGAGGCGCTACCGGAGAAGAACCCTTTAAGATTGTAACATTGGGCTTTGGCCATAAGCTGCTTCAAGAATGAGTGAAAATCCCTAATTTGGCGGTCGATTCGGATATCTCGGTATCCATGGGTCTCCATATACTCTGAAGTATCTCCATTACTGAAAGCTAGGACTCAAGTAACCTCAATAAATGATAGTATACACTTCAAGAAATCAGGTAGTCTGAATTTCTCTATAAATTGTTTAGGAGCGCAGTTTTCCAACAACTCCCTTAACTTCAAGGTAATCGAGAAAATTTTTGTGGCATACAGAGTCTTCAGTAGTTACTAGGAACTTATACATCGACACGTACCCCTTAAAGCCGAAAGAATGGATGATTTCCTGCATAAGTCCTCGAATACCGTAAAAGGCGTATTTTCAGCGAAATTCGACGATTTAAGCAATTTTAACGTCTTTTTGATTACAGCTCGGAAACGAAGCGAGATACGAGAAAAGTGCAAGAGTAACTTTCGGAGGCGCTACCGGAGAAGAACCCTTTAAGATTGTAACATTGGGCTTTGGCCATAAGCTGCTTCAAGAATGAGTGAAAATCCCTAATTTGGCGGTCGAGTCGGATATCTCGGTATCCATGGGTCTCCATATACTCTGAAGTATCTCCATTACTGAAAGTTAGGACTCAAGTAACCTCAATAAATGATAGTAAACACTTCAAGAAATCAGGTAGTCTGAATTTGTCTATAAATTGCTTTAGGAGCGCAGTTTTCCAACTCCCTTAACTTCAAGGTAATCGAGGAAATTTTTGTGACATACTGAGTCTTCAGTAGTTACTAGGAACTTATACATCGACACGTACCCCTTAAAGCCGAAAGAATGGATGATTTCCTGCATAAGTCCTCGAATACCGTAAAAGGCGTATTTTCAGCGAAATTCGACGATTTAAGCAATTTTAACGTCTTTTTGATTACAGCTCGGAAACGAAGCGTCATACGAGAAAAGTGCAAGAGTAACTTTCGGAAGCGCTACAGGAGAAGAACCCTTTAAGATTATAACATTGGGCTTTGGCCATAAGCTGCTTCAAGAATGAGTGAAAATCCCTAATTTGGCGGTCGAGTCGGATATCTCGGTATCCATGGGTCTCCATATACTCTGAAGTATCTCCATTACTGAAAGTTAGGACTCAAGTAACCTCAATAAATGATAGTAAACACTCCAAGAAATCAGAAGTCTGAATTTGTCTATAAATTGCTTTAGGAGCGCAGTTTTCCAACAACTCCCTTAACTTCATGGTAATCGAGGAAATTTTTGTGACATACTGTCTTCAGTAGTTACTAGGTACTTATACATCGACACGTACCCCTTAAAGCCGAAAGAATGGATGATTTCCTGCATAAGTCCTCGAATACCGTAAAAGGCGTATTTTCAGCGAAATTCGACGATTTAAGCATTTTTAACGTCTTTTTGATTACAGCTCGGAAACGAAGCGAGATACGAGAAAAGTGCAAGAGTAACTTTCGGAGGCGCTGCCGGAGAAGAACCCTTTAAGATTGTAACATTGGGCTTTGGCCATAAGCTGCTTCAAGAATGAGTGAAAATCCCTAATTTGGCGGTCGAGTGGGATATCTCGGTATCCATGGGTCTCCATATTCTCTGAAGTATCTCCATTACTGAAAGTTAGGACTCAAGTAACCTCAATAAATGATAGTAAACACTCCAAGAAATCAGATAGTCGGAATTTGTCTATAAATTGCTTTAGGAGCGCAGTTTTCCAACAACTCCCTTAACTTCAAGGTAATCGAGGAAATTTTTGTGACATACTGAGTAGTTACTAGGAACTTATACCTCGACACGTACTTCTTAAAGCCGAAAGAATGGATGATTTCCTGCATAAGTCCTCCAATACCGTAAAAGGCGTGTTTTCAGCGAAATTCGACGATTTAAGCAATTTTAACGTCTTTTTGATTACAGCTCGGAAACGAAGCGTCATACGAGAAAAGTGCAAGAGTAACTTTCGGAGGCGCTACCGGAGAAGAACCCTTTAAGATTGTAACATTGGGCATTGGCCATAAGCTGCTTCAAGAATGAGTTAAAATCCCTCATTTGGCGTTCGAGTCGGATATCTCGGTATCCATGGGTCTCCATATACTCTGAAGTATCTCCATTACTGAAAGCTAGAACTCAAGTAACCTCAATAAATGATAGTATACACTTCAAGAAATCAGGTAGTCTGAATTTCTCTATAAATTGTTTAGGAGCGCAGTTTTCCAACAACTCCCTTAACTTCAAGGTAATCGAGGAAATTTTTGTGGCATACAGAGTCTTCAGTAGTTACTAGGAACTTATACCTCGACACGTACTTCTTAAAGCCGAAAGAATGGATGATTTCCTGCATAAGTCCCCGAATACCGTAAAAGGCGTATTTTCAGCGAAATTCGACGATTTAAGCATTTTTAACGTCTTTTTGATTACAGCTCGGAAACGAAGCGAGATACGAGAAAAGTGCAAGAGTAACTTTCGGAGGCGCTGCCGGAGAAGAACCCTTTAAGATTGTAACATTGGGCTTTGGCCATAAGCTGCTTCAAGAATGAGTGAAAATCCCTAATTTGGCGGTCGAGTCGGATATCTCGGTATCCATGGGTCTCCATATACTCTGAAGTATCTCCATTACTGAAAGCTAGGACTCAAGTAACCTCAATAAATGATAGTATACACTTCAAGAAATCAGGTAGTCTGAATTTCTCTATAAATTGTTTAGGAGCGCAGTTTTCCAACAACTCCCTTAACTTCAAGGTAATCGAGGAAATTTTTGTGGCATACAGAGTCTTCAGTAGTTACTAGGAACTTATACATCGACACGTACCCCTTAAAGCCGAAAGAATGGATGATTTCCTGCATAAGTCCTGGAATACCGTAAAAGGCGTATTTTCAGCGAAATTCGACGATTTAAGCAATTTTAACGTCTTTTTGATTACAGCTCGGAAACGAAGCGAGATACGAGAAAAGTGCAAGAGTAACTTTCGGAGGCGCTGCCGGAGAAGAACCCTTTAAGACTGTAACATTGGGCTTTGGCCATAAGCTGCTTCAAGAATGAGTGAAAATCCCTAATTTGGCGGTCGAGTCGGATATCTCGGTATCCATGGGTCTCCATATACTCTGAAGTATCTCCATTACTGAAAGTTAGGACTCAAGTAACCTCAATAAATGATAGTAAACACTCCAAGAAATCAGATAGTCTGAATTTGTCTATAAATTGCTTTAGGAGCGCAGTTTTCCAACAACTCCCTTAACTTCATGGTAATCGAGGAAATTTTTGTGACATACCGAGTCTTCAGTAGTTACTAGGAACTTATACATCGACACGCACCCCTTAAAGCCGAAAGAATGGATGATTTCCTGCATAAGTCCTCGAATACCGTAAAAGGCGTATTTTCAGAGAAATTCGACGATTTAAGCATTTTTAACGTCTTTTTGATTACAGCTCGGAAACGAGGCGAGATACGAGAAAAGTGCAAGAGTAACTTTCGGAGGCGCTGCCGGAGTAGAACCCTTTAAGATTGTAACATTGGGCTTTGGCCATAAGCTGCTTCAAGAATGAGTGAAAATCCCTAATTTGGCGGTCGAGTGGGATATCTCGGTATCCATGGGTCTCCATATACTCTGAAGTATCTCCATTACTGAAAGTTAGGACTCAAGAAACCTCAATAAATGATAGTAAACACTCCAAGAAATCAGATAGTCGGAATTTGTCTATAAATTGCTTTAGGAGCGCAGTTTTCCAACAACTCCCTTAACTTCAAGGTAATCGAGGAAATTTTTGTGACATACTGAGTCTTCAGTAGTTACTAGGAACTTATACCTCGACACGTACTTCTTAAAGCCGAAAGAATGGATGATTTCCTGCATAAGTCCTCCAATACCGTAAAAGGCGTGTTTTCAGCGAAATTCGACGATTTAAGCAATTTTAACGTCTTTTTGATTACAGCTCGGAAACGAAGCGTCATACGAGAAAAGTGCAAGAGTAATTTTCGGAGGCGCTACTGGAGAAGAATCTTTTAAGATTGTAACATTGGGCTTTGGCCATAAGCTGCTTCAAGAATAAGTGAAAATCCCTAATTTGGCGGTCGAGTCGGATATCTCGGTATCCATGGGTCTCCATATTCTCTGAAGTATCTCCATTACTGAAAGTTAGGACTCAAGTAACCTCAATAAATGATAGTAAACACTCCAAGAAATCAGATAGTCGGAATTTGTCTATAAATTGCTTTAGGAGCGCAGTTTTCCAACAACTCCCTTAACTTCAAGGTAGTCGAGGAAATTTTTGTGACATACTGAGTCTTCAGTAGTTACTAGGAACTTATACCTCGACACGTACTTCTTAAAGCCGAAAGAATGGATGATTTCCTGCATAAGTCCTCCAATACCGTAAAAGGCGTGTTTTCAGCGAAATTCGACGATTTAAGCAATTTTAACGTCTTTTTGATTACAGCTCGGAAACGAAGCGTCATACGAGAAAAGTGCAAGAGTAACTTTCGGAGGCGCTACCGGAGAAGAACCTTTTAAGATTGTAACATTTAGCTTTGGCCATAAGCTGCTTCAAGAATGAGTGAAAATCCCTAATTAGGCGGTAGAGTCGGATATCTCGGTATCCATGGGTCTCCATATACTCTGAAGTATCTCCATTACTGAAAGTTAGGACTCAAGTAACCTCAATAAATGATAGTAAACACTTCAAGAAATCAGGTAGTCTGAATTTGTCTATAAAGTGCTTTAGGAGCGCAGTTTTCCAACAACTCCCTTAACTTCAAGGTAATCGAGGAAATTTTTGTGACATACTGAGTCTTCAGTAGTTACTAGGAACTTATACATCGACACGTACCCCTTAAAGCCGAAAGAATCGATGTTTTCCTGCATAAGTCCTCGAATACTGTAAAAGGCGTATTTTCAGCGAAATTCGACGATTTAAGCAATTTTAACGTCTTTTTGATTGCAGCTCGGAAACGAAGCGTCATACGAGAAAAGTGCAAGAGTAACTTTCGGAGGGGCTACCGGAGAAGAACCCCTTAAGATTGTAACATTGGGCTTTGGCCATAAGCTGCTTCAAGAATGAGTGAAAATCCCTAATTAGGCGGTAGAGTCGGATATCTCGGTATCCATGGGTCTCCATATACTCTGAAGTATCTCCATTACTGAAAGTTAGGACTCAAGTAACCTCAATAAATGATAGTAAACACTTCAAGAAATCAGGTAGTCTGAATTTGTCTATAAATTGCTTTAGGAGCGCAGTTTTCCAACAACTCCCTTAACTTCAAGGTAATCGAGGAAATTTTTGTGACATACTGAGTCTTCAGTAGTTACTAGGAACTTATACATCGACACGTACCCCTTAAAGCCGAAAGAATCGATGTTTTCCTGCATAAGTCCTCGAATACTGTAAAAGGCGTATTTTCAGCGAAATTCGACGATTTAAGCAATTTTAACGTCTTTTTGATTGCAGCTCGGAAACGAAGCGTCATACGAGAAAAGTGCAAGAGTAACTTTCGGAGGGGCTACCGGAGAAGAACCCCTTAAGATTGTAACATTGGGCTTTGGCCATAAGCTGCTTCAAGAATGAGTGAAAATCCCTAATTAGGCGGTAGAGTCGGATATCTCGGTATCCATGGGTCTCCATATACTCTGAAGTATCTCCATTACTGAAAGTTAGGACTCAAGTAACCTCAATAAATGATAGTAAACACTTCAAGAAATCAGGTAGTCTGAATTTGTCTATAAATTGCTTTAGGAGCGCAGTTTTCCAACAACTCCCTTAACTTCAAGGTAATCGAGGAAATTTTTGTGACATACTGAGTCTTCAGTAGTTACTAGGAACTTATGCATCGACACGTACCCCTTAAAGCCGAAAGAATGGATGATTTCCTGCATAAGTCCTCGAATACCGTAAAAGGCGTATTTTCAGCGAAATTCGACGATTTAAGCAATTTTAACGTCTTTTTGTTTACAGCTCGGAAACGAAGCGTCATACGAGAAAAGTGCAAGAGTAACTTTCGGAAGCGCTACAGGAGAAGAACCCTTTAAGATTATAACATTGGGCTTTGGCCATAAGCTGCTTCAAGAATGAGCGAAAATCCCTAATTTGGCGGTCGAGTCGGATATCTCGGTATCCATGGGTCTCCATATACTCTGAAGTATCTCCATTACTGAAAGTTAGGACTCAAGTAACCTCAATAAATGATAGTAAACACTTCAAGAAATCAGATAGTCTGAATTTGTCTATAAATTGCTTTAGGAGCGCAGTTTTCCAACAACTCCCTTAACTTCATGGTAATCGAGGAAATTTTTGTGACATACTGAGTCTTCAGTAGTTACTAGGAACTTATACATCGACACGTACCCCTTAAAGCCGAAAGAATGGATGATTTCCTGCATAAGTCCTCGAATACCGTAAAAGGCGTATTTTCAGCGAAATTCGACGATTTAAGCATTTTTGACGTCTTTTTGATTACAGCTCGGAAACGAAGCGAGATACGAGAAAAGTGCAAGAGTCACTTTCGGAGGCGCTGCCGGAGAAGAACCCTTTAAGATTGTAACATTGGGCTTTGGCCATAAGCTGCTTCAAGAATGAGTGAAAATCCCTAATTTGGCGGTCGAGTGGGATATCTCGGTATCCATGGGTCTCCATATACTCTGAAGTATCTGCATTACTGAAAGTTAGGACTCAAGTAACCTCAATAAATGATAGTACACACTTCAAGAAATAAAATAGTCTGAATTTGTCTATAAATTGCTTTAGGAGCGCAGTTTTCCAACAACTCCCTTAACTTCAAGGTAATCGAGGAAATTTTTGTGACATACTAAGTCTTCAGTAGTTACTAGGAACTTATACATCGACACGTACCCCTTAAAGCCGAAAGAATTAATGATTTCCTGCATAAGTCCTCGAATACCGTAAAAGGCGTATTTTCAGCGAAATTCGACGATTTAAGCAATTTTAACGTCTTTTTGGTTACAGCTCGGAAACGAAGCGTCATACGAGAAAAGTGCAAGAGTAACTTTCGGAGGCGCTACCGGAGAAGAACCCTTTAAGATTGTAACATTGGGCTTTGGCCATAAGCTGCTTCAAGAATAAGTGAAAATCCCTAATTTGGCGGTCGAGTCGGATATCTCGGTATCCATGGGTCTCCATATTCTCTGAAGTATCTCCATTACTGAAAGTTAGGACTCAAGTAACCTCAATAAATGATAGTAAACACTCCAAGAAATCAGATAGTCGGAATTTGTCTATAAATTGCTTTAGGAGCGCAGTTTTCCAACAACTCCATTAACTTCAAGGTAATCGAGGAAATTTTGGTGACATACTGAGTCTTCAGTAGTTACTAGGAACTTATACCTCGACACGTACTTCTTAAAGCCGAAAGAATGGATGATTTCCTGCATAAGTCCTCCAATACCGTAAAAGGCGTGTTTTCAGCGAAATTCGACGATTTAAGCAATTTTAACGTCTTTTTGATGACAGCTCGGAAACGAAGCGTCATACGAGAAAAGTGCAAGAGTAAGTTTCGGAGGCGCTACAGGAGAAGAACCCTTTAAGATTGTAACATTGGGCTTTGGCCATAAGCTGCTTCAAGAATGAGTTAAAATCCCTCATTTGGCGTTCGAGTCGGATATCTCGGTATCCATGGGTCTCCATATACTCTGAAGTATCTCCATTACTGAAAGTTAGGACTCAAGTAACCTCAATGAATGATAGCAAACACTCCAAGAAATCAGATAGTCTGAATTTGTCTATAAATTGCTTTAGGAGCGCAGTTTTCCAACAACTCCCTTAACGTCAAGGTAATCGAGGAAATTTTTGTGACATACTGAGTCTTCAGTAGTTACTAGGAACTTATACATCGACACGTACCCCTTAAAGCCGAAAGAATCGATGATTTCCTGCATAAGTCCCCGAATACCGTAAAAGGCGTATTTTCAGCGAAATTCGACGATTTAAGCATTTTTAACGTCTTTTTGATTACAGCTCGGAAACGAAGCGTCATACGAGAAAAGTGCAAGAGTAACTTTCGGAGGCGCTGCCGGAGAAGAACCCTTTAAGATTGTAACATTGGGCTTTGGCCATAAGCTGCTTCAAGAATGAGTGAAAATCCCTAATTTGGCGGTCGAGTCGGATATCTCGGTATCCATGGGTCTCCATATACTCTGAAGTATCTCCATTACTGAAAGTTAGGACTCAAGTAACCTCAATGAATGATAGCAAACACTTCAAGAAATCAGGTAGTCTGAATTTGTCTATAAAGTGCATTAGGAGCGCAGTTTTCCAACAACTCCCTTAACTTCAAGGTAATCGAGGAAATTTTTGTGACATACTGAGTCTTCAGTAGTTACTAGGAACTTATACATCGACACGTACCCCTTATAGCCGAAAGAATCGATGTTTTCCTGCATAAGTCCTCGAATACTGTAAAAGGCGTATTTTCAGCGAAATTCGACGATTTAAGCAATTTTAACGTCTTTTTAATTGCAGCTCGGAAACGAAGCGTCATACGAGAAAAGTGCAAGAGTAACTTTCGGAGGGGCTACCGGAGAAGAACCCCTTAAGATTGTAACATTGGGCTTTGGCCATAAGCTGCTTCAAGAATGAGTGAAAATCCCTAATTAGGCGGTAGAGTCGGATATCTCGGTATCCATGGGTCTCCATATACTCTGAAGTATCTCCATTACTGAAAGTTAGGACTCAAGTAACCTCAATAAATGATAGTAAACACTTCAAGAAAGCAGGTAGTCTGAATTTGTCTATAAATTGCTTTAGGAGCGCAGTTTTCCAACAACTCCCTTAACTTCAAGGTAATCGAGGAAATTTTTGTGACATACTGAGTCTTCAGTAGTTACTAGGAACTTATACATCGACACGTACCCCTTAAAGCCGAAAGAATCGATGTTTTCCTGCATAAGTCCTCGAATACTGTAAAAGGCGTATTTTCAGCGAAATTCGACGATTTAAGCAATTTTAACGTCTTTTTGATTGCAGCTCGGAAACGAAGCGTCATACGAGAAAAGTGCAAGAGTAACTTTCGGAGGGGCTACCGGAGAAGAACCCCTTAAGATTGTAACATTGGGCTTTGGCCATAAGCTGCTTCAAGAATGAGTGAAAATCCCTAATTAGGCGGTAGAGTCGGATATCTCGGTATCCATGGGTCTCCATATACTCTGAAGTATCTCCATTACTGAAAGTTAGGACTCAAGTAACCTCAATAAATGATAGTAAACACTTCAAGAAATCAGGTAGTCTGAATTTGTCTATAAATTGCTTTAGGAGCGCAGTTTTCCAACAACTCCCTTAACTTCAAGGTAATCGAGGAAATTTTTGTGACATACTGAGTCTTCAGTAGTTACTAGGAACTTATACATCGACACGTACCCCTTAAAGCCGAAAGAATGAATGATTTCCTGCATAAGTCCTCGAATACCGTAAAAGGCGTATTTTCAGCGAAATTCGACGATTTAAGCAATTTTAACGTCTTTTTGATTACAGCTCGGAAACGAAGCGTCATACGAGAAAAGTGCAAGAGTAACTTTCGGAAGCGCTACAGGAGAAGAACCCTTTAAGATTATAACATTGGGCTTTGGCCATAAGCTGCTTCAAGAATGAGTGAAAATCCCTAATTTGGCGGTCGAGTCGGATATCTCGGTATCCATGGGTCTCCATATACTCTGAAGTATCTCCATTACTGAAAGTTAGGACTCAAGTAACCTCAATAAATGATAGTAAACACTCCAAGAAATCAGATAGTCTGAATTTGTCTATAAATTGCTCTAGGAGCGCAGTTTTCCAACAACTCCCTTAACTTCATGGTAATCGAGGAAATTTTTGTGACATACTGAGTCTTCAGTAGTTACTAGGAACTTATACATCGACACGTACCCCTTAAAGCCGAAAGAATGGATGATTTCCTGCATAAGTCCTCGAATACCGTAAAAGGCGTATTTTCAGCGAAATTCGACGATTTAAGCATTTTTAACGTCTTTTTGATTACAGCTCGGAAACGAGGCGAGATACGAGAAAAGTGCAAGAGTAACTTTCGGAGGCGCTGCCGGAGAAGAACCCTTTAAGATTGTAACATTGGGCTTTGGCCATAAGCTGCTTCAAGAATGAGTGAAAATCCCTAATTTGGCGGTCGAGTGGGATATCTCGATATCCATGGGTCTCCATATACTCTGAAGTATCTCCATTACTGAAAGTTAGGACTCAAGAAACCTCAATAAATGATAGTAAACACTCCAAGAAATCAGATAGTCGGAATTTGTCTATAAATTGCTTTAGGAGCGCAGTTTTCCAACAACTCCCTTAACTTCAAGGTAATCGAGGAAATTTTTGTGACATACTGAGTCTTCAGTAGTTACTAGGAACTTATACCTCGACACGTACTTCTTAAAGCCGAAAGAATGGATGATTTCCTGCATAAGTCCTCCAATACCGTAAAAGGCGTGTTTTCAGCGAAATTCGACGATTTAAGCAATTTTAATTAACGTCTTTTTGATTACAGCTCGGAAACGAAGCGTCATACGAGAAAAGTGCAAGAGTAACTTTCGGAGGCGCTACTGGAGAAGAACCTTTTAAGATTGTAACATTGGGCTTTGGCCATAAGCTGCTTCAAGAATAAGTGAAAATCCCTAATTTGGCGGTCGAGTCGGATATCTCGGTATCCATGGGTCTCCATATTCTCTGAAGTATCTCCATTACTGAAAGTTAGGACTCAAGTAACCTCAATAAATGATAGTAAACACTCCAAGAAATCAGATAGTCGGAATTTGTCTATAAATTGCTTTAGGAGCGCAGTTTTCCAACAACTCCCTTAACTTCAAGGTAGTCGAGGAAATTTTTGTGACATACTGAGTCTTCAGTAGTTACTAGGAACTTATACCTCGACACGTACTTCTTAAAGCCGAAAGAATGGATGATTTCCTGCATAAGTCCTCCAATACCGTAAAAGGCGTGTTTTCAGCGAAATTCGACGATTTAAGCAATTTTAACGTCTTTTTGATTGCAGCTCGGAAACGAAGCGTCATACGAGAAAAGTGCAAGAGTAACTTTCGGAGGGACTACCGGAGAAGAACCCCTTAAGATTGTAACATTGGGCTTTGGCCATAAGCTGCTTCAAGAATGAGTGAAAATCCCTAATTAGGCGGTAGAGTCGGATATCTCGGTATCCATGGGTCTCCATATACTCTGAAGTATCTCCATTACTGAAAGTTAGGACTCAAGTAACCTCAATAAATGATAGTAAACACTTCAAGAAATCAGGTAGTCTGAATTTGTCTATAAATTGCTTTAGGAGCGCAGTTTTCCAACAACTCCCTTAACTTCAAGGTAATCGAGGAAATTTTTGTGACATACTGAGTCTTCAGTAGTTACTAGGAACTTATACATCGACACGTACCCCTTAAAGCCGAAAGAATGGATGATTTCCTGCATAAGTCCTCGAATACCGTAAAAGGCGTATTTTCAGCGAAATTCGACGATTTAAGCAATTTTAACGTCTTTTTGATTACAGCTCGGAAACGAAGCGTCATACGAGAAAAGTGCAAGAGTAACTTTCGGAAGCGCTACAGGAGAAGAACCCTTTAAGATTATAACATTGGGCTTTGGCCATAAGCTGCTTCAAGAATGAGTGAAAATCCCTAATTTGGCGGTCGAGTCGGATATCTCGGTATCCATGGGTCTCCATATACTCTGAAGTATCTCCATTACTGAAAGTTAGGACTCAAGTAACCTCAATAAATGATAGTAAACACTCCAAGAAATCAGATAGTCTGAATTTGTCTATAAATTGCTCTAGGAGCGCAGTTTTCCAACAACTCCCTTAACTTCATGGTAATCGAGGAAATTTTTGTGACATACTGAGTCTTCAGTAGTTACTAGGAACTTATACATCGACACGTACCCCTTAAAGCCGAAAGAATGGATGATTTCCTGCATAAGTCCTCGAATACCGTAAAAGGCGTATTTTCAGCGAAATTCGACGATTTAAGCATTTTTAACGTCTTTTTGATTACAGCTCGGAAACGAGGCGAGATACGAGAAAAGTGCAAGAGTAACTTTCGGAGGCGCTGCCGGAGAAGAACCCTTTAAGATTGTAACATTGGGCTTTGGCCATAAGCTGCTTCAAGAATGAGTGAAAATCCCTAATTTGGCGGTCGAGTGGGATATCTCGGTATCCATGGGTCTCCATATACTCTGAAGTATCTCCATTACTGAAAGTTAGGACTCAAGAAACCTCAATAAATGATAGTAAACACTCCAAGAAATCAGATAGTCGGAATTTGTCTATAAATTGCTTTAGGAGCGCAGTTTTCCAACAACTCCCTTAACTTCAAGGTAATCGAGGAAATTTTTGTGACATACTGAGTCTTCAGTAGTTACTAGGAACTTATACCTCGACACGTACTTCTTAAAGCCGAAAGAATGGATGATTTCCTGCATAAGTCCTCCAATACCGTAAAAGGCGTGTTTTCAGCGAAATTCGACGATTTAAGCAATTTTAATTAACGTCTTTTTGATTACAGCTCGGAAACGAAGCGTCATACGAGAAAAGTGCAAGAGTAACTTTCGGAGGCGCTACTGGAGAAGAACCTTTTAAGATTGTAACATTGGGCTTTGGCCATAAGCTGCTTCAAGAATAAGTGAAAATCCCTAATTTGGCGGTCGAGTCGGATATCTCGGTATCCATGGGTCTCCATATTCTCTGAAGTATCTCCATTACTGAAAGTTAGGACTCAAGTAACCTCAATAAATGATAGTAAACACTCCAAGAAATCAGATAGTCGGAATTTGTCTATAAATTGCTTTAGGAGCGCAGTTTTCCAACAACTCCCTTAACTTCAAGGTAGTCGAGGAAATTTTTGTGACATACTGAGTCTTCAGTAGTTACTAGGAACTTATACCTCGACACGTACTTCTTAAAGCCGAAAGAATGGATGATTTCCTGCATAAGTCCTCCAATACCGTAAAAGGCGTGTTTTCAGCGAAATTCGACGATTTAAGCAATTTTAACGTCTTTTTGATTACAGCTCGGAAACGAAGCGTCATACGAGAAAAGTGCAAGAGTAACTTTCGGAGGCGCTACCGGAGAAGAACCTTTTAAGATTGTAACATTTAGCTTTGGCCATAAGCTGCTTCAAGAATGAGTGAAAATCCCTAATTAGGCGGTAGAGTCGGATATCTCGGTATCCATGGGTCTCCATATACTCTGAAGTATCTCCATTACTGAAAGTTAGGACTCAAGTAACCTCAATAAATGATAGTAAACACTTCAAGAAATCAGGTAGTCTGAATTTGTCTATAAAGTGCTTTAGGAGCGCAGTTTTCCAACAACTCCCTTAACTTCAAGGTAATCGAGGAAATTTTTGTGACATACTGAGTCTTCAGTAGTTACTAGGAACTTATACATCGACACGTACCCCTTAAAGCCGAAAGAATCGATGTTTTCCTGCATAAGTCCTCGAATACTGTAAAAGGCGTATTTTCAGCGAAATTCGACGATTTAAGCAATTTTAACGTCTTTTTGATTGCAGCTCGGAAACGAAGCGTCGTACGAGAAAAGTGCAAGAGTAACTTTCGGAGGGGCTACCGGAGAAGAACCCCTTAAGATTGTAACATTGGGCTTTGGCCATAAGCTGCTTCAAGAATGAGTGAAAATCCCTAATTAGGCGGTAGAGTCGGATATCTCGGTATCCATGGGTCTCCATATACTCTGAAGTATCTCCATTACTGAAAGTTAGGACTCAAGTAACCTCAATAAATGATAGTAAACACTTCAAGAAATCAGGTAGTCTGAATTTGTCTATAAATTGCTTTAGGAGCGCAGTTTTCCAAAAACTCCCTTAACTTCAAGGTAATCGAGGAAATTTTTGTGACATACTGAGTCTTCAGTAGTTACTAGGAACTTATACATCGACACGTACCCCTTAAAGCCGAAAGAATCGATGTTTTCCTGCATAAGTCCTCGAATACTGTAAAAGGCGTATTTTCAGCGAAATTCGACGATTTAAGCAATTTTAACGTCTTTTTGATTGCAGCTCGGAAACGAAGCGTCATACGAGAAAAGTACAAGAGTAACTTTCGGAGGGGCTACCGGAGAAGAACCCCTTAAGATTGTAACATTGGGCTTTGGCCATAAGCTGCTTCAAGAATGAGTGAAAATCCCTAATTAGGCGGTAGAGTCGGATATCTCGGTATCCATGGGTCTCCATATACTCTGAAGTATCTCCATTACTGAAAGTTAGGACTCAAGTAACCTCAATAAATGATAGTAAACACTTCAAGAAATCAGGTAGTCTGAATTTGCCTATAAATTGCTTTAGGAGCGCAGTTTTCCAACAACTCCCTTAACTTCAAGGTAATCGAGGAAATTTTTGTGACATACTGAGTCTTCAGTAGTTACTAGGAACTTATGCATCGACACGTACCCCTTAAAGCCGAAAGAATGGATGATTTCCTGCATAAGTCCTCGAATACCGTAAAAGGCGTATTTTCAGCGAAATTCGACGATTTAAGCAATTTTAACGTCTTTTTGATTACAGCTCGGAAACGAAGCGTCATACGAGAAAAGTGCAAGAGTAACTTTCGGAAGCGCTACAGGAGAAGAACCCTTTAAGATTATAACATTGGGCTTTGGCCATAAGCTGCTTCAAGAATGAGCGAAAATCCCTAATTTGGCGGTCGAGTGGGATATCTCGGTATCCATGGGTCTCCATATACGCTGAAGTATCTCCATTACTGAAAGTTAGGACTCAAGTAACCTCAATAAATGATAGTAAACACTTCAAGAAATCAGATAGTTGAATTTGTCTATAAATTGCTTTAGGAGCGCAGTTTTCCAACAACTCCCTTAACTTCATGGTAATCGAGGAAATTTTTGTGACATACTGAGTCTTCAGTAGTTACTTGGAACTTATACATCGACACGTACCCCTTAAAGCCGAAAGAATGGATGATTTCCTGCATAAGTCCTCGAATACCGTAAAAGGCGTATTTTCAGCGAAATTCGACGATTTAAGCATTTTTAACGTCTTTTTGATTACAGCTCGGAAACGAAGCGAGATACGAGAAAAGTGCAAGAGTAACTTTCGGAGGCGCTGCCGGAGAAGAACCCTTTAAGATTGTAACATTGGGCTTTGGTCATAAGCTGCTTCAAGAATGAGTGAAAATCCCTAATTTGGCGGTCGAGTGGGATATCTCGGTATCCATGGGTCTCCATATACTCTGAAGTATCTGCATTACTGAAAGTTAGGACTCAAGTAACCTCAATAAATGATAGTACACACTTCAAGAAATAAAATAGTCTGAATTTGTCTATAAATTGCTTTAGGAGCGCAGTTTTCCAACAACTCCCTTAACTTCAAGGTAATCGAGGAAATTTTTGTGACATACTAAGTCTTCAGTAGTTACTAGGAACTTATACATCGACACGTACCCCTTAAAGCCGAAAGAATTAATGATTTCCTGCATAAGTCCTCGAATACCGTAAAAGGCGTATTTTCAGCGAAATTCGACGATTTAAGCAATTTTAACGTCTTTTTGGTTACAGCTCGGAAACGAAGCGTCATACGAGAAAAGTGCAAGAGTAACTTTCGGAGGCGCTACCGGAGAAGAACCCTTTAAGATTGTAACATTGGGCTTTGGCCATAAGCTGCTTCAAGAATAAGTGAAAATCCCTAATTTGGCGGTCGAGTCGGATATCTCGGTATCCATGGGTCTCCATATTCTCTGAAGTATCTCCATTACTGAAAGTTAGGACTCAAGTAACCTCAATAAATGATAGTAAACACTCCAAGAAATCAGATAGTCGGAATTTGTCTATAAATTGCTTTAGGAGCGCAGTTTTCCAACAACTCCATTAACTTCAAGGTAATCGAGGAAATTTTTGTGACATACTGAGTCTTCAGTAGTTACTAGGAACTTATACCTCGACACGTACTTCTTAAAGCCGAAAGAATGGATGATTTCCTGCATAAGTCCTCCAATACCGTAAAAGGCGTGTTTTCAGCGAAATTCGACGATTTAAGCAATTTTAACGTCTTTTTGATGACAGCTCGGAAACGAAGCGTCATACGAGAAAAGTGCAAGAGTAACTTTCGGAGGCGCTACAGGAGAAGAACCCTTTAAGATTGTAACATTGGGCTTTGGCCATAAGCTGCTTCAAGAATGAGTTAAAATCCCTCATTTGGCGTTCGAGTCGGATATCTCGGTATCCATGGGTCTCCATATACTCTGAAGTATCTCCATTACTGAAAGTTAGGACTCAAGTAACCTCAATGAATGATAGCAAACACTCCAAGAAATCAGATAGTCTGAATTTGTCTATAAATTGCTTTAGGAGCGCAGTTTTCCAACAACTCCCTTAACGTCAAGGTAATCGAGGAAATTTTTGTGACATACTGAGTCTTCAGTAGTTACTAGGAACTTATACATCGACACGTACCCCTTAAAGCCGAAAGAATCGATGATTTCCTGCATAAGTCCCCGAATACCGTAAAAGGCGTATTTTCAGCGAAATTCGACGATTTAAGCATTTTTAACGTCTTTTTGATTACAGCTCGGAAACGAAGCTAGATACGAGAAAAGTGCAAGAGTAACTTTCGGAGGCGCTGCCGGAGAAGAACCCTTTAAGATTGTAACATTGGGCTTTGGCCATAAGCTGCTTCAAGAATGAGTGAAAATCCCTAATTTGACGGTCGAGTCGGATATCTCGGTATCCATGGGTCTCCATATACTCTGAAGTATCTCCATTACTGAAAGCTAGGACTCAAGTAACCTCAATAAATGATAGTATACACTTCAAGAAATCAGGTAGTCTGAATTTCTCTATAAATTGTTTAGGAGCGCAGTTTTCCAACAACTCCCTTAACTTCAAGGTAATCGAGGAAATTTTTGTGGCATACAGAGTCTTCAGTAGTTACTAGGAACTTATACATCGACACGTACCCCTTAAAGCCGAAAGAATGGATGATTTCCTGCATAAGTCCTCGAATACCGTAAAAGGCGTATTTTCAGCGAAATTCGACGATTTAAGCAATTTTAACGTCTTTTTGATTACAGCTCGGAAACGAAGCGAGATACGAGAAAAGTGCAAGAGTAACTTTCGGAGGCGCTACCGGAGAAGAACCCTTTAAGATTGTAACATTGGGCTTTGGCCATAAGCTGCTTCAAGAATGAGTGAAAATCCCTAATTTGGCGGTCGAGTGGGATATCTCGGTATCCATGGGTCTCCATATACTCTGAAGTATCTCCATTACTGAAAGTTAGGACTCAAGAAACCTCAATAAATGATAGTAAACACTCCAAGAAATCAGATAGTCGGAATTTGTCTATAAATTGCTTTAGGAGCGCAGTTTTCCAACAACTCCCTTAACTTCAAGGTAATCGAGGAAATTTTTGTGACATACTGAGTCTTCAGTAGTTACTAGGAACTTATACCTCGACACGTACTTCTTAAAGCCGAAAGAATGGATGATTTCCTGCATAAGTCCTCCAATACCGTAAAAGGCGTGTTTTCAGCGAAATTCGACGATTTAAGCAATTTTAACGTCTTTTTGATGACAGCTCGGAAACGAAGCGTCATACGAGAAAAGTGCAAGAGTAACTTTCGGAGGCGCTACAGGAGAAGAACCCTTTAAGATTGTAACATTGGGCTTTGGCCATAAGCTGCTTCAAGAATGAGTTAAAATCCCTCATTTGGCGTTCGAGTCGGATATCTCGGTATCCATGGGTCTCCATATACTCTGAAGTATCTCCATTACTGAAAGTTAGGACTCAAGTAACCTCAATGAATGATAGCAAACACTCCAAGAAATCAGATAGTCTGAATTTGTCTATAAATTGCTTTAGGAGCGCAGTTTTCCAACAACTCCCTTAACGTCAAGGTAATCGAGGAAATTTTTGTGACATACTGAGTCTTCAGTAGTTACTAGGAACTTATACATCGACACGTACCCCTTAAAGCCGAAAGAATCGATGATTTCCTGCATAAGTCCCCGAATACCGTAAAAGGCGTATTTTCAGCGAAATTCGACGATTTAAGCATTTTTAACGTCTTTTTGATTACAGCTCGGAAACGAAGCTAGATACGAGAAAAGTGCAAGAGTAACTTTCGGAGGCGCTGCCGGAGAAGAACCCTTTAAGATTGTAACATTGGGCTTTGGCCATAAGCTGCTTCAAGAATGAGTGAAAATCCCTAATTTGACGGACGAGTCGGATATCTCGGTATCCATGGGTCTCCATATACTCTGAAGTATCTCCATTACTGAAAGCTAGGACTCAAGTAACCTCAATAAATGATAGTATACACTTCAAGAAATCAGGTAGTCTGAATTTCTCTATAAATTGTTTAGGAGCGCAGTTTTCCAACAACTCCCTTAACTTCAAGGTAATCGAGGAAATTTTTGTGGCATACAGAGTCTTCAGTAGTTACTAGGAACTTATACATCGACACGTACCCCTTAAAGCCGAAAGAATGGATGATTTCCTGCATAAGTCCTCGAATACCGTAAAAGGCGTATTTTCAGCGAAATTCGACGATTTAAGCAATTTTAACGTCTTTTTGATTACAGCTCGGAAACGAAGCGAGATACGAGAAAAGTGCAAGAGTAACTTTCGGAGGCGCTACCGGAGAAGAACCCTTTAAGATTGTAACATTGGGCTTTGGCCATAAGCTGCTTCAAGAATGAGTGAAAATCCCTAATTTGGCGGTCGAGTGGGATATCTCGGTATCCATGGGTCTCCATATACTCTGAAGTATCTCCATTACTGAAAGTTAGGACTCAAGAAACCTCAATAAATGATAGTAAACACTCCAAGAAATCAGATAGTCGGAATTTGTCTATAAATTGCTTTAGGAGCGCAGTTTTCCAACAACTCCCTTAACTTCAAGGTAATCGAGGAAATTTTTGTGACATACTGAGTCTTCAGTAGTTACTAGGAACTTATACCTCGACACGTACTTCTTAAAGCCGAAAGAATGGATGATTTCCTGCATAAGTCCTCCAATACCGTAAAAGGCGTGTTTTCAGCGAAATTCGACGATTTAAGCAATTTTAACGTCTTTTTGATTACAGCTCGGAAACGAAGCGTCATACGAGAAAAGTGCAAGAGTAACTTTCGGAGGCGCTACCGGAGAAGAACCTTTTAAGATTGTAACATTTAGCTTTGGCCATAAGCTGCTTCAAGAATGAGTGAAAATCCCTAATTAGGCGGTAGAGTCGGATATCTCGGTATCCATGGGTCTCCATATACTCTGAAGTATCTCCATTACTGAAAGTTAGGACTCAAGTAACCTCAATAAATGATAGTAAACACTTCAAGAAATCAGGTAGTCTGAATTTGTCTATAAAGTGCTTTAGGAGCGCAGTTTTCCAACAACTCCCTTAACTTCAAGGTAATCGAGGAAATTTTTGTGACATACTGAGTCTTCAGTAGTTACTAGGAACTTATACATCGACACGTACCCCTTAAAGCCGAAAGAATCGATGTTTTCCTGCATAAGTCCTCGAATACTGTAAAAGGCGTATTTTCAGCGAAATTCGACGATTTAAGCAATTTTAACGTCTATTTGATTGCAGCTCGGAAACGAAGCGTCATACGAGAAAAGTGCAAGAGTAACTTTCGGAGGGGCTACCGGAGAAGAACCCCTTAAGATTGTAACATTGGGCTTTGGCCATAAGCTGCTTCAAGAATGAGTGAAAATCCCTAATTAGGCGGTAGAGTCGGATATCTCGGTATCCATGGGTCTCCATATACTCTGAAGTATCTCCATTACTGAAAGTTAGGACTCAAGTAACCTCAATAAATGATAGTAAACACTTCAAGAAATCAGGTAGTCTGAATTTGTCTATAAATTGCTTTAGGAGCGCAGTTTTCCAACAACTCCATTAACTTCAAGGTAATCGAGGAAATTTTTGTGACATACTGAGTCTTCAGTAGTTACTAGGAACTTATACCTCGACACGTACTTCTTAAAGTCGAAAGAATTGATGATTTCCTGCATAAGTCCTCCAATACCGTAAAAGGCGTGTTTTCAGCGAAATTCGACGATTTAAGCAATTTTAACGTCTTTTTGATTACAGCTCGGAAACGAAGCGTCATACGAGAAAAGTGCAAGAGTAACTTTCGGAGGCGCTACTGGAGAAGAACCTTTTAAGATTGTAACATTGGGCTTTGGCCATAAGCTGCTTCAAGAATAAGTGAAAATCCCTAATTTGGCGGTCGAGTCGGATATCTCGGTATCCATGGGTCTCCATATTCTCTGAAGTATCTCCATTACTGAAAGTTAGGACTCAAGTAACCTCAATAAATGATAGTAAACACTCCAAGAAATCAGATAGTCGGAATTTGTCTATAAATTGCTTTAGGAGCGCAGTTTTCCAACAACTCCCTTAACTTCAAGGTAGTCGAGGAAATTTTTGTGACATACTGAGTCTTCAGTAGTTACTAGGAACTTATACCTCGACACGTACTTCTTAAAGCCGAAAGAATGGATGATTTCCTGCATAAGTCCTCCAATACCGTAAAAGGCGTGTTTTCAGCGAAATTCGACGATTTAAGCAATTTTAACGTCTTTTTGATGACAGCTCGGAAACGAAGCGTCATACGAGAAAAGTGCAAGAGTAACTTTCGGAGGCGCTACAGGAGAAGAACCCTTTTAGATTGTAACATTGGGCTTTGGCCATAAGCTGCTTCAAGAATGAGTTAAAATCCCTCATTTGGCGTTCGAGTCGGATATCTCGGTATCCATGGGTCTCCATATACTCTGAAGTATCTCCATTACTGAAAGTTAGGACTCAAGTAACCTCAATGAATGATAGCAAACACTCCAAGAAATCAGATAGTCTGAATTTGTCTATAAATTGCTTTAGGAGCGCAGTTTTCCAACAACTCCCTTAACGTCAAGGTAATCGAGGAAATTTTTGTGACATACTGAGTCTTCAGTAGTTACTAGGAACTTATACATCGACACGTACCCCTTAAAGCCGAAAGAATCGATGATTTCCTGCATAAGTCCCCGAATACCGTAAAAGGCGTATTTTCAGCGAAATTCGACGATTTAAGCATTTTTAACGTCTTTTTGATTACAGCTCGGAAACGAAGCTAGATACGAGAAAAGTGCAAGAGTAAATTTCGGAGGCGCTGCCGGAGAAGAACCCTTTAAGATTGTAACATTGGGCTTTGGCCATAAGCTGCTTCAAGAATGAGTGAAAATCCCTAATTTGGCGGTCGAGTCGGATATCTCGGTATCCATGGGTCTCCATATACTCTGAAGTATCTCCATTACTGAAAGTTAGGACTCAAGTAACCTCAATGAATGATAGCAAACACTTCAAGAAATCAGGTAGTCTGAATTTGTCTATAAAGTGCTTTAGGAGCGCAGTTTTCCAACAACTCCCTTAACTTCAAGGTAATCGAGGAAATTTTTGTGACATACTGAGTCTTCAGTAGTTACTAGGAACTTATACATCGACACGTACCCCTTATAGCCGAAAGAATCGATGTTTTCCTGCATAAGTCCTCGAATACTGTAAAAGGCGTATTTTCAACGAAATTCGACGATTTAAGCAATTTTAACGTCTTTTTGATTGCAGCTCGGAAACGAAGCGTCATACGAGAAAAGTGCAAGTGTAACTTTCGGAGGGGCTACCGGAGAAGAACCCCTTAAGATTGTAACATTGGGCTTTGGCCATAAGCTGCTTCAAGAATGAGTGAAAATCCCTAATTAGGCGGTAGAGTCGGATATCTCGGTATCCATGGGTCTCCATATACTCTGAAGTATCTCCATTACTGAAAGTTAGGACTCAAGTAACCTCAATAAATGATAGTAAACACTTCAAGAAATCAGGTAGTCTGAATTTGTCTATAAATTGCTTTAGGAGCGCAGTTTTCCAACAACTCCCTTAACTTCAAGGTAATCGAGGAAATTTTTGTGACATACTGAGTCTTCAGTAGTTACTAGGAACTTATACATCGACACGTACCCCTTAAAGCCGAAAGAATCGATGTTTTCCTGCATAAGTCCTCGAATACTGTAAAAGGCGTATTTTCAGCGAAATTCGACGATTTAAGCAATTTTAACGTCTTTTTGATTGCAGCTCGGAAACGAAGCGTCATACGAGAAAAGTGCAAGAGTAACTTTCGGAGGGGCTACCGGAGAAGAACCCCTTAAGATTGTAACATTGGGCTTTGGCCATAAGCTGCTTCAAGAATGAGTGAAAATCCCTAATTAGGCGGTAGAGTCGGATATCTCGGTATCCATGGGTCTCCATATACTCTGAAGTATCTCCATTACTGAAAGTTAGGACTCAAGTAACCTCAATAAATGATAGTAAACACTTCAAGAAATCAGGTAGTCTGAATTTGTCTATAAATTGCTTTAGGAGCGCAGTTTTCCAACAACTCCCTTAACTTCAAGGTAATCGAGGAAATTTTTGTGACATACTGAGTCTTCAGTAGTTACTAGGAACTTATACATCGACACGTACCCCTTAAAGCCGAAAGAATGGATGATTTCCTGCATAAGTCCTCGAATACCGTAAAAGGCGTATTTTCAGCGAAATTCGACGATTTAAGCAATTTTAACGTCTTTTTGATTACAGCTCGGAAACGAAGCGTCATACGAGAAAAGTGCAAGAGTAACTTTCGGAAGCGCTACAGGAGAAGAACCCTTTAAGATTATAACATTGGGCTTTGGCCATAAGCTGCTTCAAGAATGAGTGAAAATCCCAAATTTGGCGGTCGAGTCGGATATCTCGGTATCCATGGGTCTCCATATACTCTGAAGTATCTCCATTACTGAAAGTTAGGACTCAAGTAACCTCAATAAATGATAGTAAACACTCCAAGAAATCAGATAGTCTGAATTTGTCTATAAATTGCTTTAGGAGCGCAGTTTTCCAACAACTCCCTTTACTTCATGGTAATCGAGGAAATTTTTGTGACATACTGAGTCTTCAGTAGTTACTAGGAACTTATACATCGACACGTACCCCTTAAAGCCGAAAGAATGGATGATTTCCTGCATAAGTCCTCGAATACCGTAAAAGGCGTATTTTCAGCGAAATTCGACGATTTAAGCAATTTTAACGTCTTTTTGATTACAGCTCGGAAACGAAGCGTCATACGAGAAAAGTGCAAGAGTAACTTTCGGAAGCGCTACAGGAGAAGAACCCTTTAAGATTATAACATTGGGCTTTGGCCATAAGCTGCTTCAAGAATGAGTGAAAATCCCAAATTTGGCGGTCGAGTCGGATATCTCGGTATCCATGGGTCTCCATATACTCTGAAGTATCTCCATTACTGAAAGTTAGGACTCAAGTAACCTCAATAAATGATAGTAAACACTCCAAGAAATCAGATAGTCTGAATTTGTCTATAAATTGCTTTAGGAGCGCAGTTTTCCAACAACTCCCTTAACTTCATGGTAATCGAGGAAATTTTTGTGACATACTGAGTCTTCAGTAGTTACTAGGAACTTATACATCGACACGTACCCCTTAAAGCCGAAAGAATGGATGATTTCCTGCATAAGTCCTCGAATACCGTAAAAGGCGTATTTTCAGCGAAATTCGACGATTTAAGCATTTTTAACGTCTTTTTGATTACAGCTCGGAAACGAAGCGAGATACGAGAAAAGTGCAAGAGTAACTTTCGGAGGCGCTGCCGGAGAAGAACCCTTTAAGATTGTAACATTGGGCTTTGGCCATAAGCTGCTTCAAGAATGAGTGAAAATCCCTAATTTGGCGGTCGAGTGGGATATCTCGGTATCCATGGGTCTCCATATACTCTGAAGTATCTGCATTACTGAAAGTTAGGAATCAAGTAACCTCAATAAATGATAGTACACACTTCAAGAAATAAAATAGTCTGAATTTGTCTATAAATTGCTTTAGGAGCGCAGTTTTCCAACAACTCGCTTAACTTCAAGGTAATCGAGGAAATTTTTGTGACATACTAAGTCTTCAGTAGTTACTAGGAACTTATACATCGACACGTACCCCTTAAAGCCGAAAGAATTAATGATTTCCTGCATAAGTCCTCGAATACCGTAAAAGGCGTATTTTCAGCGAAATTCGACGATTTAAGCAATTTTAACGTCTTTTTGGTTACAGCTCGGAAACGAAGCGTCATACGAGAAAAGTGCAAGAGTAACTTTCGGAGGCGCTACCGGAGAAGAACCCTTTAAGATTGTAACATTGGGCTTTGGCCATAAGCTGCTTCAAGAATAAGTGAAAATCCCTAATTTGGCGGTCGAGTCGGATATCTCGGTATCCATGGGTCTCCATATTCTCTGAAGTATCTCCATTACTGAAAGTTAGGACTCAAGTAACCTCAATAAATGATAGTAAACACACCAAGAAATCAGATAGTCGGAATTTGTCTATAAATTGCTTTAGGAGCGCAGTTTTCCAACAACTCCCTTAACTTCAAGGTAATCGAGGAAATTTTTGTGACATACTGAGTCTTCAGTAGTTACTAGGAACTTATACCTCGACACGTACTTCTTAAAGCCGAAAGAATGGATGATTTCCTGCATAAGTCCTCCAATACCGTAAAAGGCGTGTTTTCAGCGAAATTCGACGATTTAAGCAATTTTAACGTCTTTTTGATGACAGCTCGGAAACGAAGCGTCATACGAGAAAAGTGCAAGAGTAACTTTCGGAGGCGCTACAGGAGAAGAACCCTTTAAGATTGTAACATTGGGCTTTGGCCATAAGCTGCTTCAAGAATGAGTTAAAATCCCTCATTTGGCGTTCGAGTCGGATATCTCGGTATCCATGGGTCTCCATATACTCTGAAGTATCTCCATTACTGAAAGTTAGGACTCAAGTAACCTCAATGAATGATAGCAAACACTCCAAGAAATCAGATAGTCTGAATTTGTCTATAAATTGCTTTAGGAGCGCAGTTTTCCAACAACTCCCTTAACGTCAAGGTAATCGAGGAAATTTTTGTGACATACTGAGTCTTCAGTAGTTACTAGGAACTTATACATCGACACGTACCCCTTAAAGCCGAAAGAATCGATGATTTCCTGCATAAGTCCCCGAATACCGTAAAAGGCGTATTTTCAGCGAAATTCGACGATTTAAGCATTTTTAACGTCTTTTTGATTACAGCTCGGAAACGAAGCTAGATACGAGAAAAGTGCAAGAGTAACTTTCGGAGGCGCTGCCGGAGAAGAACCCTTTAAGATTGTAACATTGGGCTTTGGCCATAAGCTGCTTCAAGAATGAGTGAAAATCCCTAATTTGACGGTCGAGTCGGATATCTCGGTATCCATGGGTCTCCATATACTCTGAAGTATCTCCATTACTGAAAGCTAGGACTCAAGTAACCTCAATAAATGATAGTATACACTTCAAGAAATCAGGTAGTCTGAATTTCTCTATAAATTGTTTAGGAGCGCAGTTTTCCAACAACTCCCTTAACTTCAAGGTAATCGAGGAAATTTTTGTGGCATACAGAGTCTTCAGTAGTTACTAGGAACTTATACATCGACACGTACCCCTTAAAGCCGAAAGAATGGATGATTTCCTGCATAAGTCCTCGAATACCGTAAAAGGCGTATTTTCAGCGAAATTCGACGATTTAAGCAATTTTAACGTCTTTTTGATTACAGCTCGGAAACGAAGCGAGATACGAGAAAAGTGCAAGAGTAACTTTCGGAGGCGCTACCGGAGAAGAACCCTTTAAGATTGTAACATTGGGCTTTGGCCATAAGCTGCTTCAAGAATAAGTGAAAATCCCTAATTTGGCGGTCGAGTCGGATATCTCGGTATCCATGGGTCTCCATATTCTCTGAAGTATCTCCATTACTGAAAGTTAGGACTCAAGAAACCTCAATAAATGATAGTAAACACTCCAAGAAATCAGATAGTCGGAATTTGTCTATAAATTGCTTTAGGAGCGCAGTTTTCCAACAACTCCCTTAACTTCAAGGTAATCGAGGAAATTTTTGTGACATACTGAGTCTTCAGTAGTTACTAGGAACTTATACCTCGACACGTACTTCTTAAAGCCGAAAGAATGGATGATTTCCTGCATAAGTCCTCCAATACCGTAAAAGGCGTGTTTTCAGCGAAATTCGACGATTTAAGCAATTTTAACGTCTTTTTGATTACAGCTCGGAAACGAAGCGTCATACGAGAAAAGTGCAAGAGTAACTTTCGGAAGCGCTACAGGAGAAGAACCCTTTAAGATTATAACATTGGGCTTTGGCCATAAGCTGCTTCAAGAATGAGTGAAAATCCCTAATTTGGCGGTCGAGTCGGATATCTCGGTATCCATGGGTCTCCATATACTCTGAAGTATCTCCATTACTGAAAGTTAGGACTCAAGTAACCTCAATGAATGATAGCAAACACTTCAAGAAATCAGGTAGTCTGAATTTGTCTATAAAGTGCTTTAGGAGCGCAGTTTTCCAACAACTCCCTTAACTTCAAGGTAATCGAGGAAATTTTTGTGACATACTGAGACTTCAGTAGTTACTAGGAACTTATACATCGACACGTACCCCTTAAAGCCGAAAGAATGGATGATTTCCTGCATAAGTCCTCGAATACCGTAAAAGGCGTATTTTCAGCGAAATTCGACGATTTAAGCAATTTTAACGTCTTTTTGATTACAGCTCGGAAACGAAGCGTCATACGAGAAAAGTGCAAGAGTAACTTTCGGAAGCGCTACAGGAGAAGAACCCTTTAAGATTATAACATTGGGCTTTGGCCATAAGCTGCTTCAAGAATGAGTGAAAATCCCTAATTTGGCGGTCGAGTCGGATATCTCGGTATCCATGGGTCTCCATATACTCTGAAGTATCTCCATTACTGAAAGTTAGGACTCAAGTAACCTCAATGAATGATAGCAAACACTTCAAGAAATCAGGTAGTCTGAATTTGTCTATAAAGTGCTTTAGGAGCGCAGTTTTCCAACAACTCCCTTAACTTCAAGGTAATCGAGGAAATTTTTGTGACATACTGAGTCTTCAGTAGTTACTAGGAACTTATACATCGACACGTACCCCTTATAGCCGAAAGAATCGATGTTTTCCTGCATAAGTCCTCGAATACTGTAAAAGGCGTATTTTCAGCGAAATTCGACGATTTAAGCAATTTTAACGTCTTTTTGATTGCAGCTCGGAAACGAAGCGTCATACGAGAAAAGTGCAAGTGTAACTTTCGGAGGGGCTACCGGAGAAGAACCCCTTAAGATTGTAACATTGGGCTTTGGCCATAAGCTGCTTCAAGAATGAGTGAAAATCCCTAATTAGGCGGTAGAGTCGGATATCTCGGTATCCATGGGTCTCCATATACTCTGAAGTATCTCCATTACTGAAAGTTAGGACTCAAGTAACCTCAATAAATGATAGTAAACACTTCAAGAAATCAGGTAGTCTGAATTTGTCTATAAATTGCTTTAGGAGCGCAGTTTTCCAACAACTCCCTTAACTTCAAGGTAATCGAGGAAATTTTTGTGACATACTGAGTCTTCAGTAGTTACTAGGAACTTATACATCGACACGTACCCCTTAAAGCCGAAAGAATCGATGTTTTCCTGCATAAGTCCTCGAATACTGTAAAAGGCGTATTTTCAGCGAAATTCGACGATTTAAGCAATTTTAACGTCTTTTTGATTGCAGCTCGGAAACGAAGCGTCATACGAGAAAAGTGCAAGAGTAACTTTCGGAGGGGCTACCGGAGAAGAACCCCTTAAGATTGTAACATTGGGCTTTGGCCATAAGCTGCTTCAAGAATGAGTGAAAATCCCTAATTAGGCGGTAGAGTCGGATATCTCGGTATCCATGGGTCTCCATATACTCTGAAGTATCTCCATTACTGAAAGTTAGGACTCAAGTAACCTCAATAAATGATAGTAAACACTTCAAGAAATCAGGTAGTCTGAATTTGTCTATAAATTGCTTTAGGAGCGCAGTTTTCCAACAACTCCCTTAACTTCAAGGTAATCGAGGAAATTTTTGTGACATACTGAGTCTTCAGTAGTTACTAGGAACTTATACATCGACACGTACCCCTTAAAGCCGAAAGAATGGATGATTTCCTGCATAAGTCCTCGAATACCGTAAAAGGCGTATTTTCAGCGAAATTCGACGATTTAAGCAATTTTAACGTCTTTTTGATTACAGCTCGGAAACGAAGCGTCATACGAGAAAAGTGCAAGAGTAACTTTCGGAAGCGCTACAGGAGAAGAACCCTTTAAGATTATAACATTGGGCTTTGGCCATAAGCTGCTTCAAGAATGAGTGAAAATCCCAAATTTGGCGGTCGAGTCGGATATCTCGGTATCCATGGGTCTCCATATACTCTGAAGTATCTCCATTACTGAAAGTTAGGACTCAAGTAACCTCAATAAATGATAGTAAACACTCCAAGAAATCAGATAGTCTGAATTTGTCTATAAATTGCTTTAGGAGCGCAGTTTTCCAACAACTCCCTTAACTTCATGGTAATCGAGGAAATTTTTGTGACATACTGAGTCTTCAGTAGTTACTAGGAACTTATACATCGACACGTACCCCTTAAAGCCGAAAGAATGGATGATTTCCTGCATAAGTCCTCGAATACCGTAAAAGGCGTATTTTCAGCGAAATTCGACGATTTAAGCATTTTTAACGTCTTTTTGATTACAGCTCGGAAACGAAGCGAGATACGAGAAAAGTGCAAGAGTAACTTTCGGAGGCGCTGCCGGAGAAGAACCCTTTAAGATTGTAACATTGGGCTTTGGCCATAAGCTGCTTCAAGAATGAGTGAAAATCCCTAATTTGGCGGTCGAGTGGGATATCTCGGTATCCATGGGTCTCCATATACTCTGAAGTATCTGCATTACTGAAAGTTAGGAATCAAGTAACCTCAATAAATGATAGTACACACTTCAAGAAATAAAATAGTCTGAATTTGTCTATAAATTGCTTTAGGAGCGCAGTTTTCCAACAACTCGCTTAACTTCAAGGTAATCGAGGAAATTTTTGTGACATACTAAGTCTTCAGTAGTTACTAGGAACTTATACATCGACACGTACCCCTTAAAGCCGAAAGAATTAATGATTTCCTGCATAAGTCCTCGAATACCGTAAAAGGCGTATTTTCAGCGAAATTCGACGATTTAAGCAATTTTAACGTCTTTTTGGTTACAGCTCGGAAACGAAGCGTCATACGAGAAAAGTGCAAGAGTAACTTTCGGAGGCGCTGCCGGAGAAGAACCCTTTAAGATTGTAACATTGGGCTTTGGCCATAAGCTGCTTCAAGAATAAGTGAAAATCCCTAATTTGGCGGTCGAGTCGGATATCTCGGTATCCATGGGTCTCCATATTCTCTGAAGTATCTCCATTACTGAAAGTTAGGACTCAAGTAACCTCAATAAATGATAGTAAACACACCAAGAAATCAGATAGTCGGAATTTGTCTATAAATTGCTTTAGGAGCGCAGTTTTCCAACAACTCCCTTAACTTCAAGGTAATCGAGGAAATTTTTGTGACATACTGAGTCTTCAGTAGTTACTAGGAACTTATACCTCGACACGTACTTCTTAAAGCCGAAAGAATGGATGATTTCCTGCATAAGTCCTCCAATACCGTAAAAGGCGTGTTTTCAGCGAAATTCGACGATTTAAGCAATTTTAACGTCTTTTTGATGACAGCTCGGAAACGAAGCGTCATAAGAGAAAAATGTGCAAGAGTAACTTTCGGAGGCGCTACAGGAGAAGAACCCTTTAAGATTGTAACATTGGGCTTTGGCCATAAGCTGCTTCAAGAATGAGTTAAAATCCCTCATTTGGCGTTCGAGTCGGATATCTCGGTATCCATGGGTCTCCATATACTCTGAAGTATCTCCATTACTGAAAGTTAGGACTCAAGTAACCTCAATGAATGATAGCAAACACTCCAAGAAATCAGATAGTCTGAATTTGTCTATAAATTGCTTTAGGAGCGCAGTTTTCCAACAACTCCCTTAACGTCAAGGTAATCGAGGAAATTTTTGTGACATACTGAGTCTTCAGTAGTTACTAGGAACTTATACATCGACACGTACCCCTTAAAGCTGAAAGAATCGATGATTTCCTGCATAAGTCCCCGAATACCGTAAAAGGCGTATTTTCAGCGAAATTCGACGATTTAAGCATTTTTAACGTCTTTTTGATTACAGCTCGGAAACGAAGCTAGATACGAGAAAAGTGCAAGAGTAACTTTCGGAGGCGCTGCCGGAGAAGAACCCTTTAAGATTGTAACATTGGGCTTTGGCCATAAGCTGCTTCAAGAATGAGTGAAAATCCCTAATTTGACGGTCGAGTCGGATATCTCGGTATCCATGGGTCTCCATATACTCTGAAGTATCTCCATTACTGAAAGCTAGGACTCAAGTAACCTCAATAAATGATAGTATACACTTCAAGAAATCAGGTAGTCTGAATTTCTCTATAAATTGTTTAGGAGCGCAGTTTTCCAACAACTCCCTTAACTTCAAGGTAATCGAGGAAATTTTTGTGGCATACAGAGTCTTCAGTAGTTACTAGGAACTTATACATCGACACGTACCCCTTAAAGCCGAAAGAATGGATGATTTCCTGCATAAGTCCTCGAATACCGTAAAAGGCGTATTTTCAGCGAAATTCGACGATTTAAGCAATTTTAACGTCTTTCTGATTACAGCTCGGAAACGAAGCGAGATACGAGAAAAGTGCAAGAGTAACTTTCGGAGGCGCTACCGGAGAAGAACCCTTTAAGATTGTAACATTGGGCTTTGGCCATAAGCTGCTTCAAGAATAAGTGAAAATCCCTAATTTGGCGGTCGAGTCGGATATCTCGGTATCCATGGGTCTCCATATTCTCTGAAGTATCTCCATTACTGAAAGTTAGGACTCAAGTAACCTCAATAAATGATAGTAAACACACCAAGAAATCAGATAGTCGGAATTTGTCTATAAATTGCTTTAGGAGCGCAGTTTTCCAACAACTCCCTTAACTTCAAGGTAATCGAGGAAATTTTTGTGACATACTGAGTCTTCAGTAGTTACTAGGAACTTATACCTCGACACGTACTTCTTAAAGCCGAAAGAATGGATGATTTCCTGCATAAGTCCTCCAATACCGTAAAAGGCGTGTTTTCAGCGAAATTCGACGATTTAAGCAATTTTAACGTCTTTTTGATGACAGCTCGGAAACGAAGCGTCATACGAGAAAAGTGCAAGAGTAACTTTCGGAGGCGCTACAGGAGAAGAACCCTTTAAGATTGTAACATTGGGCTTTGGCCATAAGCTGCTTCAAGAATGAGTTAAAATCCCTCATTTGGCGTTCGAGTCGGATATCTCGGTATCCATGGGTCTCCATATACTCTGAAGTATCTCCATTACTGAAAGTTAGGACTCAAGTAACCTCAATGAATGATAGCAAACACTCCAAGAAATCAGATAGTCTGAATTTGTCTATAAGTTGCTTTAGGAGCGCAGTTTTCCAACAACTCCCTTAACGTCAAGGTAATCGAGGAAATTTTTGTGACATACTGAGTCTTCAGTAGTTACTAGGAACTTATACATCGACACGTACCCCTTAAAGCCGAAAGAATCGATGATTTCCTGCATAAGTCCCCGAATACCGTAAAAGGCGTATTTTCAGCGAAATTCGACGATTTAAGCATTTTTAACGTCTTTTTGATTACAGCTCGGAAACGAAGCTAGATACGAGAAAAGTGCAAGAGTAACTTTCGGAGGCGCTGCCGGAGAAGAACCCTTTAAGATTGTAACATTGGGCTTTGGCCATAAGCTGCTTCAAGAATGAGTGAAAATCCCTAATTTGACGGTCGAGTCGGATATCTCGGTATCCATGGGTCTCCATATACTCTGAAGTATCTCCATTACTGAAAGCTAGGACTCAAGTAACCTCAATAAATGATAGTATACACTTCAAGAAATCAGGTAGTCTGAATTTCTCTATAAATTGTTTAGGAGCGCAGTTTTCCAACAACTCCCTTAACTTCAAGGTAATCGAGGAAATTTTTGTGGCATACAGAGTCTTCAGTAGTTACTAGGAACTTATACATCGACACGTACCCCTTAAAGCCGAAAGAATGGATGATTTCCTGCATAAGTCCTCGAATACCGTAAAAGGCGTATTTTCAGCGAAATTCGACGATTTAAGCAATTTTAACGTCTTTTTGATTACAGCTCGGAAACGAAGCGAGATACGAGAAAAGTGCAAGAGTAACTTTCGGAGGCGCTACCGGAGAAGAACCCTTTAAGATTGTAACATTGGGCTTTGGCCATAAGCTGCTTCAAGAATGAGTGAAAATCCCTAATTTGGCGGTCGAGTGGGATATCTCGGTATCCATGGGTCTCCATATACTCTGAAGTATCTCCATTACTGAAAGTTAGGACTCAAGAAACCTCAATAAATGATAGTAAACACTCCAAGAAATCAGATAGTCGGAATTTGTCTATAAATTGCTTTAGGAGCGCAGTTTTCCAACAACTCCCTTAACTTCAAGGTAATCGAGGAAATTTTTGTGACATACTGAGTCTTCAGTAGTTACTAGGAACTTATACCTCGACACGTACTTCTTAAAGCCGAAAGAATGGATGATTTCCTGCATAAGTCCTCCAATACCGTAAAAGGCGTGTTTTCAGCGAAATTCGACGATTTAAGCAATTTTAACGTCTTTTTGATTACAGCTCGGAAACGAAGCGTCATACGAGAAAAGTGCAAGAGTAACTTTCGGAGGCGCTACCGGAGAAGAACCTTTTAAGATTGTAACATTTAGCTTTGGCCATAAGCTGCTTCAAGAATGAGTGAAAATCCCTAATTAGGCGGTAGAGTCGGATATCTCGGTATCCATGGGTCTCCATATACTCTGAAGTATCTCCATTACTGAAAGTTAGGACTCAAGTAACCTCAATAAATGATAGTATACACTTCAAGAAATCAGGTAGTCTGAATTTCTCTATAAATTGTTTAGGAGCGCAGTTTTCCAACAACTCCCTTAACTTCAAGGTAATCGAGGAAAGTATTGTGACATACTGAGTCTTCAGTAGTTACTAGGAACTTATACATCGACACGTACCCCTTAAAGCCGAAAGAATGGATGATTTCCTGCATAAGTCCTCGAATACCGTAAAAGGCGTATTTTCAGCGAAATTCGACGATTTAAGCATTTTTAACGTCTTTTTGATTACAGCTCGGAAACGAAGCGAGATACGAGAAAAGTGCAAGAGTAACTTTCGGAGGCGCTGCCGGAGAAGAACCCTTTAAGATTGTAACATTGGGCTTTGGCCATAAGCTGCTTCAAGAATGAGTGAAAATCCCTAATTTGGCGGTCGAGTGGGATATCTCGGTATCCATGGGTCTCCATATACTCTGAAGTATCTGCATTACTGAAAGTTAGGAATCAAGTAACCTCAATAAATGATAGTACACACTTCAAGAAATAAAATAGTCTGAATTTGTCTATAAATTGCTTTAGGAGCGCAGTTTTCCAACAACTCGCTTAACTTCAAGGTAATCGAGGAAATTTTTGTGACATACTAAGTCTTCAGTAGTTACTAGGAACTTATACATCGACACGTACCCCTTAAAGCCGAAAGAATTAATGATTTCCTGCATAAGTCCTCGAATACCGTAAAAGGCGTATTTTCAGCGAAATTCGACGATTTAAGCAATTTTAACGTCTTTTTGATGACAGCTCGGAAACGAAGCGTCATACGAGAAAAGTGCAAGAGTAACTTTCGGAGGCGCTACAGGAGAAGAACCCTTTAAGATTGTAACATTGGGCTTTGGCCATAAGCTGCTTCAAGAATGAGTTAAAATCCCTCATTTGGCGTTCGAGTCGGATATCTCGGTATCCATGGGTCTCCATATACTCTGAAGTATCTCCATTACTGAAAGTTAGGACTCAAGTAACCTCAATGAATGATAGCAAACACTCCAAGAAATCAGATAGTCTGAATTTGTCTATAAATTGCTTTAGGAGCGCAGTTTTCCAACAACTCCCTTAACGTCAAGGTAATCGAGGAAATTTTTGTGACATACTGAGTCTTCAGTAGTTACTAGGAACTTATACATCGACACGTACCCCTTAAAGCCGAAAGAATCGATGATTTCCTGCATAAGTCCCCGAATACCGTAAAAGGCGTATTTTCAGCGAAATTCGACGATTTAAGCATTTTTAACGTCTTTTTGATTACAGCTCGGAAACGAAGCTAGATACGAGAAAAGTGCAAGAGTAACTTTCGGAGGCGCTGCCGGAGAAGAACCCTTTAAGATTGTAACATTGGGCTTTGGCCATAAGCTGCTTCAAGAATGAGTGAAAATCCCTAATTTGACGGTCGAGTCGGATATCTCGGTATCCATGGGTCTCCATATTCTCTGAAGTATCTCCATTACTGAAAGTTAGGACTCAAGTAACCTCAATAAATGATAGTAAACACACCAAGAAATCAGATAGTCGGAATTTGTCTATAAATTGCTTTAGGAGCGCAGTTTTCCAACAACTCCCTTAACTTCAAGGTAATCGAGGAAATTTTTGTGACATACTGAGTCTTCAGTAGTTACTAGGAACTTATACCTCGACACGTACTTCTTAAAGCCGAAAGAATCGATGATTTCCTGCATAAGTCCCCGAATACCGTAAAAGGCGTATTTTCAGCGAAATTCGACGATTTAAGCATTTTTAACGTCTTTTTGATTACAGCTCGGAAACGAAGCTAGATACGAGAAAAGTGCAAGAGTAACTTTCGGAGGCGCTGCCGGAGAAGAACCCTTTAAGATTGTAACATTGGGCTTTGGCCATAAGCTGCTTCAAGAATGAGTGAAAATCCCTAATTTGACGGTCGAGTCGGATATCTCGGTATCCATGGGTCTCCATATACTCTGAAGTATCTCCATTACTGAAAGCTAGGACTCAAGTAACCTCAATAAATGATAGTATACACTTCAAGAAATCAGGTAGTCTGAATTTCTCTATAAATTGTTTAGGAGCGCAGTTTTCCAACAACTCCCTTAACTTCAAGGTAATCGAGGAAATTTTTGTGGCATACAGAGTCTTCAGTAGTTACTAGGAACTTATACATCGACACGTACCCCTTAAAGCCGAAAGAATGGATGATTTCCTGCATAAGTCCTCGAATACCGTAAAAGGCGTATTTTCAGCGAAATTCGATGATTTAAGCAATTTTAACGTCTTTTTGATTACAGCTCGGAAACGAAGCGAGATACGAGAAAAGTGCAAGAGTAACTTTCGGAGGCGCTACCGGAGAAGAACCCTTTAAGATTGTAACATTGGGCTTTGGCCATAAGCTGCTTCAAGAATGAGTGAAAATCCCTAATTTGGCGGTCGAGTGGGATATCTCGGTATCCATGGGTCTCCATATACTCTGAAGTATCTCCATTACTGAAAGTTAGGACTCAAGAAACCTCAATAAATGATAGTAAACACTCCAAGAAATCAGATAGTCGGAATTTGTCTATAAATTGCTTTAGGAACGCAGTTTTCCAACAACTCCCTTAACTTCAAGGTAATCGAGGAAATTTTTGTGACATACTGAGTCTTCAGTAGTTACTAGGAACTTATACCTCGACACGTACTTCTTAAAGCCGAAAGAATGGATGATTTCCTGCATAAGTCCTCCAATACCGTAAAAGGCGTGTTTTCAGCGAAATTCGACGATTTAAGCAATTTTAACGTCTTTTTGATTACAGCTCGGAAACGAAGCGTCATACGAGAAAAGTGCAAGAGTAACTTTCGGAGGCGCTACCGGAGAAGAACCTTTTAAGATTGTAACATTTAGCTTTGGCCATAAGCTGCTTCAAGAATGAGTGAAAATCCCTAATTAGGCGGTAGAGTCGGATATCTCGGTATCCATGGGTCTCCATATACTCTGAAGTATCTCCATTACTGAAAGTTAGTACTCAAGTAACCTCAATAAATGATAGTATACACTTCAAGAAATCAGGTAGTCTGAATTTCTCTATAAATTGTTTAGGAGCGCAGTTTTCCAACAACTCCCTTAACTTCAAGGTAATCGAGGAAAGTATTGTGACATACTGAGTCTTCAGTAGTTACTAGGAACTTATACATCGACACGTACACCTTAAAGCCGAAAGAATGGATGATTTCCTGCATAAGTCCTCGAATACCGTAAAAGGCGTATTTTCAGCGAAATTCGACGATTTAAGCAATTTTAACGTCTTTTTGATTACAGCTCGGAAACGAAACGAGATACGAGAAAAGTGCAAGAATAACTTTCGGAGGCGCTACCGGAGAAGAACCCTTTAAGATTGTAACATTGGGCTTTGGCCATAAGCTGCTTCAAGAATGAGTGAAAATCCCTAATTAGGCGGTAGAGTCGGATATCTCGGTATCCATGGGTCTCCATATACTCTGAAGTATCTCCATTACTGAAAGTTAGGACTCAAGTAACCTCAATAAATGATAGTAAACACTTCATGAAATCAGGTAGTCTGAATTTGTCTATAAATTGCTTTAGGAGCGCAGTTTTCCAACTTCCAATTTTTGTGACATACTGAGTCTTCAGTAGTTACTAGGAACTTATACATCGACACGTACCCCTTAAAGCCGAAAGAATGGATGATTTCCTGCATAAGTCCTCGAATACCGTAAAAGGCGTATTTTCAGCGAAATTCGACGATTTAAGCATTTTTAACGTCTTTTTGATTACAGCTCGGAAACGAAGCGAGATACGAGAAAAGTGCAAGAGTAACTTTCGGAGGCGCTACCGGAGAAGAACCCTTTAAGATTGTAACATTGGGCTTTGGCCATAACCTGCTTCAAGAATAAGTGAAAATCCCTAATTTGGCGGTCGAGTCGGATATCTCGGTATCCATGGGTCTCCATATTCTCTGAAGTATCTCCATTACTGAAAGTTAGGACTCAAGTAACCTCAATAAATGATAGTAAACACTCCAAGAAATCAGATAGTCGGAATTTGTCTATAAATTGCTTTAGGAGCGCAGTTTTCCAACAATTCCCTTAACTTCAAGGTAATCGAGGAAATTTTTGTGACATACTGAGTCTTCAGTAGTTACTAGGAACTTATACCTCGACACCTACTTCTTAAAGCCGAAAGAATGGATGATTTCCTGCATAAGTCCTCCAATACCGTAAAAGGCGTGTTTTCAGCGAAATTCGACGATTTAAGCAATTTTAACGTCTTTTTGATTACAGCTCGGAAACGAAGCGTCATACGAGAAAAGTGCAAGAGTAACTTTCGGAGGCGCTACCGGAGAAGAACCCTTTAAGATTGTAACATTGGGCTTTGGCCATAAGCTGCTTCAAGAATGAGTTAAAATCCCTCATTTGGCGTTCGAGTCGGATATCTCGGTATCCATGGGTCTCCATATACTCTGAAGTATCTCCATTACTGAACGTTAGGACTCAAGTAACCTCAATGAATGATAGCAAACACTCCAAGAAATCAGATAGTCTGAATTTGTCTATAAATTGCTTTAGGAGCGCAGTTTTCCAACAACTCCCTTAACGTCAAGGTAATCGAGGAAATTTTTGTGACATACTGAGTCTTCAGTAGTTACTAGGAACTTATACATCGACACGTACCCCTTAAAGCCGAAAGAATCGATGATTTCCTGCATAAGTCCCCGAATACCGTAAAAGGCGTATTTTCAGCGAAATTCGACGATTTAAGCATTTTTAACGTCTTTTTGATTACAGCTCGGAAACGAAGCTAGATACGAGAAAAGTGCAAGAGTAACTTTCGGAGGCGCTGCCGGAGAAGAACCCTTTAAGATTGTAACATTGGGCTTTGGCCATAAGCTGCTTCAAGAATGAGTGAAAATCCCTAATTTGGCGGTCGAGTCGGATATCTCGGTATCCATGGGTCTCCATATACTCTGAAGTATCTCCATTACTGAAAGCTAGGACTCAAGTAACCTCAATAAATGATAGTATACACTTCAAGAAATCAGGTAGTCTGAATTTCTCTATAAATTGTTTAGGAGCGCAGTTTTCCAACAACTCCCTTAACTTCAAGGTAATCGAGGAAATTTTTGTGGCATACAGAGTCTTCAGTAGTTACTAGGAACTAATTCATCGACACGTACCCCTTAAAGCCGAAAGAATGGATGATTTCCTGCATAAGTCCTCGAATACCGTAAAAGGCGTATTTTCAGCGAAATTCGACGATTTAAGCAATTTTAACGTCTTTTTGATTACAGCTCGGAAACGAAGCGAGATACGAGAAAAGTGCAAGAGTAACTTTCGGAGGCGCTACCGGAGAAGAACCCTTTAAGATTGTAACATTGGGCTTTGGCCATAAGCTGCTTCAAGAATGTGTGAAAATCCCTAATTTGGCGGTCGAGTCGGATATCTCGGTATCCATGGGTCTCCATATACTCTGAAGTATCTCCATTACTGAAAGTTAGGACTCAAGTAACCTCAATAAATGATAGTAAACACTCCAAGAAATCAGATAGTCTGAATTTGTCTATAAATTGCTTTAGGAGCGCAGTTTTCCAACAACTCCCTTAACTTCAAGGTAATCGAGGAAATTTTTGTGGCATACAGAGTCTTCAGTAGTTACTAGGAACTTATACATCGACACGTACCCCTTAAAGCCGAAAGAATGGATGATTTCCTGCATAAGTCCTCGAATACCGTAAAAGGCGTACTTTCAGCGAAATTCGACGATTTAAGCAATTTTAACGTCTTTTTGATTACAGCTCGGAAACGAAGCGAGATACGAGAAAAGTGCAAGAGTAACTTTCGGAGGCGCTACCGGAGAAGAACCCTTTAAGATTGTAACATTGGGCTTTGGCCATAAGCTGCTTCAAGAATGAGTGAAAATCCCTAATTTGGCGGTCGAGTGGGATATCTCGGTATCCATGGGTCTCCATATACTCTGAAGTATCTCCATTACTGAAAGTTAGGACTCAAGAAACCTCAATAAATGATAGTAAACACTCCAAGAAATCAGATAGTCGGAATTTGTCTATAAATTGCTTTAGGAGCGCAGTTTTCCAACAACTCCCTTAACTTCAAGGTAATCGAGGAAATTTTTGTGACATACTGAGTCTTCAGTAGTTACTAGGAACTTATACCTCGACACGTACTTCTTAAAGCCGAAAGAATGGATGATTTCCTGCATAAGTCCTCCAATACCGTAAAAGGCGTGTTTTCAGCGAAATTCGACGATTTAAGCAATTTTAACGTCTTTTTGATTACAGCTCGGAAACGAAGCGTCATACGAGAAAAGTGCAAGAGTAACTTTCGGAGGCGCTACCGGAGAAGAACCTTTTAAGATTGTAACATTTAGCTTTGGCCATAAGCTGCTTCAAGAATGAGTGAAAATCCCTAATTAGGCGGTAGAGTCGGATATCTCGGTATCCATGGGTCTCCATATACTCTGAAGTATCTCCATTACTGAAAGTTAGGACTCAAGTAACCTCAATAAATGATAGTATACACTTCAAGAAATCAGGTAGTCTGAATTTCTCTATAAATTGTTTAGGAGCGCAGTTTTCCAACAACTCCCTTAACTTCAAGGTAATCGAGGAAAGTATTGTGACATACTGAGTCTTCAGTAGTTACTAGGAACTTATACATCGACACGTACACCTTAAAGCCGAAAGAATGGATGATTTCCTGCATAAGTCCTCGAATACCGTAAAAGGCGTATTTTCAGCGAAATTCGACGGTTTAAGCAATTTTAACGTCTTTTTGATTACAGCTCGGAAACGAAACGAGATACGAGAAAAGTGCAAGAATAACTTTCGGAGGCGCTACCGGAGAAGAACCCTTTAAGATTGTAACATTGGGCTTTGGCCATAAGCTGCTTCAAGAATGAGTGAAAATCCCTAATTAGGCGGTAGAGTCGGATATCTCGGTATCCATGGGTCTCCATATACTCTGAAGTATCTCCATTACTGAAAGTTAGGACTCAAGTAACCTCAATAAATGATAGTATACACTTCAAGAAATCAGGTAGTCTGAATTTCTCTATAAATTGTTTAGGAGCGCAGTTTTCCAACAACTCCCTTAACTTCAAGGTAATCGAGGAAATTTTTGTGACATACTGAGTCTTCAGTAGTTACTAGGAACTTATACATCGACACGTACCCCTTAAAGCCGAAAGAATCGATGATTTCCTGCATAAGTCCCCGAATACCGTAAAAGGCGTATTTTCAGCGAAATTCGACGATTTAAGCATTTTTAACGTCTTTTTGATTACAGCTCGGAAACGAAGCTAGATACGAGAAAAGTGCAAGAGTAACTTTCGGAGGCGCTGCCGGAGAAGAACCCTTTAAGATTGTAACATTGGGCTTTGGCCATAAGCTGCTTCAAGAATGAGTGAAAATCCCTAATTTGGCGGTCGAGTCGGATATCTCGGTATCCATGGGTCTCCATATACTCTGAAGTATCTCCATTACTGAAAGCTAGGACTCAAGTAACCTCAATAAATGATAGTATACACTTCAAGAAATCAGGTAGTCTGAATTTCTCTATAAATTGTTTAGGAGCGCAGTTTTCCAACAACTCCCTTAACTTCAAGGTAATCGAGGAAATTTTTGTGGCATACAGAGTCTTCAGTAGTTACTAGGAACTTATACATCGACACGTACCCCTTAAAGCCGAAAGAATGGATGATTTCCTGCATAAGTCCTCGAATACCGTAAAAGGCGTATTTTCAGCGAAATTCGACGATTTAAGAAATTTTAACGTCTTTTTGATTACAGCTCGGAAACGAAGCGAGATACGAGAAAAGTGCAAGAGTAACTTTCGGAGGCGCTACCGGAGAAGAACCCTTTAAGATTGTAACATTGGGCTTTGGCCATAAGCTGCTTCAAGAATGAGTGAAAATCCCTAATTTGGCGGTCGAGTGGGATATCTCGGTATCCATGGGTCTCCATATACTCTTAAGTATCTCCATTATTGAAAGTTAGGACTCAAGAAACCTCAATGAATGATAGCAAACACTCCAAGAAATCAGATAGTCGGAATTTGTCTATAAATTGCTTTAGGAGCGCAGTTTTCCAACAACTCCCTTAACTTCAAGGTAATCGAGGAAATTTTTGTGACATACTGAGTCTTCAGTAGTTACTAGGAACTTATACCTCGACATGTACTTCTTAAAGCCGAAAGAATGGATGATTTCCTGCATAAGTCCTCCAATACCGTAAAAGGCGTGTTTTCAGCGAAATTCGACGATTTAAGCAATTTTAACGTCTTTTTGATTACAGCTCGGAAACGAAGCGTCATACGAGAAAAGTGCAAGAGTAACTTTCGGAGGCGCTACTGGAGAAGAACCTTTTAAGATTGTAACATTGGGCTTTGGCCATAAGCTGCTTCAAGAATAAGTGAAAATCCCTAATTTGGCGGTCGAGTCGGATATCTCGGTATCCATGGGTCTCCATATTCTCTGAAGTATCTCCATTACTGAAAGTTAGGACTCAAGTAACCTCAATAAATGATAGTAAACACTCCAAGAAATCAGATAGTCGGAATTTGTCTATAAATTGCTTTAGGAGCGCAGTTTTCCAACAACTCCCTTAACTTCAAGGTAGTCGAGGAAATTTTTGTGACATACTGAGTCTTCAGTAGTTACTAGGAACTTATACCTCGACACGTACTTCTTAAAGCCGAAAGAATGGATGATTTCCTGCATAAGTCCTCCAATACCGTAAAAGGCGTGTTTTCAGCGAAATTCGACGATTTAAGCAATTTTAACGTCTTTTTGATGACAGCTCGGAAACGAAGCGTCATACGAGAAAAGTGCAAGAGTAACTTTCGGAGGCGCTACAGGAGAAGAACCCTTTAAGATTGTAACATTGGGCTTTAGCCATAAGCTGCTTCAAGAATGAGTTAAAATCCCTCATTTGGCGTTCGAGTCGGATATCTCGGTATCCATGGGTCTCCATATACTCTGAAGTATCTCCATTACTGAAAGTTAGGACTCAAGTAACCTCAATGAATGATAGCAAACACTCCAAGAAATCAGATAGTCTGAATTTGTCTATAAATTGCTTTAGGAGCGCAGTTTTCCAACAACTCCCTTAACGTCAAGGTAATCGAGGAAATTTTTGTGACATACTGAGTCTTCAGTAGTTACTAGGAACTTATACATCGACACGTACCCCTTAAAGCCGAAAGAATCGATGATTTCCTGCATAAGTCCCCGAATACCGTAAAAGGCGTATTTTCAGCGAAATTCGACGATTTAAGCATTTTTAACGTCTTTTTGATTACAGCTCGGAAACGAAGCTAGATACGAGAAAAGTGCAAGGGTAACTTTCGGAGGCGCTGCCGGAGAAGAACCCTTTAAGATTGTAACATTGGGCTTTGGCCATAAGCTGCTTCAAGAATGAGTGAAAATCCCTAATTTGGCGGTCGAGTCGGATATCTCGGTATCCATGGGTCTCCATATACTCTGAAGTATCTCCATTACTGAAAGTTAGGACTCAAGTAACCTCAATGAATGATAGCAAACACTTCAAGAAATCAGGTAGTCTGAATTTGTCTATAAAGTGCTTTAGGAGCGCAGTTTTCCAACAACTCCCTTAACTTCAAGGTAATCGAGGAAATTTTTGTGACATACTGAGTCTTCAGTAGTTACTAGGAACTTATACATCGACACGTACCCCTTATAGCCGAAAGAATCGATGTTTTCCTGCATAAGTCCTCGAATACTGTAAAAGGCGTATTTTCAGCGAAATTCGACGATTTAAGCAATTTTAACGTCTTTTTGATTGCAGCTCGGAAACGAAGCGTCATACGAGAAAAGTGCAAGTGTAACTTTCGGAGGGGCTACCGGAGAAGAACCCCTTAAGATTGTAACATTGGGCTTTGGCCATAAGCTGCTTCAAGAATGAGTGAAAATCCCTAATTAGGCGGTAGAGTCGGATATCTCGGTATCCATGGGTCTCCATATACTCTGAAGTATCTCCATTACTGAAATTTAGGACTCAAGTAACCTCAATAATTGATAGTAAACACTTCAAGAAATCAGGTAGTCTGAATTTGTCTATAAATTGCTTTAGGAGCGCAGTTTTCCAACAACTCCCTTAACTTCAAGGTAATCGAGGAAATTTTTGTGACATACTGAGTCTTCAGTAGTTACTAGGAACTTATACATCGACACGTACCCCTTAAAGCCGAAAGAATCGATGTTTTCCTGCATAAGTCCTCGAATACTGTAAAAGGCGTATTTTCAGCGAAATTCGACGATTTAAGCAATTTTAACGTCTTTTTGATTGCAGCTCGGAAACGAAGCGTCATACGAGAAAAGTGCAAGAGTAACTTTCGGAGGGGCTACCGGAGAAGAACCCCTTAAGATTGTAACATTGGGCTTTGGCCATAAGCTGCTTCAAGAATGAGTGAAAATCCCTAATTAGGCGGTAGAGTCGGATATCTCGGTATCCATGGGTCTCCATATACTCTGAAGTATCTCCATTACTGAAAGTTAGGACTCAAGTAACCTCAATAAATGATAGTAAACACTTCAAGAAATCAGGTAGTCTGAATTTGTCTATAAATTGCTTTAGGAGCGCAGTTTTCCAACAACTCCCTTAACTTCAAGGTAATCGAGGAAATTTTTGTGACATACTGAGTCTTCAGTAGTTACTAGGAACTTATACATCGACACGTACCCCTTAAAGCCGAAAGAATGGATGATTTCCTGCATAAGTCCTCGAATACCGTAAAAGGCGTATTTTCAGCGAAATTCGACGATTTAAGCAATTTTAACGTCTTTTTGATTACAGCTCGGAAACGAAGCGTCATACGAGAAAAGTGCAAGAGTAACTTTCGGAAGCGCTACAGGAGAAGAACCCTTTAAGATTATAACATTGGGCTTTGGCCATAAGCTGCTTCAAGAATGAGTGAAAATCCCAAATTTGGCGGTCGAGTCGGATATCTCGGTATCCATGGGTCTCCATATACTCTGAAGTATCTCCATTACTGAAAGTTAGGACTCAAGTAACCTCAATAAATGATAGTAAACACTCCAAGAAATCAGATAGTCTGAATTTGTCTATAAATTGCTTTAGGAGCGCAGTTTTCCAACAACTCCCTTAACTTCATGGTAATCGAGGAAATTTTTGTGACATACTGAGTCTTCAGTAGTTACTAGGAACTTATACATCGACACGTACCCCTTAAAGCCGAAAGAATGGATGATTTCCTGCATAAGTCCTCGAATACCGTAAAAGGCGTATTTTCAGCGAAATTCGACGATTTAAGCATTTTTAACGTCTTTTTGATTACAGCTCGGAAACGAAGCGAGATACGAGAAAAGTGCAAGAGTAACTTTCGGAGGCGCTGCCGGAGAAGAACCCTTTAAGATTGTAACATTGGGCTTTGGCCATAAGCTGCTTCAAGAATGAGTGAAAATCCCTAATTTGGCGGTCGAGTGGGATATCTCGGTATCCATGGGTCTCCATATACTCTGAAGTATCTGCATTACTGAAAGTTAGGAATCAAGTAACCTCAATAAATGATAGTACACACTTCAAGAAATAAAATAGTCTGAATTTGTCTATAAATTGCTTTAGGAGCGCAGTTTTCCAACAACTCGCTTAACTTCAAGGTAATCGAGGAAATTTTTGTGACATACTAAGTCTTCAGTAGTTACTAGGAACTTATACATCGACACGTACCCCTTAAAGCCGAAAGAATTAATGATTTCCTGCATAAGTCCTCGAATACCGTAAAAGGCGTATTTTCAGCGAAATTCGACGATTTAAGCAATTTTAACGTCTTTTTGGTTACAGCTCGGAAACGAAGCGTCATACGAGAAAAGTGCAAGAGTAACTTTCGGAGGCGCTACCGGAGAAGAACCCTTTAAGATTGTAACATTGGGCTTTGGTCATAAGCTGCTTCAAGAATGAGTTAAAATCCCTCATTTGGCGTTCGAGTCGGATATCTCGGTATCCATGGGTCTCCATATACTCTGAAGTATCTCCATTACTGAAAGTTAACACTCAAGTAACCTCAATGAATGATAGCAAACACTCCAAGAAATCAGATAGTCTGAATTTGTCTATAAATTGCTTTAGGAGCGCAGTTTTCCAACAACTCCCTTAACTTCAAGGTAATCGAGGAAATTTTTGTGACATACTAAGTCTTCAGTAGTTACTAGGAACTTATACCTCGACACGTACTTCTTAAAGCCGAAAGAATGGATGATTTCCTGCATAAGTCCTCGAATACCGTAAAAGGCGTATTTTCAGCGAAATTCGACGATTTAAGCAATTTTAACGTCTTTTTGGTTACAGCTCGGAAACGAAGCGTCATACGAGAAAAGTGCAAGAGTAACTTTCGGAGGCGCTACCGGAGAAGAACCCTTTAAGATTGTAACATTGGGCTTTGGCCATAAGCTGCTTCAAGAATGAGTGAAAATCCCTAATTAGGCGGTAGAGTCGGATATCTCGGTATCCATGGGTCTCCATATACTCTGAAGTATCTCCATTACTGAAAGTTAGGACTCAAGTAACCTCAATGAATGATAGCAAACACTCCAAGAAATCAGATAGTCTGAATTTGTCTATAAATTGCTTTAGGAGCGCAGTTTTCCAACAACTCCCTTAACGTCAAGGTAATCGAGGAAATTTTTGTGACATACTGAGTCTTCAGTAGTTACTAGGAACTTATACATCGACACGTACCCCTTAAAGCCGAAAGAATCGATGATTTCCTGCATAAGTCCCCGAATACCGTAAAAGGCGTATTTTCAGCGAAATTCGACGATTTAAGCATTTTTAACGTCTTTTTGATTACAGCTCGGAAACGAAGCTAGATACGAGAAAAGTGCAAGAGTAACTTTCGGAGGCGCTGCCGGAGAAGAACCCTTTAAGATTGTAACATTGGGCTTTGGCCATAAGCTGCTTCAAGAATGAGTGAAAATCCCTAATTTGACGGTCGAGTCGGATATCTCGGTATCCATGGGTCTCCATATTCTCTGAAGTATCTCCATTACTGAAAGTTAGGACTCAAGTAACCTCAATAAATGATAGTAAACACACCAAGAAATCAGATAGTCGGAATTTGTCTATAAATTGCTTTAGGAGCGCAGTTTTCCAACAACTCCCTTAACTTCAAGGTAATCGAGGAAATTTTTGTGACATACTGAGTCTTCAGTAGTTACTAGGAACTTATACCTCGACACGTACTTCTTAAAGCCGAAAGAATCGATGATTTCCTGCATAAGTCCCCGAATACCGTAAAAGGCGTATTTTCAGCGAAATTCGACGATTTAAGCATTTTTAACGTCTTTTTGATTACAGCTCGGAAACGAAGCTAGATACGAGAAAAGTGCAAGAGTAACTTTCGGAGGCGCTGCCGGAGAAGAACCCTTTAAGATTGTAACATTGGGCTTTGGCCATAAGCTGCTTCAAGAATGAGTGAAAATCCCTAATTTGACGGTCGAGTCGGATATCTCGGTATCCATGGGTCTCCATATACTCTGAAGTATCTCCATTACTGAAAGCTAGGACTCAAGTAACCTCAATAAATGATAGTATACACTTCAAGAAATCAGGTAGTCTGAATTTCTCTATAAATTGTTTAGGAGCGCAGTTTTCCAACAACTCCCTTAACTTCAAGGTAATCGAGGAAATTTTTGTGGCATACAGAGTCTTCAGTAGTTACTAGGAACTTATACATCGACACGTACCCCTTAAAGCCGAAAGAATGGATGATTTCCTGCATAAGTCCTCGAATACCGTAAAAGGCGTATTTTCAGCGAAATTCGATGATTTAAGCAATTTTAACGTCTTTTTGATTACAGCTCGGAAACGAAGCGAGATACGAGAAAAGTGCAAGAGTAACTTTCGGAGGCGCTACCGGAGAAGAACCCTTTAAGATTGTAACATTGGGCTTTGGCCATAAGCTGCTTCAAGAATGAGTGAAAATCCCTAATTTGGCGGTCGAGTGGGATATCTCGGTATCCATGGGTCTCCATATACTCTGAAGTATCTCCATTACTGAAAGTTAGGACTCAAGAAACCTCAATAAATGATAGTAAACACTCCAAGAAATCAGATAGTCGGAATTTGTCTATAAATTGCTTTAGGAGCGCAGTTTTCCAACAACTCCCTTAACTTCAAGGTAATCGAGGAAATTTTTGTGACATACTGAGTCTTCAGTAGTTACTAGGAACTTATACCTCGACACGTACTTCTTAAAGCCGAAAGAATGGATGATTTCCTGCATAAGTCCTCCAATACCGTAAAAGGCGTGTTTTCAGCGAAATTCGACGATTTAAGCAATTTTAACGTCTTTTTGATTACAGCTCGGAAACGAAGCGTCATACGAGAAAAGTGCAAGAGTAACTTTCGGAGGCGCTACCGGAGAAGAACCTTTTAAGATTGTAACATTTAGCTTTGGCCATAAGCTGCTTCAAGAATGAGTGAAAATCCCTAATTAGGCGGTAGAGTCGGATATCTCGGTATCCATGGGTCTCCATATACTCTGAAGTATCTCCATTACTGAAAGTTAGTACTCAAGTAACCTCAATAAATGATAGTATACACTTCAAGAAATCAGGTAGTCTGAATTTCTCTATAAATTGTTTAGGAGCGCAGTTTTCCAACAACTCCCTTAACTTCAAGGTAATCGAGGAAAGTATTGTGACATACTGAGTCTTCAGTAGTTACTAGGAACTTATACATCGACACGTACACCTTAAAGCCGAAAGAATGGATGATTTCCTGCATAAGTCCTCGAATACCGTAAAAGGCGTATTTTCAGCGAAATTCGACGATTTAAGCAATTTTAACGTCTTTTTGATTACAGCTCGGAAACGAAACGAGATACGAGAAAAGTGCAAGAGTAACTTTCGGAGGCGCTACCGGAGAAGAACCTTTTAAGATTGTAACATTTAGCTTTGGCCATAAGCTGCTTCAAGAATGAGTGAAAATCCCTAATTAGGCGGTAGAGTCGGATATCTCGGTATCCATGGGTCTCCATATACTCTGAAGTATCTCCATTACTGAAAGTTAGGACTCAAGTAACCTCAATAAATGATAGTAAACACTTCATGAAATCAGGTAGTCTGAATTTGTCTATAAATTGCTTTAGGAGCGCAGTTTTCCAACAACTCCCTTAACTTCAAGGTAATCGAGGAAATTTTTGTGACATACTGAGTCTTCAGTAGTTACTAGGAACTTATACATCGACACGTACCCCTTAAAGCCGAAAGAATGGATGATTTCCTGCATAAGTCCTCGAATACCGTAAAAGGCGTATTTTCAGCGAAATTCGACGATTTAAGCAATTTTAACGTCTTTTTGATTACAGCTCGGAAACGAAGCGTCATACGAGAAAAGTGCAAGAGTAACTTTCGGAAGCGCTACAGGAGAAGAACCCTTTAAGATTATAACATTGGGCTTTGGCCATAAGCTGCTTCAAGAATGAGTGAAAATCCCTAATTTGGCGGTCGAGTCGGATATCTCGGTATCCATGGGTCTCCATATACTCTGAAGTATCTCCATTACTGAAAGTTAGGACTCAAGTAACCTCAATAAATGATAGTAAACACTCCAAGAAATCAGATAGTCTGAATTTGTCTATAAATTGCTTTAGGAGCGCAGTTTTCCAACAACTCCCTTAACTTCATGGTAATCGAGGAAATTTTTGTGACATACTGAGTCTTCAGTAGTTACTAGGAACTTATACATCGACACGTACCCCTTAAAGCCGAAAGAATGGATGATTTCCTGCATAAGTCCTCGAATACCGTAAAAGGCGTATTTTCAGCGAAATTCGACGATTTAAGCATTTTTAACGTCTTTTTGATTACAGCTCGGAAACGAAGCGAGATACGAGAAAAGTGCAAGAGTAACTTTCGGAGGCGCTACCGGAGAAGAACCCTTTAAGATTGTAACATTGGGCTTTGGCCATAACCTGCTTCAAGAATAAGTGAAAATCCCTAATTTGGCGGTCGAGTCGGATATCTCGGTATCCATGGGTCTCCATATTCTCTGAAGTATCTCCATTACTGAAAGTTAGGACTCAAGTAACCTCAATAAATGATAGTAAACACTCCAAGAAATCAGATAGTCGGAATTTGTCTATAAATTGCTTTAGGAGCGCAGTTTTCCAACAATTCCCTTAACTTCAAGGTAATCGAGGAAATTTTTGTGACATACTGAGTCTTCAGTAGTTACTAGGAACTTATACCTCGACACCTACTTCTTAAAGCCGAAAGAATGGATGATTTCCTGCATAAGTCCTCCAATACCGTAAAAGGCGTGTTTTCAGCGAAATTCGACGATTTAAGCAATTTTAACGTCTTTTTGATTACAGCTCGGAAACGAAGCGTCATACGAGAAAAGTGCAAGAGTAACTTTCGGAGGCGCTACCGGAGAAGAACCCTTTAAGATTGTAACATTGGGCTTTGGCCATAAGCTGCTTCAAGAATGAGTTAAAATCCCTCATTTGGCGTTCGAGTCGGATATCTCGGTATCCATGGGTCTCCATATACTCTGAAGTATCTCCATTACTGAACGTTAGGACTCAAGTAACCTCAATGAATGATAGCAAACACTCCAAGAAATCAGATAGTCTGAATTTGTCTATAAATTGCTTTAGGAGCGCAGTTTTCCAACAACTCCCTTAACGTCAAGGTAATCGAGGAAATTTTTGTGACATACTGAGTCTTCAGTAGTTACTAGGAACTTATACATCGACACGTACCCCTTAAAGCCGAAAGAATCGATGATTTCCTGCATAAGTCCCCGAATACCGTAAAAGGCGTATTTTCAGCGAAATTCGACGATTTAAGCATTTTTAACGTCTTTTTGATTACAGCTCGGAAACGAAGCTAGATACGAGAAAAGTGCAAGAGTAACTTTCGGAGGCGCTGCCGGAGAAGAACCCTTTAAGATTGTAACATTGGGCTTTGGCCATAAGCTGCTTCAAGAATGAGTGAAAATCCCTAATTTGGCGGTCGAGTCGGATATCTCGGTATCCATGGGTCTCCATATACTCTGAAGTATCTCCATTACTGAAAGCTAGGACTCAAGTAACCTCAATAAATGATAGTATACACTTCAAGAAATCAGGTAGTCTGAATTTCTCTATAAATTGTTTAGGAGCGCAGTTTTCCAACAACTCCCTTAACTTCAAGGTAATCGAGGAAATTTTTGTGGCATACAGAGTCTTCAGTAGTTACTAGGAACTAATTCATCGACACGTACCCCTTAAAGCCGAAAGAATGGATGATTTCCTGCATAAGTCCTCGAATACCGTAAAAGGCGTATTTTCAGCGAAATTCGACGATTTAAGCAATTTTAACGTCTTTTTGATTACAGCTCGGAAACGAAGCGAGATACGAGAAAAGTGCAAGAGTAACTTTCGGAGGCGCTACCGGAGAAGAACCCTTTAAGATTGTAACATTGGGCTTTGGCCATAAGCTGCTTCAAGAATGTGTGAAAATCCCTAATTTGGCGGTCGAGTCGGATATCTCGGTATCCATGGGTCTCCATATACTCTGAAGTATCTCCATTACTGAAAGTTAGGACTCAAGTAACCTCAATAAATGATAGTAAACACTCCAAGAAATCAGATAGTCTGAATTTGTCTATAAATTGCTTTAGGAGCGCAGTTTTCCAACAACTCCCTTAACTTCAAGGTAATCGAGGAAATTTTTGTGGCATACAGAGTCTTCAGTAGTTACTAGGAACTTATACATCGACACGTACCCCTTAAAGCCGAAAGAATGGATGATTTCCTGCATAAGTCCTCGAATACCGTAAAAGGCGTACTTTCAGCGAAATTCGACGATTTAAGCAATTTTAACGTCTTTTTGATTACAGCTCGGAAACGAAGCGAGATACGAGAAAAGTGCAAGAGTAACTTTCGGAGGCGCTACCGGAGAAGAACCCTTTAAGATTGTAACATTGGGCTTTGGCCATAAGCTGCTTCAAGAATGAGTGAAAATCCCTAATTTGGCGGTCGAGTGGGATATCTCGGTATCCATGGGTCTCCATATACTCTGAAGTATCTCCATTACTGAAAGTTAGGACTCAAGAAACCTCAATAAATGATAGTAAACACTCCAAGAAATCAGATAGTCGGAATTTGTCTATAAATTGCTTTAGGAGCGCAGTTTTCCAACAACTCCCTTAACTTCAAGGTAATCGAGGAAATTTTTGTGACATACTGAGTCTTCAGTAGTTACTAGGAACTTATACCTCGACACGTACTTCTTAAAGCCGAAAGAATGGATGATTTCCTGCATAAGTCCTCCAATACCGTAAAAGGCGTGTTTTCAGCGAAATTCGACGATTTAAGCAATTTTAACGTCTTTTTGATTACAGCTCGGAAACGAAGCGTCATACGAGAAAAGTGCAAGAGTAACTTTCGGAGGCGCTACCGGAGAAGAACCTTTTAAGATTGTAACATTTAGCTTTGGCCATAAGCTGCTTCAAGAATGAGTGAAAATCCCTAATTAGGCGGTAGAGTCGGATATCTCGGTATCCATGGGTCTCCATATACTCTGAAGTATCTCCATTACTGAAAGTTAGGACTCAAGTAACCTCAATAAATGATAGTATACACTTCAAGAAATCAGGTAGTCTGAATTTCTCTATAAATTGTTTAGGAGCGCAGTTTTCCAACAACTCCCTTAACTTCAAGGTAATCGAGGAAAGTATTGTGACATACTGAGTCTTCAGTAGTTACTAGGAACTTATACATCGACACGTACACCTTAAAGCCGAAAGAATGGATGATTTCCTGCATAAGTCCTCGAATACCGTAAAAGGCGTATTTTCAGCGAAATTCGACGGTTTAAGCAATTTTAACGTCTTTTTGATTACAGCTCGGAAACGAAACGAGATACGAGAAAAGTGCAAGAATAACTTTCGGAGGCGCTACCGGAGAAGAACCCTTTAAGATTGTAACATTGGGCTTTGGCCATAAGCTGCTTCAAGAATGAGTGAAAATCCCTAATTAGGCGGTAGAGTCGGATATCTCGGTATCCATGGGTCTCCATATACTCTGAAGTATCTCCATTACTGAAAGTTAGGACTCAAGTAACCTCAATAAATGATAGTATACACTTCAAGAAATCAGGTAGTCTGAATTTCTCTATAAATTGTTTAGGAGCGCAGTTTTCCAACAACTCCCTTAACTTCAAGGTAATCGAGGAAATTTTTGTGACATACTGAGTCTTCAGTAGTTACTAGGAACTTATACATCGACACGTACCCCTTAAAGCCGAAAGAATCGATGATTTCCTGCATAAGTCCCCGAATACCGTAAAAGGCGTATTTTCAGCGAAATTCGACGATTTAAGCATTTTTAACGTCTTTTTGATTACAGCTCGGAAACGAAGCTAGATACGAGAAAAGTGCAAGAGTAACTTTCGGAGGCGCTGCCGGAGAAGAACCCTTTAAGATTGTAACATTGGGCTTTGGCCATAAGCTGCTTCAAGAATGAGTGAAAATCCCTAATTTGGCGGTCGAGTCGGATATCTCGGTATCCATGGGTCTCCATATACTCTGAAGTATCTCCATTACTGAAAGCTAGGACTCAAGTAACCTCAATAAATGATAGTATACACTTCAAGAAATCAGGTAGTCTGAATTTCTCTATAAATTGTTTAGGAGCGCAGTTTTCCAACAACTCCCTTAACTTCAAGGTAATCGAGGAAATTTTTGTGGCATACAGAGTCTTCAGTAGTTACTAGGAACTTATACATCGACACGTACCCCTTAAAGCCGAAAGAATGGATGATTTCCTGCATAAGTCCTCGAATACCGTAAAAGGCGTATTTTCAGCGAAATTCGACGATTTAAGAAATTTTAACGTCTTTTTGATTACAGCTCGGAAACGAAGCGAGATACGAGAAAAGTGCAAGAGTAACTTTCGGAGGCGCTACCGGAGAAGAACCCTTTAAGATTGTAACATTGGGCTTTGGCCATAAGCTGCTTCAAGAATGAGTGAAAATCCCTAATTTGGCGGTCGAGTGGGATATCTCGGTATCCATGGGTCTCCATATACTCTGAAGTATCTCCATTATTGAAAGTTAGGACTCAAGAAACCTCAATAAATGATAGTAAACACTCCAAGAAATCAGATAGTCGGAATTTGTCTATAAATTGCTTTAGGAGCGCAGTTTTCCAACAACTCCCTTAACTTCAAGGTAATCGAGGAAATTTTTGTGACATACTGAGTCTTCAGTAGTTACTAGGAACTTATACCTCGACATGTACTTCTTAAAGCCGAAAGAATGGATGATTTCCTGCATAAGTCCTCCAATACCGTAAAAGGCGTGTTTTCAGCGAAATTCGACGATTTAAGCAATTTTAACGTCTTTTTGATTACAGCTCGGAAACGAAGCGTCATACGAGAAAAGTGCAAGAGTAACTTTCGGAGGCGCTACTGGAGAAGAACCTTTTAAGATTG